>CM030363.1:164970310-165570310 GCA_017893485.1 Hemerocallis citrina
ATCTGACCAGGCACGTGCTTTGCGCGTAAAACATGTCGAAGGAATGACTCGATACGGGTTCGGTGATGACCATTTTTTAAACTATTTTCCAAGCTAAGACACTTTCTAAATTATATTTTTTTGAGTGAGTCCATCGATGTCACGTCAATTGTAGCCACCGCATTAGTGAGTCAGGCGATGTCAAGTCAGATGTAGCAACTTTTTGAAAATATTTTCTGAACCATTTTTTTAAAGTGAGTCAGTCGATGTCACGTCAGCTATAGTTACATTACTACAGCCCTTTTGAAGCTGTAGTTCCCAGCCCTTTTGAAGCTGTAGTTGCATTACTACAGCCCTTTTTAAAACGCCACGGTCGTCTTGAGTGAAAAACTGAAAATGCTTGAGACACCGACAGCCAAGTTGTGAAGGCTGTAATCCCCGTTCTGATTGTACGGATTTTCATTTCTTTTCATTTCTTTGTAATCTCGGATTTTAATTTTCTATTAATCTTGCTCCTCTTTTGAACTCAATTGTTTTCATTTGGATATATGATTAATTTGTTAGAACCTATAAATTTTAATTCATACTATTATATTACTACTATTTAATTATTTGATCATTTTGTAAAAAGATCAAAACAAAATTGAATTTTTTTCCATACTGGCTCACTTTTTGAAAATATTGATCAATCTGGCCCACTTTTAAAACTATTTACCCAACTAACTTAGTTTTGGACACTGCATATAACGCTATTGAAAAAAAACGACATAAGTTGTTAATTCTATGCCGTAGTCTCCAATAGCGGCATCTTTAAAAAAAATCCACGTGCCGCTATTTAGAGTAACGGTATCAGTTAACTTATTCTCAATCGCGTACTCTATGTGACTTGGAAAAAAAATGCAAGTGTGAAAAAAATCATATCGATAATGTCGCTATTTCCAACAACGGCATTCTTATTACAGATGTCGTTGTTAGGGATAGCGACATCAATTATAGAATTTTTTGCATATAAATAGTGGCCCTCTCTTCTCCTTCCCTTTTTACTTTAGATCTGTTTCTCCTCTATCTCTCACTTCCGAAACCCAAAAACCCTAGATGCCGGTTTTGGAAACCTTATAGCTCTCCTCTTTCATATTCTAAACAAATTCTCAAAATACTCATCATTAAACCCTAATTGTGAACACATATTCTCCCTCGCTCAATTGGAATTTAGCGCACATATTTTTACAGATCTCCTCGGTATCGAAATTGTGATAGGTATTCAGAAACCCTTAATTCCTTTGAATTTATTGACTTTGTTGATTGAGATTTATATTGAGGGTGTAGTATATGAGAATTAGTTGTGGATATCGATATGAGTTGTAGTATCCTATGAATGAGAATAGATTTTGTGCGTGGGAGAATTGACAATGTAGTATAATATATGTTGGAAAAATTTGTATAAATTAGAATTGATAAATTTGTAGAAGTTAATCAGTTATATGTTTATGTATGAATGGATGTTGATATGAAATGTGTTTATATATAAATATGTAGTGTATAGAGATGTTGTGGTGGGTTTGTTATATGTGCAAATAGTTTGATACGAGTATCGTCAAATTTTTGGTTATCTTGACTGGAAATTTATTAAAGTGGACACATGGTTTATTAATTTGAAATTCATTACACAGCGTTTATTAAACAAGTTATTTTTGTTATTTTTGTTGAACAAGCCTGAAATATTTGTTAATTTAACTCAAAATTAATTTTGTTGATGCATGATTTATTAATTTAAAATTCATGACACATCGTTTATTAATTTTGTTCATGACACATTATTTATTATTGTTGACAGAGAAATGGATGCCGGCCAACTATCTTCTTCGCGTGCACTAGGTGCGTCGTTTTTCGCCGCACATGGAGGGTCAGATCCACTATACCCAATCATACTTGATATGGCTAAAAATAGGGTTAGATCGGAACCGTTCAAATCAGGCACAAAGCTTAAAGCTCAGGGGTAAAATGGTAATTTCACTTATAAACGGGTCTGAAATGGGAACTGGGTCTTTCTTCAAAAGCCCACTAACCCATAAACGGACCTGTCTTATTGGGTGCGGGTTCGAACCCATAAGAAACCCAGTCTGACTGGATAGGAGATGATTCAGATTTATGATTATCCTTAAACGGCAGTCTTAACCCCTTCTATCCATTTACATCGGGAAGTAGGGATTTGATCTTATCCTGAAACTGATTCCTAAGGCGGCTATAAATACCCCTCTCCCCCCACTGTTACCAGGTAATCAATCTTTTGCCAATTAAAGCTCTTTCTTAATCATTCAGATTACTGACAAGAGCGTCGGAGGGTGCGTCGTCGGGATCAACCCCGGTGTTTCGCACTTTTTGCAGGTCAATGGCGAAAGGATCTCGGTCAAACTCCGGTGAAGTCGTCCAGGTTTGACTATTCAACTTCCCTCGAATCCACAAATCTATCTGTTTACCCCCACACCGATTTCAGCGGCAACAGATTGGCACCGTCTGTGGGAACACGAATACCAGTCCAACCTCTTCCACCGGTCAATACCGCCTCCAGCCATGCCACCAAGGAAAGTAAGATACAGAGGGTCCAACCGTGGACTCACTCCCATTCCTCTCCAACCACCACCGGAGGCTCCCTTCCAACCCGTCCAGCAATAGGGACAGCTCCCTCCTCAACCCGATCTGCCGCTACAGTAGGGGCAGCCTCCTCTTCAAAATCCTCACCCCCAGCAGGCTCAACTCGGGCCCCAGAACGCTGGTATAGGGACCTCTCGTCCTAATCCTCAAAAGCAACCTCTTCACCGCGATCATATCTCGGTACATAACCCTTCCACCGACTCCATGGCATCCTATAATCCTCGGCCTTCAGAAGATCTCCACAACATCATAATCAACCGGCAGAAGGAGGAAGACCTTCGCCGCCATTTGGATGAGAGGCGGGCCCGAAAGGGAGCCTCCCGCTCAGAACATCCAAATGCGCGATCTCCTCACCGCTGCAATCGCAGGAGGTCCCCCTCCTCCTAGGAGGCGGAGAGAGTCCCCCGAGTACCGTCGAAGGGGGAACCGTTCTCCCGCTAGTCGACAGGCCCAGAGGGACAGAACGGACCCATCACCCGAACAGAATTCCAAGAGTTTCAGCAACAGTCTTGCGGGACCTCAATGTCCCGCCAAACAACAACAATAATATCCCCGAGGGTCCCCACTCCTGAGGTAGTTCGAAGCCCTCACCACCGATCCCAAAGTCCTCTTCAAGCTCCGAGCCATCGCCATCACATCCCCAGTCCTCACCAGTCTCCGAGCTACCGTCTTCGTAGCCCACATTCCCCTTTGTACGAAGATGAGCCCAAAGGCTCACCAGGATACCGTCGAAGGGAGGATGCTGTCTACCGTCGTCTCCATGAGATAGAGAGATGCCTCGGGTCAACTCGATAGGGACGAGGAACTAAGAGGGAGAACCCTCCATCCAAGTAGACCTCCATTCTCTCGTACCATCGTGGAGGCCCCCGTTCCGACAAATTTCAAGCCTCCGCAGTTCGAGACATACACAGGAGAATCAGACCCCATGGATCACATCGAAAGTTTCAAAACCCTCATGATGATCCATCAGGCCTCCAATGCTCTCCTATGCAAGACCTTCCCGGCCACTCTCAAAGGCCCGGCTTGGGAATGGTACTCCCGCCTCGCCCTGTCCTCCATCTTCTCTTTCGACCAGTTCGAGACCCTTTTTCATAACCCACTTCGTGAGCAGCCACCGGTCCGAAAAGACGAGTATTTCACTACTCTTCCTTAGTCAGAAGAAGGGCGAGAAACTGAGGGACTATGTCAAACGGTTTACCGCTGAAGCCAGGTCCATTGCCTCCCTCGATTAGTCGATCGCAGCGGCCACCTTTCAATCCAATGTCCTCAATTCCGACCTCTGGTCATCCCTAGCCAAAAAGCCCCCACGAGATTTCTCTGATCTTCTTCTCAGAAACGAGAAATACATCCGGGCAGAGGAAGCTGCACACCGCCCCACTTTTGAGGGATTCTCTTCTGGAAGTAAGAGGAAGGCCGCTAAAGATAAGGGAGCTAAAAAGCTCCAAAAGGACAATGGGGGTCAGCGTCGTCCACCTCCCAGATTTGAGAAATTCACCTCTCTCAACGCTAATGTCTCGGCCATTCTAATGGAAGTTGAGAAAGAAGGAATCCTACCTCCTCCCCCAAAGATGAACACTCCTAGGAAGAAGAGGGATAAGGAGAAGTGGTGCCGCTACCATCGAGACCACGGCCATGACACCAATGACTGTTGGGCTCTGAAAAACGAGATCGAAGCTCTCATCCAGAGAGGGCAGCTCGCCAAATTTGTAAAGAAGGACCGAGCCGATCTTTCTCCGCCCCCAGGGGGCTAATAAGCGGCCCGAGAGGCGTGAGGAGACTCCTGAATTTGAGGAAGAGCGCATCTTGCACCTCATCCACGGAGGTCCAATGGGAGGAACCTCTAACTCCTCCCGAAAGGCCCTCGTCAGGGAGTCAATTCGGTGCACAGCCTCCCCTCCCAAACGTCTTGGAGTCCCAGTTACTTTCTCGAATGATGATCTAGAGGGCATCCGAACCCCCCACTATGATGCACTTATGATCAACCTCCACATGGCCAACTTCAAGGTAGAAAGGATTCTAGTGGATAATGGCAGTTCTATCAACATCCTCTTTCTAGAGGCCTTCCGAGGGCTCCAATTATCAAGGGACAGGCTCAAGCCCGTCGGTTACACACTCCATAGGTTGACGGGAGCGCCAGTGATGATCGAGGGTGTTATAACCCTCGACGTAACCGCTGGCAAAGCTCCTACTATCTGAACGGAGCTAATGGACTTCATGGTTGTAGACGTCCCAGCCGCTTATAATGTGATCCTAGGTCGACCGAAGCCATCCCATCAGCTTACCACCTAAAGATGAAGTTTCCCACCAAAGTGGACATAGGAGAAGTGAGGGGAAGTTAGGAAACGGCCCGCAAGTGCTATTTGACCTCGACTGGAGGACCCGTCCTCTTCCTCGAGGCCCTTGAAATTCCCCAAGGGAACACCCAGCCTATGTCGAAACCGATAGACGAGCTGGAGGAAGTGCTCTTCTTGGAGGAAGATCTGATCCGCAAATTCTTGATCAGCAAAACCCTCCTTTCTGCCTTTTGCTCCGACATAGTTCAGTGCATAAAGAGAAACCGTGATCTCTTTGCGTGGACAGCAGCCGACATGCCGGGAATTTCCGAAGAGCTTCTCGTCCACCATCTAAGTGTCACTCCGGGGGCCAGACCGATCCAGCAGAAGAGGCGTAAGTTTGCCCCCGAGCTCCAGCAGGCCATAAAGGAGGAAGTGGAGAAGCTCCTCAAAGCCCGGTTCATACAGGAGGTCAACTATCCGGAGTGGCTCTCCAACGTCGTGATGGTCAAAAAGGCCAATGGAAGTTGGAGGATTTGTATCGACTTCACAGATTTAAACAAGGCATGCCCCAAGGATCCCTTCCTACTCCCTAGCATCGACACCTTAATAGATGACACTTCGGGCCATGAGCTGCTGAGCTTCATGGATGCATTCTCCAAATACAACCAAATCCGAATGTTCCCCCTCGATATCCCGAAGACGTCCTTCGTCACGGATCAAGGCCACTACTGTTATAGAGTGATGCCCTTCGGGTTTAAAAATGCTGGTGCCACCTACCAATGTCTCGTCAATAAGGTCTTCAAAAATTAGATCGGGCAAAACATGGAGGTTTACGTCGACCATATGTTAGTAAAAAGCATCAATGGGCCTGACCATATCACCAACCTCCAAGAGGCTTTTGACGTGCTAAGAAGACATAACATGAGACTAAACCCGAATAAATGTGCATTCGGGATCTCATCGGGTAAATTCTTGGGTTTCATGGTCAGCCAAAGGGGCATTGAAGCCAACCCTGAGAAGATAAAGACCATACTCAATATGGCTCCTCCATTGTGAAAGAAGTACAAAAGCTCACCGGGCACCTCGCGGCTATAGGACGCTTCCTCTCCAAGTCCGGGGAAAAATGCCTCCCCTTCTTTAAAGCCCTCAGGGGGGCTAAGGGCTTCGAGTGGGGCCAGCAGTAGCAAAAGTCATTCGACCAACTCAAAGCCTACTTGGTTAACCCCCCCGCACCTCAGCAAGCCAACACCCGGGAAAACCCTTTACCTCTACCTCGCCGCCTCTGAACATACCCTCAGTGTTGTCCTAGTGAGGAAAGAAGACAAGGCACATGTAACGCCCCGAATTCCAAATCATTGAATTCGAGATGTTCTTCAGGATCTTTTCACTTTCTTTGAGTACAATTTTACAAGGAAATTCAAACTTTTCTTTTTTACATCAGAGTTACAACATATTACATTCAAATTCTCACAGCGGAAGCAAAAATACAACATTTACATAATGAACAACAACATGATAAACTCTTTATGCATCCATTCCTCTTTACATGTAATTTATCCTGCATACAAAACTGTGGGTACGTCAGTTTATTCAACCGACGATAATTATACATGGCCATCCTCTCTACGCCAGAAACAGTATAATGAATCTCATTTCTTAACAAAATCACAACTTGTTCATAATAAGCATGTAAATCAAAGGGAACTTTTAGAGATGTCGTGTCGTGATTGTGCACTTAATCCTTAATGCAATTATTTAATTTTCACATGACACTAATGCACACTTGTTCGAATTCTATGCATCCCATTCTACATAGGTTCGAGGGCAAGCCTCTTATTCGTTCTTCATTTTTGTAGGGTTCAATCCCCCGCCATGACTTACTCTACTTCTGTAAATTCAATGAGTATCCTAGATGATTCTATGAGTACAAGCATGTATCCTGGCCCCTGGAGTAGAATTTCGCGCCATGTCTTGACTCGTCAAGCATGCATTCTGCGACAATTCAGCCTCCTCCCTGAACACAATCCTCTTGCAGTCACCAAAGCATCCCATGAGCGTGACTAAAGTCCGATCATTACTGAGTTGTACCCGCGCCATGTCTTGACTCATCAAGCATGCATTCTGCGGCTCACACACCCGCACCGTACCCTAGCTCTCATACTCATATTTTTCTCTCACCTTCATCACCTCCACACTATGTATTAAAGTTACATTAGAATCATGAATAAAAATCAAGCTCTAGAGTTAGCCTCTCCATCAAACCGGACTTATCATTTCATTTCACTTGACCAACCTGGTCTATTTCTCAACATCATTTCAATTCACTGCCGGGGAGACTTAGCTACTCTTCGTTCAATTTCAAATTCACAATGTCCAATTGAGCATCATCAGCTCATCATTCATTTTAGAGTCTCACAGACTTTCTCATTATGATTTAGCTTTTCATAAATTCATTTAATTCTCAATTCTCATCTATGATTCATTTAGATAATTCATACATTCATAAACAGAGTCCATCGACTTAAATCATACAGTTCACAATTACCAACAGCAAATAACATGAATTCAAATATATCAAAGTCCACTCTGTACAGTCGACTTGGAAGAACACCAGTCGACTTATACAGTCACATACAGGTTCCTCATAAAAGCTCGGGATAGTCGACTGTTGTACTCAACCAGTCGCCTGTCCCGCAACTTTCCATGTTCACAATATTATCCACATGACAGTCGACTGTTCATCGATCAGTCGTCTGTCCTGGAGATTTCAAACAGCACAATTCTGAGTCCAAATCAGTCGACTTGCTACACGCATTCGGTCGACTGGACAGATCCATTTTCCATTAAGGAGATTATTTACAGTTCTTACGTGTACTTGCATCATGATATCAATTCACCATATACATAAATTCATGTTTTATAAACAGAGTCTCCTCTTGTTCAGTAGCATTTACAGCACGAATTTCCAAGTTACTAACATGCTCTTTTCTTTAGAGAAAAATACTCTAAACATGCATTCACATTGCTCATACTTCCTTATGATAATAAAAGTATAAACCTCAAGTCATCATACTAGATTTACAGAATAGAATATCTTAATTCATGGAATTCCCAAACAGACATACTCAAGTACGGTACCAGTCGGCTGAATCCAGTATCAGTCGACTGCTCCGACCATTCTAAGTTGTTACTCACCATTAGTTCTTTTCATTCATTTACCTTCCCTCCATCATGTGTGTCATAGGGAAAAATATACATATAATAATCACACCATCATATCTATTGCACACATTTTTATCAGCACATTATGAAAAATAGTGTCTCGTACCAGTCGGCTGACTCACATGGCAGTCGACTGTACCGACAGTCTCATTCTCAATATTAATAGCATGTTCAAGCAGTTTCAACTACATTCAATTCACTTTTGTAACATGGTATCAATCATAATAATTATAGTATCATTCCTACATTAGAAGTCCTGAGAAACACCCACCTTATATGAAGAAATAACGAAATCCCGCAAAACTCCTCAAAAGTAAAGAACGCCTTCTTGCTCTTTTGCTCCACACCGAGCTCCTCAGTAATGCTGCTTGCCTCCACCGAAAAGCTCCCACACAAACTCACAAATACTCTCTTATAATAATCTTAGAAAATTTTAGTGTAAAAGAGATAGGAAAATAGGAGGGGTATTTATACTAGGAGATAAATAGAATGGAGGGCTAAGATACATTGGGGAGTTGGAGAATCAAGGGCTGAGATCTAATCGGGAGTTGAGAAACTACCCACACCTCAAGGTGTAACTACCCATGATCTAAGTCCCTCACTACCCACAATCCGGCCAAGCTTGTGCCTTGTGCACGTGTACATGGAGTGCACGTGTACACACAAATCCCACTACATAAAATGTATATCAAATACCCGGAAAAGAGAAAGGAAGAGATGCTACACATACAAGTTGTAAATAAATAAAAGGTTAAGTTTATGGGCTTAAGTACATTTGGGCCAAAATATTTTAAAAGAGAAAATAAACAAATCAACATTTGGGCTTTAAGAAGAATGCTTTATCGAAAATAATACTTTATTTATCATGTGGAGAAAATAACAAGCTACACAAGCACACCATATGAAAATAAATAAATAATCTTTAAGTATTGAGAAAATCGGGGTATTACAGCACAAAAGCCTATCTACTACGTGAGTAAGGTCCTTGGTGATGCTGAGCTCCGATATCCGAGATTGGAAAAGATAGCCTACGCCTTGGTTATGGCGGCCCGGAAGCTTCGTCCCTATTTCCAATCTCATTCGGTGGTCGTCCTTACCGACCAACCGCTCAAGCAGGTCTTATATAAGCCTGAGACCTCTGGACGTCTAATGAAGTGGTCAATTGAGCTGAGTCAACACGACATATCCTATCAACCTCGGACCGCTATCAAAGCTCAAGCGCTAGCCGAGCTCATAGTGGAAAGCACGATCCCTGAGGTCAGTCAAGTAGAAAATGGGCCACCCATCTGGACGGTGTATGTGGATGGGTCTTCTTGCGCTGAAGGGAGCAGAGCCGGAGTTATCCTGGCAGGCCCAGATGACTTCATTCTCCAATACTCCCTCCGCATCAATTTTAAGGCTTCCAACAACAAAGTCAAGTACGAAGCCCTAATAGCGGGCCTGGGCATGGCTCGCAAGGCAGGGGAAAAGCGTGTTCGGATTTTCAGTGACTCTCAGCTAGTGGTGAATCAGGTCTTGGGAGAATACGAGGCACGAGACGATCGTATGGCCAAGTACCTAGCCAAAGTCAAAAGCCTCATGGCTTCGTTCGAGGAAGCACAACTCCAGCAGATCCCTCGAGAAGAGAATGCCCAAGAAGATGCCCTCTCAAAACTAGCCTCCTTCTCCCTTCAAGGTCTCGAACAGACCGTCTTGATCGATGTTCTACTAAGGGCCAGCATCGAAGAAGAAGCCCTCGACTCAATAGAGTTGCTACCTGTCCAACTCGAAGATAACTGGATGAGGCCTTTAGTTGAATTCCTCAGAGACGAGAATCTTCCCCAAGATCCCAAAGAAGCTCGCCGAATCCGAACAAGAACGGAGCTGTACACCCTCATTGAGGGAGTCTTGTACAAACGCTCATACACCTAAGTAGACGGCCGACCCTACTTGAGATGTCTCTCTCCAGAAGAAGCCCTGTATGCTCTGAAGGAGCTCCATGAAGGAACAGGCGGAGCACATTCGGGATCAAGGTCCCTCGCCCGCAAAGTCTTGAATTATGGGTACTTTTGGCCTACCCTCCTTCGGGATGCCGAGCAACATGTCTGACAATGTGGTCCTTGTCAACAATTCTCCACCATCTGTCGCCTACCGCAAGCTCAACTCTCTTCCCTCTCAAGTCCAACTCCCTTCGCAATGTGGGGAATGGACCTGCTAGGTCCGTTCCCACCGGCTCCAGGCTAGCTCAAGTTCCTAATCGTGGTGATCGACTATTTCTCAAAATGGATTGAGGCCGAACCACTAGCAACTATTACTGAGAACAGGGTACAATAATTCTTCTGGAAGAACGTGATCTGCAGGTTTGGCATACCTCGAGTTTTGGTGATGGACAATAGAACACAATTCGCGAGGGCAACATTCCGCTCCTTTTGTGAAGACCTCGGCATTCAGCAGTGGTTCTTCTCCGTCTCCCACCCTCAATCCAATGGCCAAGTAGAGAACGCCAACAGGCAAATCCTCTCGGGCATCAAGAAGAGACTAAGCAAGTCGCCTAACGGATTGTGGGCAGAGCAACTTCCTAACGTACTGTAGAACTACCGCACTACAAAGAGAACCCCCACAAGAGAGTCGCCCTTCAACCTCACCTATGGTTCTGAGGTCGTAATCCTCTTAGAAGTTGGTTTGCCATCTCCTCGCCTAATTGCATATAATGAAGAATGGAACGCCAGGAAACTTCGAGCCAATCTGGACCTTATCGATGAACTCCGCAAAAGAGCCTCGATTCGCCAAGAGAATTATCGAAGAAGGATCGAGCAGTCCTACAACAGAAGAGTCCGTCCCACAGATCTTAAAGAAGGGGACTTAGTTCTCAGGAAGCTAGCCATCTCGTTCCCCAGCCAAAAGAGCAAGCTAGCCCCGAATTGGGAAGGACCATACAAGGTCTCCAGGGTAGTTCGCCCCGGAGCGTACCAACTTGAAGACCTTGAAGGCAGGAGGATACCAAGAACATGGAACGCCGATCATTTGCTGAAGTACAAAGAGAGTGTTTGAACACCTCCCCAAGCACTAGGAGTTTTTTAGCCATTCTATTTATTTTTCCATTGTAATAACGGCCCGCAACTTAGAAGTAGCAGATCATTTTACGTGCGATGCACATGTTTTGGTGTGCGTATTTGAGCATATCCGTTTTCAAAATAAATTTTTGGAGTGTGTATCTTTATTTTATTTGTGCATGATACATTTTTGATTTTAAATAAACTACTTTTATACAGTATATAATATATATATAGTACATATATATATTAATTTATGCATGCGGGCTATTTGGTATAATAACTATGGCATTCGTAATTGAAATGAAAAAAATGATTTGAAAGGTGGGGGCCCACGGTGAGAATCAACAGCACACTTGTGTGCTGTGTGCAGATGGGGTAGCCCGGTTAGGGAGATGAGAGGCCGGAAGGGAGTTTAAGAAAATCAAGAGTTGGGGGTTTGGATGTGAAAAGGTAGGGAGTTGGCCGGTTTGGGAGGAGAAGGGGTTTTCAGTTTTGAGCAGGGGGGAGAGAGAGAGCGTTGGAGTTATGGGTTATGAGAGAGTGGGGAGGAAATATGGGTAACTGACTTTTAGATTTGTATATAAATACCCCTGAGTCTTAATCCATTCACTCCATCTAAATCCCTCCACTGTTCAACAAAAGATTAGTAAAACTCCCTTTGGCCGAGAGCAAATTAGGAGAGAGAGGAGAGGCGCTGTGTTCGCTTTTGGCGTGTTTTTCTTGGAGTTCGGTGTCTCCGTTGAAAGCGGAATTATTTTTACTCTTCTAATAGGTGGGTGATCTTTGTGATTCTAATTCATAGGTTGAGCATGCTAATTTTTAATAAATGAGTAAAGTAGATAAATGTGATGTGATGACTATAGATCAATCCATGCTATTGTGTTACACCATGAAATTGTAGAAATAATGATTTACATACCATGATATTAATTAAAATGTTGCCTTGAAAAATGTTAGAGATGCTCATGATATGTCAAATTATATTGCTATGATATGTCAAATTATAACTTTTAGCATAAAGAAATTTAGAGATGCTCATGAGTAATTAAAAGGCACGGTTGGCCTTGTTACTGAAATTTTAATTAGCATAATCGAGTGCATGAACTAGTCATACCAAATACATTTCTTAATTTCAAGTTTGAGAAAATGCAAACTTATGTGTGGAATTGAGAGAAAAATAAATTGAAAAGAATCGAGATATTGTTTATAAAATGGAATTAAAATTTGTGGGTTTTATCTCAGTCAGAGAATGATCTATTTTAGTATATCAAAAGAGTAGATCAATTGATTAAACAATTTTTTGAAAAAAATAGTTAAACTCAGACAGTATGAACAAAACTGCTTAACGCAAATTTCTAATCAGTAGTTGCAAGAGGACTTATTTGTTAGCAAGTGCGCCATAAAGCTAACGCTGTGCTCGGTGGAGGTCCTGGGTTCGAAACTTGTTAACCCCACTTTATTTTGTTTAAAAAGACCAAGAAACCGAGAGCAAGTACTTAAGGGTTTCGGTCTGCCTTTGTGATAAAGAAGTCACATGGACTTCTTGGTTAGTTGGGTAGCATAAAGCTATCGCTGTTTGCTGTCGGGGGTGCCTGGTTCGAAACCCCATGGCGCCACATTGTTTCTTTTGACTTTTTTTTTTTTGGGTTTTTAGGGAGATTTCAAGTAAATAAAAATTTGGGGAAAATCCTATTATTCATTTAAAATAGTTTGGAATTCATTAAAAATAGTTTCATAATATTTCAAGTATTTTGTGAGGAAATAAGGGTGATTTTGATATGGAAAAAATAAGTTGTTAACTTCGAAATTATTTATTTAATGATGTGGCATTTATTTTAGAAGAAGAATGAAAATATTGCTATGATTAATTGATTTCTCTTGATGAGTTTATATAAAAAATATTTGTTGTGATTCGAGATATTGTATGTGGTTAAATTGCTAATGATATTTGAAGTAAATGAATCTATATTGATGAAGAGAAATGTTTTTGTGAAAGATTGTGAGCAAATGAATGAATTAGAATAATGCAAACATGAGTAATTGATTTAAGTTATGAGTAAGTTGAAGATGTGAACATATTTAAGTTTAAGACATATTTATTGAAGGGTAAGTGTACCCATGGATATCTTGTATATGAAAAGTTATGATTTAGAGTTAGTGAGACCTCGGGTATTATATTTTGAGATATGGTCATGGAGTTATCTCGTATTTTGTTGATTAAGTCTGGTAGGAGGTAAAACTAATTCTAGGTATGATAAATTATTCATGTCTTGAACTTAAGAAATTTAGGCAGTTAAGTGAAGATGTTGTAAACCTGGGTAAACGTAAGTGGGGCACTCTATATAGTCGGGCGATGTACTTTGGGACTATGGACCCAGCCGGGCAGTGTACTCTAGGACTGAGGTTGCTTCGATGGAGGCGAGCTTTATTTGAAATCCGGGACTATGCATAGTCAGGCGAATAGTTTGTCGTACTCCAGTGTATATACGTATACCGGGGCTAGAGGGGCACTTGCGGGAGATTCGCACGACGAGGAGTCTGTATAACAGTCAGCCAGTGTACTCTGGGGTTGGGATCCGTACTCGTGGAATGTCTAAACCTTGCTTTATTACTAGGTAGTTATCATGGCGAGGGATCGAACCCTTTTAATGTGGAGTACGTAGGTGCTTGCCCTCGGACCTATGTAGTATGGGATGCACAGAATTCGAACAAGTATGCATTAGTGTCATCCTAGTATAAAATGTGTGCATTAGGCATTAAGGCATAACATACACTTGCATGTTTAGAATAATTACTTTTGACACTTTATTGTTCATTCAAATTGTGGTTTGTTAAAGTATTTTGAGATCGTTATAAGTACGGCAAATAGAGGATGGCCGAGTATAACATTTTCGTCAGTTGTAAGCAACTGACGTGCCCACAGCTTAACATGCAGGTAATGGACTTCTCCATGAAGAAGTAAAGATGTTATGATGCAGTTGATGACTTACATTGATAAAGTTGTACAAGTTGTATTTTATTTCACTGTTGTATTTCTTTTATTCTTCCACTGTGTAAACAGAAATGTAATGAACTCTGATGTATTATCGAAAAGTTTTAATTTCCTTATAAAATTGTACGAAGTGAAGTAAAGATCCTGTGAAATCTCAAATTCGGTCTTATTTAGAATTCAGGGCATTACACAATATTACTGGTCAAGGACAATTGTCGACTATGGATTGGGCCGATCAACAGTGTGCCAACAGTGTGCCAATGTCCATCCTTTTGAAGTCCATTATCCATTCTAATGCAAGTTTTAATGCCGAAAACACCATGCCGATTATTAAACATTATTGATTTCTCACGCAGTAAATCGATAATGTCTTGAACACGTGGTGCCCATAATTTTCCTTCGCTAATAAGGGTCTGTGCCGCTTCCGACGTTCAGTAAAGTACATGTTGAGACGAAAGAATATCATTTCCACAATTGTCGTGACGGACAAGCTATAGACACCTTTTAAAACCGAATTGAACACTTCCGATAGATTTGTAGTCATTACACTATATCGACGGCCTCCATCGGCGGAAAGTGTCCATTTCTCAATTGGCTTGTCCTTCAACCAATTAGCCCCATCAACATTAGCCACTTCAAGCTGTGCAATCTTTGCCTCAAACTTCTTGACTGACTTTGACACGCGATCACCTTGAGCTTGTTCATCAAAAACTTGTTTCTATTTTTTTTTTGAAAATTAGTAGCAAAATGTCGCATACAATAACGATGATATGCAATTGGCTCCTTCCATGTTCCGAACTCATTGTCCATTGCCAACAAAATGTCTGCATGACGATCAGAAATGATAAGAAATGCACGGTCTGTGACAAAGCACGGAATACAGCTCATGAACCATGTCAAGATTTCTATGCTCTCTCCATCCACTATTGCAAACACAAATGAAAACAACCTACCATTTGCATCGGATGAAACAACTATCAACAAACAACCTTTGTATTTTCCATACAAATGTGTTCCGTCAACACTTATAATTGGTCTACAAGTCTTAAACCCCTCTATCGATGGGCCGAATGCCCAAAAGACCCCTTAAATGTTTCTTCAGCGGGACCGAACACAATCTTGGCCCAATGGACGGCCGTTCCTAGATTGGAGGCTTGAATTGCTGTAAGAAGATAAAGTAATTTAGTGTAAACTTCTTGAAATGAACCATACAACTGCTCAATCGCTTTATGTTTCGCCTTCTAAGCTAGCCTGTATGAAATAGTGTGATTGAACTGAGGCTTGACTAACTCAATTATAGCTCTTGGTGTTACTCCTAGTTGTGCCTTCACAACATTCAATATCATCGTTGATACAATCATAAAATCAATTTTACTATGATCTTTATTCAATGTCGGATTCACACATGTATGCAGACCTTCAATATTCTTCACCACGAAAAAGATTGGCCTTTTGGAACAATTGAATGCAATCACCATGGACAACCCACTACATTTACAAGTTCCAAATTTTCTGCAATCTCCTTAAGTGAATGTTTGATCGGTGCGTATTTACATTTGACATAGTATAAACTAGGGGTCGATTTCACCGTCACGAATTCTCAATGGTTCTTCACGGAGTACATCTTCACTTGATTTTGTATACTATCTTTAGTTGGAAATCTTTGACCTATGGAGAGTACATCCATGTTCGAAGAGCCGACAGAAGACTGTGCATGTTCATATACGGTCACACGGGACATCCATTCACCCGATTGAACCTCATGTACAGATGCACTAATGGATTGATTTGGCAACACCATATTGTTAATCGGCACACGAATGTTAACATCATTAATCGGAGTTTCATCAGCATCCTCCTCCTCCTCCTCAACTTCAAGACCGTGATCCTCATCTTCTTCCTCTTCTACCAAATCGTTATTTACAATGACATTGTTAAAGTCTTGCACGACCATGTCGGTGTGGACAATATTTTGTATCGAGGTGAACGGATGTGCCAGCTCATATTCAGTGGTAATAGTATCTGTTGAAGTTGTGTTAATGTCTTCATGGGTATTTGGTATTCTTGCATGTGACTCGAAAGATGGTTTCAAACACCTAACGGGGCTTGGACTTGGAATAACAACTAGCCTAGTGTTTGCAAGCTTCATTTGCTCAATATATAACTCTAATGTAGTCCAACTACAATTTAGATCAAGTGTCCTAGCAATTATGGTCCTTAATGCATTATCATTCTCTACGGGCGCCACCATGAAATATTGTCCTTCTCCTTTACCGGCAACATAACGGGCTTTGCTTTTGACAGTGAATTCATCTCTATCCCAATTCGTTACTTCGAATATCTTATTAACTAGTTGTGAGTAAATATAGTTACGGGGTACCCAAATAATGACCGGTTCAACACCGCCATAACAATATCCAATCTTCGGATCTCGAATTATTTCACCTCCAAAACATAAAGATTCACACATTTTTCAAGTCATTAACTACTCATAAGCATAACACATGCATACATATAAAACATATGGTTATAATAACACCTTAAAATTAGACCGTATATTGAATAGCTTGAAAATACGTCGTGGATGAAGAATGAAATGACCCAATACAATGTAGGAGGTTTTGAGAATGGGGAAGTTGAATTTGGGTGGGAGAGGGGGAGGGAGAGTGAGGAGGTAGGAGATATGAAGTTTGAAAGGAAATAATTGTGGGATTTTGGGTTTTAGGGTTTTAGGAATTTGGGTTCGAGAGTGGGAGGAAAACAAATCTAAAGTGAAAGGGGAAGGAGAAGAAGGGGTCACTATTTATATGCAAAAATTATATAACTGATGCCGCTATCCCTAACAACATCTGTAATGAGAATATCGTTGTTGGGAATAGAGACATCATCTATAGAATTTTTTCACACTTGCTTTTTTTTCTAAGTCACATAGAGTACACAATTGAGAATAAGTTAACTGATGTCGTTACTCTAAATAGCGGCACGTGATTATTTTTTTTATTTTTTATTTACAGATGCCTCTATTGGAAACAACGGCATAGAATTAACCTATGCCATTTTTTCCAATAGCGTTTTATGCCGACGTGTCCAAAACTGAATTATTTGGGTAAATATTTTCGAAAGTGGGTCAAATTAGTCAATACTTTCAAAAAGTGGGTCAGTACGGGAAAAAACTCACCAACATTCAATCATAGCCTATACTATAATATATTCTTTGATTTATTAAACTGTGAAAATTTAATCCATTATTTTTAAATAATCCAAACCCTAATCTTTACCCAAGTCCAAGCCCATAACCCGAAACCCACAAAGCCTTATTTGCCTACTTAATTTCCTAGATTATACTCTAATCACTTGATTAACTCTAATCCCCTCATCATCTTCTTCCTTCAGCCGCCATACATTTCCTTCATCAAAAACCCATACACCCATCGGCCCTCTCCCTCATCTCCTCAATGCACCCGAAGTCATCTCCTTCAGTCCATCACCACTACCCCTTGCTGCACCCCGCCGACCACCTTGATGTGTTTCATCCCACAACCAACCCAGCCCGAGTCCTCCCTACCTACACCATCAACACCCAACCTGCTCCCTTCCTTCTACTACCAAACAGTCACACCCATTACTCCTTCAACTCCACTGACGGCAAGCATCGCCAACCTGACCCTACTGCCAGGGCCGGCCCTAAGTTCATGGGGGGCCCAAGGTGAAAAGCCCAAATAATTATTTTTTGGGACTCCTAATTACAATATAATTTTTGTATACGTAAAATACGTGCTTATATTTACAAGAAAAATATAAATTTTGGACCCCTAAAATTCCAAAAAAATCAGTAGTCTGAGGTAGCCGCCTCACCGGCCTCAAGGTGGGGGCCGACCTTGCCTACTGCCTCCATCAGTCCCGACCTCCTACCGCAACCCCGATCCTCATCTCCATGCTCTTTCACCTCCATCCCGACAACAACACCTCAGGCCGCACACTGCATCTATCCCGAACCTAGTGCTCTAATAACACTTGTTGCAGAATCTACCACAACTCGAAGTGCTGATAGCGGAACACACACACCACAAGCAATAGAAATTTCTCAAGAACCAGATGAATCAAGAACAAGCCACCATGATATATGCAAGATCTCACAAGAACACAATCAATATGCAGAGATAACCAATACTTCTTATTCAAATAAAAAGATTACAAAGAGATTATAACTCTCAGTCTCTCTCCCTGACCTTTAAAACACTCGGCACAAACTCCTCTTGAAGTTGAACAATGATAATGGCTCACCAATTCTCTCTAAACCCTAGAGTCTACAACCGCTTATATAGCCCTCAAGTAAACCCTAAAAGATAAACATAAATATAGCTTATTGAACCCAAAATCCAAAAGCCTAAATAACACACAACGACAATGTCAGTCGACCGCACTTTGAGTCGGTCGACTGCAACATGTCAAGTCCACACTCGAGACATGATCGGTCGACCGTCCGCTTCTCTGTTGAATCATGTACACTTGAAGAACTCCTTTCAGCTAGGAACGGTCGACTGCACTCCCGGTCGGTCGACCGCAACCCCTCTAGCTTCATTCTTCTACTTGCTGATGTCTTCTCTTGCTGTCTTTGTCTTCTCTTTTTTTCTCCAACTTCAAGTACTCAGTGTCTACGTGTATTTGATGCCACTATTTAAATAAATATGCCATGCATGCAGCTGAGCTATGCTACTGAGTCGAACAACAAAACTTTTAAACAGGTGTTCCATCATTCCCGATGCTTCATTAACCTACCTTTTGTTATAACTTGAATTTTATAAATCAGGAAAATGCTAACAATATTTGTGAAGAATTACAATTACAGAAAATGAAAGAACAAACCATATAGTACAATACAGAGTTGAGATTTAAGATCTCTGTCCTTAACGCAAAATTCGCCTCGTAGTGTGACGGTGGTTGACGAATTGCCTCCCAGGATACAGCTGTATTACCTTTCCCTGAAGAGCAGCACCCTAACTTCAGATATCTCAACGAACCGGTGCTGTGTTGTATTCTCAGACTGTGACTCAGAGGAAGAAGAAGAAGACAGAGAATCGGAATGTTTGAAAAGCTGTGTTTTCTGGCAGATAAAAGTTGCTGGTCTTATAGGAGAAGGGAAGTAACTGAAGGGTCCATTACTCTGTAACAGTAGAGTAATGGTTCAAAAACGTAACTGATGAGCCATTACTTTGCTGTTATAGAGTAATGGTACTAGCAATTACAGAATTTAAAAAGCCTCAATAGTAACTGGGAAAAAATTTGGACCAGGGCAAAAAAAAAAAAAAGGCCAGAGCCAAGCCAAGCCAAGCCGAGCCGAAGCTGGGTCGGGCCAGGCCGGGCGCGCGCGTGTGCATGTTTGTTATTTTGGCTAGGTCCTCTCCCCACTACACATTAGTGGTAACCCCAGGGCTACGCCCTTTAGTCCATTTCTTTAGCTTATATACTAGAGAAAATCTTTCCCATCTTCCGATGTGGGATTATTCATTCCTACTGTCCAAGTTAGTACATTTTGAGTATCCAACTTTGAACCCACATTTTTCATTCATACGAAAACCGTTTTTGGTAAGTGAGTACATTACAGAATAGTACTCGACGAGAGGAACATGATCCAATCAATTTCCAGCACCGCCGGTGGCCGGAGCCCACCGGAATCCGCCCCGAAAAATATGCAAAAACTTTTTCCTACAATCCCTCACATGAATGGAAATGACCAGACCATGTAATCCAGACATGACAGAAAAACACATGACAGAAAAAGACATAGCAAACAAGACTCTGAGAATACAATCGGAAAATCACTGCATCAAGAATGGTAGTAATTTTTTAACTTTGAACCACCCTTAGTGAGTAGCCATCGGATTCACTTGACCAGGTTGAACATGATGTCTTGAACTATCCAAGCTTTGATGTAAACCTAGACAATAACTATCATATAGTTTCATCACCTCACAGAACTAGGTTCTCTTGTTATGTTCATTTTGGCCTTGAACAACCCTGGTTAATCATGAGTGAACTTGGAAAATGTAGCCTCTCTTCATTCTCCTAGAAACGGCTGCATTTCACACTCACAAGGTGATTGCCTATAAAGAGTATCCTGCCATACCCGCTTTTATTTCAAAGCTATGGGAATCATTAAAAGCCAAGCTTATCTTAACTCTTTGCAGGCAGCACTGTTTTATCATCCTAAGAGTGGGTATGAGATTTTAATCTCTCAGTGCTCCCGTCGATTCAATAAGATTTAGTTGTCCCTTTGAACCTAGATCTTGGGATCTCCAATTCCTAGGTAGGGTTTCCATTAAGTATCCTCTTTTGTCATAGGCTTTAAACCCATTCTTCTTGATGATCTCACAACTTGCTCTCGTGACAAACCTTTAGTAAATGGATCCGCTAGGTTGTCGGCCGATTTTATATACTCTATAGAGATTATTCCATTAGAGAGCAGTTGTCTAATGGTTTTGTGTCGCCTTCTGATATGACGAGACTTACCAATATACATACAATCAGTGTCCTTGCTATAGCTGATTGGCTGTCATAGTGTATACATATAGCAGGAACTGGTTTTTCCCATATGGGAATATCCTCTAAAAAGTTTCGAAGCCGCTCTGCTTTCTCTGCCGTTTTGTCTAAAGTAATAAACTCAGATTCCATGGTGGATCTGGCTAGTAGCATTTGTTTAGAGGATTTTCATGACACAGCTGCACCACGAAGAGTGAAGACCTACCTATTCGTGGATTTCGAGTTCTTGGAGTCCGATATCTAGTTGGCATCACTGCAGCCTTCTAGTACTGCTGGACATCTGGTGTAATACAGCTCATAACTCTGAGTATGTCGCAAGTAGTTCATTACTCTAGTTATTCCTTTCCTGTGACTTTGTCCTGGATTACTTGTGTAGCAGCTCAGTACATTTACTGAATGTGCCAGGTTCGGTCTTGTACAATTTGTTAAGTATATCAGACTACCGATTACACGTGCATATTCCAATTGTGATATGCTGTCTCCCGTGTTTTTGAACAAAAGAAGACTGGGATCCACAGGACTTGTGGCAGTCTTATTGGAGTAATTCTTGAATCTTTTAAGTACTTTCTCAGCGTAATGAGCTTGAGACAAAGTAATTTCCTCAGACGTCCTGGAAACTTTGATTCCTAGTATGACGTCTGTAACTCCCAAATCTTTCATATCAAACTTGCCACTAAGCATGTTCTTAATTTATTTGATGATGTCATTATTGCTCCTAATAATGAGCGTGTCATCTACATACAGACACACCAGAATGTATCTATTTGGAGTATCTTTGATGTAGATACACTTATCACATTCATTTATTTTGAAACCATTTGACATCATAACATTGTTAAATTTTGCATGCCACTGCTTTGGAGCGTGTTTCAGTCCGTACAAGGATTTTACAAGCCCGAACACCTTGTTTTCCTGTCCAGGAACTACATAACCCTCAGGTTGTTTCATGTATATTTCTTCTTCTAAATCCCCATTTAGAAATACTGTTTTGACA
This sequence comes from Hemerocallis citrina, assembly GCA_017893485.1. Classification (NCBI taxonomy): domain Eukaryota; kingdom Viridiplantae; phylum Streptophyta; class Magnoliopsida; order Asparagales; family Asphodelaceae; genus Hemerocallis; species Hemerocallis citrina. The sequence goes on from CM030363.1 coordinate 164,992,001, forward strand.
TCCATTTAATGTATTTCCAGGTGACGTAGAGCTACAATAGCTATCAGCATTCTTATGGAAGTTATTCTTATGACCGGAGAATATGTATCAAAGAAGTCTAGGCCTTCCTTTTACCTAAATCCTTATACCACAAGTCTCGCCTTATGTTTCTCTATTGAACCATCTGGTTTCAATTTTTGTTTGAAAATTCATTTGCATCCTAAAGTTTTACACCCAGAAGGAAAATCGACCAACTCCCATGTATGATTTTGCATAATGGAGTCTATTTCACTTTTGATTGCTTCCTTCCACATAGGAGCATCAGGCGTAGACATGGCTTCCTTGAATGTTTTGGGCTCATTCTTTAACAGAAAGGCCGTTACAAAGTTAGGACCAAATGACTTTGATGTTCTAACCCGTTTACTTCGTCTAGGCTCATCATTATCATGTCCTGGTTCATCAACTGAAGTGCTTGCATTCCCTTGTTCACGTGTATGTTTAGGATACGTAGCATCCTTGCACAAAAACACATGTTCAAAGAAGGAAGCATTCCTTGATTTCATTATTGTATTCACATGGATATCCGGTATATCTGATTTATATACCAAGAACCGATATGCGCTACTATTGTGTGCATAGCCTATGAATATGCAATCAATAGTCTTAGGTCCTATTGTGACTTGTTTTGAATTAGGTACTGCCACTTTTGTTAGACACCCCCACACTTTGAGATATTTATACGAAGGTACATTATATTTTCACAGTTCGTATGTTGTCTTACCAGTTTTCTTGTGAGATATTTTATTGAGAATGTAGTTAGCAGTTAGCAATGCTTCCCCCCGCATGTTTTAGGGTAACCCAGAATTCAACAACAAGGCATTCATCATCTCCTTTAGAGTTCACTTCTTGCGCTCGGCAGTATTGTTTGATTCAAGTGAGTAAGGAGCAGTTGTTTAATGAACTATTCCATGTTCAGAACAGAATATATTAAATGGTGCATCATATTTCCCTCATCTATCACTCCTAATGATTTTAATCATTTTGCCAAGTTGATTCTCAATCTCAAGCTTATATTCTTTGAATTTATCCAAAGCCTCATTTTTGCTATGTAACAAGTATACATAACAGAATTTTGTGTAATCGTCTATGAATGTCACAAAGTACTTTTTGCCGCCTCTGGTCTGCACGTATTTTAAATCATACAGATCCGTGTGAACTAGACCTAGAGTTTCTGTGTTTCTTTCTACAGAATGTGATGGAGTTTTAGTGAGTTTGGCCTCTGTGCAAACTTCACATTTTTGCAGTTGTCTACCTTAAATTTTGGTAGCAAATTCATGTTAATTAATCTATGCATAGAATTGAAATTAACATGGCCTAGTCTTTCATGCCAAATAGAAGAAGACTCAACAACATAAACAACATGAGTAATTTCATTAACTTTGGGAACAACAGGAACAATAGGTTTAGGGATGACTGTCATTACATTAAATTTGAACAATCCATTCTTTACATATCCTTTACCCAAGTACACCCCATAATTAGACAATACAAAATTATCAAAAGCAAGAACAACTTTAAATCCATTCTTGCTTAGCAAAGATCCTGATACCAAGTTCTTTCTAATATCTGGAACATGCAACACATTTGTGAGTATTAGTTCCTTGCCTGAAGTCATCTTCAGCACTATTTTTCCTGTTCCTGCAATTTTGGATGTGAAAGAATTACTCATGAACAGCTGTTCATCCTTGTTGCACTTCTGGTACGAAGTGAACATCTCCTTATCCGAGCAGACGTGCTTGGTGGCCCCAGTGTCGTACCACCACTCTCGAGGATTGCTCCCCACCAGATTCACCTCTGAAACAACAGAACAGAGGTCCAAGTTAGAGAGACCAGTGGACAAGTTCTCAGCTATGTGTGCATGAGATTTGTCATTCCTTTTTGCCTGTCCAGTTCCAGCACGGTTGTTGTCCTTGCTGCGGCAGTTAGAAATTTTGTGGCCCATCTTACCATACTTGTGGCATTTTTCAGCAAACCTCTTTGCTGTAGGTTTTTTGTTTGAGGCCTATGGCAAAAACTTTCTGTTTTTGCCCTTCTGTTCGTGGTCCACCATGTTGGCCTTTTCTATGGACTGATTTCCATAGGACCTATCAGCCTTGCGATTCTCTTCTTCAATTCACAACCTGACAATAAGGTCTTCAAGAGACATCTCCTTTCGCTTGTGCTTGAAGTAGTTTTTGAAGTCCTTCCATCCAGGCAGAAGCTTCTCGATGAACGTTGCAACCTGGAATGGTTCACACAGCATCATATTTTCTGCAGCGATTACATGCATTATCACCTGCAGTTCCTAGATTTGACTGACAACTGTCTTGGAGTCAACCATCTTGTAGTACAGAAATTTGCCGACTACAAACTTCTTGGAGCCGGCATCTTTTGTTTTGTACTTCTTCTCCAAGGACCCCACAGAAGTTTGGAAGTCTTGAAGACACAGTAGACATTGTACAGTGGGTCTACCAAGCCGTTTAGGATGAAATTTCTGCAGAGATAATCACCCTGAGTCCATGCATCAACTACCGCAATGGAGTGTGCATCCATAGGTGCCAGCATAGAGGTAGATTCAGTGAGAAACCTGTCCAGCTTCAAGGTGGTCAGGTAAAACTGCATCTTCCCTTACCACTTCTTGAATCCAGTTCCATTAAACTTTTCTGGTTTTTCTCCCACAATTGTATGTGTGGGTAGAACGACCGTTTGTGCCGTAACTGATTGTGCAGTCACATTTTGGGTTACTTGTGTTTGTTCACTGATAAGTCCACTGATATTATCGTTCTGTGTATTTTCCATGTTCTGAAACAGTTGAAATATAATTGTTAGCTGTTTTGTTTTTCCGAAATGATAATAGTACCTGTAAATAATCTTCATAAAACTGTTAGAATAGAGAAAAAATTTTGCTTTAAGATTGTTAGAACTTGAATTTTATAAAACAGGAAAATGCTAACAATATTTGTGAAGAATTATAATTACAGGATATAAAGGAACAAACCATACAGTACAATACAGAGTCGAGATTTAAGATCTCTGCCCTTAAAGCAAAATTCGCCCCGTAGTGTGACGGTGGTTAACGAATTGCCTCCCAGGATATAACTGTATTACCTTTCCTTGAAGAGCAGCACCCTAATTGCAGAGATCTCAGCGAACCGGTGCTGTGTTGTATTCTCAGACTGTGACTCAGAGGAAGAAGAAGAAGAAAGAGATTCAGAATGTTTGAAAAACTGTGTTTTCTGGCAGACAAAAGTTGCTGGTCTTATAGGAGAAGAGGAGTAACTGAAGGGTCCATTACTCTGTAACAACAGAGTAATGACTCATCAGTTACGTTTTTGAACCATTACTCTACTGTTACAGAGTAATGGTACGTTTTTGAACCATTACTCTGCTGTTACAGAGTAATGGTACATGCAGTTACAGAATTTGAAAAGTCTCAACAGTAACTGGAGAAAATTTTGGACCGGGGCAAAAAAAAAAAAAAATGGCCAGAGCCAAGCCGGAGCCAAACCAGACCAGACCAAGCCGAGCCGAGCTGAAGCCGGGCGTGCGCGTGTGCGTGTTTGTTATTTTGGCTCGGTCCTCTCCCCACTACACATTAGTGGTAACCCCAGAGTTACGCCCTTTAGTCCATTTCTTTAGCTTATATACTAGAGAGAAAATCTTTCCCATCTTCCGATGTGGGATTATTCATTCCAATTGTCCAAGTTAGTACATTTCGAGTACCCAACATTGGACCTACATTTCTCATTCATACGGAAACTGTTTTTGACAAGTGAGTATATTACGGAATAGTAGTCGGCGAGAGGAATATGATCCAATCAATTTCCGATGCCTCCGGTGACCGGAGCCTACCGGAATCTGGCCCGGAAAGTATGCAAAAACTTTTTCTACAACACCTTTTCCCCTTATCCTCAATTTACTTCTTACATAATACATGTGCATAGTAATGACAGAGTTCAGCGAGAGAAAAGCACCCGCAGCTTATGAAAATATCAAACCTAGTTTATCTAGGCTGGCAATGAAAAGATAGATATCATTCTCTTCTCTATGACAACCAATCATCCTCCTCCTCTCACCTTATCCACTACATTTTTTCGGCCTCTTCTTTTCGTACAAAACTCTACTCTACTCCTTCCCTCTCTAATTCCAAACGGGTAATTCACAATCCTTCATACCTTCCATTTTCTTTCTATCAAATCACATTTGTTTGTTAGTTAGTTAGTTTGTTTGTTTGTTTCAGATTTCGCGACTTCATTCTCAGAAATGGCAGCAATCTCAACTACGACGCTCTCAGCGACAGCACTTTCAGGCTCCTACACAATGAGGAAGAAGTCCGGGGTTGTGTACATCCAAGGGCTCAACTCGTTTGGGGGCCTTAAGGCCCACAACAAGATTGCGTCGATGGGCGTTCCAAAATGCGCTGATCGGTCATTCTCTGTGGTTGTGAAGAACTCTCTGACGATGAAGACTGGAAAGAAGGGAAGCAGAGGGGGAGCCCTGACTTCCACATGCAATGCAGCAGCCGAGATCTTCAAGATTGCTGCAATCATGAATGGGCTTGTTCTTGTTGGTGTGGCTGTTGGGTTTGTGCTTCTCAGGATAGAAGCTACCTTGGAAGAATCTGCTGAATGAGTTAAACAAGTTTTTTGATTTTTTTTTTAGTTGACCTTTGGGTTTGGTGTAATAATAATATGAACCAGATTGGTTGTCAAGTATAATTTGTTAACACAATCAGTATAAATATGTTTTATTTTGTTTATGTCGGATGTTGTTGGTTCTTGATGTTATTGCTCTGTGTTGTGTTTAAGGTTAGCGCAGATCTTACAATGAAAGAACAATCAGCCAATTGTTCAACGCTATTGAGGGTAGAAGGTTGTGCTAGCTCTTTGAATGAAAGAAGCTGAATATATATATATATATATATATATATATATATATATATATATATGGGTAAAAGGGATATGAGCAACTTGCTCATTTAATAAATGAGCAATTGATTATGTGGCATGCATGTGATTGAAAAAGTCTTAAAAGGGTTAGTTGTCCAATGTATCACATGCATGCCACATAATCAATTGCTCATTTATTAAATGAGCAAGTTGCTCATATCCCTTTTACCCATATATATATATATATATATATAGAGTGATCTTCCGTTGCAAACGGGCCGGAACGGGTCTGTTCGCACAGACCCGTGCGAACTTCGATGTGGACCGTTGGATCTTTGATCCAACGGTTCAAATTTTTTTGATCAAATCTTGCCTTAACCCGTCGTTGGGAAGGACGGGTTAGGGAAAAATTTTATTAAAAAAAATAGCCTTAACCCGTTCTTCCCAAGAACGGGTTAAGGCTATCGATATTCAATTTTATTGACATACAGTTCGCCTTCTTCCGCGCTCTTCTTCTTTTTTCGACGAACCCAAACCCAACGGAAAAAAAACCCTAGCTCCGACATCTTCGTCCGCTCTCCCTCTTCTCTCCCAACTCCGTAGATCGAAACCCTACTCTTTGTGGAAGTCGAACTCCGACGATCGAAACCCTAGCTTCTCTTCCCCTATTCGATACGAAATCGAAACCCTAGTTCACTTCCAAATCGATTGCTTGGCTTGATTTGGACCTATCTTGTAAGGTATACACTATTTTTTTACCCCAATAATCTACATTTGTATTATTTTTTTGAATTTGTGTGTAGTAATTTATTTAGAAATTGGGAAAAAATTTATATGCGTTAGTAGATTTTAGATGTAGAATCGGGTTGACCTCAAGTATATTCAATAAAAAGAAGGCCCGCTTGATGCGGGCTAGCACGTGTATGGTGATTTGGAGCAAGCACGTCGTGCTGAATTATGTTGCTTGCATTAATAACTTGTAGAATTAGAATTGTATATACGAAATTAGTTAGAAACTTTTCAGTGCGGTTATGGTTGAAAACCCTGCGAACGACCGTAAAAAAATACGAAACTTTCCGAGTAGGTTCATCTCACGTAGTACAAGCCACACCAACTTGTAGAAGCGAGTTTCGACTCACGGTTCGAGAGATATGACCGCGTATCGCTTTCGGTTGAAAAAAACCAATTATAGTGGTGCACGGCCGTATATCGCAAACCGTGACTCGAAACTCGCTTCTACAAGTTCGAGTGGCTTGCCCTACATGAATTCGACCAAGTTGGAAAGTTTTATAAATTTCGGATGCCGTTTGTGCGGTTTTGCTCAACTTCTTCGCATGATAGTTTTTTGACTTAGAATTTTGTAAGTGCGGTTAGATTAGATTAGAAAACCCTTCAAACGACCTCCAAAAAATACGAAACCGTGCGAGTTGGTTGGTGTCACCTACGAGAAGCCAAACCAACTTGTAGAAGTGAGTTTCGACTCACGGTTCGAGAGATACGGCCGCGTATCGCTTACGGTTGGAAAAAAACCAAGTAAAGCGGTAGACGGCCGTATCTTGCAAACCGTGAGTCGAAACTCGCTTCTACAAGCTCGGGTGGCTTGCCCTACGTGAATCCGACCAAGTCGGAAAGTTTTAAAATTTTCGGATGCCGTTTGTGCGGTTTTGCTCAACTTCCTCGCACTACAAGTTTTAGACTTAGAATTTCTTGTTGCGGGTAGATTAGAAAACCCTTCAAACGACCTCCAAAAAATACGAAACCTTGGCACTTGGTTGGTGTCACCTACGAGAAGCCAAACCAACTTGTAGAAGTGAGTTTTGACTCACGGTTCGAGAGATACGGTCGCGTATCGCTTACGGTTTGAAAAAAACCAAGTAAAGCGGTAGACGGCCGTATCTCGCAAACCGTGAGTCGAAACTCGCTTCTACAAGTTCGGGTGGCTTGCCCTACGTGAATCCGACCAAGTTGGAAAGTTTTAAAATTTTCAGATGCCATTTGTGCGATTTTGCTTCAATTGCTCAAATGAGAAGTTATTGAGTTAGAATTTTTTAAAAAACGGGCCGATTAGAAAATACTTCAAACGACCTCCAAAAAATACGAAACTTTTCGAGTTGGTTGGTGTTCCCTATGAGAAGTGACCCGAAGTTGTAGAAGTGAATTTTGACTCACGGTCCGAGAGATACGGCCGCGTATCGGTTTTGGTTGGAAAAAAAACTAAAGCCGGTACACGGCCGTGTCTCGCAAACCGTGAGTCGAAACTCGCTTCTACAAGTTCGGGTGGCTTGCCCTACGTGTATCCGACCTAGTCGAAAAGTTTTTTGAATTTTCGGGTGCCGTTTGCACGGTTTTCTCAACTTCCCTGCATGTGAATTTGAGACTTAGAATTTTGTAAGTGCGGTTAGAGTTTAAAACACTTCAAACCACCTCCAAAAAATACGAAACTTTTCTCCTTTTCAAGTTGTGGTGGCTTGCGCACTTATAAAAACACCAAATACAACGGTTTAGTACCCCTAACTATTCTCCTTTTCACGGTTTCTTAGGTATGGACAGTTTCGAAGGAAGTTCTGTTGCCGGAGATAAATTTGTTCGTACACAACAAATTGGCGAGTATCTTCCTCATGTTGACGAGCACCTAAAATCAAAGATTGGTATGACATTTCCCACTCTTAAGGATGCGGAAAAATTTTATTCATCATATTGCAAATGTGCGGGATTCTCTATGCGTAAGGATGGAAATAAATATAAGGAAAACGATGTAGTGGATAAATCATACGTTTGTAATAAACCTGGGGAGTCACCGAATAGCCATAATGAAACTAGACGAGGTACAACTTCTAGAACGGATTGCAAAGCTTTCATCCGTGTCAAACTAAACCCACATAGTAATTCACAAAGTAATTCGTGGATTCTTTATTCGTTAAATGAAGCACACAATCACGAATTTACTTCACCCGGTAGACGTCACTTGCTATCTCGAAACCGTGAATTGACTAAGACAGATAAAAATGTAATTGGTCAACTTACCGAAGCTAATGTCCCTGTATGCAAACAAATGCTATTCTTTGAAGGTGCAAGTGGAGGTAATGAGAAAATTGGATTCACCGAAACCGATGTAAGAAATCTCAGGAGAGACGAGATGGAGGGTTTAAAAGGACACGACGGACAAATGCTACTTGAGTTTTTTGAATCCAAAAAGGAGACCGATCCCTTATTCTATTTTGATTACCAATGTGATCCCGAAGGGCGATTGTCACATTGTATCTGGGTGGACGGTATCGCTAGAAAGAATTACAAAGTATTTGGGGATGTTCTCTGCTTTGACGTTACCTACAACACAAACCGATATGGGATGTTGTTCGTACCATTTGTTGGATTCAACCATCATTGACAATCAATATTCCTAGGTTGTGGGTTCATCCCTAATGAGAAGACATCCTCATTTGAGTGGTTCTTTGAAAAGTGGCGTGCTGCAATACCATGTGATCCGATCAACATCGTGACAGATGAGGATCGTGGGATAACTTCTGTAATTTCCAAAGTTTTCCCAATCACGTCACATAGATATTGCATTTGACATATTTTGGATAAGCTACCGCATGAAGTTCGAATGCCGAATAACGTTGATGTGTTCAGAGATGCTTTGAAGACTATCATTTATACGGCAGAATTTAAAACAGAATTCGAACAGAAGTGGAACAATTTGATCTCTCAGTACAAACTGGAAAATAACAAATGGTTGAAGGAAAAATTTGAGATCCGCGAAAAATGGGCCCCTGTGTACGCAAGAGACTCATTTTGGGGGGGCATGTTAAGTACCCAACGTAGCGAATCGCTACATTCATCCTTGAAGCACCATACTCATAAAAAGTACTCACTACATGAATTTGCCGTCATCTTTGACCGACTCTTAATAAAAAAAAGACACGATGAACTTAAAGAAACACATCGTAATCGCGAGGAGCGGCCAAAATTGAAGACCGAGTGGGCATTGGAGTCACAAATGGCAAGGACATACACTTTGAAGATTTTCTACAAATTTCAACAAGAAGTTGTCAAAAGCTTATTACTTAATGTGAGTTTAATTGCGAATATGGATACACCGGATAGTGCAGCTAACAGTCTGTGGAAATTCAGAACCGGGGAGGGTGATTTCTTATTCTAAAATCACTAAAATTGCTAAATGCCCTTATTCCATGTACTACTTCGTAGGCATTCCCTGCAAACATTTACTTGCAGTTATTCGGTTCACAGATCACACCGCACTATTCGAGCAATATATTTGTAGGCGATGGACCAGGGATCAACTAAGGAGAAGCAGTATACCGGTTCCCAATAATATGGGCGACAATTTTGCTTCGCGTTATTGTGAACTGAGTATGCACTCAAGACATTTGGTCGATCTTGGTTGTTCTTCAGAGCGAGGATACAAGTACATGCTCGACCACATGCTGAAGGGAATTGAAGGCTTTGCTAAGATTGACTCAGTGAACAGCACACCACACGAAGGTAGCGCACAACCTGAGAGTGGTGGACATGCACATGCACATGCACATGTAGGTGACCCTGTACAATGCACCACAAAGGGGAGGCCTAAAGAGAAACGGTTGAAGTCTGTAAGAGAAAGTCAAAAAACGAAGAGGCCAAGACTTTGTAAGACATGCCTTCGTGTCGTAGGTCACGATTCACGGAATTGTCCAAAAAATGTAGCAAGGTATTATATTAGAGATTTTGTATTTGTTAATTGGACGCAATGAATGTTAATTTGGTCGGTACTAACTCATTCTTCTTCCTTATTTAGTAGATCGGTGTGGAATGAAGAAGCTCCAAACGCTGTAGAGAGTGATGATGACGAAGGCGAAGGTTCGTGCTAGGGGGTTTTAAGTACTTTAATATGTTTGTCATATCAAACTTTCAAAATAATGACCGAATAATTGCTGAATTTTATATTTATTCGTGCAGATATTTATTAATTTCGACTGGATTGTTAACTTTGTTTTTTTTTTAATTTCCTTGTATAGGTCCGGAATGAAACAAAGAAAAACGCGCCCAATGGAAAGAAGCAATGCGTTGAAAAAAACATGGCTTTTGGATTGTATATTTATGTGGATAATTCATGTAGGCTTGTTTGGTACAAGTAAATTAATGATGTATTTAATCATAATGTAATGTCTGTATGTCAGTTTATTTTGTGTATTTGTGAACAAAAATATGTTACTATGGATTTTGACCAGGTATTTGGGTAGCGAATGCTTATTTATGTCGAAAAATGTGAAATTGGTAGATGTGTGCAATTTGAGGAACTTGTTCTGTTTGTGAATTTTGTGTTAATGAAAATTGTCTGCATGCCGATGTGAACAGATTTGTTATTTATGTTGGAGATTGTATATTTTGTGGATGATATATCTATATTGTGAAAAATTGTAAAAATGTATGCAGTATTCACAAGAAGAGATGCTGCCAGATACTGTATACCTTAACCCGTCATTGGGGATAACGGGTTACGATACCTTAACACGTCTTCCTCAATAACGGGTTAAGGAGATAGATATTGGCAGTCCTTAACCAATACTTCACATATAGGGGTTTTAGTTCGGCCAATATCTCTCCACTTAAACCGTTATTGGCGTTGACGGTTTAATATAACCTAACCCGTTATCGGAAATGACGGGTTAAGGAGATAGATATTGGCAGTACTTTGGTCCAATACTTCACATGTAGGGAATGAAGCTCGGCCAATATCTCTCGCCATTACCCGTCATTGGCGTTGACGATTTATATCCCATAAACCGCAATTGGGGATAACGGGTTAGGTTAAGAATTCCTTATAGTGCTTTCAACTTTGTGGACTATATCTTCTTTTGTTGATACATATACATATTTGTTCATTCTCCGCTTAAAAATATGTCGAATAACTTTCACGGGTGTTGGACATATCTTCTTTTGGTTGATACATATACAAATCTATTCATTCACAACAAGCCATTTGCAAAACAAAATTTATTCATATAAAGGAACATTACAAACTGGCAATAACATATTGTTTGAAGAAACATAGAAAATTGTACATGATCCGCATGCTAGTTGACATTACAAAGTCATCCTTTGATACTCTACTTTTAAATTAAAATTAATTTAGTATACAAGTACATACTCGCTTTCTTCTCGAATTGGAAGGAAGGACTGCTGACTCTGCCTTTTTTTGAATGCATAAGTAGCCAGTTGTACCCCCTGCATACAATTTCGTTCACTACTATTACACAGAGGTAAAAATTCTCCGCTTCGTCGGATAGAGTAGTAGTGGGTGTAACCGTATATTCAAAGTACTCAACAACTTCTTGACACGCACTCCTCATATTCATACTATTTGTTGCACGATTGTGAGGTGTGCATGCCAAGAAGTCGAAAAGTACCATGAATACACTGTGACACCCACAACTACTCTGTCCGACGAAAGCAGAGAATTTTTACACTCTGTGTAACAATAGAGAACGAATGTGTATGAAAGGCGGACAATTGCTACTTATACAAACACATCTAAAAGCTAAAAAAATAGAAGACTAAGAAAAACACAGTGGAAAAAAAAGGCAGAGCCAGCGGCCCTCCCTACCGCTTGAGAGAAACCGAGCATGCACTTGTACACTGAAACAAGTCTCTCTACTCCTGCATCTTCATACACAAGAACAATTGTAGGCGACCATCCTTGAACTCAAATTTCTTCTACAACTCAAACTTCTTCCTCCCTATTAGGAAGAAAAAAGCGGTCTTGAAGAGAAGAAGAGAACATTGATTCCTCATATTTTTGAAGAGAAGTAGAGAAAATTGAAGCCTCTCATTTGAGTTCTCTTGAAGAGAAGAAGAGAAGACTTATTTGAGTTGATGAGTCTAACTCTCTCAGTTATAGGCAAGGAAAAAGAAAGAGGGGAGCATGATATGATAGCCCACTTGGGTTTCTCACTGCTCATCAATAGGTAATGGATATCGATCAACACAAGGAGAAAGCAATATGGATCACTGCTCATCAATAGGTAATTGATATGGGTCTTTCAGTTATAGAAAAGGAATACTGAAACATGAAGAAGAAGAAGACAATAAGGATAAACCCTGTTAGTCAACAAAGACATGATACAAGCCTCGAAAAAAGAGCAGTAAGGACAGCAATTGTCTCAAAATGTACAGTCGATGTGTGTAAATTACACCTGATTAACCCGCTGTTGGTGACAACGGATTAATTACATTAAACCCGTTAGTACCAAGAACGGGTTAAGTGTACTTCATCATGTTCCAGAACTTGGTCTGTACATGATGAACCACTGCCAATCTTTATCAATGTAACCCGTTGTTACGGATAACGGGTTACGCTAAAGAAGATCGTTGTCACCAACGACGGGTTAAGCACACTTATATTGGCAGAAGTTTATGGCTACTTGCATAAGTAGATGCCGAAATATACGTTAACTTAAACCGTTATAGACGAAAACGGGTTAAGTATTGTAACCCGTTATCGTCAATAACGGGTTAAGTGTACCTAAATCGGTAGTACTCATAATTATTAACTCGCATGTAAAAAAATGTGTAAACAAGTTTGTAAATATAACTTATAGTTCACTTAATGAAAACAATTTATGAGAAATTATTCATTAAATACATTAATATTTGTAGGTGGGAGATGATAGGTAATAAGTTTCCAGTAAAATGTTTATAGATATTTAAGTTCTATCATTAATCACATACGCCTCTCCACTCTTTACGTACATTGCCTTCTGAACTCTACAAAATAGACAGTCATATGTATGTTCTTTGTTTTTTTATATATTTTTTTTATTCCATTCCTAGCCACATAACTAACTAATATAAAATTGATATCATCAAACGAATATTAAAATTGACACAAATTAATTTGTATATTGGTTCATAAAAAAAAATAAAAAAAATGTTGTAGGTTAGGGTTAGGGTTAGTCTAGGGTTAGTAGGGTTAGGGTTGGAGTCTCCACTCTTTTTCTCTTTGTAGCAGACACTTTAATATGGGAAAAATCTAAAGTACATAACCAAATGTAGATCCCCACATATAGCCTATATATTGGCTACATCCACATGTAGATCCCAAAATGTAGAGTCTCCACTCTTTTGACTGACCGAAGTGTCTGCTTTGAGATTGAGTTCTACTTGTTTGGTTTGTTATGGGGGGAAAAACCACATGTAGATCCCACATGTACCCTATATGGGGGAAAAACCACATGTAGATCCCACATGTAGTCTATATGGATGAAAAACCACATGTAGATCTCCACATGTAGCCTATGTATGGGAAAAACCATATGTAGATTCCCTAATGTGGGTACATGAGGGATGCACTTATTGTGGAAGGACTGATAAGAATCATTTTAGGCTTTCTTGCTGGTCCTCATTCTAATTTGCCGTTGATAGAACACATGTACATCCCCACATGCTGAGATCCCTAATGGAAAAGCCTAACCAGATGCGTCATGTGATCCGCATCTCGTCATCAGATGAGATTAATTGGCTATCAAGAACTGGATCTGTACATAATAATCTAAAAAACAATAAAAAAACCTAAAAAACAATAAAAAAACCTAAAAAACAATAAAAAAACCTAATGTTGTAGATTAGGGTTAGGGTTAGGGATTAGGGTTAGGGTAAATGTAGCGTTAGACTCTCCACTCTGCTTCTTTTCATAGTAGAACAAGTTCAATATGAGAAAAACCTAAAGTACATAGCCAAATGTAGATCCCCACATGTAGCCTATATATTGGCTACATCACGTGATCCGCATCTCGTCATCAGATGAGATTAATTGGCCATCAAGAACCGGATCTGTACATGGGATCCGCATCCCATATTAAATAGTGTCTGCGATAATAGTAGGCGGGTGCTGAGTTATGCTTGTTTAGCTTGGTGCTTTTTCCCACTTAGGTGTATGTTCAAATTTTTCTGGCTTGTGGTGGTCACTTGGCTTAGATGACAACATGTTTTATATGTGGTTCCACATGTTACAAAGTCAAATATAGATGTGGGGATCCACAAATATGAACCTAATTAATCAAAACAAAAAACATACACTCACCAATAATCCTATTTTAACCTAACCCTAACCCTAACCCGACACTAACCCTATCTTAACCTAACCCGTACCCTAACCCTTGGTACAAAAATCTCGTAATTTAATTTTTTTACTTTCACAAAACTTATTATGGTAACAAATTTATAGTGGTTAGTTACGAGGTAATAAATGGAAATTAATAAAAATTATAAACAATTTATGGGCATATTAATGTCACCTTGCACACTTCAGGAGACAGTTCTCGCAAAGAGTGAAGAGAAATTTGTAGAAAACCCAAAATTTCAAACGCCCTAAACCGTTATTCATAAGAACGGGTTAAGTAACCTTAACCCGTTCTTTATAAGAACGGGTTAAGTAAGTATATTTTGGCAGTACAATTTGAAAACTTGGATAGGGTCCTGGCAATAACTCTCTACCTAACCTGTTCTTGTGAAGGACAGGTTAAGGAACTTAACCCGTTATTCCCAAGAACGGTTTAAAGACAGCGATATTGGCAGTACTTTGGTCTGTAGGAATTAAATGACTGCCAATATCGCTCTACCTAACACGTTGTCGTGAAGAACAGATTAAGTTCACTTAACCCGTTGTTCACAGTGACGGGTTAAGAAGATCCATATTAGCAGAACTTTACGAAGACATGGTCTGTAGGCTTCCAAAGGACTGTCAATAACTCTCTACCTAACCCGTCCTTACTGATAACGGGTTAAGCTAATTAACCCGTTATCATCAATAACGGGTTAAGTATAGATATTTGTTCAGCACTTTTGTATTTTTTGGGCTGTGTACATTTTTCCTGATACAGAAACGACTTCATCAAATGTTGTTCACAAATTCACAAATGAAGGCACATCAAAGTAAATAATACAATAGATATCTTCACAAGAAAGTTGAAGGCGTACAAATGTACAATGTCAACCAAACCACTTAATTACTTGAAATAAATTCAATATTCAAAAATTTACACCAAAATTATACATATCAGGTTACACATGGCCAAAAGACAATTAATTACAAATGAAGGCGTTCTCGACTTTGGCTTGCACACCATGCCCACAAATTCACCTACAACAGTTTATCAACGTAGAAACAAACAATACGTTAATTACTGCAATAACAAAATCACCAACCAAAAGATACGCTATTACAGAGTATTAGAGATTACCGTCTACGACCACGCCGCTTGCCACCACTTGGTGTGAATTGATTGGGAGGTTGCCGCTTCCTTTGAGGATTTCGCCGTGCGCCATGTGTCTGGGGAGAATCAGGATCATCCAACGACTGTTCCTCATCAACATCTTCGGGATTTGGCTCTTCTTGTACTTGTTGTGGCTCGGCGATTCGAATTCCCCTACTCACAGTTTGTTTTCGCCTTAAACTTGTTGGCGGCAAGTTGGCTCTCAAATAGGCCTCAACCTGTGGACCTTCACCCAAGTCCTCAAGAGTACGACGGCACGGGGCTAACATCTCCCGGATTACTGCCTTGAAGCTGTCGGGTATCCTAGTCTTTAGGATGCGAGCAGCTGTTCGAACAACCTCCCATGCGTTTTCAATCTACAGTTGATGAAAAATTCCAATTTAAACATCATTCATAATTAGCGGCATCAATTAAATACAGTACATGCGTACAAACTATATGAAATTTGACTGACCGTTTTTCGATATGTCTCAGCCCTTGGTTGGTAAATCGGCTGGAAGGAGGAATATGCTGGAGGTGGTTCTACCTGGGTAGGGGGAATCGGAAGTTGCACACCAGCTGGTACGGCGGCCGTTGGAGAAACATACAACCGGGTTATTCGCTTGTACCACATCATGTATGCCTGCTGGAGGGAGCCATCGTATGGTATCGCGACGTACATCATATTCGGTGTCATTTGCCGCCGTATGGGGTTCCAGTTGGCTACATGGTAACGATGGTAATCAGCCCAATCGAAGTTGGGCACCCGTCCCGTTCTCCTGACCTCGTGCAACTTTTTATCATAAGACCTGACATCGGGAATTTTCTGTTGATATCTGAATTGCCGCAAGACCCTGTCAGGATACTGGAACTTCACAACTCCAAAGTTCATAAGAGGTGCAGCCGTCAACCAAAGGAATCTGTCTAGGCAGACTGGAGGAACCCGTTGCAACCTGTCGGCCGAGTACGGTTCCCAATTGACGAACTCGTCCCGCAGGTTGTCCAACTCATCTCTGTAGTAGGTTAGAGATTGGCGTGGGTTATCGGCCCACGTGTGCTGGCCGACCCAATATGCTCCTAGAGGAGGTAACAACTCCGCTGCCCCCGGGTCGGCCAACCATTCCGGTGTAAGCTCAACAATACGGGGACGTCCGATGTGGATGCGTTCCCAACTCCATATATGCAGTAGCACCATTGGGCCACCCATCTGTACGCCACCTAAAGAACATGTGCACAAATTCCTGTATAGTAGCGCCAGTGCCGCACTCCCCCAACTAAAACGATCCGCATACCGGAAATCCTCCAACAACCGAAGGTACATTAGCGGCACGGTTGATCCGGATGAGTTCGGGAAGATAAGTCCCCCTATCAAACTAAAAATGTATGCACGTGCTTAGTACGTCAGGGTTTCCTCGTCCGAATCGGCGTCCAAATATTCCTCCTCGAACTGAAATTTTAACCAGCTGATGTACAGTGATTTACCATCGAAAGCGTCAGCCATCACTTCTTCCTCCGCTTTATCTTTCGCAGCTTCTATTTGTTCATACAATAGATCTTCATCAGAATCTACGGGGGCATTTTTGCGGATATCTTTTTCGGCGGCCTGTTTCCTTTGGAGAACTACCAACTGCAGGTCAATACCGAGTAAGTCCCGAACAACTTCAACTCGATCGAAGTCCATGTTCCCCGTCATGGCAACCCCATCGATTGGTAGTCCTGTTATCATTGCCACATCCTGTAGGGTCACAGTCATCTCACCCATTGGTAGGTGGAATGTGTGGGTCTCCGGCCTCCATCGCTCAATTAGAGCTGTAAGGAGTGACCGATCTAGCTTCACAGAGTGAATGAATCTTGCTCCGTAGAAACCGGCCTCCACCACATACGACATGATACAATCATCAAAAGGAAGAACTGTGTGCTTCCGGAAATTACATTTTTTATCGGACCCATTCCACACGGCTTCCGATCGGTGTTTGGGTTGCAGGGTGAGTACGCTTGTGTCCACGGGTCCAGGTGATGTAACCGAGGACGACGGACCTGCCTCAGCCGATGTGGATTGACGGCAACCAACCTACACGAATAAATATAACAAATGTTAGTATTGAGATAATGTTATATGTTCGTATTTAAAACCAATAATAGTAATCAATCTTACCTCAGTATTTGGTGCACTACTAGTGTTACCGGACGGGCTTCTCGGTTGCCTTGTTCTAGCCATTTAGCTATCTGACAAAAAATTTAAAATGTGGTTGATAAAAATGACAACAAAACAAACATACCGAGATTATACTGAAAAACGCACGAATGAAAACAAAAAAATCTATAAAACTTTCCCAATTGGTCGAATTCACGTAGCGCAAACCACCGAAACTTGTACAAGTGAGTTTCGACTCACGGTTTGCGAGATACGACCGTATACCACTTTATTAGGTTTTTTTTCAACCGAAAGCGATACGCGGCCGTATCTCTCGAACCGTGAATCAAAACTCGCTTCTACAACTTGGGTTGGCTAATTATAGCGGACACCAACCAACTCGCAAAGTTTCGTATTTTTTGGAGGTGGTTCGAAGTGTTTTCTAATCGGCCCGTTTTTAAAAAATTCTAAGTCAAAAACTTCTCATTTGAGGAATTGAAGCAAAACCACACAAACGGCATCCGAAAATTATAAAACTTTCTGTCTAGGTGGAATTCACGTAGGGCAAGCCACCCGAACTTGTAGAAGTGAGTTTCGACTCACGGTTTGCGAGATACGACCGTAAACCGCTTTATAATAGTTTTTTTCAACCGAAAGCAATACGCGGCCGTATCCCTCGAATCGTGAGTCAAAACTCACTTGTATAAGTTCGGGTGGCTTCTCATAGGGGACACCAACCAACTCGCAAAGTTTCGTATTTTTTGGAGGTCGTTTGAAGGGTTTTCTAATCTACCCGCACTTAGAAAATTCTAAGTCTAAAACTTATAATGCGAGGAAGTTGAGAAAAACCGCACAAACGGCATCCGAAAATTTTCAAACTTTCCGAGTTGGTCGGATTCACGTAGGGCAAGCTACCCGAACTTGTAGAAGTGAGTTTCGACTCCCGGTTTGCGAGATACGACCGTATACCGCTTTATAATAATTTTTTCCAACCGAAAGCGATACGCGGCCGTATCTCTCAAACCGTTAGTCGAAACTCACTTCTACAAGTTGGTTTGGCTTCTCCTAGGGGACACCAACCAACTCGCAAAGTTTCGTTTTTTTTGGAGGTCGTTTGAAGGGTTTTCTAATCTACCCGCACCTAGAAAATTCTAAGTCTAAAACTTGTAATGCGAGGAAGTTGAGAAAACCGCACAAACGGCATCCGAAAATTTTAAAACTTCTCGACTTGGTCGGATTCACGTAGGGCAAGCCACCCGAACTTGTAGAAGCGAGTTTCGACTCACGGTTTGCAAGATACCGCCGTCTACCGCTTTACTTGGTTTTTTTCCAACCGTAAGCAATACGCGGCCGTATCTCTCGAACCGTGAGTTGAAACTCACTTCTACAAGTTGGTTTGGCTTCTCGTAGGTGACACCAACCAACTCGCACGGTTTCGTATTTTTTGGAGGTCGTTTGAAGGGTTTTCTAATCTAATCTAACCGCACTTACAAAATTCTAAGTCAAAAAACTATCATGCGAAGAAGTTGAGCAAAACCGCACAAACGGCATCCGAAATTTATAAAATTTTCCAACTTGGTCGAATTCACGTAGGGCAAGCCACCCGAACTTGTAGAAGCGAGTTTCGAGTCACGGTTTGCGATATACGGCCGTGCACCACTATAATTGGTTTTTTTCAACCGAAAGCGATACGCGGTCCTATCTCTCGAACTGGTGAGTCGAAACTCGCTTCTACAAGTTGGTGTGGCTTGTACTATGTGAGATGAACCTACTCGGAAAGTTTCGTATTTTTTACGGTCGTTCGCAGGGTTTTCAACCATAACCGCACTGAAAAGTTTCTAACTAATTTCGTATATACAATTCTAATTCTACAAGTTACTAATGCAAGCAACATAATTCGGCAATTGAATATACTTGAGGTCAACCCGATTCTACACCTAAAATCTACTAACGCATATAAATTTTTTCCCAATTTCGAAATAAATTACTACACACAATTTCAAAAAAATAATACAAATGTAGATTATTGGGGGTAAAGAAATAGTGTATACCTTACAAGATAGGTCCAAATCAAGCCAAGCAATCGATTTGGAAGAGAACTAGGGATTCGATTTCGTATCGAAGAGGGGAAGAGAAGCTAGGGTTTCGATCGTCGGAGTTCGACTTCCACAAAGAGTAGGGTTTCGATCTTCGGAGTTGGGAGAGAAGAGGGAGAGCGGACGGAGATGTCGGAGCTAGGGTATTTTTTCCCGTTGGGTTTGGGTTCGTCGAAGATAGAAGAAGAGCGCGGAAGATGAACTGTATGTCAATAAAATTGAATATCGATAGCCTTAACCCGTTTTTGCGAAGAACGGATTAAGGCTAATTTTTTTAATACAATTTTGCCTTAACCCGTTCTTTCCAACGACGGCTTAAGGCAAGATTTGATCAAAAAAAATCTGGACCGTTGGATCTTTGATCCAACGGTCCAGATCGAAGTTTGCACGGGTCTGTGTGAACAGACCCGTTCCGGCCCGTTTGCAACGGAAGAAGACTCATATAGAGTGATCTCACACACACACACTAGATTTGTGCACATGGGCAAATCTAGTGTGTGTGTTTGCAACGGAAGAAGACTCATATAGAGTGATCTTTGATCCAACGTGCCCACGGGCAAATCTAGTGTGTGCCGTAGACACGTGCCCACGGAGAAGACTCATATGTTTTGTGAGATTAGATTTGGGTCTTTGATTTTTGGGGGATTGAAGGAGAGCCACCTGATAGCTTTCTTTGTGTTTTATTATATATATATATATATATATATATATATATATATATAGAGAGAGAGAGAGAGAGAGAGAGAGAGAGAGAGAGAGAGAGAGAGAGAGAGAGAGATAGTCTATTATGAGATGGTGAGCTAAGCTCCTTATCGTGAGCTGAAGATCTCAGCCATCTGATCGCGATCCGATGGCTGAGATCTTCTCCGCCTAAACTTATGAGATGTTGAGCTTTCATTGAGGGCATTTTGGAGATTTCGAAACTCATCTTCCATACGTTCATTTCTCTCTCTAGTTCTGAGCTCGTCTCATTTCCGATCTCAAAACTAGAAACCCATCTCGAAAACCCTAGCTCGTTCTTAAACTCGCCCCTAAATCGAAATCAAATCAGCTCACCATCTCATTTTTGAAGGTTTCAAAACTCATCTCACTCACGCTCATTTCTCTCTCGTGCTCACTCGTCTCATTCCCGATCTCAAACTCAGAAAACCAAAATCGAAAACCCTAGCTCCTTCTCAAACTCGCCCCCAAATCGAACCAAATCAGCTCACCATCTCATTTCTTTTATCCCCGATCTCAAATAAGAAAACCCAAATCGAAAACCCAAACTCATGAGATCTGTCTTCAATTTGGGAGCATTTTGTGGATATCGAAACCCCTTATGGCGGTGGGTTTGGCTGACGCTTGATGCCCTCTGTCCTCGACTGCCATTTCAGGCTCAGATTTCGGAGAGAAGTGTTTGATTCTCATACATGCTTTTATGATTTCTGTTCAATTTCTTGCATTTTCTTTTGGTTTTGTGTGTAGGCAATGATGAGTCACATTTTGATATAATTTGGTCATTTATTTTTGGAGATTGAAATTATTGTTTTGAAGCATATTTGGTTGTGTGCCATGATAATTATGCAAAGTTGAATAGAGTTCAGGGAATGAGCGGGAGAGAAGATGGGGAAGAAATGAATGAATGTTGTGAAATCCCCAATGCCCTTAACACTTAGCTTACATTTAAGTGATCTGAGTCCAGCCCAATTCATCTGATATTTGGGCGGTGATGACACACAATGATTGAACGTATCACTATATTTTTGTAATGGTTGGATGCGTATGATTTGGATACTCATTTAAGCCTTTTGGGGTTTGATTCTCTCTTTCGGTGTGTTGGTGTATGCAACGATGCGAAACACTTTATGATCTACATAATTTTTTTAGCTTGTTGTATTTATGCTTGATTATTTATCCGTCATACTCTAGTTGGCACGACACCCCAATGCAGCCCTAGTGAGAATAGTGTGTTATGAGCCTACTGGTTTTTTTTTACTCTATATATATACATGAGTAAGTCTGTTATGAGATGGTGAGAAGAGGCCCTTATCGTGTACAAAAGTTCTCAGCCATGGGATCTCTTATTGATGGTTGAGATATATTCCGCCCAAATACTGAGATTTGCCTTAGTGTTGGAGAACATTTACCGGATTGCACTACACATTCAACCCTTTCTTCCCGACATCCCGATGTCTCTTTCGATATTTTGTGTTCTGAGCCTACTATATTTTTAAAATAAAAATTTAGTTGTTTTCAGGCTGATTGAGCTCTGTTTAATTTTGTTTTCAGGTTGATTTCCTATTGCTATATGTTGGCGTTTAAGAGTGATGCATAGAAAACTCGGATGGATAGAAAAGTGATGCATGAATACCTCATACAGGAAGTGTTTCAATCTCAATATGAATGATTTTAATTTTCTACCTCCTTCCTTTTGTTGTGTGTTGGTCAAGGCAATGATGACGAGCACTATTTTACAAGCATTCATGCATCAAGTCATCACTTATATGTTGACTTGATTCATATAAAATCAAGTCATCATTTATATGTTGGCGTTTAAGTGTGATGCATAGAAACGAGAGAGAAATGAGTATGAGAGACGAATGAACGTGAGATGGGTTTCGAAATTCACAAAATGCCGCCAAATTGAAGATGGTTCTCATGAGTTTGGGTTTTCGATTAGGGTTTTCTGATTTGAGATTGAGGATGAGAGAAACGAGAGAGAAATGAGCGTGATTATTTTCAAAGTTTCAAGAAAATATAAAGAGGGAAACACGAATGATAATAGGGAAACAGAAAATAAGATGACGAACATCCCAGACGTCATAGGTGAGACAGTTCAGTTATTAATAAGAGGTTGCACGACAAGTCATCAATAATCAAAATCAACAATCAGAAGTCGAAAATACTCTCACCAACTATCAATACCGCAACACAAAATAAGTAAATAACGATAAAGATCTTAAAAGTATAGCTGCAAAGAAAAGTTCTCAACAGAGAACTACTTCTCTTTTAAGTCTCATCCGAGTTTGGCTGCAATACTTCTCTTTTAAATCTCATCCGAGTTTGGCTGCAAAAATTACACTTCGTGGTAAAATCCTGGTAGTGCCATACTAAGTATCGAGGAGTAGGAAAGGGCAGATTAGCTGATGCAGCAGTCAGGATAGATTAGACATGCCCTTAGGAGAATGTTACAACATTATCTGTTGGATTACTACGCAAAGCCCGAGGAAGTCAAAATTAATGAATTTTAATGGGCAATTCATTCCACTAAACTTTGGACAATAGCGATGAAATTTTATAATACACTTAACCAACATGCATAAAATATTGATAACAAACTAAATCATGTTTCTATAGATCTAGATCTTAATCATGTTACAAAAGTACTTTAAAATATAAAATCATAAATCATAAAACTATATCCTTTGCTAAATTAAAAGAATAAGAACATAAAAGCGAAAACACTAACCTGATGTCATTGATGGAGATTGTACAGAGGGTTTGGATCTTCCTATATGATATGCACTTCTATGAGAGGCAGTCTCTCTTTTCTTTTCTGTTGATGAGATAACAGATAGAATAAGAAGATACGTATATATAGGGGACCACAACCCTAATAGATAATTAGTGATTTCTAATTTTGCCCATCACAGAATAAAAAATTTACTTTACGGTTTCTACACGTAATATATCACACTTTATATTATATGCTTTTAACTTATCACTTAATCTTGGTTAGATCACTTTACTTTGGGTTATGTCGAAGAATCTACCACACAAGTTGTAGTGCTAATAGCGGAAACACACTACAAGCAATAGAAACTTCCAAGACTTAGATGAACCAAGAACAAGTCACCACAATATATGCAAGATCTCACAAGAACACAATCAATATGCAGATATAACCAATACATCTTATTCCCCAAAAAATACAAAGATTACAAAAGAGATTACAACTCTCAATCTCTCTCTCTTACCTTTGAAACACTCGGCATAATCCCCTCTTGAAGTTGAACAATGATAACGGCTCACCTCTTGATTACACAAATTGATTCTAACTCTAGAGTTTACGACCATATATATAGCCCCCAAGTAAACCCTAAAAGATAAACACAAATCTAGCAATTGGGCCTTTAAACTCGTAAGCCCAAAAACAATCAGCTGCCAAAGTCGGTCGACCGCACCCCCAAGGTCGGTCGACCACAACGTGTAGAACCAAACCCGAGACTTGACAGGTTGACTGCACCCCCAAGGTTGGTCGACCGTCCTCTTCTCTGTTGGACCTGTACACTCGAAGAACTCTCAGCAGTTAGGGTCGATCGACCGCACCCCCAGGTCGGTCGACCGCAACTCTCTAGGATGCATTCTTCTACTAGCAGTTTGTCTTCTCTTGCTTCTTTGTCTCCTCCTCTTCTTATCCAACTTCAAGTACTTAGTGCCTACGTGTATTTGAGGCCAAAACCCTAACAATCTCCCACTTGGACCAAATACACTACGCTTCAAAGTTATTGCAATCTTCACCTCGCATTATCTCTGCCAATCTCCCACTTTCATGGAAAACTCAAGTACTCCCCACTCTCATGAAGAGCACCTCCGCCACTCCACCACGTGGAGTGCACCAACCACCCGTCATCGCCTTATGAAGGATGTGCTGCACCAATCACATAGTGTGAATACCGGAGAAACAATCTCCTGTGTCAAATTCTGTGTTATGAGACTCCCCAACTCGCAAGATCTCCATCAACACCGGACATGGTTTAAAGCCTCTCAATGCACCATCTGCACTAGAAACCTCCACAAACTCTGCAGACTGTTCAACCCCTACAGTTCCATTTCGGTTACCCTTATCGACATCACCCCGCATATCGATACCAGTGCTCTCTATCACACAAGAGCGACTTGAAGCTTCAACTGCCAATTCGCAAAGTACCCTCACCGCAGCAACGTCTTGCCCTCTAGGATCACTTCTATGGCCAACATCTCCCACTAAATTAGTAACCTCCCATCCACAATTGAAATAACTCGATTGCATCCCACACAATCTACTACTCTAATTCCGGTTGAGAGTCAACTACAGGAGAAATGTCCCTCACGTCTCTAAGCAGATACAACATTCCCTCACGCTTTTCTTTTGCAATCACCCTTGAACATGCAACTATACACCACTCTCCACTACCAACTGTAGTAGACAACCCCTTATTGTCTAGCCTTCCAATCGAGATAAGATTTTCCTTCAAATCTGGAACATGTCTTGTCTCCCGCAAGATAACACTTTGATCATCAATGGTGTTCACGCGAACAGTACCAACCCCATGTACAGGATACCGGTGACCATTCCCCATGATCACATCTCCAAAAGAACCCTCCTCGTAGTCATCAAATACCTCTCTCCTCGAAGTGCAATGAAAAGAAACTCCCGAATCAATACACCAATCTTGAGTGCCTAACTCCTCCCGATCTGATAAGCATAGATCCTCAACAAGCCCCACTTGAGCTTCCATTGGAGTATCTTTCTTCGGTTTCTCCTGCTTCTTCTTCATATAAGCCTTGCAACTGTGCATCATGTGATCCTTCTTGTGAAAATACCAACACTCAGGCCCATGTCCCCCATCGCTGTCATCAGACCCACTCTCAGATAAACTACTCTGATCATTTCTTCTTCGACTGGTCTTAGGTCTTCCACGTCTATTCTCAACGTACATGGCAGAATCTCTAGAAGATGATGATGGATATCCCCCATTTCTCACTCTTCTGACATCCTCGTTCAGAATAGTACTTACCACATCCTATAGAGTCATCGAATCTGTCATAGTGCTGGTAATAATCTGTTCCACCGTACCATAACTATCGGGTAAAGTAGATAGAAGTAACAATGACTGCCCCCTCTCTGAAAACTTCAAACCTGCAGCTTCCATCTGGTTGTAAACCATACAGTAATTGTTCACATGCTATGCTACTGACCCCCCCTTCCCTCAACTTCATATTAACCAATTTCTTCGGATGAAGAATTTGATTAGATGCCGACGGTTTCTTATACATATCCGTGAGAATCTCCATAGCCTCCTTTGTGGTCTTTGTCTTCGAGATATGAAATAACGCCTTCCTACTTAGCCCCAACTAAATCTACCCTAGCGCATTTTGATCCAAACGATTTCAATCCGCCAAGACCTCTGCATCCTTGTCTGCACCTACCAGAATCTCATCAAACGGACCATCAAGATCTTTCTAAAGAAGATACGTTATCATCTGAATCTTTCACATCGCAATGTCACTCCCATCGAATCTCTCGATCTTCATCTTGTTATCGGCCATCTCGAACCCACTGCTCTGATACCACTTTTCGAAGAATTTACCACACAACTCGTAATGCTAATAGTGGAAACACACCACAAGCAATGGAAACTCTCAAGACTTAGATGAACCAAGAATAAGTCACCACAATATATGCAAGATCTCACAAGAACAAAATCAATATGCAGAGATAACTAATACTTCTTATTCCCCAAGAAATACAAAGATTACAAAAGAGATTACAACTCTCAATCTTTCTCTCTCACCTTTGAAACACTTGGCACAATCCCCTCTTGAAGTTGAACAATAATAACGGCTCACCTCTTGATTACACAAATTGATTCTAACCCTAGAGTTTACAGCCATATATATAGCCCCCAAGTAAATCCTAAAAGATAAATACAAATCTAGCAATTTGGCTTTTAAACTCGTAAGCCAAAAAATAATCAGCCGCCAAAGTCTGTCGACCACACCCTCAAGGTCGGTCGACCGCAACGTGTAGAACCAAACCCGAGACTTGGCCGGTCGACTACACCCCCAAGGTCGGTCGACCGTCCCCTCCTCTGTTTGACCTGTACACTGGAATAACTCTCAGCAGCTAGGGTCGGTCGACCGCACCCCCAAGGTCGATCGACCGCAACTCTCTAGGCTGCATTTTTCTACTAGCTGTTTGTCTTCTCTTGCTTCTTTGTATCCTCCTCTTCTTCTCCAACTTCAAGTACTTAGTGCCTACGTGTATTTGAGGCCAAAACCCTAATAGGTTAAACTTTAGAATAGCAATTATACATTTAGTCACATATGTGAGCCCACATAGATTATTTTCCAACAATTTTCCACTTGGGCCACATATGTTACACCTTATAAATGTACATATTTTATGAGCTCAAAATTTTTCTATCATAACCAAAAGCATAGCCAAAGAATCTCGTCCATTAATCATGTAAATATAGGATCAAATCAATTTTTGTTACATTTATCGTAACTAAATTCATCAATGGTCACATATATCAACATAATCAAACGACATAGATCAAGTGTGAATGTGTAGCATGAAAATTGTATGCAATGTGATCTATATACATGCCTATTTCCAATTGGTCCTCTTTAAACTTAAGTGAGGTCAGAATCAAAACATGGCAAAAGAATGAGAAAACTGAATACTTTATTTCTGATTAGAAAATAACCAAATGTATAAATATCTCAGATAAACATAAAGAAATTAAAATACAAACTCCCACTAAATCATGATACCCTCAAATAATACAACACCCATATGAGTAGTGTGCTCATGAAAGACCTTGGGTGGTAATCCCTTTGTGAGCAGATCTGCTATTATGGACTTTGTCTCAATGTGGTCTATAAATATCTGTCCACTCTATGCTCTTTCTTTCACAATTAGGAACTTTATGTCAATATGTTTCGACTTTGTTGAGCTCTAGTTGTTGTTGGAATACATCAAAACTGACTTATTGTCACAAAATAACTTGAGTGTTCTTTCTACATTCTCCAAAATGCGCAGTCCAATGACAAAGTTCCGCAGCCATATTTCATGATTCGGATGCCTCATAGCATGCTACATACTCTGCTGCCAAAGTGGAAGAAGCTACAAGTGTCTGTTTGACACTTTTTCAGGATATAGCTCCTCCAGCTAACAGGTAAATATAGCATGATGTAGACTTTCTGCTATCTTGGCACCCAGCAAAATCAGAATCAGAATATCCTACGACCTTCAAATGATCTGATTTCCTATATGTGAGCATGTAATCTTTTATTCTTTGAAGATACCTCATAACCCTTTTGGCCGCTATCCAATGGTCCATACCGGGTTTGCTTAAATACATGCCTAACATCCCAACAATGTAAGTAATATCCGGACACGTACATACTTGAGCATACATTAGACTCCCAATAGCTTATGTATAGGGGATATTTTGCATTTCTTGAATTTTAAGGTTACTTTTAGGGTACTGATTAAGACTAAATTTGTTTCCTTTAGCAACAGGGGTATCCCCTGGTCTACAATTTCGCATGCCAAACCTTTTGAGTACTTTATCGATGTATCTCTTTTGTGATAATCGAAGAATACCTCGAGAATGATCTCGATGTATCTGAATTCCTAATACAAAAGAGGCATCCCCAAGATTTTTGATCTCAAAATGCTTGGACAGAAACCTCTTGGTTTCGTGCAATAAGTCCATATCATTAGTGGCAAGCAATATGTCATCGACATACAGAACTATGAATATATGTTTACTCCCACTGAACTTGTGATACAACCAATCATCAACAACATTTATCTCAAAACCGAATGAGATAATTACTTGATGAAACTTGTGGTACCATTGATGAGAAGCCTGCTTTTGTCCATAAATGGATTTCAGTAATTTGCAAACCATATTTTTTAGATTTTCCGACACAAAGTTTTCTGGTTGCACCATATAAATTGTCTCGTCAATGTCGCCATTGAGAAATGCCGTTTAGACATCCATCTGATGTAGCTCAAGATCAAGATGAGCAACAAGTACCATAATTGTCCTGAACGAGTCTTTAGATGAAACTGGAGAAAAAGTCTCTGTAAAATCAATGACTTCTTTATGAGTATAGCCTTTAGCTATAAGAAGTGTCTTATACCTATCCATATTACCATTTGCATCCCTCTTGGTCTTAAATATCCATTTACAACTAATTAGTTTTGCACCTTTTGGTAATGGGACAAGTTCCCAAACTTTGTTGTCTTGCATAGACTTATACCCCTCATTCATGGCACTCATCCACTTTTGAGAGTTATAACTTTTCATGGCCTGATGAAATATGATTGGATAATCTTCCATCATTCCATTGTCATCCTCATATTCTTGGATAAATACAATATAATCATCCGGAATAGCATTCCTCCTTTCTCTCGTGGATCTCCTTAATGGCACTGGTTCTTGAGGTTGTTGAGTTTGTTCTTCTAGAACTACCTCATTTTAAATAGGGGTTATTTAACATTGTCTTGTTGAGGTTCCAGATTCACTTCTTGATCAATGATAGGTGTAGGAACCTGAATATTGTCAAAAGTGATAGTAGGAATTGAGCTTGTAATTGAATCCAATTCCTCCTAAAAAACAGTGTCCATAACCTTATTTCTCCCTCCAAACTCAACTTTCTCAAAAAATGTTGCACTTCCCGTCACAAAAATATTCCTAAGTATGGGATCATAAAACTTGTAGCCCCTAGATCGCTTAGAATAACCAATAAAGTAGCTGCTCACTATTTTGAAATCCAATTTCTTTTCTTGTGCCCTGTAAGGCCTTGCCTTAGTTGGACATCCCAAAATGTGAAAGTGCTTTAGACTAGGCTTTCGACTTGTTCAAAGCTCATAAGGTATTTTTGCAGCTGCTTAATTTGGTACTCTATTGAGAATGTAAGCTGGTGTCTTTAATGCTTCTCCCCAGAGGGACTCAGGTAAGATGGAATGAGCAATCATACTCCTTACCATATCCTTAAGAGTCCTATTTCATTTTTCAGCAACATCATTCATGCTAGGTGATCATGACATGGTGTACTGCTGGACAATACAGCATTCCTTTAGGAATTTAGCAAACGGTCCTGAACGTTGTTCACCTAAGCCATCATATCTACCGTAGTACTCACCACCACGATCAGATCTGAAAATTTTAATCCTTTTGTTGAGTTGATTCTCAACTTTAGCTTTATAAGCTTTGAACACGTCCCGAGACTGTGATTTTTCATGAATGAGATATAGGTATCCATAACGTGAGTAATTGTCTATGAACGATATAAAATATTGTTGACCATTCAAAGATGCCGAAGGGAATGACCCACAAATATCTATATGAATCAATTCTAAGACACCTGAAGATCTATTGACACCGAATCTCTTAGTTTTGGTCCATTTTCCATTCATGCAGTCTACACAGACATCAAAGTCTGTGAAGTCCAGGGACTCCAAAATGCCATCAGACACAAGACGCTCAACTCTATCTTTTGAGATATGACCTAAGCGTTTATGCCATAATGATGCCAAATTTTCTTTATTTAATTTACGTTTAGTACCACGTGACTCTACATGCAAGATTTCATTACAGGATGCAATTGTTTCGAGCAAATAAAGGTTTTCATAAGTATTCAAATAACCAGTTCCAACAATATTCGAATTTAAAGATAAAATAAACTGATTATTTCCAAATGAACAGTAATAACCAAATTTTTTCAACAAAGAAAAAGAAATTAAATTTCGTCTAAAAGACGGTATAACAAAAGTGTCTTTCAAATCCAAATAAAAACCACTTCCTAATAACAACCTAAAATGCCCAACTGCTTCCACTTCTATCAGTTTTTCATCGCCCACGAAGATGTGTCTTTCACCATCATTTGGCTTTCGGCAGCTCAGACAACCCTGTATAGAAACATTTATGTGAGTAGTAGCACCAGAATCTATCCACCAAGTGTTTCTAGGTACTGAAGACAAATTAACCTCATAACAGACCAAAGTAAGAAACATACCTTTCTTTGCACGCCAAGCGTTATATTTGGTACATTCCTTCTTCATATGTTTAAGCTTGTTACAAAAGAAACAACTCTCTGTATCCTTCTGTTGTTTCTTTTGATCTGGACCCTTAGCTTTTTCATTCTCAGATTTTCTTTTCTTGCCCTTATCCTTAAAGGCATAGGCCAAGTGATAACTTTTGGTCTTATCTTATTTCAACCTTTCATCCTCTTACACACAGTGAGAATTGAACTCATTTAGAGTCCATTTTTCCTTTTGATAGTTATAACTGATCTTGAATTGATTGAACTATGCAGTAAGTGATACCAAAACCATAAGCACAAGCAATTCCTTAGGAAATTCAAGCTTGAGTGCCTTAAGTCTTGAAACAATATGGTACATCTCCATAATGTACTCCCTTACATTTTCTCAACCCTTATACTTCATAGACATCAAGGAAGTCAGAAGTGTAGTCATTTCAACCTTATCGTTTTTGGCAAAATGTTTCTCAATTTGATCGAGGAAATCCTTGGTCTTATTATTCTCATCGGATTCTGTGCCCCTAAAGGCTTCTGGAATGCTGTGTTTCATAATCATTGGACTCATGCGATTTGAACGATCCCACCTCTCAAAATCCCTTTTGGCATCAGGAGTGCTTTCTACAATTAGAGGTGGAGATTGTTCTTTCCTTAATGCATGGTCTAATTTCATACGGCCAAGAGTTATAAGTAATGTATCTTTCCAATCCTTGAAATTGGTCCAATTAAGCATGAGAATAGAATTGATTTTAGCAGTTATTGAGGCAGTAGAAGATACACTAGCTGAATATAGAACCAAAACAAACAAAATAAGCTTCACATAAAAGTCCATATAAAAAAATAAATTCAAATAATGGTTAATCTCATCTCAAGATACCAGACACAACATTAATATCAAGTCTTTGAAAAGTAACATTAACTGTAAGCGGTACTCTTCTTGTAGCAATCAAATATTGACAATAAATCCTGTCAAATAATAAGTCATTCTTTGGACTGACATTTTGTTAAAATGAAATACCTTATAATTGTCACATATTTATTATCACAGATGTGTATGAAATTCGGCCAAATATCAACTTACTTTTTGGTCAGTTAATAAACGCATGAATTACAAACACACAATCATTTTGATATTTTAAATAAATTAATCTACACAAAAGAGGTTACTTTGGCAACATTTTGTTTCAATTAATCTATTCAAAATAGTAGACATTCATAAGAAAATTCAAAACCAAAATGTGAATTTAATTGTTTCCCAAAAATTTTTCTTTTCCTTAACTTTACAATTTTACTTTATTTTAGATGGATAATGTCAAGATAATATCAAATTGATTTTATAGCAGAAAATATTTATAACAGAAGATTAACAGAAATTTAACACAAAATTAATAAGTTTACTGTTTTAATTGATAATGTCTATACTGTTAACAGAAAACTAAATCTTGAAATATCACATTCAAAACCTCTCACGAAAGAAACGACCGAAGCCCAAAACCCAGGTGGCCCCCGCCACCTGCCACGTGTGTGGCAGGCACAGCGGAAACTCCCACCAGTCTCTCTCCTGGGCGGGCCCCACATCCAATTCTCTGCTCTCGTGGACCCTGCACACCCCCTCCACACCAGCACATGAAGAACTGCAGCACAAGCTGCTGTCTACAACCGAGTGGGCCCTCATGACATCAGTCATGCTGACGTAGCAGGCAAGTAGCAATGGCTGTTGTGCCTTCTTCAAACCGGTGCCCCCCCACCCCCACGCCATTAAAATGTACACTACCACCCCATACAAAACTCTATGTGCAATCTCTTAAAAAAAATCTGGATTATTATGGTTGACTAACATTCTGGATTAAATATGGGCAATCTCTTAAAAAAATATCTGGACTATAGGCAATCTGATCTTCCTTTAATTATCCATATCTTTAAAAAAATTATCAAAATCCAAACCCTTATTCTAAATCAGTACTTGATGCGGTTTGTTTTTGGGGATGGCTGTACCAGGTGTGAGTTCTCTCAATTTATAAAGTGAAGCTTCGGTACTGGCTATACGTCCAAACCTCAGCTGAGGGAACGACTCGGAAGTGGGCGGGAGTGAGGTGAAGGTCGGATGCTCGGCTCGGATCTGGAGGCATAGATCCGGAAGTCTCGTGTACCTGCACTCGGCCTAGGAACACCGGGGTTTATCCCGGTGGCAGGCCCTCCGACGGTCTAGTTAGTCACTGAAAGGTAACAGTAGCTAGGGTTTTTAGAGAGAAAGATTCATTACCTGTGAAGGTGGGAGAGGGCCTGGTATTTATAGGCAGTGCAAAGCAGGTCTGGATCCGTTTGCTCGTGGGCCTGACGTGGCAAAAGCCCATGGGGCTTAGGGCAGACCTGGCAGACCTGATGATCAGGGGTGAGCAGTTTTTTAGGGGATCCTGTGGCCCAGGAGGGGCAACGTCATCTGACCCATATCAGGAGCCCCCCACTCCTGGAGGGCTGGATAATCCAGCCGCGTAGGAGTGGTTTTTTGCCTCTATAGGAAGAGCGAAGTGGTGTGTATGGCAAAGAACGAGATCCTTATCTTCCTGAAGAGGTCAGTGGGGTAGGATGTAGGGGATCCCCTCTTGGAGTCACGAGGGGTGCCGAGTGCTGAAGAGTAGGAGCTTGGTTTGCTGAGCATCGAAGATCTGGAGACAAGCTTCCTCACTTGTTGGAAAAGCAAGGGGACGTCGAGATCTGAAGAGTAGGAGCTCGCTTTGCCGAGCGTCGAGGGTCGGGAGATGAGCCCTCTCACTTGTTGGAAAAGCAAGGGGACGTCGAGATCTGAAGAGTAGGAGCTCTCTTTGCCGAGCATCGAGGGTCGGGAGACGAGCCCCCTCACTTGTTGGAAAAACAAAGGGATGTTGAGATTTGAGGATTATGAGCTCACTTTGCTGAGCGTCTAGGGTCGGGAGATGAGCCCCCTCACTTGTTGGAAAAGCAAAGGGACGTCGAGATCTGAGGAGTAGGAGCTCGCCTTGCCAAGCATCGAGGGTCGGAAGACAAGCCCCCTCACTTGTTGGAAAAGCAAAGGGACATCGAGAACTGAAGAGTAGGAGCTCGCTTTGCTGAGCAACGAGGGTCGGGAGATGAGCCCCCTCACTATTGGGGGAGATTTTGGGGCTCGCGGTGCCATCCGAGCGTCGAGCCTCAAGCTGAATTAAGGAGATTTTTGTGGCTCGCGGTGCCATCTGAGCGTCGATCCTTAAGCTGAATTGAGGAGATTTTTTGTGGCTCACGGTGTCATCCGAGCACCGAGCCTCAAGATAAATTGAGGATATTTTTGTGGCTCGCGGTGCCATCCGAGCGTCAAGCCTCAAGATGAATTAAGGAGATTTTTGTGGCTCGCGGTGCCATCCGAGCATCGAGTCTCAAGTTTAATTGAGGAGATTTTTGTGGCTCGCGGTGCCATCCGAGCGCCGAGCGTCAAGGTGAATTGAGGAAATTTTTGTGGCTGCAGTGCCATCCGAGCGCCGAGCCTCAAGCTGAATTGAGGAGATTTTTGTGGCTCGAGGTGCCATCCGAGCGTAAAGCATCAAACTGAATTGAGGAGGTTTTTGTGGCTCTTGGTGCCATCTGAGCGTCGAGCCTCAAGCTAAATTGAGTAGATTTTTGTGGCTCGCGGTGACATCCGAGCGCCGAGACTCAAGCTGATTAAAGGAGGAAATTATGGCTTGCGTTGACATCCAAGCGCCGAACCACTAAAACTTGTTTGAAAAAGATTTGGTGGCTTGTAGCGCTTTGGTAGTTGACCACGCGTTCCGAGCTGATGTATCGGTCGACAGAGCTGGGGGTAGATAGGTAATTTCATGCCCTAGGATGACGTCACAGGCATGAGAATCGAAGCATCCTAGACTTTGGTAGCCATTGGATCATGATGATCAAGATCCAACGGTTAGATCCCTTTGCAAAAATCGAGGAGTCCCTTCCTCTATTATAAATACCCCCTCCTCCCCCATTCCTCCACTTTGGATTCTCTCTCTCAGCTAACAGGAAACTCAGTCTTTGCCAACCGCTTCTTTCGGCGACGTCCCCGTTTTCCAGCACAATATGATAGTATTTTTGTGACCCAATGTCGCGCTCTCAGTCCGGCTCCGAGGCAAGCACTTCATGTCGTGCCGAGGAGGTCCAATCGGCATCGACGTCTTGGTCTTTAGGTGATTATGGAACCAAGAAGGAGGTCCTTTCAGAGGGGAGGTCACTGTAGTGTATGACGTATAACCTTTGCGATCCCGGAGGCTGGGTAAGGAGCCTATGGAGGAGGGAGAGTACGAGGGAGTAGACTTCGAGGGAGAGGGTTTCGTTGAGGAGGAAGAGCACGAAGAAGGAGACCCCGAGGGAGAGGGGCTTGTTGAGGAGGAGTATGAAGAAGGAAACCCCGAGAGAGAGAGGTTTGCTGAGGAAGAGGAGTATGAAGAGGGAGTTCCTGAGGGAGAGGGGTTTGCTGGGGGCAACCAGGAGGAGTATGAAGATGGAGATCCCATGGGAGAGGGGTTTGCTGAAGGTAACCAGGAGGAGCTTGTCCGGGGAGTTGAGGGAGGCAACGTTCTGGGAGAAGAGGAGGAGGATTTGTAGGGGTGGCAGTCGAGGAAGAGGAAGGCCTTTCGCCTCTGCCTTCGTTAGCGACCCCATCTCCGGAGAGAAAACCTCGCCCCGTAGGAGAAAAAGAGAGGTAACTCGCCCCGATACCCTGGGCTCTCCAGATAAATACGCACCCGAGCCGGCATTTGGTCCTATGACGGCAAGAAACCCGGGATCGATTAGGATGTATCCTGATGACGTAGAGGGGCTTCTTGCGTTCACTTCACTGCTGCGGGACACGGGTCAGCCTATGATCAAGATGGATAGCCTCCAATGTGTTTTGAGGGCAGATTACTTGCACATCTTGAGGGCAGCTTACTTCATTCCGAAGGAATTTGAGCTCTTGATGCCGAACCTCGGAATCCGTCCAACTACAGCGCTGGAGTCCCCCTTCTGCATCTTCCCCGAGGATACCTTCATCTCGGGGTTGAGGATGCTACTGCATCCGTTCATCGTGAGGGTATTGAAGTGGGGGGGTCTGAGCCCGATGCAGTATGGGCCCAACTCATGGAAGCACCTAGTTTGCTTCGTCCTGAAGTGCCAGGAGAAGGGTGTTAAGCCGAGGCTCACGTATTTTTGTGCCATCTTGGGGATTGTCTACCTCTCGCCACGCCCACATAAGAAGGTGATGCTTGGTCATGCGGACTCCATCAAAGGATGGAAGGAAAAATACTTCGTTGTCCGGAGTGAGAGGACTTGGAAGATTCCAACGGTTTGGAATTTTAGTCGGCCGAACCACAAGCCCCCAAAGCGGAGTGAGTTGTTCGCGAAAGAGTGGGCGATGGTGGAGAAGATTGGGGGGGGGGCTCAGCATAGCATGGCCGTGCGTCACGGAGTTGCACTTGGCCCGAGCCGGACTAAGCCCCGCCGACCCTAGTATGTATATGTTCCGAATTTGTTCATCTTTCTGCCTTCGTGTTAACATCTATTTATTTTTCTCTCTTTTTTGCAGCGATGACTGCCAAACAACTTGATAACCGACATGCCCTGCTGGCCGTGGCTGCTAAAAGGAGGGCCGATCAGGAGAAGAAGGCTGAACAGGAGAATAAGGGCGCACCGGCCACGGGGTCCAGTAAGGTGCCGACGCAGGTGCCCGTGCAGCCATCCCCGAAGAGGGTGAAGAGGCATCACCACTCGTCGAGGTCAGAAAAGAAGGTAGGGGTGGTATATTGTACCGTACCGTACAAAAATTACTCTACCGTCTACCGTACCGAAATACTTGGTACACAAATTTCTCTACCATTACCGTGCCAA
Source organism: Hemerocallis citrina (assembly GCA_017893485.1). NCBI lineage: Eukaryota > Viridiplantae > Streptophyta > Magnoliopsida > Asparagales > Asphodelaceae > Hemerocallis > Hemerocallis citrina. The sequence goes on from CM030363.1 coordinate 165,028,047, forward strand.
AATTTTGGTACTACCGAGTTCGGTAATACAAAAATATTGGTATGGTAATGGTAGTACCATGGTAGTACCGGATATCAAGTGATCGCAAAAAAGAACATGATAACGGGTTAAGTGATCGCAAATTTTTGATACTTTGATTTACCTTTCTATAGATGACAAAGACATCCCTTGCAAAAAAGAACATGATCGAGGCATTCTATTTGTAGCTAATTTCAAGCTAAACAGAGCTCAAGTTAAGCAAAATATAAGGACAAAATGTCAAGATTAGAAACATGAAGCTTGAGGTAGCAATAGAATGAATTATCCTATAATTAAGTCACAAACAACGGACACATCACATTCAGCTTTGCTGAGAACCAGTTAATTACTTAATTCAGACATATCCCATCATAGATCTCCAAAAAATAAAATACTGTGTTCCTTCTAATGAAATTATTCATATGATGAACACAATGGAAAAATGAAAAGCCAAGAAAGAAGGAAAACCTGGAAGAGGCTTCAGAGGAAGTGCTATGTTTCTCATCTTCTCCTCTTTCTTTGATTTTCCCCCCCCTTCCATAGTTTCTCAGTTTCTCTAGTTCCAGAAGGAACTTCGCAAGTCAAAACTCACCAACAACTAACTCGACCTCCTCAGATAAGCCATCATGCTAATACCAGCAACAAATGCAGCACCAGCAGCAACTGTACTGTATGCAGAAGCCCATGTGTCTTTCTGGATATAGTCGAGCCCAGATCCGCTCTTCTTCCGGCTGCCACCTAATTCGGGATACTCTAAATGCAGCCTTAGAGCCTACAAGAGGAAGAAGAAAGAAACAGGAGGTTAATTTCATATATCAGTTACTTATTTGAACCTAAATCCATCTGAATGATTAAGTGTTCCATCAAACCCCAATGGTAGAGCCCCTGGAGGTTTTGTATGAGATTTTCAACACAAACGAAAAAGAAAACAAAATCTATACCGTACGAGTTCTGGATTTTATTCCAAATGACTCCCGACCATCTTTTACTTTGTTAGAACAAAAAAAGTTTATTTTAATGAAAAACCTACAAACAATAACTTTAGGTGAACATAAAAGATTTTCTACTCTTTCACCATGAGGGATATTTGCACCTCAATTTATTTCTGCTACTTGCTACATATTCAGATAGGCATAATTCATGATACCTTCCAACCAATGAGCCTTGCATGATCAACAGCAGCCGCAAGATCACTGTCTGATGCAAGAACAACCTTGTCGTGATCCTCATCTTCATACTAGATCAAACATTAACAAAATTGGAACACGAGAAATAAGAAATGAATCTACATACTTGAAAAATTAAGATATTAGTACTGTATGAGAGTCTAAATGTACCAATATTTGGGGCAAATTGTTCCGATCAATATCATCACCAATCCTCTGTAGAATGCAAGCTAAAAGGTCTGCCATACTATGTGTATCTGGAAGCACAAGTATATTTCACTCAGATCTTCTCAAATATGGTAGCAATTTTCCCAGTTCTTTAATATTAGAATTTAATAACAAACAAGCGGCAGAGAGCAATACCACAGTTAAACCTATGCATCCTTCCCTTTCTATCCTGAATCTTAAAGCCAAATGTAGAGCTTAGGCTTGAAGGTGGATAAAAAGCAGACCTCCCAGACTCTGCTATATATGAACTGAGCTTAAAGGAACCATCATTGCAGTGAGAATGAAAGCATGATGAATTGGATGATATTACGAGCCAAGAGGTCTATCGAATTTAAGATATGATGCTATGTAATTTGACCTTCGTTTATCGTCATCATCATCAAGAGGTCCTGTATTCATAGCAGTGTCCCAAATTGTAAAGGAGAGTGGATTGAATCTAAATCTGCTGCAATTGGTGAAGATATGAATGAATGAATGTATTCATTAAATCATGAATGAATGCAATTGGTGAAGTTACTACAACAAGTGAACAAACTACATTCAGTAGTCACAAATGAATGTATTCATTAAATCATGAATGCAAGAAAGACACTAACCTAGTAACTTTTATGTTCGCTTGCCATAACTCCGCAACCAATTCCATGCGCAGTAGACCTACATATTCCAGATTCCACTTCTGATGGACAATAGAGTCATAACGACCACCTGACTTTCTCAAGGCTGGCAGCTTCCTATTGTCATGTTTTATATTGATATATTATATTCTGTTTTATTAAGAATCTTAATCAAAAAGAGGGAAGATAGTCATTTCAGTTCTTACATGAGCTTCTTTTGCTTGTAAAGCTCCATTTGCTGGCTGTATTCTTCCATGGTTCTCTTCGCAGTCTGTAAGATTCTAACTCTTTTGTTAGAAGAGCAAATACAAATTCCAGACTTAATTAAGAAAACGGAAAAGGAAATGGGATCCTCCTCCCTCAGCTTAATACCTCTTCGAAAGGTGCTTTCTCTTCCTCTGTCATGTTCTTCCATTCTTCACTAGCTATCTTGAAATCTGCATAAAAATGGAATATTCAGAACCCCTAACAGCTCTTTTTCTCACCAATTGGATAATCAACAGACTATATTATTAGTGTCAAAGTACCTCAACAACATTCTTTTTCTCTGCAACCAATGCTGCTCGACGTTGATTTGTGAACAAGAAAAAGGCCGACATTGGCTTCTTTGGCTTCAAAGGATCCTTCTCTTTTCTGGAAATTCAAAGTTGATTTGTATAATATCAAAGGGAATATCGAAACAATGAAGATATATATATATATATATATATATATATATATATATATATATATATATATCCAGAAAAGCTAAGGAGTTGTAATTATACTTCATTTTCTTTCCCTCTTCACTCTCAGTCTCAGCTTCCAGTTTAAATTGCAGGTACTGTTCCAACAACTCCATTGCTGTCTTCTGCATCTGCTAGAACCAGAAAAATTGCAGGCACAATACCATCTTCCAAATCTTATTGCAAATAACACTCAGCAATGCATGCAAACTTGATAAACCAAATCAAAGAGTTTTAACATTCAACTAGAACCAGAAATAGAGCATCAAACAAAGTAACATATAACTGAAGGAAATATAACAACAACAAAAAATTTTGCAACAAAACATCTAGCAACTCAAAAGTCAAAACATCCAACAAAGAAATAGATAGCATCTAACGGGAGCCAGAAAGAATGATCATCACATTTCTGCAAAGAAAAATAAAATATATCAATCCTGATAGTATACACTATACAACTAAGAAGAAAGAACTATCAAATATCAATCGACAAAATAGTATACCTTCTATGAACATAAGTTGAGATGTTGAACTAGGAGGCATTTTCATAGGTAGATTCAGCATTTCCCAAGCCTAAATAAAAAATTTTAAAGAAAAATAAAATATGTTTCTTGTTAGTATTAAATAAATATTCAATGATGAGCTACAAAAAAAAAATTTACTTGATAAATAGATGAATGTCAGTCTTACTTGATTCTACTTCTTCCAATTCCTTGTAGAACTCAAGCGCATCTTCTGTTGGATCCTTGTAGAAACAAAAGCTATCAGCCTTTAACCAATCTGAAGTGCACACTAATGCTTCAACCATTTTTGGAGTCAACGATGCTCTGAAGGGATCCACAATTCTTCTTCCCAAAATAAATGTACTCTCACTCGCAATTGTAGATGTTGGAATCGCAAAAATGTCCTTTGCAATTTTTGAGAGAATTGGTAAATCAAGTTCATTTGATCTCCACCGACTCAAGAGATCAAAATCCTTGCTAAGGGGATTTTGAAAAGGAGCAGCGAGGTACTTGTCCACTTCATTGGTTATCTCGGTAAGGCATTGATCCTTTCTTTCATTAATAAGTGCCAATAGCATGCTCTTTCCCACATCGTCATTACCTTCACAACCTTCCTCCAACACCTCATTCTCTTGATTGTTTTCTTCCGATGTTTCAACCATATTATTCCCCTTGTACACATTATACAAGTCCAACAAAGTTTTTTTAATTGCCTTGTGAATCTCATCTATCTTAATTTGGTCCCATCCAAACGTTTTGAGGTGTATTGTAATCATTTGAAGTTTGAAACAGGGATTAAGAACTTGACCAAGATAGATGAGAGGATTAACATTATCAAGACTTCCCCAATACTTGTCAAATTTTGCTTTCATTGAAGATGCCACCTTTTGCAAAGTAGGATTGCGCATATCCCTTATTTGCATCAATCTCTATTTGTATCTCTACAATTGAGTTCCAAAGATGGTTGGCCGTAGGAGTCTTGGATGCACTAAGTGTAAGAGTGTAATTGTAGAACTTTTTGAGAAAGTGAACAAAAGACAAAACCAAATCCCAATCCCCTTCCGTCGGTGGCCCCTACTCTTTTGACCATATTTTTGTGACTATCTTTTTCTTCCTCGAGAAAATATATCCGAAATTGTACGTTTTCCTCCGCCATCCTTGAAAACACCTTCCGAAACTTATAAGCATTTTCAAGCATCTTATAAGTTGAATTCCACCTCGTAGAGACATCCATAGGCACACATGACATCTTATTCATCCCCAATAAGATTGCAAATTCTCTAAATTTATCCAACCTAGCACCAGAAGAGTGGATGTACTTTACACAATTCCTAATTCCCTCAATTGAATTGGCAAGTTCCTTCAATCCATTCTTCACAATTAAATTCAAGATGTGACAAGCACACCTCAAATGCATATATTTCCCACCAAGTAAGAGAGTACCCATCTCCTCAAATCTCCTTTTCATATAATCAATTGCGACATCATTGGATGAAGCATTGTCAGCCGTGATGGTAAAGACCCTCTGTACTCCCCAACCCTTTAAACATCCCTCTAAAAGCCTTCCAATGTCTTCTCCCTTATGACTAGTGATCTTCGTGAAATTTATGATACGTTTGTGCAATTTCCAATCATTATCTAAAAAATGAGCAGTAACTACCATATGGTTTATGTTTTGCACTAAGGTCCAAGTATCAGTTGTAATACTTACCCCTTTATCACGCATCATTTCAAATATCTTAGACTTCTCTTGTATGAACAAGTCCCACATCATAGTGGCAACCTTTCTCCTATTTGGAATTTTAAATCTTGGTACAGCTTCATTCATCATCTCAACAAAACCTTCACCTTCAACAACCCGAAACGGTTGTTCATCCTTAATTACAAACTGCACCACTTTCAACTCAAGCCTCTTTTGTTTAAAAGTATGAGGTACAATTTGGCCACCCATCGTCTTATTTGTTAGGACCGATTGGGTACTATCACTGCCCTTTATGTAGAGTGGAGAAGTTTTGCATACCTTCCTAAGATGATGCAAGATACTTGAAGTCCCATTTCTAATCGGATGGCAAGGTAACTCTGCTTTGCAATAATTGCATATTGCAAGGTGAACCACTTCTCCTTTATTGTTCTTTCTTTGAACCTTAACGCTATGTTTCCATGCCTCTGACTTCCCAGGAACCCCAACCGCAGCACGCTTGCAACTATCTTCATTACTACTTTCAATTGCAATTATTGCTTCAGGGTTATGAATTGTGGCTGGAATTTGATTTGAAAGTGTGGGTTGTGTGGCTTCACCGGTGGAAGTGGAACCCGTAGGAGTACTACTACTATTCATACTAGTAGCCGTAGATACCATATTACCTACAATAAATTTAGAAAACTAAGAGTTAGTGCAAAAAAAATACCAAACTTATATATCTTATTATCTTAGGTGTTGTTTACATCCTGTTGTACTAACTAGTATGATAGTATCCTTAGTGAGATTAGAGATTGACCATGGATTGCATGATGAATTGGGTTTTCATCTTGATGAATGTAAGTTTAAGTATAATGTTGTTGTCCAAATTGAAACAATCAAATTTGATTATCAGTAATTGAAACAATCAAATAACTAAACTAAGTACAAATTGAAAACTCAAATTGGATTTTCAGTAATTGAAAGCTCAAATTGAAAGCACAAATTTGATTATCAGTAATTGAAACAATCAAATTGAAAGCTCAAAATCAAAGAAATAAGCATAATAAATTACCCTTCCAAATTTGGTGATTCGGTGAAGAGGGGGAAAGGATTCAGACTGAAGTAGAAGAGGGTGAGGGAGGGCGATGGGTTTCGACTTTGGCTTTCAAATCGAGGGGGCTGTGCCGCTGTAGAGGAGGGCGGATTGGAGTAGAAGAGGGCAGATTGGAGTAGAGGAGGGCGATTGGGTTTTGACTTTGGCTTTCGACTTTGGGTTTCGACAATCGAATCAGTGGAGGAGGGCGGATTGGATCATTGGAGTAAAACTGTCGAAGAGGCCAAGAGGGGGGGTTTCGATTTTCGAATCGATGGAGGCGGATTGGGGTTGCGGTAGGAGGTGAGGGAAGAGGAGTAGAGGACGGGTCGGGAAGACTGGAAGAGAAGAGGGAAGAGGAAGAAGAGACGGCTACGAGTACGAGTACGACCTAGAAAATGAAAAGAATTAAAGAAAGACTGGGAAAAAGTGATATTAAATATATATTAAATATATTCGGTACGGTACGGTATACCAACGGTATAAAAATTTTGTACCAGTACCATACCATCAAAAATCGGTACGGTACAATACTGAAAATTTGGTACGGTATTACCAAATTTTGGTATTGTTTGGTATGGTAATGGTATGGTACGGTATGGTACGGTAATATGGTATTTTTTGACACCCCTAAGAGAAGGAACCGGAGGTGAGCTCCGGAAGTAAGAAGGTGGCCGAGGTTCAGGAGCAGAGGCTCCCACCCCTTCGCCCCGATGCCGTGAAGATGGTGGGCAGGCAGGGCTTGCTGCCGCACGTCCTGAACTGGGTGTCAAGGTAGGCGACACCCTGCTCGAGGGCCCAGTGGCGATGGAGGCGGTGGAGCATCTCGCCACGGAGCGAAAATCGGATGAATCTGGCGATGCAGACGTCTGGGATAGCCTACATGAGGTGGGCTCAGGCACAACTCTCGGTAAGCATTTGGTGTTCTCCATGTGCATAGGATTTTAGATTTTAGGATTTTTCTAACTTGTTCTTCCTCGGCCAGGCATTGCTCCATAGGGCGGCACTACCACAGGTGCATGGAGAAGGAGGTCCTTATCGAGAGGAAGAATGCGGAGAAGTACTTTCGCAAGGTCACCAAACTTACGGGCAAGAGGAAGGAGGCCCGGAACAACGAGGTGGTCCATGAGGCTCAGATAGCCTCGCTTGCCAACCATCATAAGACCGAGCTGGCGCACTTCAAGGCGAGGGCCCAGGCAGAGGCTGAGAAGGCACAGAAGGCCATGGAGGAGGCGGAGATCACCATGGCAGATACTCTGATCCTGGCCCAGGACGAGACCTATGCCAAGGTGAAGGAGCACTTCACGCTGATCTACCCGGACAAACGAGTCGACCACCTTCACTTCAACTGGAAACTAGAGCATCCGCCCACACCCAGCGGCGAGGAGGAGCTGGGGACCCTCACCAAGTGGAGGTTGGGGGCGACTCGGCTGACGAAGAGGTGTCGTCCCCCCAAGCATAGTTTAGGTTTTTCTCTTTTGATTTTGTAAACGCCTTACGCGGACTGGCCACTGCATTTTGTAATACAAAATTTTGACTTTATAAAAGAGGACTTTTGGCCGATGCTCTATGACTTGTGTTTTTTCCTCTCTCTTTTGTGACCAGTTTTTTTTCTCCGTCTTTTTAATAGAAGCATGAGGCCTTCGGCACTAACCTCAGTTTTGCCGAGGTCTCCTGGCTCCGAGCTGAGCAGGGAACCATGGAGAGTGTCTTGGCTTGCCATCGTAAGCAGGCTCGGGATCGAGAGGCCACTGTGAATTACTTTATGAACAATTCTAGGGAGCTCAGCCTGAAGGTCGCTTGCCTGAAGAAGGCCATAGCCGACCGGGACTGGTGGGCAGTTGAGACGAACTGGTCAATCTCGGATGCCTCGATTGGGCAACCGACTTCAGAGTCTTTTCTTCGTGAGGCTGTTGTTGAGAAAGAGTTGGAGATTCGTAGGCTGAAGCTCATGCTCGGTGCCGGTCTGCTCGAGGAGGCGAGCAATTCTGTATTGGGACCTTCTCTGACTTTTTTCTTGGAGGTGGCCCAGCCTGCCGACGTGTAGAGCTCCATTTCCAGGGTGCCCTCGCTTGCTGGATCGACGGAGCACGCGAAGGATCCCGTGGGAAGCACCGAGTTTGAGTTTTAAGCCGAGCGATGAGTGATTTGTAAACTTTTCATTGTATTGTGTGGCCATTTCTGGCGCTCTATGAGTAACATGACTTCGATTTCTTTACTTTGTCAATTTGTTAAGCGAGACTGATAGGGTCATAGCTTGTGACCTTTGTTGAGTAGGGCTTCGTTTGAGGTTGCCGCCGAGGTCGGGGCTATGCTCGGGAGCCGAACCACTACGCCTCGCACATAGCCTTCAATAAGAGACATTTCTTATTTTGATAAAAATTAATGGTGACGCTTCACCTTCCGCTGCTTGGACTTCCCGATGTCATTAATGAGGCGCTCAGGGGGGCTATATAACCCCCACCTCCTCATTAGAAATTCATCAGAGAAAAACTTTCAATCTCACGGGTTCTCCTTTCAGGGGGAGAACCTTGGGTGCTCGCCGAAGGCGGGGGCCCTACCACAGAATTTTTTGGCCACCAGTCCCGGATCGGTGGCTCATCTGCCATACTCTAGCATTTTGGGTAGATAAAGGTTCGAAACCTCAGGGGTTTGCCCAAAATCGCTAGCATGTGGGAGGTGTGCCGACCAAGGTCCGGGAGCTCGGGGAGTCTTTTGGGCGAGGGTCCAGGGTCGGTGGCTCCCCTGCCACCCTCGAATAATTTGGGGTTTCGGCTCTAAGGGTCGTTAACCCCGGGTTGTTCACGGGTGAGAGGCGGGTCGACCAAAGAGCTGGGGCCCGGGGCATATGCCTGAGGGCGAGCGCCCTAAATATTTAATAAAAAACTTTTGAGTAGGGTGGTTGAAGGTCGTCGCTGAGCGTAAAGGTCGCATGGCTTGAAAAATCCAAGGCCTGGCTCGAGGTCGACGCCGAGCTCCCATGCCCGTTCTTTGGTAGGTAACATGGGTGTAGCTGGCGGTCATCGCCGAGTGCATAGGCTGCAGGGCTTGAACAAGCCCAAGCCATGCTCGTGGTCGATGTCGAGCCTCCGTACCTTAGAGAAGCTTGTTATGGGCATAGCTGAAGGTCGTCACCGAGCATAAAGGTCACCTAGCTTGAAAAATCCAATTCCTTGCTCGAGGTCGACGCCGAGCTCCTATACCTGTTCTCAGGTAGATAGCACAGGTGTAGCTGGAGGTCGTCGTCGAGCGCATAGGTCGCAGTGTTTGAAAAAATCCGGGCCATGCTCGAGTTCGATGCCGAGCCCTTGTACCTTAGAGAAGCTTGTTATGGGCGTAGCTGAAGGTTGTTGCCGAGCGTAAAGGTCGCATAGCTTGGAAAAGCCAAGGCCTTGCTCGAGGTCGACGCCGAGCTCCCATATCTGTTCTCAGGTAGATAGTACGGGTGTAGCTGAGGTCATTGCCGAGCACATAGGCCACAGGGCTTGAAAAAATCCAGGCCATGCTCGAGGTCGATGCCGAGCCTCCATACTATAGAGAAGTTTGTTATGAGCATAGCTAAAGGTCTTCGCCGAGTGTAAAGGCCGCATGGCTTGAGAAAGCCAATGCCTTGCTCGAGGTCGACATCGAGCTCCCATACCTATTCTCGGGTAGATAGTACAGGTGTAGCTGGAGGTCATCGCCGAGCGCATAGACCGCAGGGCTTGAAAAAACCCAGGCCATGTTCGAGCTTGATGCCGAGCCCCCATACTTTAGAGAAGCTTGTTGTGGCTCGCGATGACACCCGAGCGCCGAACCACAAGCTGAATTGAGGAGAAAATTTTGGCTCGCGGTGCCGTCCGAGCACCGAGCCCCAAGCTGGTAAGAGAAGCTTTTTGTGGCTCGCGGTTCCATCCGAACGCTGAGCTGCAAGCTTGTAAGGAAAGCTTTTTGTGGCTCGTGGTTTCGTCCGAATGTCGAGCCCGAGACTTGTTTTTAAGAAAGCTAGCACAAAGCCGAAGTTTGTTTTAAGAAAGCTGGCATAATTATATCATATTGACTTTACAAAACAAGGTACAGCATGTCGATTACATTTGATGGTTTACATGGGGGTATCTGTAGAGGCTACTCATCCCCTTCATGGAATTTGATGAGGTGCTCTGCATTTCAGGGCCTCTTGACAGCCTTGCCCTCCGGGTCGGTGAGGCGGTAAGTGCCCGAGCATACAACCTCGAAAATTTTGTACGGGTCTTCCCAGTTTGGGGTCAGCTTCCTCTTTTGGCCGGGGTTAGATACCGCCAGCTTTCGGAGGATGAGGTCCCCTAGCTTGATGTCGGTGGGAGCACCCTTTTGTTATAGAACCTCTTGATCCTCTGCTAGTATGTGTTCCTTCTGATGGCAGATTTCTTCCTAACCTCTTCTATGAGGTTCAGGTCGCCACGTAGCTGTGCCGAGTTGCTTGCTTCGTCGAAGGCCATGATCTGGGGCGAAGGAAGCTCGATCTCGAGGGGAATTACTGCCTCTGTGCCGTATGTTAGATTGAATGGCTACTCTCCCATGGGGATTCTTTTCATCGTTCGATGGGCCCAGAGAACGCTTGGCAACTCGTCGACCCATAACCCCGTGGAAGAGTTATCAAGTTGTTTCTTGAGACCGTCAAGGATCTGGCAGTTCGCGTTCTCGGCCTGACCATTCGACTGCGGGTGGCATACCGAAGAGAAGTGCTGCTAGATCCCGAGATCCTCGCAGAACTTTCAGAAATTCTTGCCCGCAAACTGAGTCCCATTATCTGTAATGAGTATGTGTGGAATCCTGAATTGGCAGACGATGTGCTTCCAGAAAAATTGTTGGGTCTGCTGCTCGGTGATCGTGGCTAGGTGCTCAGCCTCGATCCACTTCGTGAAATAGTCGATCGCTACTATCAGAAACTTTCTTTGGCCTGTTGCATTCATAAATGGGCCTACCAGGTCCATCCCCCACATAGCAAAGGGGGTCGGACTGGCTAGGGAGTGTAGGTTTGCTTGTAGAGCCCTTCTCACCATGGAGAACCTTTGACAAGGGCCAGACTTTTTGACCAGGGCCAGAGCATCTTGCAACATTGTGGGCTAGTAACACCCGTGGTTCAGGGCCTTTCGTGCAAGCGATCTGCTTCCCATGTGACACCCGCCAATTCCCTCATGGAGCTCCTTGAGAGCGTACTTTGCTTCATCGGGGGTTAAGCAGTGAAGGTAGGGCCTTCCGTCCATCGTGGTGTACGACTGTTTGAAGAGGGTCTCGCTGATCATGGCGAACCTCTCTGAACGGACCCTGTCCTGCCTTGCCTCAGCTCGATCTTCAGGGAGCTCTCCTTTGATTATAAACTTTCGAATGGGAGTGGTCCAAATTGTTAGGCTGAGCTTTGTCTTCTATGCAGAGGGTCTCGGGGTGGTCGATACTCGGCTTCAGGAGTACTTCAATCAGAACGGTGCGGTCGATACCTTCGAAGGACGAGGAGGCTAACTTTGACAGGGCATCGGCCTGGGCGTTCTGCTCTCTGGGGATCCTTAAGACTGCAGACTCGTTAAAGGACGCCAAGAGCCGTTGGACCACTGCCAAGTATCAGATCATCCGATCGTCACGGGCCTCGTACTCTCCGGTGATCTGATTGACCACGAGCTGAGAGTCACTGAAAGTCCTGATCTGTCTGGCGCCTACTTGATGTGCCAGGGTGAGCCCGGTAATCATGGCCTTATATTCAGCCTCGTTGTTGGAGGCTGGAAAGTTGAGGCAGAGGCAATATTAGAGAAGGAAATTGTCTGGTCCTCGCAAAATAATGCCCGCACCACTCCCTACTTCGCAGGAAGAGCCGTCAACATAAACTTCCCACGTCTGGTCGGCCTCCCCACTTTCGGGTTGCTCAGGGATGGTGCATTCCGTGATGAACTCGGCATGAGCTTGTCCCTTGATGGCCGTTCTTGGCTGATAGCTGATGTCGTATTGATTGAGCTCGATCGACCACTTGACCAGTCGGCCGGAGCTCTCGGGCTTGTAGAGTACGGCCTTTAGAGGCTGGTTCGTGAGGACCTGAATTGAGTGTGCCTGGAAATAGGGGCGGAACTTCCGTGCAGCCATGACAAGGGCGTATGCCACATTTTCCATTTTTGAGTATCTGGTCTCGGCCGCGAGCAGAACCTTGCTCACATAGTACAACAGCTTTTGGACTCTGTCCTCTTTTCAAATGAGAACAACACTGAGCACATTTTCCGAGACCGAAAGATAAAGCCAAAGGGACTCACCCGGTTCGGGCTTGCTGAAGAGAGAAGGATTGGCGAGGTGCTCTTTCAATTAGGCGAATGCCTCTTGCTGCTGAGTACCCCACTCAAAGCCTCTGGTTCCACGCAAAGCTTTGAAGAACGAGAGGGACTTCTCTCCGAACTTGGAGAGGAAATGACCGATGGCTGGTAGTCTTCCCGTGAGCCGCTAGACCTCTTTGATGTTTCTAGGATAGGCCATATCTATTATGGCCTGGATCTTCTCGGGGTTCGCCTCGATGCCGTACTGGCTGACGACGAACCCGATGAATTTCCCCTAGGAGATTCCGAACGCACACTTCGCCGGATTGAGCCTCATATTGTGGGTCTGTAGGACCCCAAAGGCTTCTTCCAGGTCGACAACGTGGTCCTGTCCCTGCTGGCTTTTGACGAGCATGTCGTCGACGTATACCTCCAGGTTGCGCCCGATCTTATCCTTGAAGACTCGATTGACGAGCCTCTGATAAGTGGCACCAGCATTCTTCAGCCCGAAGGGCATAACCCGGTAGCAATAAAGACCTTAGTCGGTGACGAAGGACGTCTTGGCTATATCAGAGGGGAACATACGGATCTGGTTGTAGCCTGAGAAGGCGTCCATGAAAGAAAGGAGCTCGTGACCTGACGTTGCGTCGATCAGAGCGTCGATGCTGGGGAGAGGGAACGGATCTTTGGAGCACGCCTTGGTGAGGTCAGTAAAGTCTATGCAGATCCTCCAGCGCCGGCTCGCTTTTCTGACCATCACAACGTTCGCCAGCCACTCAGGGTAGTTGGCCTCCTAAATAAATCGGGAATACAAGAGTTTGTCCACTTCCGCTTTCACTGCCTGCTGCCTCTCCGGGGCAAACTTACGTAGCTTCTGGATGATCGGCTTTGGGTCGGGGATTACGCTGAGTATATGCATGATCTGGTCTTCGGAGATCCCGGACATATCGGAGGGCTTCCAAGTAAGAGGTCGACATTGTGGCGAATGCAGCCGATTAGGTCGGACTTGAGGTCGGGCACGAGGGAGCAGATCACCCGGAACCACTTTGATATGCCCCCTGTCTCGAATGAGACCTCTTCTAGTTCGTCCGCCGGCTAAGGCTCGAGCTGGCTCCTTTCAGGCTGCAGCTCAACGGCATCCAGGGGGAACACACCGCCCCCGACCGCCGTCATATAGCACAATCGTGCTGCTTCTTGGTTCCCTCGGACGACCTCGACACCTGACTCGGTAGGGAACTTCAGCGTTAGGTGGTAAGCCGAGGGAACAACCTAGAGGGAATGGAGCCCCAGTTGGCCGAGGATGGCATTGTAAGCTGCATTGACGTTCACAACCATGAAGTCCATCGACCCGGTCTGTCTGTGAGGGGTGGTATTGGCGGTGACATTCAAGGTCACGATCATCTATTGGCACCGGGACGCCGGAGAACCCGTACAGGGTGTACCCGGCTGGCTTCAATTTATCTCGGGGGAGCTTGAGGTTCTCAAATGCTTCTAGGAAGAGGATGTTCACCGAGCTCCCATTGTCCATAAGGATCCAACAGACCTCGTAGTTCACCATGACGAGGCTGATGATGAGCGCATCACAGTGCGGGAGCCGGACCCCCTCCAGGTCTTCCCCTGAGAAGGAGACATGGAGCTGCTGAACCTGGGGGGAAGGGAGACCTCGAACGACGTTTACCTCTTAGATGAATGCCTTGTGGGAAGTGCTGGACTCTCCTCCTATGGGCCCCCTATGGATGCAATGCAGGATGGCTTGACCTCCGGTCTCTTCAGGCGCGGGGTCCCGATCGGGACGTGGTTTGGGGGCACGAGGAGGAGGGGAAGGCCTCCGGTTCCTCGTGTCTCTTCGGTCCCGGGCATCTTCCCGTGTGAATTCCCGGAGGTACCCTCATTGGATGAGGGCCTCAATTTTGTCCTTCATGGCTCGGCAGTAGTCGGTGTCGTGCCCGTTGTCCTGGTGGAAGCGGTAGTAGAACTGCTGATCCATTTTCTTATTTCTGGTTGGTCGAGGGGGCATCTGGACGAGGTCCCTGTCCTTGATTTCTGAGAGGATAGCCGACACATTTTGTGTCAGTGGTGTGTACCTCTCGAAGCGCGGAATTGGAGGGACCCTCTTCATGCCGGTCCCGTCTTTGGGGACTTTCTTGGGGGGCTCTGCCTCTTCGGCCTTGCGTTTCCCCTTTCCCGGGACCTCTTTGGCATCCGCGGGATTTAGGGCCTCCTCGAACCGGATGTACTTTTCGACCCGATTGAGTAGGTCAGGGAAATCTAGGAGAGGTTTCTTAACCAGGGACGCTTTCAGCTGGCCGTGCCGGACGTTGTGCCTAAACGCCGCCGAGGCGACCCCAGCATCGTGGGAGGAGACCGACCTCGCCTCCATGGTGAACCTCCGGACGAACTGCTGGAGCGACTCCCCTTCCTTCTGTCGGAGGTCCAGTAGGGACGCGCTCGTCTTCTCGGCTTTCCTGCGAGTCACGAAGTGGGCCAGAAAGTTAGCCTCCAGTTGGTCGAATGAGTAGATCGAGGGACGAGCTTAGAGAACCACTCCCGAGCCGGACCCCTGAGGGTGGCGGGGAAGACTTGGCATAGGAGGAGATCCGAAGCGCTGTGAATCATCATGAGGGTCTTGAAACCCTCCATGTGATCAGCAGGATCACCCTCGCCGTCATAGGTCTCGAACTGGGGAGATCGTAAATTCTGGGGTATTTCTGCTTGTAGGATTGCGGCGGAGAAAGGTCGGGTTGGCCTATGGCCCTGAGCCGGCCTCGGGTCCGCCATCGCCGAAGTGGTTGAGGCGGTTCTTAATTTCTTGTAGGCGTCTTAGGAGGTCATCGTCATTATCTGGCGAGCAGGTTAGGCTGCGAGACTCACCAGCTCCGACATCCGACCGCAAGTGAGAGCGGTGGAGTGTCTCATTGACGGGGGTCCCTATAATGGCCTGCAGGATCTCGTTCCGGAAGCTTTGGAACTCACGGTGGGTGACTGGAGCTCGCCCGGCCGGGTCGCATTGGGGTGGCAGCCTCCGGTTGGTGCGGCTGAGCGCCGGCTCCCTCTCTCGGGACGGGTTCCTGGGATGGTTCGGGGCTGAGTTGGAAGCGGCTCCTCCCCTAGTTCGGCTGGCCTGTCGGTCCTGGATGACCCGACGCAGGTCGGTTGCGACCGAGCGAGAGGTGCCCGGTCTGGGTCCGAGGTTGACCATCGGATGGTTGGATCCATGAGTGTCAGCGGGGACGTCCTGAGGAGGAGCGCCCTAACGACGTGTAGAGGTAACAGCACTTCTGGGCTTGGGTTCCATATAAGCTCGGATTGATGGGATGCTGTTAATGGCTGAGTGTTGACTGAGGTCTGTACCGAGGTTTTCCACAGACGGCGCCAACCTGATGCGGTTTGTTTTTAGGGGTGGCTGCACCAGGTGTGAGTTCTCTCAATTTATAAAGTGGAAGCTTCGGTACTGGCTATACACCCGACCCTCAGTTGAAAGAACAGCTCAGAAGTGGGCGGGAGTAAGGTGGAGGTCGGATGCTCGGCTCGGATCTGGAGGCACGGATCCGGAAGTCTAATGTACCTGCACTCGGCCTAGGAACACCGAGGTTGATCCCGGTGGCAGGCCCTCCGACGGTCTAGTTAGTCACTGAAGAGTAACAGTAGCTAGGGTTTTTAGAGGGAAAGATTCATTACCTGTGAAGGTGTGAGAGGGCCTGGTATTTATAGGCGGTGCAAAGCAGGTCTGGACCCGTTTGCCCGTGGGCCTGACGTGGCAGAAGCCCATGGGGCTTAGGGCAGACCTGGAAGACCTGATGATCAGGGTGAGCGGTTTTTGAGGGGATCTTGTGGCCCAGAAGGGGCCACATCATCTGACCCATATCAGTACTTATTACGGTTTTGATTTTATTTTTTTAATTCCAAATCTGTACGTAATTGACCCAATTACTCATATCAATTAAATTCATCAATTAAATTTCTTAAAAAGAAAGATCAAATACCAAGAAAAGAAGATAAAAAAAACCCCTAAATTTCTTAAATTTCACAAGAAACCCTAAATTTCTTAAACAAAATCATCAGTTCTTCAATTAATTCAGCAAAGATGGCTCTGATACCAATTGATGGAATTTTATAATACACTTAAGCAACATACATAAAACATTGATAACAAACTAAATCATATTTCTATAGATCTAGATCTTAATCATGTTACAAAAGCGCTTTAAAATATAAAATCCTAAATCATGAAACTATAGATCATTTGCTAAATTAAAAGAAGAAGAACATAAAAGCGAAAGCACTAACATGAAGCCATTGATGAAGATTGCACAGAGGGTTTGGATCTTCCTATATGATACGCACATCAATGAGAGGCCGTCTCCCTTTTCTTTTTAGTTTATGGGATGACAGATAGAATAAGAAGATACGTATATAGGGGCCCACAACCCTAATAGATAATTAGCGATTTCCAATTTTGCCCATTACAAAATTAAAAATTTACTTTACAGTTTCTACACGTAATATATCAAACTTTATATTATATGCTTTTAACCCATAACTTAATCTTGGTTAGATCACTTTAATTTGGGTTAGACTTTAGAATAGCAATTATACATGTAGTCACATATGTGAGCCCACATAGATTATTTTCAATCAAGTAGGTCATAGTATCCAACATGTATTAAAAATTTTTTTTTTTAAAAATGTACTGCAATAGAAATACAAAAACACCTAAAATATTTAGATTACAGTTTCTTTAAAGAAATATATACGGCTCAAACATATGGAATAAATGATAAAAAAAACCAAGAAAATATAAAAGGACTTATAAGAAACAAAATTATTATAATAAGAAAAAATATTATTTAAGAAAATTCAATTGAAGAAAGTCATATCTAGACCCGCAAAAGCATGTAAGAAAATTCAAACCAAATAGACTATATAAGAATAAACTATTATGTTTTACATTTGGCGGTCCAGATCATATAAGTACAAATTGTCCTAAAATGATAAATAGGCATGATAAAAATAGTACCTTAATAGAATGCACTAATGAATATCTTATTAATATAGATGAAACCGTTTCAGACACAGAATCCATTTATTCTATTATTTCCGTAGAAGACCCTAATGAAGAACAAATAACTCAAGATGAGGAAGAAACTAATGAGTTCGTAGAAAACATTGCATCTCCTATAAACATACATGATCTATACTATTCTGATCTAGACAATATGAAGAAGAATCCTTTAAGCATGATTGACAAATAAACTTAAGCGCATATCGTATCTCATGTTTTTACTGTAAATGGTACCCTAGCAGAGAAAAGAGAATAAAATGTTCAAAATGTTATAAAGAATGATGTGTGACATGTATTGAAAAAATTTATAAACAAAGTTTAACCCGGAGAAAGTTAAACCTATGGTACACCCAGACGAATTAAAAATATTATGAAAAAGAATACAAAATATTGAGAGACGTAGAAACTAATATATAAAAGAATAGAAGATGATGAAGAAACTAGAAAAATAATGTATGAAAAAATAGAGGCAATTAACAGAAAACTAAAAAAAGGAAAAACTATAATAGAACACCCAGTAGAATCATATTCAGAAATAACTGACTTAGTTCAGATTTGTAATAGCAAAAACTTTGTAGCGCCCCGAATTTCCAAATAGAACCGAATTCGAGATTCCACAGGATCTTTACACGTCACTTCGTACAATTTTATAAGGAAATTTAAACTTTTCATCATATATCAGAGCTCTTTACAATTGTTTACACACCGGAAGATAAAATGAAGTACAACAATGAAAATAATATACAACTTGCAACATCTTTAACATGTAATTAATCAACAGCATCATAACGACTTTACTTCTTCATGAAAAATCCAATTCCTGCATAATAAGCTATGGGCACGTCAGTTACTTACAACTGACGAAAATGTTATACTCGGCCATCCTCTCTATGCCGTACATATAACGATCTCAATACATTAACAAACCACAAATTTGAATGCAAAATAAAGTGTTAAATGTGACTACCGTAAACATGTAAGTGTATATGATGCCTTAATGCCTAAGACACATATTTTATACTAAAATGACACTAATGCATACTTGTTCGGATTCTATGCATCTCATTCTACAGGTCTGAGGGCAAGCACCTACGTACTCCACATTGAAAGGGTTCGATCCCTAGCCATGACAACTGCCCAGTAATAAAAGCACGGTTTAGATATTCTACGAGTACGGATCCCAGTCCCGAAGTACACTGCCCGACTGTTATAACAGACTCCTCGTCGTGCGAAGCTCCCGTAAGTGCCCCTCTAGCCCCGGTATACGTATATACACTGGAGTACGGCAAACTATCCTCCCGACTACGCATAGTCCCGGATTTAAAATAAAAGCTCGTCTCCATCGAAGCAACCTCAGTCCCGGAGTACACCGCCCGACTGGATCTATAGTCCCGGAGTACACCGCCCGACTATATAGAGTGCCTTACTTACGTTTGCCCAAGTTTTACTAGATCTTCACTTATGTGCCTAGTTCTTAAGTTCAAGACATGAATAAATTATTATACCTAGAGTTAGTCTTACTCCCTACCGGACTTAATCACAAATACGGAGA
Organism: Hemerocallis citrina; assembly: GCA_017893485.1. Lineage (NCBI taxonomy): Eukaryota > Viridiplantae > Streptophyta > Magnoliopsida > Asparagales > Asphodelaceae > Hemerocallis > Hemerocallis citrina. Next base: position 165,046,940 of record CM030363.1, read on the forward strand.
TAGCTCCATGGCTATTTCTCAAAAATATAACTCAAATCTTTTAATTCAACAATGCCGGTACCCAGGGTCTCACTAAACTCTAAATCACAACCTTTCATGTACAAGAATCCACGGGTACTCATACTCTTCAATAATCATGTATTAAACTCAAAGTGTTCTTTTCTTCAACTTATTCACAATTTAATTAATGTCTCATTTTAGCACTATTCATGATTCATATATTCACAATCTTTCAAAAGCAATAATCATTTTCATGAACATAGATTCATCACTGTAAGTCTCATTAGCAAATTAAGCTAATATAATATATCTCAACCACATCAAACATTTCTTAAACCAAAAATAAATGTATAATTTCTCCAAGAATTTCAATTCACACAATAATACTTTACTCTTCTTCTAAAATAAATGTCATACTCTTTAATAATTAATTTTTAAGTCAAAACTCAATTTCAACATTTCTTAAACCAAAAATAAATGTATAATTTCTCCAAGAATTTCAATTCACACAACAATACTTTACTCTTCTTCTAAAATAAATGTCATACTCTTTAATAATTAATTTTTAAGTCAAAACTCAATTTCTATCTCAATTTCTTCTTTTTAATTTCTCAAACATACATGAAAAGTTCTAATAAATTCTATTTTATTTTATAGGAATTCTAGAATTTTTCCAAAATTTTATTCACATTAAAACTCCTTCAAAATATTTAAAATGTAAAAAATAGACAAAAATGGCCAATGGGTTTCGAACCCGAGCCAACCGCCCAACACAACAGACACCCAAAACCCACCCCACTAGCCAGTAAGTCCAAGGGACTTGGCTGTCAATGTGCCATAACGAAATCTTCATATACCAAATTTCAGGTTCGGATTTATTTTAAACAAAAATCAAAATAGAATAAAAAAATGTGTCTGACAAGTAGGGGTGGCGAACGGGTCGTTCGGGCCGGTCCGGGCCCAACCCGTGCGGGTTGGCACGCTTGAGTAGGCGGGCCGGGCCGGGTTGGCGTCTTATACGGGCCGGGCCGGGCCGGGTCAATTCCGTATTTGGGTGGCCCGCCCAACCCGTGAACCCTTTAGGGCTCAACCCGGGTTGGGCCGGGTCGACCCGCGGGTTGGCCCGTTTAATAATATATATATATATATATATATATATATATATATATATATATATATATATATTGTAGCTTAAATTGAACTAATAATAATAATAATTTTACAAATGATGTATACAATTATACAAACAAGTGAAACAACCATATTTTTGTTTGATGAATATTACATTTCTTAAAAAATTATAATACTAAGTAAGTAATACTACAAATAAGTTATAATACTACAATTCTTCAAATATCCCCAAATGATGTTTAATTATAATACTAAGTATGTAATTCAGTAATAATACTAATAAGTAATAATACTACAATTCTTCAAATTGAATCAAATATCCCCAAATGATGTTTAATTATAATACTAAGTAAGTAATAATACTAATAAACAAAAAAAATCGTAATAATAATAATAAGATTGAAAGAGTGAAATTGACAACAAATTTTGAAATTTTATTCATATGAATTTAAGTTATACAATTTGAACAATTTATAACGAAATGAAGAATTTAATTCACAAATAAGTTTTATACAATAACATATTTCTTATGTACAATTTTAATTGACTACAATTTTTCTAATTTAACATAAGAAGAAAAGCTATTGTTGTTGTTGTTGTTGTTGTTGTTGTTGTTGTTGTTGTTCTTCGGACGAGTTGCTCCCACTTGTGGAACTAGATAGTGCTTTCCCTTGCATCCTATCTTCAGCCTTCAGCCAGTCTTCTGTGCAAACGAGCATCTCCAACACCTCGGGCTTCAACCGATTTCTGTAATCAGATAGAACCATGCCACTTGTAGAAAATGCACTCTCAGAAGCAACTGTAGAGACAGGAGGAGTTAGCAAATCTTTAGCCATAACAGACAGAATACTAAAAGTGTGTTCATGTTCTTTCCACCATTGTAAAATATCTAGTGGGGAAAGAGTAGGCTCGGTATCCTGTTGGTTATACCAGTTTAATTCATTTGGTTGATTAGTCCTAGGTTTTTTAGATTGAATTTGTTCAAGTAGACTAAATGTTCTATCACCAATTCTACTTTTACCCTTACCTTTAGAACTACCAAAAGAAGAACCAACTACAGAAGTTGTATTACTAGAAGCAAAACGTCTATCATAATAATCATACAAGTTATTTAGCGTAGATTCAAACTGAACTAAAAAAGTAGTGCAATCAGTTGTTAATTCTACATTGTTCTCTAAAAAACCAAAAAACATTTCTATCAAATTCTTCGTACCTTCTAATTTGATACGAGGATCCATAACAGTAGCAACACAAATCAACATAGGAGGAGGAAAATAATACTTCAAATTTTTTTGAAATGCAGGTATTACAATGTCACTAATATAGGCATCATTTAACATTTCGTTAAATATTTGCACCATGCTAACTAATTCAATAAAAATGCTACTAGAAGTAGATTCATATGTTTTTGAAAACTTTAAAGTTGCGGTTTTAAAAGGTTCTAAAAATTTCAATAAAGATTCGGCAAAAAACCAATCGGTGGGAGTCATTTCAAAATTTTGCATATTTTTTGCGATACAAAAATCATTTACAACTGCTTTATATTCGGTGACAACATTTAGTAAATCAAAAGTAGAATTCCATCGGTGTCTAATATCCTTTGGAAATTTTCTAAACGGAACATTTCTAACCCTACACCAAGCTTTCCATTCTTGTAGAATGCTTGGACTTAATGCAATGAAATGTACACAATTTCTAATTTTATGTATGTATGGATCAGCTATTTTTAATGCATCTTGAACACATAAATTTATAATATGACATGCACATCTAACATGAAAAATATTATCAGATGGAGGGTTTAATACAGATTTTAAAGTAGTAATTGCTACATTGTTGTTAGATGCATTATCGAAACTAATAGCCATAATTTTATCACGAATATGAAAAACATCATAAATTTCTACAATACGGTTTGCTATTTCAGCGCCACTATGGAGATACGGCAACGACGCAAGTGATATGATTCTTTTATGAAGAATCCAATCATTGTCGATCCAATGACAGGTTATTCCCATCGTTGGAATATTGTTGACACCCGTCCAACAATCCGAAGTTAAACTAACCCTACAAGTTAAACTCCATAAAATTGCAATCAAAGCGTCCTTCATTTCCATGTACACTTTAAAACAATCCGATTTGCAAGTATTTCTCGGAATTCTTTTAAAATGAGGGTTTAAGGCCGTTTGATTAAAATTTTCCAAGTTCCTACTCTCGGGATAGGAAAATGGCAACTCTTCCTTAATGACTAATCGGGCCATTTCCCGACGAACAAGTTCGGGATCATAAGGGTGGCTATCTACTTGACCGGTCCTAGGGTTAATTTTTTGTTGGCCTTGTATTTGATCAAGAAGTTCTTTATGATTATGTTGTATGTGCCTACTAATTGTACCGGTGCCGTCACCCCTCTTGAATTTGTATGTTTTACTACATGTTTTACACACTTTCAAACCTACACCCGGAATATGTTCGTCCGGGATATACTCATAAAACTTATGCCAATCGCTAGTTTCTCCTCTACTTTTCCTACTACTACGGGGTTGTGTGGTTTCGGTTTGTTGTTGTTGTTGTTCTTCTTCTATTTGTATGTCACCTACAAATTCGTCATGTGTACCCCATTGTTCCATAGTAGGATCAATGTAATCTTGGGCGGGCTCACTAATTGGGACAATTGGTGGCCTACGTGAAGAGGAGGAGGAATCTTGTCCGCTACGACCGCTACCGCGTGATCTAGACATAATGTGGTAATGCGCTCAAATATGTAAAAAAAATTCTACAATGTAGGAGCGGACCGAGCGGTGAATTATACAAAAAAAATCTAAAAAACAAGAGGGTTGAGATAGAGAAGTTCAAAAAATAAACAATAATTTTAACTACAACGCAAAAAAAAAATTTAACAAGAGAGGTAGGGAAATTTTGATACCGTTCACCGTAGAATACGCGTATGTAAAAAAACCGTGAAAATAAGAAGAAAAACTAAAAGATGGAGGAGCGCTTTGCCGATTCCGCAATTGACGAGTTGAGAAGAGGTTGAAGTAAATTTGACGAGGGTTGAAGAGAGTTGAAGACGTTGAATTTTGTTTCCGATACGACCGAAATTTGATCGTGTATATGCCTCCTTGTACAATTATTTGATGAACACTACAATTGTTCAAAAATTTCTTTAAAATGATGTATAATAGTAGAGAGAGTAAGAGAGTGAGGTGTAATTTTTTTTGAGATTTTTAGGGGATATTTATAGGTGAATTAGTGGGGGAAAAAAAAAATAGCCGTTTCACACAGCAACGGCTCTAAGAGCTTAGAGCCGTTTGCTGCCCCCAACGGCCAGCGACAGCGACAGACCCGGGTTCGAACCACAGGTTTCGACCCGTTCGACCCGCGGGTCGAACGGTCGGCCCGTCACAGGTCGAACGTTCGACCCGTACGGGTCGAGCGGGTCGAAACCCGCGGGTCGAACCGCGGGTTAGCGGGTTCAATTCGCGGTTTAAACGGGTTCGTGGGCCGGGTTTCGCGAATTCGATTCGCGTAAATTGCGACCCGGGTCGACCCGGTACTGTTCACCGGGTTCGACCCAAACCCGTGAAGCTCTTAAGCGGGCCGGGTTCGTGGGCCGGGTCGCGGGTGGGTCGCCGGTTGACCCGGCCCAGTTGCCACCCCTACTGACAAGGTTTGAACCCAAGATCTCCTACAAGTACAGTACCGATTTATAGTGCACCAACTAGCCAATAAGTCCAAGTGTAATTACTGATTAGGGGTCAATTGAATATTAGCATGTACGTGACAATAAATTATCTACATTTTAGTCAGAGCAATAAGAACTTATTTGTGTTCTTGGGGCGTTTAAATCTTGAATTCGGGGCTAAAATATTCGACATCGAGTGCCAGGTTTTATTGTTCCACAAACCTGAATGTCCAAAGAATATTCAATTGAAGATGCAGAGATTGGAATGTAATTGTAAGAACTACATTCCTACATTTTAGTTGAGAATATTCTATTGTAAAATCATGAATGGTAAAATGTAGGACCATTTAAGAATGAATGGTATATAATACGTGGCACAATTTAAGAATACAAAGTAAACATGTTGTAAATGAGAATATGATGTTATGTTTGTTGTTCACTATGACTTATCGAAAGATGTAATCTGTTTGTTGTTGTAGGCAATTTAAGAATTCATGAAATGTATTCGGCTAATAGTCCGAGTAGATTTTGAATTCCATCTTATAGCCTAACTTTATCTGTATACTACTCATGTAATATATTAGCATGTATTTTCTACATTTACAAAGCACAAGATCACTCACATCACATCAATTTGATTTACAATATTAATGTCATATTCTAGCATGCTCAATCTATGAATTAGAAAGCATAAAGACCACTCACCTCTTATGAAGAATAAACAACCAAGATGAAGAGACACTACTTCTAGCTCCACAAGCAATTCCTAGTCCTTCTCCTCCTAGCAAGAGCTCTCCAACAAGCCTCCAATGCACGAGAACACTCTCTTTCTCTCTTTCTTTATCCTCTCTCTATTTTTTTGTTTATTTTAAGTGTAAATGAGAAGAAACAACTAGGGTGTTTATAGGACAAAGTAAATGTTCAAATTGCAAATTTCTCCACCTAATAATTTCTCACTTAATTCTCCACCTCTTCACTATCCCTAACTCCCAACCTCTCACATCCTATAACCCCCAACCTCTCTTCTTCCAAACTCCAAAAACCGGCCACCTCCTACCTCTTCACATTACACGTGCACCTATTGTGCACACACACACAAAAATAAATACAAATCCTATAGTTCTAAAATGTGTATTAAAGTTGTTACATGTCATGTGTGAGTTCATGCACAACTAAAAATAGGATTTAATTAATGGGCTTGTCTCATGGGCTTTCTTTTTAATCAATTTAATTAGTTAGTCTAGTGGGCTTCCCTTTTAATTAATCTAATGAGCTAGAATCTATATTTAAGCCCATGGGTTTAATAAAAGGCTAAACAAAAAGACTATGCATGCTAAAATAGTAAATGAGAGTAAGAAAATAGAGATGAAAAAATTTGCACGTGCATCAAACGTGCAAAAATTGAAAAAATGTATTTTAATCAAAATAGAGAAAAATGAATTTCTGTTTTATAAAATAGATTTGAATACCAAAAATAAATAATTTAAACACACAGAAAATATTACACATAGCGGTGGAAACACATAATCGATACGTGCATCAAAAACACATAAAAAGCACGTAAAAATGCAGAGATTGAAATTTAATATTTTAGTTGATTTAAATAGGATAAAATATACGGGGAATGCATAAATAGTCAGAAATCGCAATACGTAACAAAAACACATTACAAATATTATCAGTAGCGGTACAAAATATACGTGCGTAACACACCAGAACAAAATTGTCATTTTCAATTTTGAGGGGTGTTACATACCATGACTAGACAAATAATAGAACCCAGAATAGAAAATGAATGCCCTTTCCGAGTGGAAGGACAATGTCAATTGAAAGAAATCACTAACGAGGAAATTAATGAAGAATGTGAAATAGAAATACAAACAGAATTCATCAATTTGGAACACCTATATTATACCCTAATTTGTGAACAAGATATAGAACACTTAATATCTAAAATTGAAAAATTAGGAATCTTAGGAGAAGATATACTAAAATATTGGAAAAAAGATAAAATAATATGTAAGTTAAACATAATTAATCATGGATACAAAATAATGACTGCAAAGATAAACGCAACAAATCAGGATATAGAAGAAGTTATAATGCATATCCCTGGCCTTCTTAAATTAGGAGTAATAAGAAGATCTGATAGTCTCCATAGTCCCTATAGTCCCCATAGATAATCAGTTTTTATAGTGAGAAAACATAGTGAAATAGTTAGAGGTAAAAGCAGAATGGTAATCAATTATAAAAGATTAAATGATAATACAGTCGATGAAGGATATGATATCCCATGTAAAACTAGACTCATTATTCAGATCCAAGGATGCACCATATTCAGCAAGTTTGATCGAAATCATGCTTTTGGCTGATCAAAATGCACCCTTGTAGTATAGAATGGACAGCTTTCACTTTTCCAGAAGGTCATTTTGAATGGCTCGTTATGTCATTTGGCCTTAAGAACGCACCATCAGTTTTTCAAAGAAAAATGAATGACATCTTTGTTAAACATAAAAATTTGTTGTAGCTTATACAGATGATATTCTCATATTCAGTAAGACTATACAAGAACATAGAGGATATTTACAGATAGTTATTTCAGAATTTATTAATTATGGTTTAATTGTTAGTAAAAATAAAATGCAATTGTCTAAACCTCAGATAAAATTCTTTGGAGTAATCATAGGCCAAGGCAAGATTAAATTACAACCTCACATAGCCCTGGAGGCTTTAGACTTCCTAGATAAATTAGAAGATTTAAAACACATTCAATAATTCCTTGGTCTAGTAAACCCTCTCAAACATTTTATTAAAGATTTAGGTAAAATAGCAGGACCTTTATATTCAAAGACATTCCCAAAAGGGAAAAGACATTTTAATCAAGAAGATGTTAAGTTAGTTCAACAAATAAAACACCTAGTTAAAAAAACTTCCTGAATTAAGTTTACTATTAGACTCAAATTATTTGATCATAGAAATAGACAATTGTAATATAGGGTGGGGAGCTACCCTTATTGCTAAACCAAATAAATATTCAAATAAAAACACAGAAAGAATATGTTGTTATGTCAGTGACAAATATAAAGAGAAATGTAGCATTAGCAGTATAGATGCGAATTGTTAGCCATTTCTTATGCTCTAGATAGTTTCGAACTATTCATAATTTCCATAAAAGAAATTACTCTCCGTACAGACTGTGAGGCCATAATCTCCTTTCACAACAAAATGAATTGAGATACTTGACGCAGCTCCCATCGACGATGGCTCAATTTTGTTGACTGTTGCTCACATTTAGGGACCATATTACCTTTGCCCATATCAAAGGCTCTACTAATACTCTCCCTGACACGCTCAGCCGTCTTCTCCATCAGACTGCACTCGAAAGCGTGGTGGAACTAGAAACACATACAACCCCAACAAATTTTAATTTTATAAACCTAAGTGATACCCCTATTACTTTTAATATCACATCGTATGTTCAAGAATTGCTAGAATTAATTTTTTTTCCTTAGAACATTGCTCTATAAATGAGTTTAAAACAACAATAAAACTAGTCTCTAACACAAGAACCCTGTCTAAATTATTAGAATAGTTTTGGACTAATGAAGAATATGCCAGCATAATCAATTGCAAGTTACGAGAAATATATTACAAGTCAATGTTTACACAACCAAGAATAAGACCAACTGAATACAACACCAGTGTAGAGACTTATGAATTAATAGATGAAGAATTTCCATTATTTCAATTTCTTCAGACTTGCTCCATAGAACCATTTAGCCAGAGCATTCATAAACTAAAAGATAGAAATTTCCTATAAGAATTAGCACGGGTACTTGATCTCTATACCCAAAAATGACATATACGCAGATTACTTATATTACGTAGAATAAAAGAGCTTACACCTAAAAGAATTTCTTTCAAAACATTACCTAATCTAGAACTTGTTCATGGTTTTGTAGATGGCTAGACCACCACATTAGCCTGGTATTTCTCATGGAAAAATACTATATCAAAATACGTAATGCCAAACTATTAGATCACCACTACCATACCATAATATGTATAATCAAAATATCAGACCAAGAACATGATAAGAAAGCATAAGATTCGGTAATCAAATATTAGTAGTATTCCCACATAGTAATCTTACTTTCAAGACTTTTTCACATATTTCTATTACTAAACAACAATGTATTTTAGATCATTTATCGATTTCCTTTAACAGAAAGGATCATAAACATTTCCTAGCAGCTATGAGCTCTCTATCAGAATTTTTTACCCAGAATCATAAAAGATATAAATTTTATGCAGTTTTACAAGGTAACTTAGTATGAGTTTTTCACAGTTGGATAGAAGTAACAGATAGCATAAAAGACTTCAGGAAGCTAATTTACAAAGGATCAATAATCTTTCATAAGCTTTAGATGTTGCAAGAAAGCATTTGGAACCTAACTATTACTTGTCTCCTTCTCTTAGAACATCACAGGAAGCCTCATTGGAGTTTTCAGTTACAAGAGACATACAATGTAAAATTCTTTTTCGTGACCATTGTGAAGCAATGGCCAGAACCACCAAAAAATATAATGAGAATAAAAATTGTCTTATTTTTGAAAATCAAAAGCTATATCAACAAATTTCAGAGTTAGAGAAATAACTATTCTGGACAAAACCACCCCCAAAGACTGCTCCCACAATCCAAAATCAAAGGGATGAAACTGATTTGCATTTCCATCTAAATGCAAGAAAGGACACAGTTGAGTCCAAAATTTCAACAGCTAGTCCGGAGCAAACGACTACTGGTAGAGACTTACCAAATCCGTTAATGTCTGTGACTTTACCAGAAAGTCAATACAGAGACATTATTGGGTCTAATCCAATGACTAGTCTGGCTCAAATGACAGCAAGTAAAGACATATCAAGTCCGTTAATGGGTGTGGCTTTTCCAAAAAGTCAAGACAAGGACTAAGCAGTTTTAAAAGAAGACCCTACATACTCTCAGATTACTCAGACAGAAGGCCTCCAGAACGTATCAGAAAGAGCACCACTAAAATTTAAAAAGAAAAAGGAGAAAGACAGTTTAAGAGCTATCATAGCAGAACATGTGGCACATGCAATAAAAACTGCTTTAGCAAAAGAAAGTACGACAAGCCAGGTAACAGACATTAAAGAAATTCTAGAAGATAATGAACAAAAGAAGATGGACACTTCAGATGTAGACTTCAGCAGTGACAACGAACCAATGTCACCAATGTCCCTTGATTCCATTGCACACCATAATGTAGATACTTAACATTCCAGACGAATTTCAACAAGACAAAAGAACTACAGGATATCCCACTACTAAAAGCACTCAGAAAGAATCTCAGAAAAAGACGCACTTAAAAAGAAACGGACCATTTCATGCCACGTCAAAAGAAAAAAGCTTGGATAAGCTGCTTCCACGTAGCCCAAAAGATGGTACTAGTAGCCCAGAAGATGGTACTAGAAGGCCTCCTCTTGCCTATGAAAATGACTCATCTTCTCACATAAAAAATCATTCAACCTTCTCTCCCAACGAACTCTCTTCCATCCTTCTGAATTCTCTCATCCTCCTATGTACTCCCCCCCCCCCCCCCCCCCCCCCCCCCCCCCCCCCTCCCCCCCCCCACAAAATAACTTGTATGAAAAAAGGAACATTTCCCTTAGAGCTTGAGCTACTATCTCTGTAAATTTCTTATCCTTTTAGGGGATTCCCGAAAGGGAAAACCTTAAGCTATGTATCATTTGTGTCCCTATGAAAATTAAGTTTTAATTAACCATGTTTTCCTTTCTGTTTTTTTCCTTTCTCATGTATAGAAAATCCTTCACATATGCATCTCATAATAGCATAGTTAGGCTCTTAAAACAAACTATTAACCACTAGTGACCCTATAGGTTTATGACGGGCGATGAAAATGCCACAAGGAAAAAAATGGTTAAGTTTGGCAAAAGTGTCAAACAGGACTTAGCTCACCTTGATATGTCATAGAGTTTATATATATATATAAAAAGTACTAGGGACATAAAAAATACATATGCAAGGAGTAAGTACCAAGTAGAGGTTTTTACACTTCTGAAAAATTCATCCAATTTATACTTTAATTCTGTTAGCAATTCTTAAAATTTCACTTTGGTATAGTGACGTAACCGATTATTTAAGAACAAAAACAGTAACACTAGAAGAATTAATTGATATACTAAGACAATAAGAAGAAGAAATTTATAACGCCTTAGAAGAATATTTTCCTAATAGCAATATTAGGAATATAAAACTTTCAAAAAGAAGAAAATTTTATTAAATCTCACCGGGCGTGCCACTCCACACCTTTTTTTTAAAATTTTAATATTATTATTATTATTATTATTATTATTAACAAGGATAGAGCTAAAAGCTCCAACCTCTAGAATATATATCAAAACCACGGTAGCACAACCCAAAAAAAACTATGTGTCTTGCAACTTAGTGATCATTCCTCAACAAATTTGCTGAATTTTGCCCTACCCAAAAAAATACTAGGTGTCTTGCAACTTAGTGATCATTCCTCAACAAATTTGCTGAATTTTGCCAAAGGTGTTTGCTTACAACGGCGGTTTTTGACAAGCAGAAAAAAGCTGCCAACTAATAAAAGCCATCACCAAGGAGGAGAAGATTTCAAAGCCCACAACCTTCGGAGGGTGCCACCCCAATGACCTTCTCAAGTAGCAGCAATACCAAAAAGTAAAATTTTTAAAAAGGAGCAAATAAACAATATGAATTATAAATAGGAAATTAGGCAGTTTTTGGTGTACCTGGAAGCTGTTAATTATATAGATGTCTCTTGTAAACATAATTTTATCAGAACATAAAACATAATATAGAACAGGCTGCATTTCATGAAGCTATCTAATATGTGGTTAGAGAAGATACAATTGTGTACTGCAATAGGTGAATGGGTGTGCCTTAGCAAACACTGTTGTTTTGCAACACATATCCCCACCTATAGATGTTCATAGTCGGCTTCAACATATAATACGTGTAATAATTAAAAGATTGAAGTCGAAAAGGCACACATGTTTCCTTCTGTTATCTGATGCAAGTTACTGACAATGTGTCACAACAGCGATGCTCTATTTGCTTTATATCTTACAATAAGTGGCAAGACATAAATTTACAGGCGCATTACTATTGGTATTCGGTCAATATGACCAATGGAATATAATGGACAATGATACACTTAGAAGCCCTATATCATGGTCAATATGACCAATTGTATTTGATATGATCAATGGTCAATACTAGCTAACAATCAAGTAAAGTTTTTTACAACTTGTTCAAGGCTTTTAACTAAACAGGGCAAACGGCATCTTGAGTTTCCTACCTTGACATAAATTTATAAATGCAAAATACCGCTGAAAAAACAAAACATAATTCAATCATCTGCAAATGTGAAAACAGGGGGAGGCGTTGAACCTGACTATAGTTGGTATTGTTGCAAGAATAGCAGCACATGCATAAATTATGGGAATCAAAGTCTTAGGCTTGTTCTTCCTGAGCCACATTAAGGATCCCAATGCAGCAAGAGACAAATTAAACACCTGAAACCAGAAAGACAAAACAATATATTATTATTCACATGAGTTGAAGGTTAAATTCTAATTCTTCCGACTGATATAAAATGCTCGACTAATTGGCTGATTACAGTTAATGGGGAAGGGTGTATTAATTTTTATAAGGAAAAAGGTACACAAGAGAAATGGGAAATAATGGGCCATTTTGGATTGGTGAACTATTATCCATGTTTACACAGTAAGGAATTCGGAACTAAAAGAAAGGTTGACGTCAACTCGCTAGCAAATCATTAAATAATGTCATCTATTTGATAATATATAAATGCAAAATAGAAAATGATCTGTCGTTTGATAACTAGAATTTCCTTAAAAGGCATTGAAAGTCAGCAAATGATAAAATCTTTCTTATTCGCCAATCAGCTTTTCAGCCAACAAAAAAGAGATTACTCATACTATCAAGAAAATATACCACTTGTGTATAATATAGTCGTTCGGGGAGAACCACATTTGTTGAACTCTATTAATTAGCTAAATCAAAATGATTTAAGTTCATATTTGAGTAAACAAATGATGCATCTGGATTAAAGACTGCTGCAAAATTAACTATATTTACACACTAAAAAATAATAGAGGAGCACACCAGATTTGCATTTGCTTCAAACCCTTGGAATATATATTCCCACGTAAATTCCAACCCTCTAGCTCCAATCCACAGTGGTGCCAGTCTGTGCAAAACAGAATCTGCAAAGGCCCAACCTGCAAATTATCACAGCCATAGTATCAGTACTCCGTTGAGCCCAGAGCATGAAAAACCAAAAGAGTTCATAATGTGATTTTGAATATTAATATGGGCATGAACATCAAAAGGAGACACCAACACCTTTTGCTGAATATATTTCATAAAATCCCTAAGGATTGATGTGAGCAACAGATAACAGCCAGACTACAAGAAGCATGTTTTAGAATGGATACCTGTAGTTCACTAGAACACAGCTTAATTAATAGATAGTCGTACAGGAGCAGATCAGTTTCCTCAAATTCTTAGACGCACCAAAAGTAATAGAAGTGCAAACTTCCAAACTCAAGGGTAGTATTGCAGTAACTTTGTTAAAGTAGATATACATGAAGTAAAAAAGTTTTATTAATATACTGACCAAGTCCAACAGCTTGAAATTTATGATTCTGAGAGATGTTTCTATGAGTCAACTGTGTCAATGCAAAATATAGTCCAGCAACATCTACAAACCCAATTAGGGCTTTCAACAATTCCTGAAAAGATGAAAGGGAAAAAGGAACAAAAAGTCAAGGATGTAAAATAGACAATGATGTAAAATAGACAATGAACCTTCGGACCCCAGTGGTCAATCTTATTTGATTTGATTAATTATACTAATCTTTACATATTCAAGACGTCTTGATAAAACATTTGCACACAGTCTTGATAAAACATTTGCACACAGTCTAGATGACGAAGAAAATAATCAGTAATCAATGACTAATGAACAATTCTTCGTTCCAAACAAATTGAATTGTGTTCAAAGTACTCAGTTCATTCGATAAAAACCAGATCAACTTCATTGATAGGCCACATTCAGTTTGGGGAATGTGCCATAAGTAACTTTCGGAAAGTCTCTTTGCCGTTTAAGAGCCTAACGATTCTGTTTATCTATACCAGCCATGTCTTCTCTTGGCCTTTGGTAATGCAGAATTCAAAGATTTGATTTCAATTCAATATAATTTGCAGTCTCTTAAAGTTAATGAAAATTGATAAGGTTCTTTAGCTTGGACATCAGAACCAACTACATCACAAAGTATCAAAACAATCACAATCCAAAATCATTTCCTTTTCATAGTTAAGCATTAAAAACTATTTTACTATTATAAACTATCTAGTAAATTTATGGTATTAATTCCCTTATTTGATTAATTATATAATCTTATACATTAGTCAATAGTAGTGTCATATGACTCATATCTACCTCACAGTCCTAGCTCTGCTTGGAACCCCTAATTATGAATCCATAACAATTCCACCTCGGCGTAAAAGCTAGTTAGCATGTCACTCAAACGTCTTCAATGAAAAAGTAATTCTCTAAAATAAAGACCAGGAGGGAGAATATTAAATCGAAAATTTACCTGGTATGGGTCAAAGTTGTCGGTCTCAGGTACTGTGAGGAAAGTAGCAAGACATATGAGCTGCAGATATAGAACATAGTTAAAAGCAGTATAAAAGCATGCTCATCAACTCAACAAGAATACACCTATATAACTATCAGAACAATAAACTGGAGAATTGGCATGAAATGTAAATGTTACGCTTTCAAACAACTGACATATTGGATATATCAGTAAATTACATAACTGTTCTATCTTTACTTGTTTTATGATACTCGATAAATGATCGTTTTAAACAAATGTTTTAGATTAGGGTAGATGAATCCAACAATGACTGAAAATTTTCAATTTCAATTTTTTTTTTTTAAAAACTTCTCCTGCAATCTTCATTCACATTTTTACCCTTCTATCAGAATAAGAATATAAAATCTCGTAACAGTTATTCAATTTCTTTATTCTATATAGATTAGAGTTACTGTTCTACATATGTCAGTTTCCGATACAAAATGCTGGTAGTTTCCAAGATAGAAATGCAAAACCAAAACAAAAACAAACAAAAACTACAATCAGATCTAAATCGCCTTAACTTCGACTTTTATACTCAATTCTTTCGAGAGAAAAAAAAATAATAATCAAAAGTATACAAACCTTCACCAGCGCAGTTCCGAGATAAACAAGAGCAGCCTTAATTGAAGTCTGAAGCGTATCATACTCCGATCTACGCATAATCATCAAAATTAAAATTTGAAATAAAATAAAAAATCCACCTAGGGCTAGGGTTATGACGATCTAAATCCTCTAAAATAAAATATCTTACATTTCTTAGGGTTGGGTTCGGATGAGAGCTTACAGTGGAGAGGCGGAGTAGTAGACGGCGTGAGGGCCGAAAGTGAGGATTGCGCAGTTCAAGAAATGGAACAAAGTCATCCTTTTCCGTTTCCGTTAAAGTTGACGGTGCCGTCGGTCGTTCGGGAAGTAAATCGAGATCGGGGAGGGGGAAACGATGGCGATGATCGAGAACAAGGTAAGGAATTACTGAATTACTGAATTTTTTGCCCAAATAGGCCACTTTCTGAAATTATTTACTAGTATGGACTAGTTTCGAAACTATTTGCGTTCGTGAGCTACTTTGTACCTAGTCAGCAGCAGCGACCGCTATTCTCATTAGCGACATCTTTATTTTGAAAGTCGCTAGGCGGCCTCTAGTTTTAAAATATTTGAATTTTTTTTTGTTTGATCCCGTTATTCCTATTAGCAACTAAAACATATATGAAGTCTAGTATGAGATTAGCGATCTTTAATGAACTGTATATTAACACTTAGGAAAATCTAGAGAGGTTTTGCTCTCTGAAAAAATAACAATCATTTTATTTTTGAAACCGAGGTCGCTATTCGGAATAGAGGCCTTTATTGTACTAAGGTCACTATTCCGAATAGAGGTCTTAATTGTGTGACTATTTTGCAAATTTAAAAAAGAATAAGGAGATTGAGTTTCCTACTGAAGTCGCTATTGCGAATACTGACCAAAATATACTAAGGTTGCTATTCCCAATAGCGACCTCAAAGTAAAAAAAAAAAAATCCCAAAAGAGCAAAAGCTATCTAGAAATCGTTAGGTGTCTCAATACATTCATTTGATGTCGCTAATCCCATTAGCGACGTCATATATACTAAGATCCTCATATGTACTAAGGTCGCTAGTAGGAATAACGACAGTAAACAAAAAATTTCAAATATTTCAAAACAAAGACTGCTATTCCCATTAGCGTCTTTCAAAATGAAGAGGTCGCTAATGAGAATAGCGGCCGCTGTTGCCGTGACAAAGTAGCCCACGAGCACTAATAGTTTCGAAACTAGCCTATAATGGCAAATTTTTTCAAAAGGTGACCTATTACGACAAAAAGTTTGGAATTATTGGACTCGAGGAGTTAAGCGGGCCGGGCTTCAGGTGGACTCTAATTTTACGGTATGGGGTAATCT
This sequence comes from Hemerocallis citrina, assembly GCA_017893485.1. NCBI lineage: Eukaryota > Viridiplantae > Streptophyta > Magnoliopsida > Asparagales > Asphodelaceae > Hemerocallis > Hemerocallis citrina. Next base: position 165,063,416 of record CM030363.1, read on the forward strand.
GAGACGGTTTCATATGGGCATTAGTTTTCAGTTTAGTTTGGCCCAGGCCAGAATGCCAAATCATGAGGTTCTTAGAGCAATTTTAGTTGTTTGCCAATTTCCCCCACCTTTTTTGCCAAATTTGGTAAAAACCGTCTGCCAAATTGCCATATTTTGGATCATAAGAGCATCTGTAGTCGTTGTCTGCTAAAATTTGGGTATTTGAAAAATGAAAATAGAAAAAATGAGTTTACGTTGTAGTCGTGTGAAGCCAAAATTTGGGTTTTCGCATATTTAATATTCTGAGATGAAAGATTATTTTTCGTCACAGCGAATTGTACACGTAAATGTGATAGGACGGAGGATTATCTATCGTCTCTAGAAGAAAAAAAATTAAAAATTAAAAACATACGAGACGGCAAATTATGTATCGTCCGACCAACTTTTTAATATTTTTTCCCCCAAATTCGAACGGACGGGAGATAATTTCCCGTCTGTCGAAAGTGTGTGTGTGTGTGTGTGTGTGTGTGTGTATAATATAATATATATATATATATAGGGAAAGGCTCCGTTGCACACTACCTTGGTGCTCACGGCGTGAACACTACTAGTTCGGGCGTTCAAATCGAAAATCCGAACCGTTCACATTGATCTACACATCTAAATTAGTCTAAATATGTAAAATCAAATCATTTGAAATTCATTTGCCCATCCATCACGCGACTATAAAAACAATGAATTTCAGCCATACAATTTTGTAACACTTCAATGAATGGGCAAATGAATTTCAAATGATTTGATTTTACATATTTAGACTAATTTAGATGTGTAGATCAATGTGAACGGTTCGGATTTTCGATTTGAACGCCCGAACTAGTAGTGTTCACGCCGTGAGCACCAATAGTAGTGTGCAACGGAGCCTTTCCCTATATATATATATATATATATATATATATTTGGACGGGGCATTATCCTCCGTCCCACCCCTATATTTTTAAAAAAAAAGTGATTAAACAGGGAATAATCCCTCGTCCGTCGTATGCGGGAACAAAGTTGATCACGAGTTGTTGTTTTGATGTTAAATTAAAAAAAAATCAAAAGTAAAATCATGTTGCCGGTGGAATATAATTTTAGGGACCAAAATACCCTTGGCTAGTTTGGGTTTCTCAATATATATGGAGTTGTTCTCAAGGAAAAAAATGAAGTTGAAACAAGTGATTTGCATTAGATCTTCTCTATCCCAACAAATTTTCCTAACTTGTACTTCATTCTACTTCAAATCCAAAAAAAAGAAGAATGTCAATTCGACGTTTCATTGGTAGGCTCAAATCAAACGGACAATCTAGTTCTGATCATGGCAACAGAGGCAAACAACCAGAATCAGAAACTCAAGAAGTTGATTTAACCGATCCAGCAATGTGGACACCGGTAGTCGACAACCGGGCTCATATCTGTAAGAATATTACTGAAAATTCTTTTGGTGGATTTTGTAACTTTAGGGGAAGTTGGATTGGTCCAATCAAAGCTTACAAGGTATGCTCTCGTATCCCAGTAGTGAAAGAAATAATAGATAATACTGGCTGGCAAAGTTTTTTCACAATTGATACGGAAAAATCATCCCATAAGATTGTCGAGGCTTTGGTTGAGAGATGGTAGGACATTACCCACACATTTCATCTCCCTTGTTGTGAGTTGGGATTTACACCATTGGATTGGGCGATGTTAAAGAGAATATCCATTGGAATTGGCGATCAACCACCATGTAATGACGAGGAATATCCATTCGAAACAGTTTAGTCCCTCTTCTTTCCTGAACTTACTTCTGATGATTGGAAGTCTCAGGGAATTCGTTGTTCGTTCCTGAAGAAATATTTTTTACAGTAGTGTGATTGAGGCAGCAAAAACTGACAACGATACAGCTGTGAAAGTTGCTAGGGCTTTTTTTTTACTTCTTGGGTGAATTCGTTCTGCCAATGGTGCTTCCGTTATTAGGTGTGGCTGGCTTGCAGCTCTTGAAGATCTGACTAAAGTTGGCACATTTGATTGGGGTAGTCAACACATATCCCCCCAAATTAATAGTGCCAAAGCTTGACTACCCCAATCAAATGTGCCAACTTTAGTCAGATCTTCAAGAGCTGCAAGCCAGCCACACCTAAAGTTGGCACATTTCAAATCCGCTCCATTCTTTCGTTGTTTTCAAATTAATTTGGGGGGATTGCTAATAGAAGGGTTCTCTACATCGTGGCGGAGTCCGTTTTTCAAAAGGGTTTCGAAAAGGTAAACCCTAGATTTTATTTTTGTATAAAATTTAGTGGGGTTAATTTATTTTGAATAGGAATATTATGGTAGGGAGATTAGGAGGTGTTCGGTATTGTAGAGGCAAGAGATTAGCAAATTATTGGGGATTTTGCAAGTTGCTAAAAATTAGGGTTTTGGGTTTGTAAAAGAGAATTATGTAGGTATGAATTATTTCTTGTATAGTAAGGGAAAATATAGTTGAGTTATTAAGATATTTTGGGGGTGAGTCTAGTTATTGTTTGGGGGATGAAAATCCCACTAACATTAGATTATTACCTGCATCGCACGTGTATCCCAGACGTTCAATAAAACGTCTGTGTGATAGTAAAATAATTAGTATTATTGTTTTCCCGTGAATGATTTGCATGATTTGAGCCTTAATGGTGTTGAAATTTGATAATAGGTGATGTTAGCGATTTTGGATGCGTAGCAGGGTACTTCGAGTCTTCGCGGGATGCTATGTGAGTATGATTGTTTTATTTAATGTATCTAATGTGCCATGCAAATTTTAAATTAAGGTTGTCGTGTGTTGATGTTTGTAGATAAATAGTTATATGCTTCGGGTTTGTAATGATCAGAGATATGTGTGTATGTGTGATGTGTGATCTATGACTAATGTGATAAGATGGAAAGTATGGTGTGTATGATGTGATATTGTGATGCGATAATAAGATGAAGTGAATGATGTGGTGTATATGTACTAGGTGTGTTATGTGGGTGATAAATTGGAAAATGTTATGTGATAGAGTGATGCGAAATTGATATGATGTATGTGTGACGTGTGGGTCGTAAATGAGAATTTGATACGATAATTGCTGAGACTAATGGTTTGCGTATGCTTATGAATATAATGGAGATATATTTTTTCATGGTATGTTATAATGGCAAAATTGTATTATAAAGGAGTTATATTCTTAAGACGTTATGATATACAGGAGATATCTTAATATATGGAGTTATATTATAAAGGAGAGATATATATATATATATGGAGAAATATTATAAAGGAGATATATTATAAATGAATATATGGAGATATTTTATTAAAGGAGTTATTATAAAGGAGTTATATTTTAAATGAATATAAGGAGTTATTTTATAAATGAGTCATTATAAAGGAGTCCTATTATGAAGGAGTTATCATATTAAAGGAGTTATTATATTAAAGGAGTTATTATAAAGGAGTTATATATTGCCCCAAATTATATTTGGGGAACAGGAGTTATATATATATTAATATTGCCCCAAATTTTATATTTGGGGAACAGGAGTTATATTGTGAAGGAGTATATAATAAAGGAGATATGTATATGTATATAAAGGAGAATTAAATATTGCAGTGCCGCACAATCTCCCGGGGTTTGGGCTAGACCCCACAGGCCCGGGATACACCCGAGAACAGGAGTTATTGCCCCAAATTTTATATTTGGGGATCAGGAGTTATATATTGCCCCAAACTATGTTTGGGGATCAGGAGTTTCCCTTGCTGGTATAGGGCCAGGAGGAAGACGTAGCCTCGGACGTGTAAGACTCTGTGTGAGCATCGATCCGCGTGTTATATTTTACTTTTGACTAGCCTTTTGGCTTTAGTCTTGGTTGGACAAGCGCGCAACCGTACTTTCAATCCAGCCCACAAATGGTAGATGCTTAGGACACCTGGATCTGGGTAATGTGGTGGGTTAGCGGGATTGAAATGTACGGGATGGGAGGCACAGAGATCCCTGTGTTGTACGAGGAGGTCAGTTGTGTGGGCACTGAAAAGGAGAAAATATAAAGGTGTATATGTGTATTGAAAGAATGTATATATATATATATAAAGATATTGATGATATGATGTATGACGGAGATTATTTATATTATGGGAGATGTGAATATACTACGGGAGATATATATGTATATATTGACATTTGGCTTGAGATGTGATGTGATATTACCCAGACTATGTGTTTGGGGTGCGGTGGGTATTACCCAAGCTATCAGCTTTGGGGGTGTGATATGTGATTGCCCAAATTATGTTGGGATATGGAGTATATTGTGATGAGAATGAAAGTGAAGTTAATGGCATTTTGTGCTATAAGTGATATGTTCATGATGTGATACGTGATATAAAATACCATAAGATAAATAGCTGTATTATGAGTTTGGTTATGAAATGGTTATTAAAGAAAGTATGTTGTGTTATAAGTTTGTGTGCCCTGGGAATTGTGACTAGGAACTACCCGCCTGCTATTTCAGAGGAAATAGTGGGAACTACCTGCCTAGGCATAATTTTCAGGATGAATAGGTGTGTTGTTGATACGATGCCGATATTTCAGGTTGGAAATAAGAGAGGTAAATTGAAATATGTGTTATATGAGAAAATGAAAGTAAGTTGTAACAATGATGAGTTTGATGAGAGTAAAGGTGAGGTATTGCGAGATGTGATGATAGGTGTTATACGAAATAAATGAATGTGGTGGGGTGTAATGTGAAACTGAGTATGAAAGATTACAAGTTATGAATTCGTAGATGCTAATGTATGGCGAATGAAGGACGTGGCTAAATAGGTATGAAGAAAAGTGGTAGTGTCATTATGAGATTAGTTGTGGAAATAAAGAAATGATGAGGTGATGGAAATTGTGAAAAGATAGAGTATTAGCGTTGGAGAGTTCAAAATGAAAAGTAATGAAGTGTGAATTAATATGTTGCTATATGATTGAGTGTGTGAATTGAAGGAGTTGTATGTATATATATTTATATATATACACAGTTACATGTTAATATGATGCATATAGTGAAGTTATGGCTTTATACAGATGGATACAGTTTGGCAGAATACTTTGTTATAAATTCGTATGTATGGTGTTTTATGTGCGAATTTAAGGTTGAATTTCTTATATTGATATTCCTAAGTTTAAGTTGTTTTCTTTTTATAATTTACTTGATTTATGAGTTTAGTAAATTATACTCACACTAGAAATGGCTAATCCCTTAGTGTTTGGGGGGTTAGGGGAGTCCGAGGACTACCCTAGATCCCCTACTGTTACAGGTTCCCATCAGTGCAGAGAGGAGGCGTAGATTGTAGGGTGAGGATTTATTTTAAAATTTTTGTAATAATTAGTTAGGATGAGAGGTAATTTTATGATTTAAATTGTATTATGGATGTATATGCACGTATATGATGATGATGAGTATAGTGTGGGGTGGTATGGTATGTTTGTGACCCGTACCCATCTCGTTGTGGAGTACCGGGCTCTGTGATAGGTTTTACAAAGATTTTTCTAAATTTTTACCTCGTTTTTCAAAGAAATTTATAGTTTTTATTTGATATTTGATAATCAGTTATGAGTTTGGCCTCCAGAGCATTATATTATATTGCCTGTGTGTTTCTGCTCATTTTGGCCTGGGGAGCCCGTGAAATGATTGCATGTATTGTGAGCTACGGAATTTTGAGCAGAATTCCGTAAGCTATTTGTGTTTCGGGGCAAAATTTACAGGGAAAACTCTGCCGAAATTTTCCTTGAAATATAACTTTCTTAGTTTATGTTTAAAGTAACATAGAAATTGAAAGAATTGAGTTTGGAGTCAAGAAAAAAAAATAAAAATTTTGGGGCGTTACAGGATCTTCACATGAGGATGAGCATGATATTATGCTCGCTAATATCATGTCCCGTCACCGAGTTGTTTTCCAGTATTGTGAGCATGTAATAGTTTATATTTGTCACTTTATCCAATGTTATATTTACCTTCTTATTTAGCAAATGTTTAATTTTTTTGGAGGTTACTAGTTATGTTGTAGGGTGTTTGGTACCTTGGTGATCAGTGTTACCGTCAATTGCCTGGGATTATAGTAATACCAAAAGAACCACCAGCTATTATGTTAAGAATACAAATACAAGATATATGTCCACATATTGACAATTCTCAATTGGTGTAGCCAGTAACTCAATGTATATATGATAAGTATTGGGCCAAAGAATCAATAGGTGCTATTATGAAGAAAATCACGCATGCGGCAAATATTGATTTCATTGGATCAGCTAGCATTAGTGACCCGACTGCACAGTTACCCTTTCCTGCTCCACCATTTTGGGCCCCTTCAGAGTACGTAACACAACCATTTTAGAAATAGTCTGTGGAATACGGGGAATGTGTAGTGGAAATTCCATTGTATTCCGGGGGAACAGTTATGAGAAGTTATCCACGTGAACCTGTTCATTTAGAATCTCGCGGTTCCAAATCTTATGTAAGTTTATTTACAACATTCATGCTTTACAAAAAATCCTAATTGACTATATTTACATATGAAATATAACAGGAGGAACTGTACCAAGAACATGCTCAAGCAGCTAATACGGAGGCACAATTACGAAGGCTCATTCTAACAGAAACAGTATTAAGGTCCTCTATTTCAAATCAAGTTGTCGATCGTCGCAGATCAATATCAGGAGACCGCCCATCACATTCGGGTCGGCGGGCCATGCATAGGAATTTTGATTACAACAACACTTATTATGGATCATCTATTCCAACACCGGATTTCGTGCCAGACACCCAACCTGAGTATGATGATTAGATAGGGCGTATTTCAAATGTTGACGTACATCTAAGAGAACAACACGATTATTGTAATATGAATTTACATTAAACTATGTTTCCGAAGTTCAAGTGTGATTTAGTTTTTTGGAATGCCAAATTTGAACCAAGGGTATTTATGTACTTTGCTACCACATTGGATCCTCTAAGTATATAATGTGAAAGAATCAATCCATTGGAATTTTGAAATCTAAAAAAGAGATTCAAAATCTTTTTAATGTCACATCATATCATGTCACGTCATTTCAGGATTTAAGACTTTTTGTCCATACTCTGTTGTTTGTATTATTTTGGAAATTTGACTAGTTTAGAAGATGCCGCAAGCTCCTTATATATTGTTGCTCCTGAGATCAACTCTGAATACCCACACCAAATCACCAATACATAAATGGCTTCTACAAGCTATGCTTCAGACTTTTCTTCATCCGATGAGAAAAATGATATGCTTGCGGTGATTATGAATCAACGTATGAATGTATTGTCGTTAGTTGTTCAAGAAAATCAACATACAAATCATCATCGGTATATTCGTCGGGAAAGAGAAGATAGTGATAGACATCTTCACAGGGACTATTTTGTCGAGAATCCTATTTACGGCGATACTCTATTTCGACGTCATTTTCGTATGCGCTGGGATTTATTCAATCGGATACTCCAAGCAACTGTAAGTTATGATCAATATTTTCTTCACTGTCAAGATGTAACAAAAATATTTGTCTTATCCCCACATCAAAAAATTACTGCTGTAATACGCTGTTTGGCATATGGAACTTCTGCCGATGCAGTTGACGAGTACGTACGTATTGGCGAATGTACAGTCTTGAAGACATTGCGACGATTTTGCGAGGCAATTGTTAATGACTATAAAAATACTGGTTTACTGTATTTTCATATAATTTACATTTTGGAAATTTTGAGTTCAAAAAGAGAAGAAAAAGAATTAAAAATATTTTTGGAAAATTTGAAAACAAGTAATGAACAGAAAATCGGATCAAAAGGATTCTAATTCACTTTGAAACGATATGGTCACTTAGACCAGTTGGTCAGGTTGGTCTCAGTCGCTACAGTAGCCGCGGTGGGGGGGGGGGGGGGGGGGCTTGGTCTCTGGTCTCGGGTTCGATCCTGAGTAGGGGTACTTTGTTATGATTTTGAAAAAAAAAATGATAAAACCCAAATTGCCGAGATTGATTATAAAAGAATTAAAACCCATTCTCTATCGCTCTAGTGGGTTGGCACAGCGGTCTTGGGCGCTGTCTTTGGGGTGCTGGTTGTGGGTTCGAGGTTGGGTGTGGGCTTTGACTTTAAAAAACGTTTTTTTAAGAGTGTATTAATGAAATTGGGTTATAAAAAGAATGAGTTATAAATTGGGAAAAAATGTGGGAAATTACTTTAAATTATTTAGTCTTCATGAAATAAATTTAGATGGCTTTTGATGAAAAGTAACAGAGAATTTGAGACTAAATTTCAATAATGAACTTTTGTTTAATTATTAAATTAAATTGTCTCTTTTGATGAAAGAGAAAAAAAATGGATTATTTTGGCAGTTTAAAATGAGATTTTTAAAAGATAAAATTTAGTATGGATTTGTGAAATCAAATGAAATTGTGATTGTGAATTTGGTATTGATAAAAAGAGATTAAGAGCATTATGTGGGAGACACTACAACAAATATGCCATTTGATAGCATTTTGTAAATGCTATTAAAGACATATGACAGCGTTTTGCAAACGCTGTCAATACCCCTGCTATGATATTTTTATAGCGTTTCCACGAAACGCTATAAAAAGCACAGCGTTTCGAAAACGCTATCAATGCGATAGCGTTTTCGAAACGCTATCGTATATATAGCGTTTGGAAAACACTATCATATATATAGCGTTTTCGGAACTCTATAAATACCATAGCATTTCGACAAATGCTATCGTATTTATAGCGTTTTCAAAACGCTATAAATACGATAGCATTTGTCGAAACACTATCTTATTTATAGCGTTTACAAAATGCTATAAATACGATAGCTTTTGCCGAAACGCTAATTTAATAATGTTTCGAAAACGCTATCGTTTGTAAGAGGATTTTTTTTTTCACAGCATTTTAAAAACGCTATGTATTTTGACCTGTATGCACAAAAAAAAAATCTACAGATGCATAGAAAAGTTTTGAAAATTCTCCAGATGCATATATATAAAACATCATAACTGAACATATACCAAAATCAAAAGCCTTTTGCTAAAAATAATTAAAAAATGCACTACAATTAGTTGAATCTAAAAATGAAACACATGAAAATCACAGTTATCGGCCCAGCATGATACAGAGTACAACCTTCCATGGGCTATATGTCAAAAAGTGCATATACTAAAAAAGACTAGTTATTAATCCAAAAACACTAAAAGCAACACAATTGACTATTTTAGCCCTTCCAGATCCTCCTCCATTCATCATCAGCCCATCACGTCCTCTCTTCCTCGGTTTTGACCTCTTCCTCGCCTACACCCGCGACCATGACCTACAATGAGAGTTGAAGAGATGTATATAGCATTATACACTTGTACAAAAGCCTGAGCTCAATAAAATGATAGTTTTCATATATATGAAGTATGCAATAATTAATAGGGCCACACGAAATTCTAATCTTTAAGTTATATCCCAACTCTGAATATATGATACTTGTATGACAGTTTAGGTGATGAAAGGTGCATAGTTATAGCTAATAAATGTAAATAAACAAAAACTTACATAAATCATGGACTGAGATTATCTGAAAGAAATATGATGAAAGTTTCAATCACACAATATGCCCACATCAGAAGACAAGGCATGCAATGTTTATTAAAGTAACTTCATGAAGCTAAATAACGAACCTGAGCAAGAAAAGGTAAAGGGAATTAGCCATATGTTGTGTGTAAATATCCAATAATGCAAGTTTGCAAAAAAAAAATTTATTTTATACGTTAAAGGAATAAAATTGAAAAATTAACTCATTTTCTCACTAAACTTTAGTATTATTCAGATTCAGTGATATCTGGCAAATATCCATATTATATCCAAATTCAAATTTGTTTTAGTTAAATATGGTTATCGAGTTCCATTTCCGCCAACAACAAAAACAAATATGTCAATAGTAACATCCATATCCACTTAATTTGTACCTCATACCTGAAACATGGAGAAACTATAAGAACAAAACTATGTAGCAGGTCTGCTTTGTAGTGTGTATATCCTTCCTCACAAATAATAATAATAGTACATAAATAAGTAATTTATAAGAGGGCAAACCTACATACTTTCTCCTAATTGGACTACAATTCTGAAAATGAAAAGAAGGTAAACATGCTTAAAATTGATCAGAAGAAGAAAGAAGAAAACTAGTGAAAAAGAAGACAACTCTATGCTTAAAACTTGGCAGAAATGCAAAATAATACAGAAACACTTGTGATGTAGAAAGAATACAAACTTTGCATTATTTTGGAGAATAGTGATCCACATGCATTTACCGATCACAGATGATCGCAGAAGAATACATATGAACATGGAGAAACTATAAGAATAGAACTATGTAGCAAGAGGAGGGGGGGTGAACTATACGAACAGTTGGATGCAATGTATCTGGATCATTGCACTCCAAAATAGTACAATTTGAATGTATAAATCCTGATATAAAGCATAGGTCCTCTTACTAAAATCTCATTTTGCCTCAGAGAAGAAAAGGAACTGGGTTAAAGCTCCATCAAGAAAGCACTAATTAGTTATGACAAGAAATACCTTGCCTCGAGCTTAATGGCTTAAAATTGTAACATCTCCTGAACAGTTTGTAATGGCTTCGTTAGCCTACTGCAATCCAACCCTTTCCTTTCTTTTCTTCTTTTCTCTGCAACCAGGAATCACAGAATTATAGAGAAGGCTTTTGTATAACACTAAATCCATTGAATTTGCACATGCAAAATGTAGAAATCCAAGAGTACAATATTGTTGAGGTAAGTTACTTTGTCAAAAGAACATGATATTCCATGTTTCCTTTTGTATGTTGAAATGTTGCAAGAAAAAAAAAAGGTAAGAGGAGATTGTACTATACACGTTTTAGATTTGTTGGAATTCTGTTAACAGCCTTGTATTCACTTTCAATGCATTAGGAAAAGCAAAAAAAACAATCTAAACCAAGTTTATTCTGTGTATTGGCTAGCTATTGCATTAATGCGCCATAAGCCATTTTATTACTAAGAGTAAGAAGGGGAAGGTTGGACAAGATCTGGACGGTGTTCTCCATGATATCATGTTTGGTAGGAAGACATGGAGAAGAGTTTGATGGAAATATGGAATAGAGTCATGATGCCCCAAGGATGAAGATCAATGTTTTAGTGTTTGGCATCAAAAAGGTACTGTTAGTTCTCCAAAGACAAGGTATGCCGTCAAGAGAGATGGTACATACATAGGGTTGCCATCTTCATGAAATATCTTGTAGATGTCCTCTGTCATTAACGAGGGGAGTCCTCTGTCTCTGCAATAATTAGAGGGTTAAGCATGGAAATGAACGTCAACCAAAATATCACAGGAAGCTAGAGATATAAAATAAAGGCAGATTGATAAGTTTTCTTACTCATCCAGCTTCTTATGCACTTCATCATTGCGCTGTGGTTTAATTTGCCTCTGATTGTTTTCAGTAGCATCAATTTCTTTACCACAGTTACCACCAACAACTTTTGCCATTTAATTCACAGAAGCAAATGAAATAAATATTGTACTCTTGGTTTCAAAACTACAAAATATTTGTGTAAATCAAGAAACGATATTAACCTTTTGGCATGTCCTCATTGGCATCACTTCCTTCGACATTTTGTAATTTTGCAAAAGATGTCTCAGAACATCTGGTTCAACAGAAACAATTAGAAACTAGTTTGTACATGAATAATAATGCAGTTGGAAGTGGTGACTGAAAAGTTTACATGCCATAAATGGACTGAAATGAATGAAACAATGTCAAAAAGTAAGATATCTCTTGACTGAATCACTATACAGCTTAGGGCTTTAAAAATGAAAGGCGGCACTGCTGAAGGCTCTCCATAGATAATAATGGAAACAATGACCGGCCCTACGCAGTCCTGTGGTGACTCAGCATCTTACCACCTAGCCTGGCTAAACATAGGACTCTTCTCTAAATATATATAGTCATAAAGTGTTCAAAAAAATAAAATTAGAGAAAATTCAAAAAAAAAAAGTTTTAAGTTACTATGCATCTAGACTATATAACAAGAGCATCTATAAACTATTAAGTCTCAAGCATTAAAAAAGGAATATAAGTACTATAAACATAGTCAATTATCTCAGTCCAAGTTTCCAGCGCAAGAAAGGATAACTTAAAGGAATGAACAACATGAAAAATCATAATATGCATAAGGCAAGTCATGACATACAATTTAAAGGGGTTGAGCCCAATAAACTTGTTCAGGGAGAAATCATCTGGTGTGAATCGGGTCAACACACTTTTATAATGTGTAACCATGCATGAAAACAATTACATAGGGTTCAACCTGCCTTTAAAGTTCAAATTTTACAGTTTCTTAAGATGGGTCAATGCAACGGAATACATGCACTTTATTTATAAATAAATTTAAAAAAATGTAAAAAAATAATCAAACCACGCGACCAGATCAGAAATGTTGAGTTCCATCTTATTTATGAACAATAAGCTAAAAGGCAACAATATTTCTAACCATATAAACATAGATAGTCTACATGAAACCAGATCTTCCTCGACCAGGATCTTCGTATGAACTTAGAGAAAGACACTGACAGCATTTACTAAAATCATGATTAAGAAATAATTTTACATTGCTGTTCAAGTTTAATCCGAACTAATCTATAACCATTATAGCCTGCACTTATCCAAAGTAGTGGAAAAAAAATTCAGAGAAGACATTACAAAAGGGCAAAAGGAAGTGCACAGATGCATATACATACTGTAACAGAATGGGCATCTCTCAACTACTTAAACAGGCTACTAAAGGAGGGAAATGCGATAAAAATGAATCTATATTGAAAATATCACCTTGGAACAACCTGGCACTTTCCATGAGTGAACTTCAGATTAGAAGGGTCAGCATCAGCCTCAGCCTCAGGAATTTGTTCCTTAAAGCTGGGAAATAATTCCATGCCAAAGTCATCGAAGTCCACACTTCCAACATTCTGCTGAAAAAATATAACAAATAAATAAATATAAATATGATGCAAATGAGAATGTATGTTGAGGTGGTCTATGATAAAAATGTGAAGCTCAGGATTACTACTGTTAAATTAAAATATAAATCTAGGTACATGTATCGCTCAACATTGCTCTTTCCACTTTACAGAAATACATAACCATTTAACTATCTAAAGGAAGAAAGTTTACTTTATACATTAAATCCCATAAGAGTTTTGATGCACCAAAAAATTTGCTGTAAAATGCATTATGAAATTAAAAACCAACACGAATCACATAAATACAAACTTCTAATAAAATTCATCAATCAAACCATTAGAACTATAAAAACACTTTACTATATGAAAAGGAAGAAAATTTACTATAAATATGGATTTAAAGAATTAAAACCCAAATATAGAGTTCCGGATTCACCAAAAAAATGCTGTAAAATGCATTGTAAAATTAAAACCAGCATTGATCACATATTAACTTACAATAAAATTGATTAATCAAACCCATAACAACAAAATCTCATAATCAACACATCAGATGAAACCAAAATCATCATCATCATCATCTAAACCCTTATCACATTAAAATGGTGTCGGCTAAGGAGTCATGGATCCTATATGATTTGACAAAGTCTAATGACCGATTGTCCTGACAACAACCCTCTATAGTTAGTTGATGCCAAAAGTTAAAAATTATGATAAGGGAAGACTACCAAAGTTCCAGAAAGATCACTTGTCATCCTCCAAAATCTTTGAGACTAGGGAAATAGTCTGGAAGGAGGAAGATGATAAATTTGCAATAACCAATGTAATTTGACTCTTAAGGCACATGTAAGCCAGGAGCCAAAAAGGAAGCCTTCCCAAAGCTGCATGGAAACCAAAATCCAAAATAAAATTTGGTAACAAAACCAATCAATTTAACGATCATTATCACTGGAGGATGCAAGGGTTTACCATAATTCTAGGAAGACCACTCGGGATCCTCCAAATTCGACTATGAAAAATAGTCTAGAAGAAGAGAGAGATGATAAATTTGTTGTAGAGAATGTAATCCGACATTAAGGCACGTGTAAGCCACTAGCCAAAAAGGAAGCCTTCCAAAAGATGTAAAATAACCAAAATCCAAATACAACTTTATAACAAAACCAATCAATCTCACCATCATTACCACAGGAGGATGCAAGGGTTTACCATATTCTAGAAAGAACACTTGGTTGCCATAGTACAATACAAATATCAATCCAACATTATTAGTGTAGAAGTTAACTTAAAAAGGGAAATTGTTAGTGCATACATTAGATTTCGGGATGGAATGTTCTATAGATTATGCCGACAAGGTATATAGTAGACACCTGAAAAATAGATAATTGAAGAAAGGACAAACAAATAAAAAATGTAAGAAAATCTGTGCAAGACCCTTCATGCATCCTAGAACAAATAAAACTGAAAAATGAAATTAAAAAGCAGAGTTTAGTTGCAACTTACCACTCACGTCATTGATAGCACTTTGTGCATCCTGCCAAAATGAATTGGGAAGAGCTTATGCCAACAATAACTATGGAATAACACAGCTATAACTAACCTGTTGATTACGGAACGAAACAAAACCAAAATCTCTTGAGCATCCAGTTTTTTGATCCCACATTACTCGTGCAACACTACAATATCAGCAATAATTGCTAAAGGAAATTACAATTATTTATGCATATATTTCTACACTTTAAAAAATATTTTATGGTAGTGTTATATTAAATAATTTTGGAGAGAAACGAAGGGAGAAAAAGAATTTTTTGATAAAAAGAAAAATTGAAGGTCTAAGGGAGATTAGATGATGCTTACGAGCAGCTTGGTAATACAGAAAACAATTAAACAAAGCATTGTCAGTAATCTCAGGGCTAAGATCGCTAACAAATATGTTGAAATGCCTTACACATCAGACAAAGGGTGTAACTCATATGTTATTATAACCAACAAGATATGCTACCAAGTAGAAACTCGAACCAGATGTATCCTCCCTTTGGCCACTAGCATATGCCCAATTAACTTTAATTGGCTAGCCAAACCTGCAAATTTTGCATATTTTAAGTTGAAGTACAAACAAAGATATGAACAATAGAAAGAAATTAATTTGTCACTTACAAGTGCCTTCCATTGAGTGTCATAATAACAAGGGCAGCTGATCTGCGATCGAAGTAATCAACAAATCCTCGAGGCTTGAATGGCGACGGAGAAGATCACAACGGGTAGCGGGGGAGGAGAAGAAGGCGACGGCAGCGTGGAGATCAGGAATCGGGGAAGAGAAGACGGCGACAAAGAAGACGACGACGGGGAGCGGGGAGAAGATAATATATTGGACTAGGGTTTGAGAATAGGGAGGAGAAAATAAAACAGTTTTTGTGATTTAGATAGGGGAGGAGAAAATGAACTGGTTTTAGAATGATTTGGATTTTTTAATTAGAATTTCCTTTTTTACCCTTACTATTTCAGTTTATTTACAGATATTATAGCATTTCTAAAACGCTGTAAAAAATACAGCATTTCAAAAACATTGTCGTAGCTAAGAATAAATTTCAAAATTAATCAAAGATAGCATTTTATTTAGAAATGCTATTATTGATCACTTTCAATAGCATTTACACTTAAATGCTATAATAAATCCGCTGTAGAAAGCCATATATGTTGTAGTGAGATACGAGCTATTAATTGTGATATGTTAGAAGGATTGAATTAAATTGTTTATGCGTGATATTGTGTATGAAATTGAATTAATTGACATGATGAGTTATGAAGAAATGCGAATACGAATACATGAATACTATGAACCTGAAATGTGAATTATGATTAATCGTGAAAAAGGCTTTAGAGTATGAAAACTCGACGTTATTATTATGAATGAAATTAAGAACTAGGGTGTAGCTAAGCCTCATACCGGCAAATGAAAGAAATATTGAGATGATATATGAAATGAAAAGACTAAGTTTGGGTCAACGTGAAATAAATGAATAAGACCGATATAGTGGGAGTGCTAACCCTAAGGAATTAATTTTGTTCATGATTCAATTAATTTAAAGACTAGTTACATAGTGAAGATGTGATGAAAGTAAGAGAAAAATATTGAGTATGAGGGCCATTGGATTGGCGGCATGAGAGTATCCACAGGATGTCCCATGATGAGTCATGCGTAGGGCGCAGATACTGTTCCAGAGTACCGTCCCGGTGGCGACGCTCATGGGGTATTTGGCGACTGCGGGTGGTGTCATGTCTATGGTAGGAGGTGAATTACCACAAGATGCCTGCATGATGAGTCATTTGTCAGTGCATTGGGATTCTCTCCAGGGCGCCTAGACATGAGTTCGTAGTGCGTAGAACATCTAGGATACTTACCGTAATTACAGAAGTAGATTAAGTCATAACGAGGGATTGAACCCTACAAGATGAAGAACGATTAAGGGCTTGCCTTCAGACCTATGTAGTATGGGATGCATAGAATCCGAACAAGTGCGCATTAGTGTCATATAACATATATAATTGCATTAAGGATTAAGTGTACATTCACAACACGACATCAATAGGATAGCCCATTTAGCTTTGTTTGTGAACAAGTTTGTGATTGTTTAAGTTTTGAGAATCATTATACTGTTTTCGACATAAAGAGGATTACTGTGTATAATATTTTGTCAGTTGAATGAACTAATGTGCCCACATTTCTTATGCAGGATAAAAGTACATGAAAAAGACTAAAGAGGAATTGATGCTTAAAGATTATTCAAGTGTTATTATATTTCATTCATGTAATAATTGTAACATTGCTTCCGCTGTTTTTAAGGTTTAAATGTAAATGTAACTATGATGTAAAGTAAAGTTTTATTTTCTTGTAAAATTGTACGAAGTGAAGAGAAAAGATCCCTTGGAACTCGAATTCAGTTGTATTTGGAATTCGGGGTGTTACAATATATATATATATAATTTTAATGAGAGAGTTGAGATTTGTAACAAACAAACCCTAACTTTGTAACTAAACAAACTCGTGCATTACATATCCAAACTATATCCAACAAAGATAAATGCGCACCGCACGTGAGCCCAAATCAAAACATTCAAATATAAATTATTTCTTTTTTTTAATCGATATATATTTATTTAATTTGATGACTATATTTTTTGTAGGAGTGCATCGCAAGTACATTATACTAGTAATCTCTAATATTATAATAGGAGAGTTGGGGTTGTCATTTGTAGACAACCTGTGATTTGTAGATATTCATTCACCCAACTAATCTCAATCTTTCATTTTTAAGTGAGAATTATATTAAACATTCATTTACTCAACTGTTGTTAGTTATTATAATACCTTCAAAGTTCAAATTTATTTATGACATAATTATTTACAAAAATGATACTCATATAAAATAAAAGTTTGTACCACTAGGGATAATTTGTAAAGAATATGTGATGAGTAAATGAATGTCATTCGATGTCAGATTACGTCTTATTACTTACTGTATTTAAAAAAAATTAATTAAAACGTTGAAGATTACTAGTATATATTGGGAGGGGCACTAATTCTGAGAGAATGTATGGTCATGATTCCTTTGTAATTACTGATATTGATCCTGAATTAAACTACGTACATTTTTTGGAGGCAGATTCAGGGGGTGTGCTTCACAGTAATTGAAGTTATTGTTGTATTGATTAGCAAAAAAAAAAATGATTAACAAAAAAAAATGTCTGTGTTGTATTGATTAGAAAAGAAAAAAATGATTAACAAAAAATCGGGTTGGAAATTTAATTTGGTTTAAGCAAAGGTTACACTTAGAGCTGGTATCGGGTCCTATCGGATCTGGTCCTCCACTACCCGGATCCGGACCCGGTACCTCACGGGTCAAAAATTGGACCCCGACCCGGACTCGTAAGAACCGGGTCCGGGTCCTGGTCCTAGTTAAAAAAATTTATCCATCGGGTCCGGTAGTAGAGAATAAATATTTGCACTTGAGAATTTTTGCATCTAATACCTTACGATTCTAATAATTTTTGCACTTAAGTAATGAATTAATATTATATTTAAACATCTATCTTCAACAATTACTTTTATATGTATATTCCTATAACCCTATTGTTCAAATTCTATATGTTTGGGGGTATTTTTTAACAGGTCCGGGTCCGGGTCCGGGTCTGTTCTATTTTAAGCGGACCCGGACCCGAACCCGAAAGTGCATCGGGTCTTATTTTAGGACCTGGATTCGGACCGTATAGATCAGGTCGGTTCCGGTCTAATGCGGGTCCGGGTCGGGTCCAAGTCAGGTCTGAGTATCGGATAAATGTGACAGTGCTAGTTACACTGCACAATGCACATGGCCATGATATTTCTTCCTCCTCGCTTTCACCATTCCTTTTTCAGAGCATTTTCACCATTTCTATATGATAGTAAAAAGTACAGAAAAGAAGAAAAAAATTCTAAACATTACACATACTGATCTACTTGGGTCGGACTCAAATTTTGGGAGGTTACCCATCCCAGATTTTTTTGTTTTTTTTTGTTTTTTGTTTTTTTGTGATAAGAGAATAGAGTCGGAACAAATTCAACCAGCAAAATTAATATAACAAAACAGAAAAACTGTACAAAAGAGAGGTTTACAAGAAGTAAAACAAAAAAAAACAATAGAATATTACATCATTACAAAAGGGCGAGGAAGCCCCTTAAAGACAGATAAGACGTCTGCTCAAAAAAAACAACACAACGCACAGCAGTAAGCACAAAAGCATCAACAAGTAACGCGGCAACAAGACATCACGAGCCGTGAATCAACAAAATACCAGTAACAGAGGCAAAGCAGGAGCCATAGCCCCAACAAAACATGGAAATGGAGTCAGCAAGAAGACTCAGCACAATCAGAAGCAAACACCCATCACTAATACACAAACTAGCTCAAAAAGAACCAGATAGGCAATAAAACACGTCGAAATAAGCAAGAAGAGCAAGTGCCCTTAGCTAGAACCATGACATAGCACACAAAAGAATACATATAAAGTAGGAAACTCTATACACATATAGCAAAGTAGAAGCATAGATAGATAAGGGGAAGCAACACATCGAGAGATAGAGCGTAATAAACTCTCAGCTCGAAGATGAAGCAGCCAAGCAAAAGAGAGAGAAAACCCACCTGCAACCTGCACAAGATAAATAGAAGGTCAAGAAAACAACCTGCACTCAAAAGAGAGAAAAGTAACAAGCCAAAATATGATGATAACCTTGAACAAAAAAGCAGCATAGCACTGCAAGGAAAAAAAAATACCATCACAGATAATAAGAAAATAACTCGCATCAAATAAGAATTAAAACATAAAGAAAATTAAAGGCAAGTGCAAGAAATTGTTGACCGCTTTGTTCAACTTGGCTAAAAGAAGCTTAGCCAATTTGATAGAAGGAAGTATCCGAGCTCAGAAGTTGGTGAAATATTGGAGATCATTCACCAAACAATTAATGGATCGTGCAGAACCATTGAAGATTATATTATTTATTTCATTCCGGATGGTTCAAATAAGCACCATCATGGTCAAAGTAAGCTTTTTGCCGAAATTTTAACAAGAAGGCTTCTTAACAGGTCACCCCTCTAGGACACTACTCACTTGCCAAAATTGCTTGACTTTATAATTTTTATAGGATCCGGTGCTTTAGAGCTGTCAAATTTTGCGTTTTAACGAGGGTTGGGTTTGGGCAGGTTATGAGGCTGAATCCAACCCTATTGACAGTTCTGATCCCTAAACTATTAGGTTTTGTGAGAAATTAACAATTGAAAATTAGGGTTAATATCTAGATCTAAGTTGCTTGAGATATTCACCCTAGGTATCAAAATTGGAATACCTAGACTGCTATCACATGCCAGTATTTATTCCTAAATACTGGTTTGGGTATCGGGTTATAAGACCACAGACCCACATTCCAATATCCAATCAATTGTACGTTCATTACACGTGTTACTCATATCCACATGCAATATTTATATAGAGAGAATATACCAATATATCCAACAATCTCCTCCTATATTCTTAATATATAAAGTACATGATTATCTTATCAGTTCAATATAAAACTGACTGGCTGATAGCAGTCCATAAAAAGAAAAGCATCATAAAGGTATAGTTTCGTAAGAGCCAATATAATTATAAATCTGCATAGTTCAATCAAGACTAAACCAATACAATTAAATAGTCCAAACCATATCCAATTCAAAATAGTTCACAAAGACTAAACCAATAGATGAAATAAATCATAGTCTCAAAACTGAATAAAGCAAATAAACTTCAATCCAAATTAAAGAGTTTTAAGCTCTAAAATGCAGTCTTAAACTCAAAAGAAGTTCTTATCAAGCAAGTGATCGGCGAAAGAAAATCTTTGCATGCTGCTTCATGATTACTCCTCGATATCGAGCAAGTCATCATCTTCAAAATCGATATCCAAGATTCCATCTCCATTATCTTTGCTAGTACCTGTTGCTCAACATTGCAAATAAGAATTTCATGAGTCATTTCTCTTTGAATTCAAACAAATTGCATAAAAGTATATAGTTCAAACAAAAGAACTTAGTACAATTCAAATTGACTAGCAAGATTTTAACACAAGCATCACAATCAAGTATCTTTAACAAATAAAGTACATGAACTTTTATAGTTTCTACACAAGAACCATACTATGTTTCATATTGGAATGAAAAGACTGACATTTCAATCATGGTTTAACATTGAATCATCAAAATTTGAATGAAACATGTATCCATAAAAGACATATCATCAAAATTGGAATGATATTTAAGACAATTTAATCTTCGAAAACACATCGAAAAGTTTTCATGTTTCGTATTGGAATAATATGATTATTTTAAGTAAATTCTATAGATATATAATACCATCAAAATTGGAATGACATTATATATTTGTGAAATTTATGTGGAATCATTAAGATTATCTAAAACACGTTAACTGTCAAATTGATGCTTAAGTTTGAACTTCTCCATGGCTGTTCTAATTATCAAAATAACTAGGGTGTTAAGGCCTTTATGACTTAATGGCTCTTAACCCCATTTCCCCCACAGTTTTGATAATTAGACCTCTTTGTAATCCCTTAGTAAGGGCATCATCGACATTCTGTTTTGATCTCACATTAATGAGTGTAATAATCCCTTGATTAATGAGATAGTTCAACTTTGGCTGTCTAAGACCGACAGTTCTTCTCTTACCATTGTAAAGAGAATTAGTTGCTACAGTTTTTGTAGTTTGGTTGTCGCAAAACAAGCTAAGAGTGGTTACTTTAAACCTTCTCAATGGAATATCTAGCAATAGGTCTCTCATCCATTGAGCTTCTTCACCAGCACAAGATAGCACAAAGAGTTCAGACTCCATAGATGAGAATGCAATGCCTGGTTGCCTTTTAGATTTTCATGACACAGCTGTTCCTCCTAGTGTAAATACATAACCACTAGTGGATCGACTTTCACCAAGTTCTGTGCATCACGAGGCATCAGAATATCCTTCCAAAACTGAAGGATGTTCAGAGTAGCACAAAGCTAACTCTTAAGTACCACACAGGTAACCCATTAGCCTTTTAAGGCATTCCAATGTGACTTACCAGGATTACTAGTGAATCTGCTAAGTATGCCTACTGCAAAGGCTATGTCTGGTCTAGTGCAGATCATTACATACATGAGACTTCCAATTAGTTTGGAATAATCCAACTGTCTCACTGTTGCACCAACATTACGTGTCAACTTATTATTATAATCATAAGGTGTTTCAAACCTTTTGCAATTACTGTATCCCCACTTTTGTAACACATTATTGATATAGTGAGATTGACTAAGGAATATACCTTGCCTACCAAAACTCACTCTCATACCTAGTATAGTGTCCACAACACCAAGGTCCTGTATGCTGAATTCTTTGGATAGCATTGTTTTAACTTCAACTACAGTTGAGTGGTCGCTTCCAAAAACAAGCATGTCATCAACATACAAGCAAATTATAGAAATTTTATTTGATAGATCACGAAAATAAAGGCATTTATCAGAATTACTAGATTCAAAACCTAAGCTCTTTATTGTTGTATCAAATTTTTTATGCCATAGTTTTGGTGCTTGTTTTAATCCATACAAAGATTTTACCAATTTGCAAACTTTGTTATCTAAATCTTTACAAAACCTTCAGGTTGATTCATATAGATTTCTTCATTAAGATCTCCATTTAGGAAAGCAATTTTAACATTCCTTTGGTGAATAACAAAATTTTCAATGGATGCAAGGGCAAGAAGAATCCTTACTGTAGCAATATGACAAACAGGTGAGCAAACATCAAAATAGTCTACCCCACTTTGTTGAGTATAACCTTTAGCTATTAGTCGTGCTTTATACTTTGCTACAGACCCATCTGGATTAGGTTTCTTCTTCAAAACCCACTTGTTTCCTATGGTTTTAGCCCCTTTTGGCAGATCAACTAATTTCCAAGTTTTATTTTGTAATAAAGAATCCATTTCATCATCAATAGCCTCTTTCCAAAGTAAACCATCCCTAGACCGAAGGGCTTCCTTCACACTAAGTGGATCAGCCAACAGTGCATAAGTTACAAAATCATCACCATAGGTTCTAGGTGTCTTATCTCTGGTGGAGGTCCTCTACGCTCAATTTCATTTGTAATTTCAGTGTCAGTTATGCTAGGTCTAGATTCTTGTAACCCTCGTTTCCGTAAATATATAATTTCTGAATAATATACGTATTTCGAATTTTATATGAATTTAGTTGTGTTAAATTCGTTTTAACTTTTTTATATTTAAAATATATCTGATCGGAAATTATGCTTATTTCGAATAAAAGTATATTTTACCTTATCTTCTATTTTGCAATTGATCGACTATTTTCATTTTAGCCAAACTAAAATTATTCGGAACTTCCTTAATTATTTGTTAAAGCCAATTTCTTTATATAACCTTGTTATTATTATTTTATTATTTTCATTGTTAAATCTATTATTTTTAGTATTGTCATTATTACCATTTTTATAAATATTGTTTGTTCTTATTATTAGTAATATTATTATTGCTAAAATTAGTGATTACTTATAATTTCGTGATCTTTATTATTAATATTATTATTTTTAAAGCCCGAATTGATCTTGATCTATTTTGCATTATTTATTTAATTTAAAGCCCAAACTCAATTGTTTATTTTAAGCCCAATAGTTTTAAACCCAATACCCATTAACCCAATTTCCCTTAGTTGTTTGTTGACCAGATCTATTCTTAATCAACCCCCAAAATCTCTTCTGTAACCCCCCTAATCTCTATCCCTAATTATGAGCCTATTAATTCCCCTCATTGTGTAATCCCGTAACTCCCTCATATCAATAACTCCCACTATTAATTTATTATACTATAATTTCCCTTCCTCTCCCCGTCATCTTCTTCTCTCCCCCTTCTGTTTCGGAACAGAACCCAAAAACAAAAACCCAACAAAACCCATCTTCTTCCACCTCTTCCTTCCTCCTTATTCGTCTTCCATCGTCTCCCTCCATCTCCTCCCGGTCGCGCAACGATAGCCGCGCGACTGCAGGCGCCAGACTACAGCCTCGCGACCGCAACCCGCACCTCCTCCTCTCCCGCAGTCGACGCTGCACCCCCCAAGCCTCGACCTTCGTTTCCCTCTCTCCCATTCTCCCGTCCGCTCTCCTCCTCGCCTGCGCCGCCATCACGCAGCCGACCTAGTCTCTTCCTCATCCTCCGCCCTGCCCAGTCTCCGCCTCACTCCCTGTCCGCTGCAGCCACCTGCGGCACCTCCTCTGCGACGCGCCCGCAGCACAGCTAGAGCCTGCTGTCGACTCCCTCGGCGCTGTCCCCGCACAGCAGCAGCAAACGCCGCGGCAGACCTGCCATCAGCCTCGCGCCGCAGTCCAGTCGTCACCATCGCCGAGATCAAATCCCTCTCTCGTGCTCTGTTTTGAAGGAGGGAAGAAGAAGGAGGAGGAAAACAGTGTATGGTGGGAGATTCAATCTCAACCATTGGATTTGATCAAGATCTGATCTTGATCAGATCTGATCTTTTCAGCCAGATCGGATCTCAGCCGTCCAACCCGATCGTGATCATCAGCTCAGATCGAAGCATATCCAGCCGTCCGACCGCTTCGATCTTGATCTTCCATCAAGATCCGCTCTGGATCCGATCTTATGTGGGCGTTTGTACGTGTTTCGCACGTGCGTGCGTTATCCGTGTTCGTGCCTCGTCTCTCGGGATTCTCATCCCGTATTGGTTCGTGTTCGGATTCACCATCGTTAAGGCAAGTATCTCTTGTACACTTTTATTTGTTCTAGTACAAGCCATTTGTAAAAATACCGCAAGTATATTATTCTTTTGACTCCAATTCGCATCCATAAGTCGAATTGACACCCGTTTACATTCCTAATCCGTCGATTCTGTATTCACATATGATCGTGAATATTTTGTTACCCTAAGCATGACACGAACACAAATAAATATACACATATGTACTCTTAGGATTATACATGTTTATGTGCAGGAATGTTTCACCGAGACAGTAGTTAAATACGAAAATGACATCTTGTTCTTGTTGATTAAATTAAAATAAAAGTAACAAGCCGGGGTATAAGGGAAAGATTTAAGTAGTGGTCAATATAGAAGAGCGTACTCGGACGGGAGCTCGTGGTTTCCCGATGCAAGTTGCAAGTTACAAGTTGCAAGTTTGCGAATGATATGTTTATATGTTTCACGTTATATGTTTACCTTATGTTTGACTCGATATGTTTCACGTTATATGTTTGCACGTATCTCGATGCAAGATACCATTGATATGTTTTTCCCGAGTACGTGACCTATAAAACCCACCACTAAATCTAAACGAAATTGTATTGACTGTAGCAACCATGTAGTAAAAGTATGGATGCATGAAGTGCTACCTAGATAGAATCAAATATTAGACATAAGATTAACACGTGCATTTGCATGATCCCCTTACATGTTACATGTTCATGTTGATTCGATATTTGTTTACTTGGTTATTTGTTATATATGCCACATGTTTCATAATGCCTTGTTCATACCATGTTACTTATTGCATTTCCCTTACTCTTGATTCCTTGCTCTTTTCCTGTCTATCTTTTGTTTTATTTTTGTTCCTGTTTTCCCTTAGCTTGTACTTCTCTTGCGGCCCGTAACTTGTATTAACGGGTCTCTTTGTTTCTCTTCCCTTTTCTTTTCTTTTGTTATAATATACTTGCAGGCAAGTATATTACCAGAAGGAGTCGCAGACCAAGTGTTTTAGAATTATAATTTATCATGTCATTGTATTAGTTTGTGTTTTATTTCATCCGGGCTTGTTTGACCCGTAATAATTTGTAATTCCCAGTTGTTGGTTATTTTTATGGATTATGTCATGAAATTTTCATTATCAAATTGTGATTTATATGCCTGCGTGGATTGTTATTATCTTATTGTTGAGTTTACTTGTACAGCTTAAGAATGGTGTGTTCGCACCATTCGCCGGGCCTAAGTCTCGCGCCCGTATTTCCATGTTTTGGGAAGCGGGGCGTGACAATTCTATTTGTGAATCATTGACTAAGTCTGTGTGGCCAGATAGTGTTATGCCTTTGTCTTTGATGAACACATCTTCAAAGAATTCTGCATCTCTAGATTCAATCATCTTATTGAGAGATAGGTCATAAAATCTGTATGGCGCACTATCAACTGCATTTCCTAGATACACACATGTATTTGTACGAGGTCCTACTTTAGGCCTTCTAGGGTCAGTCTGATATTCTAACAAAAGTTATACAACCCCATGTTTTTTACTTTATCAAAACTCGGTGTGTGTTTATGCCATAATTCATAAGGTATTTCAGACAGTTTAGAGTGTGGTAACATATTAAGAATATTATTAGCAGTCAATGCAGCCTCTCCCCAAAATCTTGAAGGCAATCCAGCAGTCAATAACATAGAATTCAACATTTTTGTGAGTGTTCGATTCTTTCTTTTGGCTATACCGTTTGACTGTGGTGAGTAGGGTGTTGTTTCAAAGATAATGCCATGTGAAGTGCAAAATTCTTTAAAATCCATTGATACATATTCCCCACCTGTATCAGATCTGAACCTTTTTATTTTAGCATTTAACTAATTTTCGACACGGTCTTTAAATTCTTTGAATTTATTAAGTGCTTCATCTTTTGATTTTAATAGATAAATATGACAATATCTTGAATAATCATCTATAAAAGTGATCAAATACTTCTGACCTCCTTGCGTCACAAAGTTTTTAAAGTCGCATATGTCAGAATGAATTAGTTCAAGAAGTTGTGTACTCCTAGAAACAGAACTAAAGGGTTTTCTAGTGATCTTTGTCTGAGCACACACTTCACACTTGTCATATCTTAAGGTTGTATCAATTGGCAGATTAAAAATTTTAGCAACAGCAAGTAATTTAATATAGTTTACATGTCCCAATCTGTTGTGCCAAGTATAAGGGCTACACAGTTTTAAGCTAACAACATTAATCACTTCATTTGCTAAACTAAGTCTATACATGCCATTGACTAAGTAAGCACAACCAAATTAGTATGAGTTAACAGATAAAATAGCTCTACCACTTATCATAGAAACTACCATGCCAGCATTATTCAGTAAGCTAACAGAAATTAAATTCTTTGCTAAAACAGGAACAAATTTAACATTACACAAAATTAAATTCTTAACTGATGAAAGACTGAGATTTGCAGTTCCAACATGGAGTACCTTAACCGATTCTCCATTCGTCATAGAGACAGACTCGTTTGTATCTTTGAGATCAGTTAGCAGGTTCTTATTGTTGCAAGCATGACATGTTGCCCCCGAGTCCAACAACCAACTAGTAGAGGCACTGACCTTATCGTCACCAACAACACACAGAAAGTTGGTGGGTTTAGCGTTGCCCTCTAATAAGTTCACCGTTTTATTGTTAGGTTGTTCCCTTTTGGGTAGCTTACATTCGGTAGCATGGTGACCCAACTTTCTACAGTTGTAGCACTTTTCTTTCTTTTTGAAAATCTTTTTAGTGGCTTCCAACTTGGACGGTTCACCCTTAACTTTATTAAGCTTGTTCTCCTTGAACTTAGGAACATATTTGGTAGGTTAGCACATTAGCATGAGAAAGTTGTTTCTTAGCCAACTCCAAATTTATCCTAGTTCTTGTCTCATCCTTTACTTTAATACATCGTTTGAGTTGTGCAAACTTAATTTGTTCTAGCAGTCTATACATTTCAGTCTTAAATGTAAGCCATGATGCAGGTAATTTAAAGATTATTGCTCCAGTAAGAAAAGCATCACACATTGATATCTTCAGTTTTTAATTTAGCTACTAAGTTTTCAAGATCAGTTACCTGAGGGAGAATGGCTTTCTCCTCTCTGAATTCAAAACTCATGAACTTATCAACCAAGTGAGTCTTGAGACTTTCTCCTCCTTTTTGAATTCATCCAACAGATTATCCCAAATCTCCTTAGCTGTTCCGTACTTCATGTAGATATCTGCTAACCAATCTGAAATACTGTTTAACAGAAACTCTCTGCACAAGTCCTCGTCTCTGATCCAAGTGGCATCATCCACATCTTCTGTACACTCATCATAAGTCATTTGACAGGTATAGAAAATCTTCATGAATTTCATTCCATACTGTGCTTTCCTCTTCCAGCTATTGAATTCAGAACTACTAAACGCATCCAGTTAAGGAACCTCATATAGTCGATCATGTTTTTCCATCTCAAGGAATAAACGATGAGTTCCTAAAGTTCGAGAGTATGTTCTGAATTTTTACTACACAAGTAATTTATAGAGAGAAGAAGATTTATCTGTAAATTTGTCAGCTAATAACAGAGTAAATGAATTAGATAAATTGTACGAATCTTAAAGTTTAGAAATACCAGATCTGATGATGAGATACAAAAACTCCCACTGTCTTCTTCACAGATCCAAAGAAAAAAAACCTCTCACTGTCTTCTTCAAGATTGGGTTTTACACACTCAGACCTTAATCAGCTAAGAAGAAGAAGAGGGATGACGACCGGGCAAGGCGCCTGAGGGGTGACTATGCCGTCGACTGAGATCTGCGACCAGAGAAGAGGGAGCGAGAACGGCGCTGGCGATTCGGGTCCCAATGGATCACGAGTCGACTGCCTCGACTGTGGGTCGACAACATGCGACGAATCGACAGAGGAGGAGGCGACGGGTGGCGAGCGACTCCGACGGTGGCTCCGAGGGCTTCGACAAGATCCGACGACTTCAACAGGATCCGACGAGATCCAACAAAGCTCTATTTTCCCTCTTGATTAATCTCACGAATTGATTAATAATATCTCAAGATTGTTAGGTTTTGTGAGAAATTAACAATTGGAAATTAGGGTTAATATCTAAATCTAAGTTGCTTGAGATATTCACCCTAGGTATCAAAATTGGAATAACTAGAATGCTATCACAAGCCAGTATTTATTCCTAAATACTGGTTTGGGTATCAGGTTATAAGCCCACAAATTCGCGTTCCAATATCCAATCAATTGTACTTTCATTACACGTATTACTCATATGCACATGCAATATTTATATAGAGAGAATATACCAATATATCCAACATAAATAACAGTGTGTGCAAATATTATATCTTACATATCATCGATTCATTATGGAAGAAAAAGAAAAATCGTGGTCATTATTCGACACGGCAAAAGCCCAAATGGCTTCAGATCCATTAGAATACTTCCATCCATGGTTATTATATGTTAAAGAAGTTTCCGATTGACTGACGACGAATTGGTCGTTATAGTTGAATTGACTGTTAAAGAAACAATAATGCAGGTTGAGATTGTGAGTGGAGTAAGGTGGAAGAATCAAAATGCTAGTGGCAGTAATAACAGAATAGCACTTAGAATTGGTAACGAGTCATGGCTTTCCTGGGCCCTGTTTTGGGTTTCTGGCATTTCTTATGGTTGATATAAAGAAGGTAATCTAAGAATTGTTGTGCGCGGTACAAAACTAACCAACAATCAAACCAATGCGGAATACAAAGAGAGAACCAGCGAGAAAACACAAAAACAAACCAACACAAAAGGACGCACAGATTTAATGTGGTTCGGCAAAATTCATGCCTACATCCACGGGGCGGTTGGGGTTTCTTCTTCTTCAAATTATCACCAATGGGCGAAAACAAACCCTTACAAATAATGACGGCTGCAAAACCGAATTAGGGATCTCTAATTTTCGTCACCGATTACAAAACCCTAACAAGTGTATTTATAGGGAAACTATTGGGCCTTTTCAAATTGGGCCTGATCTAGTTCAAAATCCCGTCGACAGTCGACTGGTCGACTTACCAGTCGACTGGCTATCCTTCTGGCAGTCGACCGATCAGTCGCCTGATCCTCTGCTGCTGCTTGTATCTTTAGCCTTCGAAAACTCTCTGGACAGTCGCCTGATCCTTCTATCAGTCGACTGATACTGTAACTTTCATTTGCTGCAGATACTCCAAAACAATCTGAACCAGAATCGAGCCATTATCCTACAATCTCCACCTTGGCGAGATCTTCCACCAAGTATCCAACAATCTCCACCTTGGGGAAATCTTCCAAATAGCCCAAGCAATCTCCACAAATACTCCAAATGCTCATCCTCAAATGTAACAACAAATCCAAACTCCACCTTAGTATGATATCACATACTAGGCGAACAAATAGCGAAGCACTATTCCAACCGCCCATGCCAGATTATCAAACATGCAAAATATTAGCCAGGTTCATGCAATGCTTGAACTTGGCTGCCCCAACAACTTTGGTCAACATATCAGCAGGATTATCAGCTGTCCCAATCTTCACCAAATGAATATCACCATCCTTTATCAAATCACGCACAAAATGATAACGGACATCAATATGTTTGGTCCTCGAATGATGAACTTGGTTCTTCGCTAAATGAATAGCACTCTGACTGTCACAGTGTACCTCCACCTCTTCCCGATGAATCCCCAAGCTCTTCAAAAGTCCATGTATCCAAATGGCTTCCTTCATGGCCTCAGCAACCGCCATGTATTCAGCCTCAGTAGTAGACAACGCTACAGTGGACTGCAAATTTGACCTCCAACTTATAGGTGCCCTAGCCATAGTAAACAAATAGCCTGTAGTAGACCGCCTCTTATCTAGATCACCTGCATAGTCAGAATCAACATACCCAACCAATAACCTGCTAATATTGTCATCCCTTTCAAATTTCAAACCCACATCTGTGGTGCCACTTATGTACCTCAAAATCCATTTAGCTGCTTGCCAATGCTCTTTGCCTGGATCATGCATATATCGACTAACCATACTCACCGCCTGAGAGATGTCTGGTCGAGTACAAACCATGGCATACATCAAACTGCCAACCACACTAGTGTAAGGTACATCCGCCATATACTGTCTCTCTTCATCTGTACTTGGAGACTGAGAAGCACTAATTCTGAAATGACTGGCTAAGGGTGTACTTACTGGTTTAGTCTTCTCATCTATACCAAACCGTTTCAGCACCTTCAAAAGATATTGCTTCTGTGTCAAACTCACTATGCCCTTCGCCCTGTCTCTAGCTATCTCCATCCCAAGTATCTTCTTGGCTTCACCAAGATCCTTCATCTCGAATTCAGAACTCAATTGATTCTTCAAATTTTGAATCTCCTTAGCATTCTTAGAGGCAATCAACATGTCATCCACATATAATAACAGATATATGAAAGAGCCATCCTGCAACTTCCTGAAGTAAACACAATGATCAAACTCACTTCTGGAATATCTCTGCACCTTCATAAACTGATCAAACCTCAAATACCACTGCCTTGGAGATTGCTTCAAACCATAGAGAGACTTCTTCAATCTGCAAACACAATTTTCCTTCCCAGCTGTCTTGAACCCATCTGGCTGCAACATATAAATTTCTTCATCTAGATCCCCATGTAAGAACGCAGTCTTCACATCCATCTGTGTCAACTCAAGGTCAAACTGTGCTACCAATGCCAACAAAATCCGAATAGAAGGATGCTTCACAACTGGAGAGAACACTTCATTATAGTCAATTCCTTCCTGTTGAGCATACCCCTTTGCAACTAGTCTTGCCTTGAATCGAACACTGCCTTTTGGACCTTCTTTCTTCGTATACACCCACTTGCAACCAATTGCTTTCTTCCCCTTTGGTAGTTGCACTAGATCCCAAGTCTTATTCTTATGAAGAGAGTTCATCTCTTCATCCATAGCAACTTTCCAATCTGCATTTTCTGAACTTCTAGTGGCTTCTTTGAAGTTGGAGGGAACTTCATCATCCACAATGGGAAGAGCAAATGCAACTGTGTCTGTAAAACGAGACGGTCGTTTGATATCTCTTCTTTGCCTTCTTACTGCAATTGATTCTTCCTGCTGGATAGGAACCTCTTCATCATTCTCAGTATCAACCACATCATCATCATCTTGGACAGGAACAGGATTCTCAACTGACAACTTTTCTAACTCCACCTGTTGGAAAACTCTCCTACCAGTCGACTGGTTATTGCCACCAGTCGACTGTCCCGAGCTCCCACAATTCTGCTGTTCTGGACCACCAGTCGACTGCTCCTGTTCATCAGTCGACTGTCCCGAACTTCTTCTACTCACCTGTTGAAGAACTATCCCACTCTTCTGCTGCTCACCAGTCGACTGACATATACCACCAGTCGACTGTCCCGAGCTAATCATGCTGGTCTCATCAAAAGTCACATCTCTGCTGATTACTAACTTCTTCTGTTCTGGACACCACAACCTGTAACCTTTGACACCAGTACTAAAACCAACAAATATAGCCTTCTTGGCTCTTGCATCAAGTTTAGTTTCAGTTACATGAAAATAAGCAGGACAACCAAATATATGCAAAAAACTATAATCAGATGCAGGTTTACCACTCCATACC
This sequence comes from Hemerocallis citrina, assembly GCA_017893485.1. Lineage (NCBI taxonomy): Eukaryota > Viridiplantae > Streptophyta > Magnoliopsida > Asparagales > Asphodelaceae > Hemerocallis > Hemerocallis citrina. Next base: position 165,095,434 of record CM030363.1, read on the forward strand.
TCAATAGGCGTCTTGCCTTCAAGTGCTGCTGATGGTAAACGGTTGACAATGTGGCTTGCATATATAACAGCTTCTGCCCAAAATGTCTTCTTCAATCCAGACTGTGCTAACATACATCTCACCTTCTCAAGTAAGGTTCTGTTCATCCTTTCTGCAACCCCATTTTGCTGTGGAGTCTTCCTAACTGTGAAGTGCCTCTGGATCCCTTCATCTTCACACAACTTCAGAAACGGATCGTTCTTGTATTCCCCTCCATTATCTGATCTCAGAACCTTAATCTTCCTACCAGTCTGATTTTCAACTTTCTTCTTCCAACTTGTGAACAATGTCAAAACTTCATCTTTGTGCTTCATGGTATATACCCAAACTCGTCTGGAGTAATCATCAACAAAAGTAACAAACCAGTGTCTACCACTCATAGAAGGTGTCTGAGTAGGGCCCCAAACATCTGTGTGCACATAATCGAGGATACCCTTTGTCTGATGTACAGCTGTACCAAATTTCACCCTAGTTTGCTTACCCAAAACACAATGTTCACAAAATTCCAACTTGCACCCTTTAGCATCCTTAAGCAACCCTTGCTTCACAAGCCCCTGCAAGGCCTTTTCTCCTGCATGCCCGAGTCGCATATGCCACAACCTAGTAGAGTCGGGAACAACCTGTTTAGGCCTTTCAGTTACACTGGCAGCCTGACCCAAATATGTTTTTCCCTGCAAGAAAAACAAGTTCCTCTTTCTTTGCCCTTTCATCACCACGAGTGATCCGCTAGTCACCTTCAGAATGCCACCTTCACTAGCAAATTTCAATCCACTGGCCTCCAAAGCACCTAGTGAAATCAGATTCTTTTTCAAATCTGGAACATACCATACATCTGAAAGCTCCCTAATAAGACCATCGTGCATTAGCAATTCAATCTTCCCGATTCCTACCTTCTTACAAGGTGCATCATTTCCCATCAAAACTACACCACCATCCATATACTCCAAAGAAGTAAACCACTCCTTTTTCCAAGACATATGATAGGAGGCTGCTGTATCAAGAAACCATACTTCTTGATAAAGTGAGGGACTAGAAGCAAGTGCAAAAGAAAAATCCTCGCCACTTTCTAAATTATCAACAGTCACATTTGCAGTCGAATTTCCCTTATTTCGTAGCTTTGGACAATCCTTTTTCCAATGCCCCCTTTCATGACAGAAAGCACATTCATCTTTGGCCGGTATTTTCCTGTCCTTCGAAACTCCTCTCGATTTGGAACGAGATTTGTTTCCCTTTTTCCCAGATTTGGACTCAGATCTGGTCTCAGTCCTGCCCCTTACAATCAACGCTTCAGAAGTTTCTCTATCAACCATCTTATCCCTTCTCCTAGTTTCATTATTCAACAAAGCATTTGCAACATCTTCATATTTCACAGTATCTTTTCCATATAATAAAGTAGTTGCTAAATGATCATAACTTTCAGGTAATGAATTCAACAGAATTAGGGCTTTATCTTCATCCTTAATTTGCTCATCCAAATTTAACAAATCAGCCAACAATTTATTAAATGATTCAACATAAGCATTCATAGACATACCTTCCGTATAGGTGAAGCGAAAAAGTCTCTTCTTCAAATACAGCCGATTCTCCAAACTTTTCCTCATGTATTTGTCTTCGAGTTTCTTCCACAACACCGCAGCAACGGTATCCCTCATCAAATCATACTTCTGAGCCTTCTCAATAAAGAGCCGAATAGTCCCACACGCAACTCGATTCAACTTCTTCCAATCTGCTTCGGACATATCCTTAGGTTTTTCAACTTCCAAAGCAACATCTTGTTCTTGTTGAACAAGAACATCCAAAACCTCACATTGCCACATCCCGAAATTGTTTGTCCCATCAAATTTTTCAACTTCAAATTTTGCGTTGTGAATCGTTGTTCTTGATGAACTTGATCCCACAACCTCCTTGGTTGCATCTGCATCACCCGCCATCTCCCTCTAGGTCGAACCAACAGCTCTGATACCACTTGTTGTGCGCGGTACAAAACTAACCAACAATCAAACCAATGCGGAATACAAAGAGAGAATCAGCGAGAAAACACAAAAACAAACCAACACAAAAGGACGCACAGATTTAATGTGGTTCGGCAAAATTCATGCCTACATCCACGGGGCGGTTGGGGTTTCTTCTTCTTCAAATTATCACCAATGGGCGAAAACAAACCCTTACAAATAATGACGGCTGCAAAACCGAATTAGGGATCTCTAATTTTCGTCACCGATTACAAAACCCTAACAAGTGTATTTATAGGGAAACTATTGGGCCTTTTCAAATTGGGCCTGATCTAGTTCAAAATTCCGTCGACAGTCGACTGGTCGACTTACCAGTCGACTGGCTATCCTTCTGGCAGTCGACCGATCAGTCGCCTGATCCTCTGCTGCTGCTTGTATCTTTAGCCTTCGAAAACTCTCTGGACAGTCGCCTGATCCTTCTATCAGTCGACTGATACTGTAACTTTCATTTGCTGCAGATACTCCAAAACAATCTGAACCAGAATCGAGCCATTATCCTACAAGAATATCAGGTAATTTTGAGATTAAAATGATCTGAAATAGTTTACCTTTCTATCTAGACAGAAACTGAGTTCTCGAGTCGAACTGATCAGGTCATGCTAATGTAGGATCTTTCTCGTGTAGTTTCTCTATACTAGAGCAGTTCAGTTCTGCATGATGCATTAGTCTATCATCTTTTCTGAGATTCATGTTAGAATTCTGATGTTATGATAGTATTCTTATGCTGCATATCTTTGTTAATGTTTTCCTTTGATTTTATACTTTGTGCAGGTACATGTGGCACGAAATACTATATAACAAGCAAATGTGGAAAATCTTTGATAATTGGTCTCCATGTTGGAAGGTAATTTATTACTTACAAGAAACATGTTAAGATATTTAGTACTAAAGTGGCATTGTTGTGAAATGGTGATCACCTATTAGGTGGATGCCCACCTATTAAGGTGGCGGCCCAATCACACTACCAAATCCTAACCCTAACTTTCTCTCTATATATATAGTATATGTTATGAATAAAGAGTCTCTGTCTCTCTTTCTTTTGTAATACGTTATCAGCATGACGCTTCGAAGAAAGGTATACGAGCCTCTTCTCTTTTGTCTCTCAAGAAAGATTCATCTTAATCTTTCAATAAAAATTTCATCTTTGTAATATATGGTTTATTATTGTATCAAAATCTGATCTTCTACTATGATTAAGAAAGTGTTTGGACGGAAATGTAGGGCATAATTTGTTTATTTTGAAGAAACCATATGTTATTCCATAATGATTTTTCTTTATGCTATATTTTCCAATATTTGTTAAACATGTTTTACGGATACATTTATGCTAAAGTGTATGGATATTTAGGATGATTTTTTCCTTATTTCTATAAATTTCTAGAATTCATGAATAAATTGTTCAAATATTGCATCTTTAGGGGATGGAACATATGAGAAAACTAGATAGAGACAACTCATGTCTAATTGACAGTGCTACTACTCACACTATCCTTAAGAATATGATTTTTTTCTCCAATATTATTTCTAGTTCCAACATAGTATCCACGATAGCGGGTCCTGCTCACATTATTGAAGGCTCTGGTAGAACACATTTAATTTTACCCAATGGAGCCCTTCTACTTATTCAGAATGCCTTATACTTACGAAATTCCAGAAGAAACCTATCGAGTTTTAAGGACATAAGGGCAAACGGGTATCATACTGAAATCTTGAGCGAGGAAAATAAAGAATATCTTTGTATAACCTCTAGTATTGGGAACCAAAAGTTCATTCAAGAGAAATTCTCCAGCTTAATATTATACATCTAGTTCACTCACATTGGGGTAGTCGAGTCACATAACACTATAAGCTAGCAGTTCTCTCCTAATCAATGACTTATTATTAGCCAGACACTAAAGGATCCCCTCATTTTTATACTTTGGCATGACCGTCTAGGCCATCCTAGGACAACAAAGATGAAAAAGATTATAACCAATTCCAGTATCCTCTGAAAACTTGCAACATATCAAATAGTCATCTTTGTGTCCCCTGTTCTCAAGGAAAACTCATTACAAGACCTTCAAGCCTGAAGATTGATTCTGAATCACCTCTTTTTCTTTATAGGATTCAAGGAACATTTGTGGATCAATCCACCCCCCTAGTGGACATTTCAGATACTTTATGATATTACTTGATGCTTCAACTAGATATGGTCTCATGTCTGTCTTTTATCATCTTATAATCTAGCTTTTTCTAGTCTATTGACACATATAATCAAACCCAGAATTCATTTTCTTGATCAAACTATCAAAGCAATAAGACTAGACAATACAGCTGAATTTACCTCATAGACCTTAAATGATTTTGTCTATCCTTAGGAAAAGAGGTTGAGCATCTTGTTCCTCATGTCCATACCCAGAATGGTTTGACAGAATCCCTAACCAAAAGACTTCAATTAATATATAGACCTTTTCTGTTCTAATCAAAATTACCCATAAGTACTTGGGGTCATGCAAACCTTCATGTTGCGTCATTAATCAAGTTAAGACCAACATCTTACCATGCATTCTCTCCAACACAGTGTCTGACATCAACCAAATCTTTCTCATCTTCGAAAATTTTGTTGTGCAGTATATGTCCCCATTCCTCCCCCTAAACAAATCAAAATGGTTCCCCGACGTCGGTTGAGAATTTATGTTGGTTTTGAATCTCCTTCGATTATTAAATTTTTAGAACCCTTGACATGGGATATCTTTACCGCAAGATTTGAGGACTATCACTTCGATGAGTCCATATTCCAGCAGTTGGGGGGAGATAAAAAGGAAGAAAAATGCCTTGTTTTAGAAGAACATCGTGAATTATCGTGGCATACTCCCGCTATATCTCATCTTGATCCTAGAACTCTCCAATGTGAACAAGAAATTAGGAGAATTGTACACTTGCAATATATTGCAAATGAATTATTCGATGCATTCAATGATGCTGCAAAAGTAACTAGATCACATATGCCAGCTATGAATGTACCTGCCAGAATAGAAATACCGAAAGAACCAAATAAAGCAAAAAATGAAACAATTCCACATAAAAAACGTAGAAGACCTAAAGGTTCTCAAGATTCAACTCCCCAGAAGAGGAGTGATGTGTCTAATTTTGATATAAATATCTGTACTCATTTACCTATAAAAATTGCTTGTATTCGTCTATCTTGTTAATAAATTATCTTATTTTCATAGATTTCAGTTAATTAATTATTTTTGAAGGAATAAGATATTTTGATGCAAAATGTGAATATTTTATGTAAAAAACAAACAAAACAAGAAGAATGATTTATTAATTTTTATTAATTTGTTGAATTTTAAATTTTACAATTTGGCCATGTGAAAAAAAAAAAAAATTAAATTGCCGATAGATGTGAAAATGAAATAAATAATTTCAAAAGGGTTTAATTGAGCTAATGTTATTATTTAGTTAGTTTAATTTAAACTAATTGGTCGAAGGACCATTCAATTCATTAGGGGGGCGGCCTAGCCTATTTGTTCGATCAATCACCAGGGAGGGGGGGGGGGGGGGGGAACCACTATGGAAAACACCTCCCGGCCTCGATTCTTTTGCATAGTTCAGAGGCCAGCCGCTGCAGAGCAACGGGGCATAGCAGCGCCCTCGCCTGGCACCATTCCCGGACCTAGCAGCAGACGGGCAGACCTGGCTCAGGTTCCAGGGCTTGACCTTTCATGAGAGGGCACAGAAGGAAATGCCTATAATAAAAATGCTTGTTGTCTATTCTTGATTCAACACATTTCCACAGTATTGTTCGAGTGGATCCAGCTATTTCCTCTCGAACCAATATTTTTAAAATTTTTAAATCCGAAATTCTGATTTTATTTTGTGTGTGTGCAGCACGTGCTTCAAGCAAAGAAAGTGAAGAAAAAGAAGCAAGAAATAAAGAGCAAATCAAAATAGGAAAATAAATAAAAGAAGATTTGGAGTTTTCTGCAAAACTAAACCCTAATACCCTACATTCGTATGCATATAAATACAATAGCAAGAGGAAGAGAGAGGGACGCACACAAACAAAGACGGATAACTTCAATAAAAAATTTAAAAAAAAAAATAGAGCGTGGGCTCTGTCTTGTGGACTCAGAGACGAAGCAGCAGAGGTTTCACTGTCTTGGACGCTCGAGTTTCAAGGCAAGAAGAGATAGATGAGGAGAGAGAGACGGAATGTGGGCACTCTGTTGTGTTGACGTCAACGCCACGTCAGCGGCACAGTGTTCAAGACGAGACAAGATGTGTAGGGGATCTTCTGTGCTGACGTCAGCATGACGTCAGCGGCGCAGCGCTCGAGACAGAAACAGGACAGAGAAGAGAGAGAGAAAGAAAAGTGCCGACTTTCGCGGTTCGAGGCTTCAGTTCACAATTTCTTTTACAAAAACAGTTCTTTTTGTATCTTTTTTCTTCTCTAACTTTTATTATGCAATCCATGAACAAGTTTGTTAGTAGCAAATTTATTATGAACTAAATTTATTTTCTTGGGCTTCGATGTAGCCTAGTTTTGAGAACACAATTTTTAATTCCTTATTATTTTTCTATTTTTTCATGGTTGTGTGTTTTATTTTTGTGTTTAATGCTTACAATTGTTTGACCAATTTTTGTATGATTTATTGGATCATGGAGAGACCAAGAGGTAATTTGTGATTTAGAACTATAAAATTAAACACCATTGATTAAGCAAAATTAGAGATTATCTACCACGAATGAAGTGACTATAAAGAAATCCATAGATATTAATGAGTCTTCAATTAATTACATTTGCATAGAGATATGACAAACTGTTAGTAGGAGATGTTTTTGATGTTGTTCGAGAGAAAGCATTGAATAATTTGGGAATTTTGGTTTACAACTTGGAAAAATAATCTTTTTATTCACATGGAATTATAAATTGTGTTGGATTAATTAGGTGAAATCGAAAGCCCTAGAATTAGTTTTGCAATTAATAAACAACAAAATTTCAGATTCCGCCCATTTTAATTAATTTAGTTGGTTCTTTAGGTTAATTTAATTTAGTTGTTTTCTTTATTGAATTTCGATTTTCCAAATAGTAGTTAATCTAGTACTTTCGGTATTCAATAAAATAATTAGTCCTTGTGGGTTCGACACTCTTTTCACTTATCTATACTACTTGTTGCGATTTTGTACACTTGCAAATATTCACATCAAGGAGATTGAATAACATAACACACCCTAATTCTCCTGAAGAAGCATCTTCTAAAGCAGCATCTCTTGTAAAGAGAGTTCATGACGGTTTAAAAGATGTCTTGAACCAAAGATTCAATTTTTCCAAAATAATGTATATCGCTCCGGTTGAGGATATACCTCAGATCCCAGAAGAGACTAAGAAAGAGGTACTGGTACTTAACAATAATGAGAAATATTTGTTTTACATATACTTAGGAAAAACTTGGAATCAAAATGAATTTGTCATGAATGACATTTTCTCATATGCAGTAGGAAATGAGATTAAAAGGGTGATGAAAATGAGGATAACATTGAATCACAAATAATCCTTGAATGTCAAAAGAGATAAGATTGACCAAAATGGAAGGATGAGATTCAAATGGAACTAGATTTCCTCACAAAATGTTTAGTGTTTGGTCCTATAGTACAAATCTCAAAGTGAATAAATCATGTAGGTTTTATATGGGTGTTTGTAAGAAAAAAAATGAAAAGAATGTGATCCAAATGTATAAAGCACGGTTAGTTGCTCAATGATTCTCACAAAGTTAAGGAATAGATTATGAAGAAACACACTCCCCGGTCATGGACATCATCACATTTAGATATCTAATAAGTTTTGCTGTTTCTGATATGAGACTCATGGATGTGATGATAACATACCTATATGCTAACATAGACGGTAAGATATATATGAAAATCCCCAAATTTAATATACCATACACCAAGTCTAGAAATACGCATTGTATTAGATTAAAACGAGCACAATATGGACTAAAACAATCCGGAAGAATGTGGTACAATAGGCTAAGTGAATATCTGTATAAGGAAGGATATAATAATGATCCTATATGTCTGTGCATATTCATAAAGAAATCCCTGAAGGGATCGTCATAACAATCGTCTATGTAGATAATATAAACTTAATCGGATCTCCTGAAGAGATTTAAAAAGCTGCTAACTATCTTAACAAAGAATTTGAGATGAAAGACTTGGGTGAAACAAAATTTTGTCTTGGCATGCAGATCGAGCACAGTAAAAATAGAATTTTACTACATCAAGCCAAATATGCTGAAAATCTCCTGAAGAGATTCAATACGAGTGATTGTCATATACTCAGTACACCTATGGTGGTCAGGTAACTATAAGTTGACCAGGATCCATATCGGCCGGAAGAAGAAAATGAAGATATTCTAGGTCCTGAAGTACCCTATTTGAGTGCAATATGGACACTCATTTATTTAGCACAGCACACTATGTCTGACATATCTTTTTGTGTGAACCTGCTAGTTAGATATAGCTATGAACCTACACATAGACACTAGAATGACATAAAACACATTCTTCGATATATTAAAGGAACCATTGATCTTGGTTTATATTATTTATATGAATGTTCTGACCTTGTTAGACGCAGGCTATTTATCTTATCCCCATTAGGGGAGATTAAAAACATGATATATTTTTCTTAACAGTGGTGTAGCTATTTCATAGAGATCAGTCAAATAAACAATTACAGCAACATCGATCAATCATTCTGAGATACTGGCACTTCATGAAGCAAGTGGAGAATGTGTATGGTTAAGGTCTCTGGTTCATCATATCAGGGGGAGTTGCGAGCTTCCAGAAGTTACAAACAAGCCTACAATCATTTATGAGGATAATGTAGCATGTATAAAGCAAATTCAAGAAGGCTTCATCAAAGACGATAGGACGAAGCACATCTCACCAAAATTTTCTTCCCTCGCCAGCTTCAAGAACAAAAGATAATTGATGTCAAGCAGATCAAGTCCTTAGAGAATCTTGCAGATCTCTTCTCAAAATCCCTCCCAAAGTCTAGTTTTAAAAAGTTATTACATCAAATTGGCATGAAAAGACTTCAGTAGATAGGCATATAAATGTATAAGATAGGCTGATAAATTTTTGGGCTGGGATGTAATGGTTAGATTTTTTTTTTGGTGGGTGGGGGGGTGATTTTTCATTTCAATTGATGTATGAACTAAATGTAATCATTTTTAGTGTTTTTGAGGGGGAGAATCCTGAAGATGATAATGGAAACATCCTGAAGAATGTCTTTGCTCATTGTACTCTTTTCCTTCGATGAGGTTTTTTCCTAGTGAATTTTTCCTTCGAAAAGGTTTTAAATGAGGCAATGTAAGTCACACCCACATAGATTCCTAAAGAATAAATTGTACTTTTTTCTTTCACTACGGATTTTTCCCAAATACAGGTTTTTCCTTATATATATATTTTTTAATGAGGCAATGTTTTATAGTGCGCATTCAAGGAGGAATGTTGTGAAATGGTGACCACCTATTAGGTGGATGCCCAACTATTAAGATGGCGGCCCGAGCCCGCCTATTCAGGTGGCGGCCCAATCACACTACCAAACCCTAAGCTTAACTTTCTCTCTCTATATATGTTATGAATAAAGAGCCTTGATGATTGATTCGGCGAACTCTCTCTCTCTCTCTTTCTCGTAATAGATGTAAAAGTTTAGGATTTCTTCTAAAACAAAAACTATGATTCCCGTGGCATTTTTAGCAATTGCTATTGGAGCTTGCCTAATGGCAGACACAATATTTCTTCTCTGCCTTGTTGGGTTTATGTATAGCAAATTATATTCAATGATAAGAAAATGATAAAGTGAGAAGAGGTAAGCATCGTTGTGAGAAGAAGCAACAACATCAGCAAGAGCAGCAGCAGACCAACAATTGACGGTCGACTGCCTCCTAGGACAGTTGACCACACAAACTATATGTTTGGGCTTGATAGTATTGTGGTCTACTGCCCCCTAGGACAGTCGACCGACGACTGTGGTTGTAACTGTTAGGGGGTCTAAGTTTGGGTGATCTTTTGGGCCCATCTCCTACTTCAAGTTATATCGTAGATATCCTATTGTGTCTCTTTATTCATGATATATCAGATGACTAATGTATCAAGACTACAATCTAGGATTTCTCTAGATTCTATATATTATTGTATTAGTCTCCTTTGAGAGGCAAGAGTGAGTATTGATTTCTCTAGATCTTTATATATTATTGTATTGACATCCTTTAAGAGGCAAGAGTGAGTACTTCATTGAAGAGAATTTGAGATGTTTTCCAATTTTAAACAACAATTATCTTCTGGTGATGCTTGAGAGAGGGTTGTGGTGAGAGTTGTAACTCTTATATCTTCTCTAGTTGAATATCATCTAAGTTATTTCTCCTCCGGATTAGGGTTTGCCTAAACACGGACACGTTTGGTGTGTTTGATTTGATCAATTATTTTGCTTGGTGGTTGTTCGTAGTGATCGTGTCGCATAAACTCGGCACAAATTCTTAACATTTTGTATCAGAGCTTTCGTACAAACCCTAACATGCCTCACTGCCATTGTTCTACCTAAAAGTATTAATATAAGAGAACTCTTCGCCTACTCTCCAAAGCCTTATTTAATGTTCCCTTCTACCCCTACAACGAGCCATTGAGAATTTCTCGGACACCCATCACCTAGACACTGGGACATTTGGCACTGTTTACTTCAGCCATCTCAGCAATGGCAAGCTAATTGCTGTTAAGAACATCAAACACCTTAAGCCTAAAATCATCGAAGAAGCCATCAACGAAGAAAGATGATCTCCTCCGTCAACCACCCTCACCTAGTCCGGCTTCTCGACTGTTGCATTGACAAAGGAGAACAAATCCTAGTTTACGAGTTCATGCTGAACAAAACTCTCTCACTGTATCTTCAAAGGTAGTGAGGCCTGGTCCTCCCATGGACTATTCGGTTGGTTATAGCGCCGAAATTGCCAAAGCCATAGCTTACCTTCATTGCGCAAATGACCTACTGATATTCCACAAGGACTTCAAATCCATCAACATTCTTCTAGATCATCAATTCAATGCCAAGATTGCCGATTTCAGCCTCTCAAGAACAGCTGTCATGTCCGAATTCTCCCACATTTCGATAGTACCACAAGGCACGCCTAGTTACATCGACATGCAGTACCATCAAAATTATCATTTATCGGATAAGTGCAACATGTTTAGCTTCGGGTAATCTTAATTAATGGAGATCATAATAGGATTGAAAGTAGTCGACTTCAATAGAGTGCAAAGCAAGGTTAACCTAGAAATAATGGCGGTAGACAAAATTGCAAAGGGGAAAATTGACGAAATTACAGACCCATTTCTCAAGGGACAGAAGGACAGTTGGACACTAGCAATGATACACAACGTGGCAGAATTGAGATTCAGGTGCCTAGCTTTTCATAGAAACATGAGGCCCTTTATCACAGAAGTGGCGGATGAGTTAGAGCATATCAGGCTTAGTTGTTGGATCCCGAAAAATGGGGGTTGCTAGCTAGGATTCAGTTGCCTAGCTTTTCATAGATTCAAGAGGCCCTCTATGACATAAGTGGCGGATGAGTTAGAGCATATTAGTGTAACCCCCGTTTCCTCCTATACATATTTTCTGTGTATTTTTTTGTATTTCGATTCTTTATATATTCCTTTCCGTTCTCTATAATTCATTTTGTTTTAAATTAATTTTGGATCTCCTATTAAAGTCTTTTCTAATTATCAATTGTATTTGTATCTATTTTCAAATGATTATATATTTTGACACAAATCTTATTCCATTCTATAATTTTATTTCTTTTATTATTTGATTATATATATTTACCCCAAATTCCTTATCCATTCTATATTTCTATAACTGGATTATTATTATTATTGTAAAGCCCACAGATTAAAATTCAAACCCAAAGTTCAATTTTAACTCATCTTATATATGTATTGGATTTATTACTTTTTAAAACTCAAGCCTGATCCAAGCCAAAGTCAACCCTAGCCCACAAAATCACATTGATCTACACATCTAAATTAGTCTAAATATGTAAAATCAAATCATTTGAAATTCATTTGCCCATTCATTGAAGTGTTACAAAATTGTATGGTTGAAAATCATTGTTTTTATAGTCACATGATGGATGGGCAAATGAATTTCAAATGATTTGATTTTACATATTTAGACTAATTTAGATGTGTAGATCAATGTGAACGGTTCAGATTTTCGATATGAACGCCCGAAGGCCTAGTGTTCACGCGGTGAGCACTAGAGGAGTGCTCAACCGAAGCTTTTCCTATATATATAATCATACTTATTAAAACCCTAAACCTAATTATCCCTCTCTTCTTCAACCCCCCCCCCCCCCCCCCCCCCCCCCCACACACACACACACACACCTCCTTCTTCAACTTCTTCCTCTCACCACTAAGCGTCCCCGAAGCCTCTCCACTGCTGCTCTTTCCTCCGCCATCAGCCACCACTGACAACCACCCCATTACTGCCTCCTTGCTCGCCATCCTCACCTGTTTTTCATCATCTCCACCATCCATCGCTCGTCATCATCCCCCATCACCGAGTGCCACCCAACACTACCTTTCCACCGCTGCTGACCGCAACCACTGCACGACTGCACCCGACCAGCAGCTCTTCATTAATCGAGCGCCGTTGCCATCCCCCCCCAAGCACCTCGATGCCCAGCAGCACTCTGTCGCCACCCTACTCACCATCGCCAGTGCAACCTCGACCCAAGTCAGTAATGCCAGCGCAACCCCGACTCCCTCATCCACTCACATCTCACCACCGAGCACCCTTGTTGTCGTCCACCACTGTCCTCGTTGCCTTCTCTCCTTCCTCTTCAATGCCCCGATCACCAAGCCCCGACCTCCACCATAGCAACCAGCCACGCCCTCATCTCCGAGCATCACTGTACAACTAACAACCCCTGCATCTTGACCCCTTCAACAACCTCCCCCTGACCTCCTCCTTACTGCACCATAGAACAGTCGCCAACATCACTACACGCACTACCATTGCCACAACCTCCACCGTTGTTGCCTTCACCTAGCAGCTGACCCCCCAACGTTGTTGCATTGTGGATTGTTGCTTCCGTCGGGATCCTTTCCTTGTCGTCATTCGTTAACATTCTGAATCGTCAAAAAGGCAAACATTTCTTGAACTTCGATATTGTTTTCGTTCAAGTATTTCCTTGAATCTCTAGCAAGTAGTTATTGTCATTTTTATTATTGAATTATGTTATTGATTCTTCATTGAGTTCATGCTCAACTTCTATGCTTGATTTATCGGCGAATCTGAATAATAGCTTCTTTATCATGTCATGTTATTGATTGAACTCTAAAACCGTTAATTTACCGTTTAATGAATACTCGAATATCCTATATTGTCTCTGACCTTAACTTGTACTGATAATTTGACCCAATTCCCCATCCTGGAATTTAGAACTTTATATATGAAAGTTGTATCCGTCTGTGTCTAGAATCCAAAACAACTAACGGAACTGAAATCCGACTTGTGGATTGCAAGATATACTGATTTTAGTACTGTAACATTTTTTAAATTCCATACTACTGTTTAGAAGTATATTGTCATGATTAACTGATTATAATAATATGATATCAATAGAATTAAGACCTGAGATTTACCAGTATGTTACTGAACATGATTAGGAGTTATTTTATGATTTTTGTAAGATTTTAAATGAATTCACAGTCAATTTATATGTACAAGAACTTAATCCTGAGTTGCTGCCTAAATAGTAGACTCGTAAAGAACTGACTGGTATGCATAGTTACTATGATTGGAATATGTCGTTTGAATATGCATTGGAACCGGCATGGAGTTTATTTTCTGGAACCCCTGACGGAACCTGATTTTCTTTTCCATAGCAGCAGGAAAGTTAGTTTTTGTACAGCAATATATTGTTGTCCAAAATTGTATTTTCATGTGTTTTTAAAATGTAAATATGATTAATTTTGTATCTAATGAATTGAACACTACATCATGCATTGCATAGCCCTTGACACCTCCTGAATATCGTTCTTCATACCCGTTTCCATTGATCACATGTTTATGTTTAATTATAATAAAATAATGACAATCCGGGATAATAAGGGTACGACTTTATAGTGGACAATATAAAAGAGTGTACTTGGAAGGGGGCCTGTGTTTTCCGTATTGATATGTTATTATTTTATCGATTGATTAAAGATTACTGACTACAGTATCCCAATTTATTGTGTATTGTATCGTGTATTGTTTACTGATAATTGATTATTGTTATTCTAAGATCCGAGTACACGACCATGTAGAGTCCACCACTAAAATCTAAATGTTCACATGATTGTATGCACCAGAACTCGTGGTATGGAATATAGGATTGTGCATTAGATATGTTAATAAAAGATTGATAGACTAAAATTGACATTATTGAATATCGATCATTGATCATCGAATATTATTTATTGAACCATGGATTATTGACCGTTGTTTATCGACTATTGATTATTGATTATTAATTATTGTTTATCGGCCATTGGTTATCAACTATAGACCCTATTATTGATTATTGTTTATTGTTTATCGATCAGTGATTTTTGACTATTGTTTACCAACCCTTGCACCATTGATTATCGACTATGTTGTTTATCGACCAATGCACCATTGATTATTGACTATTGATCTTGTTATCAACCACCGTTTATTGACCTCTGATCTTATTCCAGTTCTTCGTTTATTGTTATATCACACTCTATTATTTACTGCTTGTTGCTACTTGCTGTCTGAACCTTGCTTTAATGGACACGCCCCCACTTTATTTTTAGTTATTGTTTATACAGGTATAGATGATGAGATACTGAAGGAACTTGACGAACTGTTTACTGCATTGTATATTCTTGGGCATTTTATATGTTCTTGTATCTCAGATATTGGTTATTGTATTCTATTCTTGTTCATGTGATTATTATTGTATTGTTGAGCTTACTGGTATTGTACAGCTTATGTATAATATGAGTTACTATACTTATATCATTCGCTGGAACTTAGTTGTGTGTCGTACTTCTGTATTTTAGGAAGTGGGGTGTGACAATCAGGCTCAGCTGTTGGATCCCGAAAGATGGGGATGTTTATTGGGTTTCAAAGTTAATCACAGAGTAAATATTCAGCGGAAATAAATTAAAAATTCCGAAATCCAGCTATGGATCCATGCAAAAATCATAAAATGTGTTAGGAGTTTCTACCTCAACGATGGAACAACTGTCTATACAATTTGCCAATCATGAGCACTGCAATATTGCGGTGCCTCTATGGTATCCACACGAACGAACGAAATTGGGCTCTCCCTCATGCTGCAGTGCTAGCTGCAGAAAGGGGATGTTCCTGTTACTTTCTCTCTTTCTCTCACTTTCTATGATGGCTAGGGTTTTTCCTTATCGTTTCCCACAGATACATATCATATATATATAGTAGGAAATCCACCCTAACAGAGTAGAGAGGCTGTCGGGCTCACAATCTAACCTAGGTCAGATTCATATGTGGACCTTCTAATTTTGGTTGGCCCATTTAATCTAATAATTTCTCAACCAATATTGGGATTCCAAGTCTTACTTGGATTCCCAATTAAATTTATCTTATGAATTTAAACCACAATTCCGATTCATTCTAAATGTGTGACCCTGTAGGTTTCCATTACGTTGACAGTAATACTAAAATCCTATTTTAGTGTTACAAACAGTGAGCGGTATCTAGCAATACATCACTGCTACTCAAGTAACAGGAATGCCAATGATTTGATATTACATATCCGTGACCAATGTTACTATATAGTCTAGTCCTTTTGTCCAGATAATTTAATTGACCACATGGCATGGAGCGTGTCAACCTTGTATAAATCAATTTTTGGTTTCTTAATGTTCGAGTAGACTTATTAAAATAAATGAGATCAATATCTCCTATTAACTCATTTGAGCACGACCATCCATTTTGCTGTCTCACTCAATCAATGGGCTCGAAGATATCCCTCCTGTTATGTAAGAGGGACAAATCCTATCTAAGTCACTCACTTCCCTCTGCATGATTCATAGCATGTCCAATAGCCGATTTTATAATCACCTTATCAAATGCGACGTTTGACGGTATTAAAATATATAACTTCTCATGTAAGGAACCGTAGTGACTTTAAGTCAAAGGACCACGTACACCATGGTCACTATGAAAATCTCTCACGACACTCACGTAACGATCCTTGCAGCATTCTTATTGTGGCTCAGTCCAGTATATTTTTACTCTAATATGTACCCATGTGAAAACTTGATATCTCATATCCATGATCCGTGAGATACACATACTAGTCTCTATGTATTATTGATATCCTAATTCACAATAATACTTGACTATGGACATTTAAGAATAGTGTTCTGATTACAACCAATAGGATCTCACAATCAAGTCATGCACTTGATGTCCCATAGTATTGAACCTACTATATTCTAAAGACTTTATTATGTTTATTTAATCACAATAAATAACACAATAAATAAAATGTCTTATATATAAAATAAATGTCATGATACAATGTAAACTAGCAAGGTCAATATAAGGTTGGCATTTAGGGCATCCACCAACAAAGTCATCGTCGTTGGAGTAGTGTTCATCGCCATTGATTGAGAATGAAGGAAAGAGTAAGAGTAGGTTTGGGTTAACAAGCGGGGAGATTGATGAGGTGGAGGTGAATTCGCTTGTTTCAGTGCAAGATTCATGGCCTAGTGAGAAGAGTAATCAGTCGTCAGGTAGTTTTTTGGGCAGTTCAGCTTGGTTCGGAATTAGAAAAGAGTGAGTACATTGGCAACTATAGGAACCTGGTTCGGTAATGTAATTTCCTTTTCTTTGTCTTGGTTTTTTTGTGAAGAAACAAAAATTTTATTGGTAAAGGGACTTGTTTATGATCGAGTTTATGTTCAGCACATAATTTTGGAGGGCAATCTCAAAACTTAGAATTTTCTGATACCTCCTAGGTGTTGTTGTAGCATAGCGATAATTTTTTTTTAACAGTGAGCAAGAGGTCTGGGGTTTCAATCTCACTTGCATCTATACAACAAAAGGTGAGGTTGTTTGAGAGAGAGAGAGAGAGAGAGAGAGAGAGAGAGAGAGTTTTAGAAAGCAATTGTGTGGCTAAACCTTTTCAGGTGCTGATGTACACTCTTGGGTTGGGCCCTGTAATTGGGCTTGTGGTACTCGAACGGGCTTGACATTGATGGGCTTGATACAAGGAATAGTGGGCTTGACTGCATCCACTGCGGACAAGAATTGCCGTTACAGTGGATGCAGTCAATGCATTGTCTGCCGTTACAATTCTCACCATGACCCTATAAATAGAGGCCCCTCTTCCCTGAATCAAAACACAATAAACTCGTATCTTCTCCAAACTCTTTGTTCAGTGCTTGTTCCATTCTTCGGTCATATGGTGATCGATTTTAGACGTTGTTCAGTTCGAGAGCGTGACGTGGTGCCTACATCAGCTTCTCTTGTCGTTGCATCCTAGGAAACAAACGCCTAAGCAAGATCAGGATTTGTAACACCTATTGCTCATTTTTGTATTTTTAATTATTTTTAATACAGTTCATGGTTATTTTATTTATTACTGATTTTATTGATTTTCGTCTCTTTTGTATCGTGTGTTGTTCTTCTATCTATTGTGATTCATTTTGCATTGATTCAGCTTTTCATTCTCATTTATTTGACCTACAATTTGTTCTTAATCTCGTCTATTGTTTAAACCTATATCATGGCCTATTTGTCTCTTATTGGACTCTTTTCTTCCTATTGGATACTACCCAGTTCACCCAAACTCATATTGTCTCTATATAATCAACCTAATTGTACCCTAACCCTAATTACCAAACCCTAATCGTATTCTCTCTGTCTCCTTCACCCCAGCCGTCACCCTACCTCTCTCCTAATCCCGTTTTTCTCTCTCCTCGCTATCGTCGTCTGCTTCCGATGTCGGCACACCCCAGACCACCCCCGATCCCCTATCCTTTTCCCCTCTCCGCTACAGTAACACCCCTGTCCCGCTGTCCCTGTCTCTCGTGCTCCCTCACTGCGTCGTCTTCCCACTGTATCGAGCCCACTTGAGCGCCACAATCCCCTAGCCCAGTCGCTGCCCGTTCCGTCCCTGTCGTCGCCTTCCTTCTTGCCGAGGTCAACACCTGGTTGCTGTCGTCCACCCTTGCTGTTGGGCTGCTGCTTTGTGTACGTGTGTGTGAGAACACGTGCACCGCCGTACTATCGTCGGTTGGATCTTGTTCTCTCCCGTGTGTTCGTGTTCGTGTGTCGGGATCCGTTCCTGTTATTCTAATCTTCATCTTCTTTTTCGTCGTCTTCATAACAGGCAAGTAGCATGTATGTGTTCTTTTGTCATACAAGTTAAATACCGTAAGTAGTCTAGTATGAAAATATTTGTACTCTCATGATGATCTTATCTTGTTAGTTTAAACGTTGACATCATCTCTTGATCATGAGTAGTTACAAGAGTTGACACCCGTTGCATGAAAATATATAGATTATATGGCAGCTGGATTGTATGTTGTTTGTGACACACCGTATGTTGTAGATGATTGTTGCATGAATGTTTGTTAGATGTATCATCTCATTATAGACTATTTGTACACATGCTATTTTGGTTTGAGTAACCCACATATACATTTTGTATGACATCTTAGATTGGACCGTTTGTAGTTAACTTGTTTGATAGAATGCCTAAAAGAACTTTTGTTTGCTGCTGCCCTATTTTTGTACAGTAATTTCGACCCTGTTAACATTAGTAAAATAAATAACTTTGTGAACATAATTTGTAGCCTTTTTTTTCTTCTTGTTTCCAGAAATTTCGACGGATCTGAATTCCAAGTTTTGATGCATGAGTTATTGTTGTTTTACTGCAGACATATCGTATATTCCAGATTCTGAACTATGTGCATTCTGTATGAAATATTATTTTAAACCTGATACTAAAAGTAGAATTTGAACCATATATTTTTTTGAGTATGTTTAGACATGACTGAGATCAATCCCTAATTTTTTTGGAATTAATTAATGACTTTTGTATCTCATTTCTTACTTATGAAACAAATCGATATATTTCCAAATTGCATGTTGTTCAGTAAAGAATTATGTTTTCAATCTGATTCTATTCGTTTTTGCTGAAAACCTTATGAATATGAATAGTAGCCTGATTTGTCTATTTTATCATCCTTTTGACGAATCTGGATTTCAAATTATATTCTATGAACTATCTCTGTTTTGATACTGCTGTGTCTGAACTTTCAGAATTGAGATTTTGTTGCATTACTCTGTTTTTTCAATTTTATTGACTATACTATCTGTAATATAAATTCATAATATTTTATATTTTTAGACTAGGTATGTTAGAAAATCTTCCAGATTTTTTTCAGATTTAATTATGATGTTTTAAAACTCTTTTCATGTTTATAAAAAAGATTTTGCATTTTCTGGCTGAACATAACTTCTGTATTAAACGCTGTTTTCAGCCCTATTTCTATGGCTGATGTACGACTTATATATATGTGATGGAATCGGCAGAGAGTATAATTTCTATATTTTCTGAAGGATCTAGATTTGCTGTTCTGTAGCAACGGGAATCTCATATTTGGTACAATAGTGTCTTGCTGTCCAGAACTGTAAGTTTCGTTGTTTTGACTGTTACGAGTTGTTTGGTCACCCGTTTGTGTTTCCTAATTCATCCAAGACTTATCTTTTTTCTTGCCATGTCTTTAGCTTGTTTTTATTCATTCACGTCTGTTTAATAATGAAAACTAATCAATTCGGGGGTTTTAAGGGAAAAGATCGAGTAGTGGACAATATAGAAATGCATATTCGAAAGGAAACTCATTTTCCCTGCTGTTTACTGTGGTATCTATTGTTTATCTCTAGATGCATGAGGGCATGATCCATGACACTGTTTGATGTTAATGTTACTGTTATTGTTTGTCTGAATATACTGCCCTAGAGAAGTTCCACTACAAAATCCGTACAACTTATGGATGGTGAAAACTATCCGCTGAGCTTAGTCATGTACCGTATTCCGTATTCTTTTGGGAAGCTGGGTGTGATAAGGTTTTGAGTGGTATCAGTGCTCCAAGTTTGGCTAATGTGTTAGTTTGACTAATACATTAGGCAGACTTGACTCGATCAGGATTTACTTGACTACTAACAAGCCATGCATTGCACAAAGAATTATTAATCAACTTGATCTGAATGTGCATTGTTTTGGGTTTTATGCTGACTATGGCTCATGGGAATGGTTCGTCTTCACAAGAAGGTCATCCTGAGTTGGCAGCTGTAACTCAGGTGCTCCAGCAGATTGCTCAGATGCAACAGGAGCACAGCGAACTAGTTAAGACCGCTTTGGAAGCTGTTAATCGGAATGCTGTTCCGAACCCTCTTGTGCCTGCCACTGTAGTTTTTCCCCCTCATCCGGGTACTTTTGCGGATTTCATGAGGTTGCACCCTAACAAGTTCGCTGGTACTGATTCGCGCTTGAGGCTGAGCAGTGACTGATACGGACGAGGAGCCTGCTACAGGCAGCTAGGGTCGTCGATGCCGACCGAGTGGATGTGGTATGCGTCCAGTTGGTGGATTTGGCCCACATCTGGTGGAGGGAGGAATCCGAGAGGCTAGAGCAGCCTATTTCTTGGGCCACTTTCTCTTAGAGCTTGCTGGAGAAATTCTTCCCGCGCATCACCCGGGTAAAAATGGAGCATCCGTTTCTTGTCCTGAAGTAGGTTGGTTGGTTGATTATCTGGTTGATTTGTTAGTGCCATGTTTTGAGATTCTGTTACATATTATATATGTAGTATTGTAACACCAAGTTCTTCTTGGAACAGGGCTCTAGATCCGTGGATGAGTACGCTACGGAGTTTACCAGGCTTAGCCGCTTCGCTACCACCTTGGTGGCGAATGAGGAGGATCGTTCTCGGAGGTTCTTTTTGGGTCTTGATCAGAGTATTCAGGTTCACTTGGCCGCCCATCTTCTCCGTACCTATGCAAATGCCTTGGAGGCAGCCCGAGTGATAGAGCAGACTCGAGCTTGGGAGACCCCTTCTCAGCGGGTTCTGCAATACCCTGCTGCTATTGCTGCCAGGCCTACTAAAGGTCCAAACAGGAGGCCAGTTCCATTCCTTGCCGTCATGACAGCTCCCTACCATCCTGCTCCTCCACGAAGGGATGTTGTTTGCGACTTTTGCCAGAAACCTGGGCATTTGCACAAGGATTTCTGGAAGGACAACCACCGGTGTCTCTGTTGTGGTGCTACCAACCACTTGGTTCGAGATTGTCCTCAGAGGAGGCACGACCAGGCCGTAGTCACACCAATCCGTGGTCAGATCAGACTGCCACTTCCCCCTCAGTGTCAGATCGTCGGTCAGAGGATCGCTGCTCCAGGGAGAGGTCAGGCTTTTAACTTGATAGCGGAGCAAGCTCGGACCGCGGAAGAAGTCGTTGGAAGTATTTCTTTGTGTTTTCTTGTGTTGTTCTGTTATTTGTTCCTTGTTTATTTATTTCTCTTGCATCTTTCTTCCATGTTGTCTTCCTGCATCATTTGCATATTCCTTGTTTATCTTTCATCTATTCATCTTTCCCTTGTTTTAGCTCTATCTTAGGTGTTATTCGTGTTCATTCTGTTCCTGCTCGTGTTCTTTTTTATTCCGGGGCAACCCATTCCTCCGTCTCCTTCTACTTCGTGGATCAACATCAGTTGGTGTGCAGTGAGTTGCCGGTTGCTTGGCATATCACCACAGGTGGCGGTGTTTTCATCTGTTCCTAGGAATGCAAGCAGAGTCCCGTGGTGTTTGGAAGTGCCGATTTCAGAGCAGATCTGATATTAATCGTTAGTTTAGGGTTTGATGTGATTCTTGGCATGGATTGGCTGGGTAAGTCCCATGCTATCATCAATTTTCGAGCGAAGAAGGTTGTTTTCAGGATGCCAGGTCGTGAGGAGTTTCAGTTCCATGCTAGGGAGTTACCCTTTGGGTGTGGTCAGGAAGTAGTTGTCGATGCAGGTTGTGCAATGGATTTGCATTCAGGCTGTGAGTATGTGCCTCTTATTGTGCAAGAATTTCTGGATGTGTTTTCAGAGGAGTTGCCTGGACTACCCCCAAATAGGGATGTGGAATTCGATATTGATGTTCAACCAGGTATTGCACCAATATCGAAGAGTCCTTACCGGATGGCACCAGTTGAGCTAGCAGAGCTGAAGGTGCAAGTCCAAGGATTGCTGGATTTAGGTTTCATCAGGCCCAGTGTATCCTCATGGGGTGCTCCTTCTTGTTTGTCAGCAAGAAGGATGGGAGTCATCGTCTGTGCATGGATTACCATGAGTTGAATAGTGTTACAGTGAAGAACCGGTATTTGCTACCCAGGATTGATAATTTGTTGGATCAGCTGGGTGGAGCTATTGTCTTTTCAAAGTTGGTACTTCGCTCTGGTTATCATTAAGTGAAGGTGAAGGCAGCTGATGTGCAGAAGACTGCGTTCAGGACCAGATATGGGCATATGAGTTCCTTGTGATGCCTTTTGGAGTCACGAATGCGCCAGTAGTGTTCATGAGTCTGATAAACAGGGTTTTCTCTCCATTTTTGGACAGATTCATGGTGGTCTTCATAGACGACATCTTGATGTATTCTCGAAATCGGAAGGATCATGTTGATCATCTGAGGTTGGTTCTGCAGACCTTAAGGGAGAATCAGCTCTATGGGAAACTCAGTAAGTGTGAGTTCTGGCTTGATCGAGTTACCTTCTTGGGGCACATTATCTCAGGCGATGGTATCTCTGTTGATCCGACCAAGATTTCTGCGGTCAAGGATTGACCTGTTCCTAAGTCAGTTCTGGAAGTGAAAAGTTTCCTTGATTTGGCCCGATATTATCGAAAGTTCATCCAAAACTTTGTGGTTCACTGTGACGCTTCTGGCAATGGCCTAGGTGCAGTGTTGATGCAGAAGGGTCGAGTTGTTGCTTATGCATCCAGACAGTTGTGGCCGCACGAGAAGAACTACCATACCCATGATTTGGAGTTGGCTGCGGTGATCTTTGCTTTGAAGTTGTGGAGGCATTATCGGCTTGGAGACCGAGTGGAGATCTTTACTGACCACAAAAGTCTCAAGTATGTATTCACTCAGAAGGTTTTGAACATGAGGCAGAGGCATTGGTTGGAGTTGATGGCTGACTTTGACATCAATTTGCAATACCATCCTGGTAGAGTGAACTTTGTGCCAGATGCTTTGAGTAGGAGACCAGTTGCCATGATCCTGACTCAACAGAGAGAGCTTGTTGAGAAGATGAGGAGGTTGGATTTGGATGTGATCTTGCCAAGTTCTGATCGAAGTTGCATGATGCTTCAGTTGCGGTCGTCTTTTGTTGAGCAGATTAAGGAGGCTCAGGCAGGTGATGAGCAATTGCAAGGGTTCAGAGCCGAAGTTGAAGCGGGTACGAGGACCGATATGGCTGTTCACTCAGATGGGTCTCTTCGTTTTGGGCCCAGGTTGTGTGTCCCGAAGGGTGAGGTTTGTCAGAAGTTGCTTGAGGAAGCCCACCAGTCGTCATATTCTATTCATCTAGGAGGTACTAAGATGTACCGGGACTTGAAGCTTCATTTTTGGTGGCATGGTATGAAGAGGGCCATGGCGAGATTTGTGTCGCAGTGCTTGATCTACCAGCAGGTTAAGGCAAAGTATCAGAGGACTGCCAGACTTCTTCAGCCTCTTCCCATTTTGGAGTGGAAGTGGGATCATATCACCATGGATTTTGTGACGCTTTGCTTAGGAGTCCTAAGGGTCACAACGCCATTTGGGTGATTGTGAACAGGTTGACAAAGAGTGCTCACTTCGTTCCCTTCATAGTTGGACAGTCTACTGAGAGCCTAGTTGAGAAGTACATACAAGAGATTGTCAGACTTCATGGGGTTCCAGTCAATATTGTATCCGACAGGGATATGAGGTTAAGGTCACAGCTTTGGGAGAGTCTTCAGAGTGTAAGTTGAAGTACAGTATAGCTTTTCACCCTCAGACAGATGGACAGTCAGAGAGGACCATCCAGACTCTAGAGGACATGTTGAGGTCCTGTGTGCTGCAATTTGGAGGTTCTTGGGAGGACCACTTGGATCTTGTAGAGTTCTCGTACAATAACAGCTTTCAGGCCAGTCTTAAAGTTGCTCCGTTCGAGGCACTCTATGGTCATAAGTGTCGGTTGCCAGTATGCTGGGATGACACTGGCAAGAGGAAATTGTTGGGCCCGGAGTTGATCACCAAGACGGTGGATGCAGTAAGTCAGATCAGGAAGCATTTTCAAGTCGCGCAAGACAGACATAAGCAATGGGCTGATGTTCATCGTAAAGCCTTGGAGTTTGAGATGGGATACCATGTTTTCCTTAAGGTATCGTCGTCGCGAGGTGTCATTCATTTTGGTGGCGGAGGCAAGTTGAGCCTTAATGTTCATCGGACCGTTTGACATCTTGGAATGAGTAAGCAAGGCGGCCTATCGTCTTGCATTGTCCCCAGCTTTATCTGGAGTGCACGATGTCTTCCATGTCTCGTAACTGAGGAAGTATATCTGTGATGAGAGCGACATGATTGACTACTCAGAGTTATCTGTGAGGCCGAATTTGTCTTGTGAAATTCCATCAGTTGCTATTGTGAACTGGCGGGAGAAGGTTTTGAAGAACAAAGAGATCCAGCTTGTTCGTATTTCTTGGAATCCTCACTCCCCAGGTGAGTCGACTTGGGAGCTGGAGGAGGATATCCAGCAGAGGTTTCCTCAATTATTTGTGTAGCTCTTGTTTTGCTGTTTTTGCTTTTGTTATTGTATTTTTCTTTTCTTTTGGGGTTACCTTATGTACTTCTGGTTGAATTTCGAGGACGAAATTATTTTTGTTAGGTGGGTAGGATTTGTAACCGCTATTGCTCATTTTTGTATTTTTAATTATTTTTAATAAAATTCAAGGTTATTTTATTTATTGCTGATTTTATTGATATTCGTCTCTTTTGTATATTGTGTTTTTCTTCTTTTTCTTGTGATTCATTTTGCATTGATTCAGCTTTCTATTCTCATTTATTTGACCTACAATTTGTTCTTAATCTCGTATATTGTTTAAACCTATTTTTGGCCTATTTGTCGCTTATTGGACTCTTTTCTTCCTATTGGATACTGTCCAGTTCACCCAAACCCATATTGTCTCTAGATAATCACCCTAATTGTACCCTAACTCTAATTACCAAACCCTAATCATATTCTCTCTCTCTCCCTCACCTCAACCGTCACCCTACCTTTCTCCTGATCCCGTTCCTCTCTTTCCTCATTGTCGTCGTGTGCTCCCGACATCGGCACACCCTAGACCACCCCCGATCCCCTATCCTCTTCCCCTTACCGCTGCAGCAAAACCCCCGTCTCACTGTCCCTGTCTTTCGTGCTCCCTCACTGCGTCGTCTTTCAGCTGTGTCGAGCCCGCTCGAGCACCGTGATCCCTTAGCCCAGTCGCCGCCCGTTCCATCGCTGTTGTCACCTTCCTTCTTGCCGAGGTCGACACCTGGTTGCTGTCGTCCACCCTTACTGTTGGGCTACTGCTTTGTGTGCGTGTGTGTGAGAACACGTGCACCGCCGTATTATCGTCGGTTGGATCTTGCTCTCGCGTGTGTGATCGTGTTTGTGTGTTGGGATCCGTTTCCGTTATTCTAATCTTCATCTTCGTTTCCGTCGTTTTCATAACATGCAAGTAGCTTGTATGTGTTCTTTTGTCATACAAGTTAAATACCGTAAGTAGTCTAGTATGAAAATATTTGTACACTCATGATGATCATGTCTTGTTAGTTTATCCGTTGACATCATCTTTTGATCATGAGTAGTTACAAGAGTTGACACCTGTTGCATGAAAATATATAGATTTGATGACATCTTGATTGTATGTTGTTTGTGACACACCGTATATTGTAGATGACTGTTGCATGAATGTTTGTTGGATGTATTATCTCATTATAGACTATTTGTACACATGACATGTTGATTTGAGTAACCCACATATACCATGATTTGTATGACATCTTAGATTGGACTGTTTGTAGTTAACTTGTTTGATAGAATGCCTAAAAGAACATTTGTTTGCCGCTGCCCTATTTTTGTACAATAATTTTGACCATGTTAACATCAGTAAAATAAATAAATTTGTGAACATTATTTGTATCCTTTGTTTTCTAATTTCCAAAAAATTAGACAGATCTGAATTACGAGTTTTGATGCATGAGTTATTGTTCTTTTACTGCAGATATCGTATATTCCAGATTCTGAACTATGTGTATTCTGTATGAACACTATTCTTACTGTTGACTTCACTAGCACTGTTATACTCTTACTGTTATTCTGCTGTTTACTGCCATCTTTAGATTGTTATCTTTGCTACCTTCTCCATGTTAGTATTTCCTGTTTAGTGTAGTTTTTCCCTTCATTTTCCTACTTGTACAGCTTGTGGCCCGGAACTTGCATCTAACGGGCATTATGTTTTCCTGTCTTGCTATTTTCCTTATAATTGCTATATGAGCAGGTTTTGCTGATCAATTGCCTACTGGAGTTGGTGAGCAAAAGTTTTGAACTGTGCAACTGGAATTATTTGCTTAAATGTTTTGATGAACTATTTTATTCATGAACAGTATTGAGACGTGTATTTGGGCTTGTAGTCCCAGGAGTAAAATCTGGGGTTACTTGCGATGAGAAGGAGATAGAAGAAAGGGGGTTGTGAACTATGGGGGTAGGGAAATTCCCAAATTGGCCCCATTTGTAACTGAGAAGAGCGGAGTGATTTTGAGCCCTTCGATCAAGATCATGATCAAGTTTAAGATCGGACGGCTGAGCTCTGGTGCGCACCACTGTGCTCACCAGAAGAGTGAGCAACGGAAGCTTTCTCATATAGACTTACTAATGGGGTACTTTTTTTCTCATTTCCCTACCATGAGGATTAAACCCACCCACTTCTCCATTTCCCACTTATTTCAACTAGTTGGCATGGGATTTGAACTAATGATTTTATTATGTATTTATTTCAACTAGTTGTCATGGCACGTCAATGCAACCCTAGTTAGAAACAACAGTTCTGAGCCTACAATGTTTTGTAGCACTTGAGTTGCTAGTTGTTTTGAGCCTACAATTTTTCCAGTAGTTATATTAAATGGTATTGTTTTTGCTATGCAATTGTTTCTGTAACACTATGAGACTAATTCGGTTTCTGTTCCAATTTGGTTGGTGTCCCTTCATTTTTTCTGTTGATTTTTTGGTTGCCTGAGGTTACGCTCCAGGTTTGAAATTTGAATCGGTAGTACAAGCTTCAAAACTCATGAAAGTAGATGATACCTCTTCTTTGTAAGCATCTTTTGTTTGAGACTAAACATATCGACTTAATTGTTGATATCATGCCCAAATGAAAGCTTCCTAATGAGAATTGAACTAGAGATTGAATTAGTTATGCAGTAGTAGAAGCTTACTTCAACTGATTATTTGACTTCATATGTTGTTCTGAGCCTACACTGTTTTGCAGCATTTGAGTTGATAGTTGTTTGAGTTTCTTTGCAACCATCTTTTATGTAACTGATTGTGTGATGTTATAGGCTCATATTACACTGCAATGCTTAAACATATACAAATGTGTATTGAACTTTGTGCAAGTTTACTTCAAATATTTATTTAATTTTTGATATCATGCTTCATCGAAAGATGGCTCATTTTGAGAATGTTCTAAGCTTATAAGTTTATTTTATGTGGCTAGTGGTTAGTGTTCAGTTAATAGTTGTGTTATCATGCAGCAACAAATACTTTAGGTGTGCTAAGCCATGTTTTTGTTGCATTTGTTTCAGAATGAGAAGTAGTAGGAGAAGCAGCAGCAACAGCTAGAAGGAGAAGAAGAACAACAGTTGCTAGTAGGAGAAGAAGCAAAATCAACTAGGAGAGGAAGCAGCAGCAGCAGCAGCTAGAAGGAGAAGAAGAACAACAGTTGCTAGTAGGAAAAGAAGTAAAATCAGCTAGGAGAGGAAGCAACAGCAGCAGCTAAAGAAGAAGCACGAGAAGAAGAACATGTGTGTATAAAATGTTGTATAAGATTCTGTTTGATACCCTAATTTGCATAAGATTATGTATAATCTTGTATCATGAGGTGCTAGGTGAAGAGTTTTTGATGAACTAGTGTGTTTAATGTTGAGAACATCACCATTTTCTTGTGTATCAAAACTGTATTGAAGAAAAAATCTAATTTTGATTGATTTGATCATTGCAGAGTGTTAATGAAACTAAAACACTCTTATATTTCATTCAGCGATGACTAAATAATGCACACATGAGTATCACACATTTGGAGGAACAACTGGCACATTTGACACAGTTAGGGAACTCGATATTTTCCAATACCTCATATTCCATATTCTAGTTGTTCTTTGCCAAACTGAGCATGTTTTTGTTTTCAAATATTACATTTCCAGAGCAGCTGCACACGGATTGTTGTACACTTGAAGCTCCTTCTTGCTCAGATTTTCCTCTTCATAAAAAAATCATCTTTTTGTGTTGCATCAAGTAATTCCTTAACCTACAAAAGAGTATTAGAGAAATTTCCTTCTACCATTTCATGTTCACTATACATACAAGCATGCCTAATCCAACAACACACCTCATTCATCCAATTCTAGGAATTCAAGTAACATAACTTCATCAGATTAAGATAGCCAACAACTACTGAGTATGCAATTAAAGCTGAATTTAGCAATGACAGTACAAGTAAATAAAGAATATTTCATTCATTTGTAAATAAGAGAGTACATAGATTATGGTTGGCTACAAATTCTTCTTCAACGAGCCCCCGTCTTCTATAACTTAAGCCTATAACTAGTTGCATTGTTAGGAATTTCTTCTTGGACCAACCCGACAAAACACAGTTTAACACTTGCATCCTACCAACAATTATACAACAATACTTCATCCACACCTACTACTTCCACAAAATACTTCACTAAAACACTTCACCAAAATACACACATACTAGATGCAACACCACCGCACCCAACATCTACTTGTTCATGAGCACCAAAATGCAAAGCCAACCATCATCCCTGCACTGTGCATGTGCTGCAATAGAGACAAGCCCCAAAAATTCGTGTGAATTGAAGCAAAAAATTAAACTTAAAATCAATCTTATCAAATAATAATAATAATAAAAATAATAATAATAACATCAGAGTGAAATAGTAAAGGAAATACTTAGGCATTTGCAAAAAAAAACCCAAGATATAAACCTTTTAAACTATAGTGAAGGTGGAGCTACAGGGGGGGGGGGGGGGGGGAGGAACTATAGTGAAAGTCAGGTGCGAGGGCGAGGTTAGAGGTTGGAGATGTGAGTCTTTGAATTTGGAGGAAGAGAGTAGGGTTTTGATTTGGGGAAACGATGAGATTCGAAGCTAAGGTTTTGATTTTGAAGATGAATTCGAAGAGGAGATCGGGTCGTCGGGGAATAGCGATGAAGAAGCTCGCGATTAAGGTTTTGATTTGGAGATTTTCGGAAGGAGAGAGAAGAGAGCGATTAGGAGATTTGGGGTTACTTGCGATGAGAAAGAGATAGAAGAAAGGGGGTTGTGAACTGTGGGGATAGGAAAATTCTCAAATTAGCCCCATTTGTAACTGAGAAGAGCGGAGTGATTTTGAGCCCTTCGATCAGGATCACGATCAAGTTTAAGATCGGACAGCTGAGCTCTGGGGCGCACCACTGTGCTCACCAGAAGAGTGAGCAACGGAAGCTTTCTATATATATATATATATATATATATATATATATATATATATATATTTTATTTTTTATTTTTTTTTTTTTTTCACATCGACTTGGTCTCAAACCACCAACTTAAACCCCCTCCTTCCTTCCAACCTTCCTTCCAAAGAAGCACACCACCAACAACCTCCACCACCACCAAAAAAAGGGAAAAAAAATCATGGCAGCTTCAACTTCATTACTCATCTCCAAAACCCCACCACACTCACTTACCATCAAATCTACCCTCTCTCAAAAACCCACCAGCACCAGCAGCACCACTTTGACACCCCAGTACCCCTCCTCGAAACCCCTCCGTAAACTCCCCGGGGACTGCGGTCTCCCTTTGATCGGCCCCTTTAAAGACCGGTTGGATTACTTCTACACCCAAGGCCGCGACAACTTCTTCAAAACCCGTATCCGCCAGCACAACTCCACCGTCTTCCGCGTTAACATGCCCCCGGGCCCTTTGCTCGCCCCCGACCCCAAAGTCATCGCCCTCCTCGATGCTGCATCCTTCCCGGTGCTCTTCGACAATTCCTTGGTTCAAAAGAAAGACCTGTTTACAGGCACTTTCATGCCGTCAACAGATTTAACTGGCGGGTATCGGACACTGTCCTATTTGGACACCTCCGAACCCAACCACGCGCCGTTGAAGAAGCTCATGTTTTTTTTGCTCTCATTTAGAAGACACTCGGTTATTCCCGAGTTCAGACGCACTTATGGACAGCTTTTCCAGGATGTGGAAGCTGAGATTGCAAAGAAAGGTAAGGCCGACTTCGGAGGAGCCAACGACCAGGCTGCTTTTAACTTCCTGGCGAGGTCTTTGCTAGGGAAGGATCCCTTGGACTCCAATTTGGGATCGGATGGTCCCAGTTTGGTGACAAAGTGGGTGTTGGTTCAGCTTGGCCCAATTCTCACTCTCGGACTACTTCCCAGCATTTTGGAAGATCTGACTCTTCATTCTTTCCGGCTTCCGTCGTTGTTGGTGAAGAAGGACTACAACAAACTGGCTGACTTCTTCCGGGATTCAGCTGCTGGACTAGCTCTCCACAACGAAGCAGAGCGACTCGGGATTAGCCGAGAAGAGGCTGTTCACAATCTGTTATTCACTATAAGTTTCAATGCTTTTGGTGGGATGAAGATCTTGTTTCCTGGGCTGATTAAGTGGGTCGGCCGAGCCGGAATGATGATGCACGGGAAGTTGGCGGGGGAGATCCGGACAGCCGTTAGAGCCAATGGTGGAGAGGTGACGATGAGATCGATGGAGGAGATGCCGTTGATGAAGTCGGTAGTGTACGAAGCTTTGAGGATTGAGCCGCCTGTGGCCATGCAGTACGGACGGGCTAGGCGGGACTTTGTAGTGGAGAGTCATGATGCTGGTTTTGAGGTGCGGGCGGGCGAGTTGTTGTTCGGGTACCAACCGTTTGCGACGAAGGATCCGAGAGTTTTTGACAGGCCGGAAGAGTTTGTTGGGGATCGGTTCGTCGGGGAAGAAGGGGAGAAGTTGTTGAAACATGTATTGTGGTCGAACGGACCGGAGACAGAGTCGCCTACCACCTCGAACAAGCAATGTGTCGGAAAGAATTTTGTGGTGTTGGTTGCAAGGATGTTGTTGGTGGAGTTGTTTATGAGGTACGATTCGTTCGATATTGAGGTGGGGACTTCATCACCGTTAGGGTCATCGGTTCAGCTGACGTCGTTAAAGAGGGCGAGCTTTTGAGGACAAACATCATTATCAAAAGACAAACAGCTTCATCTTGTCGAGTAAACTAGTAAAGTAGTTTGTGTAAGTTACGACTAAGTCGAGTGATGGGTCAGGGTCTGGTGGGCAGTTGCAAAGTTGGAAAGGGGCGCCGGCGTTGTGATGGGGTTATCTCTACTATTTTAATGGGAGAGTTAGAGTTTGTAACAAACAAACACTAACTTTGTAACTATATAAACAAATATAATACACCTCCAAACTATATCCAACAAATATAAATGTTGCCGCTAAATTTGGTGTGGGGGCAAACAGACAGTATTTGTGGATTCTTAGGGAAACTGAATAGTAAACCTGTATACCTGTTCTGTCGGGCTCTGATCGTCGCTCCCGCCGTAGACTTGCAAAAAGTGCGAGACACCAGGGTTGTTTCTGGCGACGCACCCTCCGACGCTCAAGTCAGTAATCTAGGAAGACTATGAGACAGCGCAAAAACTGGAGAAAGATTGATTACCTCTTCATGGAGATGCATGGAGGGTATTTATAGGCGTCTTAGGGAACAGATTAGGAATGTAATCCCCGTGATATGATAAGGAATATTCTCCTTGTAATCAGATTAGGAACGTAATCCCTAACCCCCAGTGGAGGGATAGGCATGAATCAGGGCCGTTGATGAGGATCTAATCAGGAGCCTTAATTCTATCCCTCTGATCGGGCTTTATTGCTGGTGAAAACCCGCGCCCGATTGAAGCGGATCCATTTATGGATTATTGGGTCTTTAACGGAGAGACCCAGTACCCATCTCAGACCCTATTTGTAGGTGAAATTACCGTTTTACCCCTGGGCTTCAAGATTCGTGCCCGATTTGGACGGTTCCGATTAACCCCCATTTTTAGTCATATCACGAGCCCCCCACTCTTAAAGGCTGAACTTGATCGACCTTTAAGGAGTAGTTTAACTGTTTTAATGGCCAGCGGAGTTGTATCGGAGTCCAAATGGAAGGTTTTGAATCTTGAAGGAGGTAGTTTGGTGATTATTCAAGTGGATTGAACTCTGAGTCGCTCCTGAGCTCTTATGGTCATGCGGTGTCCTTGCAGGGATATCCTTTTAACTTTGCGAAGTGTCAATTCGTCGTTCGGGGGTCTAACAAGATTGTTCTTGGCAATAATTGCTCGTTTGGGGGCTAGAAAATGCTTCCCTATCTTTACAATCGCTTTCCAGGGGTTCTTCCTTAATTTCCCAAAATTTTAATTATTTTTTTCACGATCTCTTGGCGGATGGTTCGACTTTTTCCTTCGTTGAGGGGGACATGTGCTCGTATCATGCTTCTGACCCCTTCTAGAGCTCGCGGACTAGGGGACCGAGGTCTGTATACGGTTCGGCCCATCTTTCCGAAGAGGGGGGAGAGTTCGGCATGGTTATGAGTGTTTAGAGGGAGTTCGGCATGATCCGAGGTCCAATCTTTCCCCGTAATAGGGTCGGTGCCACGAACGCTCGGCAGCTGGTGCCGAACTGGATTTTTCCCCCGTAACGAGGTCGGATCCGAGAATGCTCGGCAGCTGGTGCCGAGCTCGATTTTTTTCCCCCGTAACGAGGTCAGTTCCGAGAATGCTCGGCAGCTGGTGCCGAACTCGATTTTTCCCCCGTAACGGCAGCTGGTGCCGAACTCGATTTTTCCCCCGTAACGAGGTCGGTTCCGAGAACGCTCGGCAGCTGGTGCCGAACTCGATTTTTCCCCCGTAACGGGGTCGGTTCTGAGAACACTCGGCAGCTGGTGCCGAACTCGATTTTTCCCCCGTAACGGGGTCGGTTCCGAGAACGCTCGGCAGCTGTTACCGAACTCGATTTTTTCCCCGTAACGGGGTCGGTTCCGAGAACGCTCGGCAGCTGGTGCCGAACTCGATTTTTCCCCCGTAACGGGTCGGTTCCGACAACGCTCGGCAGCTGGTGCCAAACTCGATTTTTCCCCCGTAACGGGGTCCGTTCCGAGAACGCTCGGCAGCTGGTACCGAACTCGATTTTTCCCCCGTAACCGGGTCGGTTCCGAGAACGCTCGGCAGCTGGTGCCGAACTCGATTTTTTCCCCGTAACGGGGTCAGTTCCGAGAATGCTCGGCAGCTGGTGCCGAACTCGATTTTTCCCACGTAACGGGGTCGGTTCCGAGAACGCTTGACAGCTGGTGCCGAACTCGATTTTTCTCCCGTAACGGGGTCGGTTCCGAGAACGCTCGGCAGCTGGTGCCGAACTCGATTTTCCCCCCGTAACGGGGTCGGTTCCAAGAACGCTCGGCAGCTTGTGCCGAGGTCCGTGACTTGTCATTTTTCGTCATAGAAGTTTGTAGCAACTGTGCGCCTTCTGAACTTCTGACAATTTTCTGACAGTTTTTGACAGATGGGACGTTTATTAAATGCAGTGACCTCTGGGCTTCCATCAGATGGGATGCTCATTAAATGCAGCTCATGATTTGGCGTGGTAAACAAGGCGACAATTGAGGTCGCTTTGTCATTTTGTGTAGATGGGCCGGTCGTACAAGCCCACCATCCTCGTTTGGCATGTACCTCTCTATAAATCCTCACCCCCCCCTCTCATTTCTCATTTCCCTTCTCTTTTGCTCAGGCGGTCTCTTGTGCTTAGGCGAGTGCTTCCGGTGGTCGACGTTTGGTTCCGACGAAGTTTTCCGGCAGCAATCTTCTTTTAAGGTAATTTAGCAATTATGTCTGTAGCTTCTATTTCCGAAGAAATCTCTTGGTCCGAGCCCTCCCTTGAAGTTGTCGAAGATTCGACTCCGACTAAGGGCCAGAAGGTGTTCGACAAGGATTCGATCGTTCAAGATCCGAAGCGGATGGGAGAGTTCGGACAACTGCCGGGGCCGCTGACCGGGCTCCATAGAGTTAGGCAGCTCCCGGAGGATCAAGCCGAGCGGATCGTCCATGGGAGGGGGAGGTCCTTCTAGGAGAACGCCGCGAGGGAGACGACGGAGGCGGATGAGGCGGTGTCGATCCTGCGTGAGGAGGACTTGGCAGTGATCCGGGATTCATTCCACATCCCGGAGGAGTACGAACTCATGCTGCCGGGTCCTGGGGTTAGGGACAATTCGCCGCTGCCAGTGACGATGTGTTGCTGGCCGGTCGATGCCTTTATCGCCGGGGCTCGGCTACCTCTCCACGCGTTCGCCGTTACCGTGGTGAGTTGGTTTGGGGTCAGCCCTATCCAGTTTATGCCGAATGCATGGCGAGTGATAAATGGTTTCGTTCTCCACTGCCAGGCTGCAGGGATCCAGCCGCAGTTGAACGTGCTTCGGACGTTATACCGGCTCCACCAAGGGAATAAATCGGAGTACCGGTATTACTTGACTCCGAGGCACGGTGGCAGGCTCGTCATATGCCCCGACTCCATTAAGCACTGGCGAGAGAAGTTTTTGATCGTGCGGAGTCGGGAGGCGTGGCCGATCCCCTCCAACTGGGTAGAAGGGGTGCCGAAGAGGGCGAGGGCACTTCCGAAGCTCAGTGTAGAAGAAGAAGAAGCGGTCCGGACTCTCCTCAATCGGCCAAAGTACGACTGGAGGGAGCTGACGGAGGACATCCTCTACAAGGGAGGGCTCTGCCGCGTAAATCCCAGTACGCGGCTCTCGTTATGTTTTTGCTTTCCGTACTCTCTTCCTTGTTATTTGCAGTGTGCTAATCAATTTTTACTTTGGATGAAGAAACCATGGACTACGATGCCGTGCTGGCGCTCAGGGCCGGACTCGCGAGCAAGGCCCCCAAGAAGCGCAAGAGGGCCGGACTCGCGAGCAAGGCCCCCAAGAAGCGCAAGAAGCTGCCGTCGACCTCGAAGTCTTCGAGGATCACAGCCCCGGTCGAGGAGGTGGAGAACCTCGACAGCCCTGTTGCCGCCGTGGTGGGGACTTCGGCTTCGGCCGCTACCGGCGAGTTCCCTATTGCCGCAGCCCTGGGAATGGCGACGCCGCCCCTGACGGCAGTTGCCGAGGAGCTCCTGACGGAGGAGAAAAAAAAAGTCACATTCCGGACTGGCAAGTTCAGAAGCACGACGGGTTCCTCGGCAACTCGCTGGCGAGCATGCAAGCCATCAAGCATCTCGCTACCCCGAAGGACCGAGCCGCCATGGAGGTCGGGCGAGAGGGCGACGACGTGATTGAGATCGCTCGTTCGGCGGTGTCGGTAAGCCTTGAGCTTCTTTCATTCATTGTACTCTTTCAACCAAAAAAAAAAATTTCTAACTCCTTTGGTTCTTCTTTGCTACAGATTATCGTCCACTTTGGTCACCTCACCGAGAGGTTGACAGCTCTGGAGAAGGAGCTAAAGCAAGAATCCGACCAGGCTCGGAACGAGAAAGCTCGGTTGTCGAACAAGCTCGACAAGCTTCGCGTCGAGCACGAGGGCAGGTCGGCAAGGATGGTGCACCTCGAGTCCGAGGTGACGAGGTTGGAGGGCGAGCTCCTTCGCCAGAAGGAGGGGTCGGCCAAGCAGCTGGCCGAAGCCGAGGCAGCCAAGGCGGCGGCTGTGAAGGCGGTGGAGGACGCGACCCTGGAGAAGGCGCAGGGGTTCCTCACCCAGAACATGGCGAAGGCCTTTGCCGCAGCCATCGACCGGGTGTCGAAGGAGTTTCACGAGGTGAACGTCTCGGGGTGGAGGCTGTTCCCCGGCCACGTCGAGGGTTTCGACCCTGACTCCGAGGGGGAGGAGGAGGAAGGGGATGACGAAGGTGATGCCGAGGTCGAGGTCACCGATGAGGTCCCCGGTACCGTGGTCACTCCGCTGGCGGTGGCGTCCCCTTCGGAGAAGTCGACTCCCACCTGAACTCGTCGCCCGGGGAAAGAGGTC
This sequence comes from Hemerocallis citrina, assembly GCA_017893485.1. NCBI lineage: Eukaryota > Viridiplantae > Streptophyta > Magnoliopsida > Asparagales > Asphodelaceae > Hemerocallis > Hemerocallis citrina. Next base: position 165,131,924 of record CM030363.1, read on the forward strand.
GCGCCTTGACTCCGCTCCTCATTTTCTTGTTTTTTTTTTTTGTTCTTTTTCCTTTTCTTTTCAATCATTGTAACGCCTAATAGCGGACTGGCCACCGCTGCTTTTTTGGAATGAATGAAAAGAAAATTTTTTGAAGTGTTGGTGTTCGGATCTTCGTTTTTCGCCCCCCTTTCGTCAAATACTCTTTTTGTTTTGAAAGTTTCCCGTTTCGAAAATTTCTAAAGTGTGGTGCTCCGGCAGTGTTTAAACTTTTGCTGTTTATCTCGGTCTCTTTTCAGCTCATGGTGGTTGCCCAAGATGCTGAGGCAATTCACTCGGACGAGGAGGCTCGAGCTGAGGCCGGCCTCGGGGCGACGAGGTTCTAAATGCCGAGAGCGGCTGTACGAGGTCGAGCTCGGGTTACGTCGAGCCGAAAGTGAGCGGAACCATCTTCAGCTCGTCCTCGGCCGGCGAGACATCGAAATCCGTTGTCTGGAGAGCAGAATCGCCGAAATGACTCCCACAGGAGAAGGTGAATATTCGCCAACTGCTTTCAGTAATGAGCTTCGGATTCAATGCATCCGTCATAACCTGTCCAAAATTACAGCGGAGAGAGACGACCTGCTTTCCGAGATCCGGCATCTGCAGTCCGTAGAGACGAAGCTTCGGACGGAAGGCGAGGGGCTAACGGCAGAAGTGGCCAAGTTGACGACCGAACGGGTCCAATTGACAGCCGAGGTCGAAGCACTGAAGAGAGCGACGGTGGATAAAAGTATCGAAGTCACTCACCTTCGGCGCCTCATAGCCAGTCGATCAGGTATGCCGGACTCCGCGATACCCCCTCGTTTCGAAGTTAACGTCAAAGACGACTCGTTGCGTGATCGGATCTCGGAGTTGGAGGCGGAAGTGGCTCGTCTCAAGCCGCATTCGGGACCCATCAATGTCCGAAGCACCTCGTGCACTCGCGCGGAGAGTGATCGGGGCATTACCTTCTACGAAATGGCAACTCGTCAGCGCATCGGCCATCCTAGTCCGGGGGCCGCGCAGAGCTCGGTAGCAATTTCGTCGAGCGGAGCATCCGTCGGAGTAGCTACTAGAAGCGGCGCCGAGGATACGTCTCAATTTACTGGCTTGGGGTCGCGCTCCGGAGACAAGCGTCGTCACTCTCGAGTGTCTCTGAAGCAGAACGCTCCGGCTCCGAAAAAGCGCTGAAGACGTCGCCTCCGAGAGCTTTTGTATATTTTTCTTTTTAGCCAAGTGTAATAAGTCGGCATTGTAACTTTCTTTTCAACGATTTGTAATCCCGCTGTGTCCGTCTTTGTATCGTGTCCCATTTATCAATAAAATGTTGTGCCTGAGTTTGCGTGCCCCTTGTCGTATGGCGTTGTTCGGAAAAGATGGGACCAGTTCCCTAACAGCATTAATGGTGTTCCGGGATCCGTGGGGGCGTTCCACCTTCCCGAGGACGTTGAGAGTGGTGCCCTTTAATAAATACGCGGCGCTTCAGCTCCCTAGGCGTGACTGTTGGACCCCCGAGGGCCATAATGACAGTCTCCTGGGGGAAGGCTATAAGTACCACACCCCCCTTGTTGTTTTAGTCACTGCAGTCTTGAGCTCTAGTGGCATCGATGGTGTCTGCCCTTGGGTGGATGCCAGCCTTGTGAAAAATTCTCACCTCGAGAGGTTCGGAGGGGTGGCACCCTTCTGCCTTGTTCTTTTCCCGTTCCTGACGACTACGATGTGGGTGTCAGGGCCGGGAGAGGACAAGGCAGAAGAGTTGGCGACCGTAGTCCGGACCCGAGGGAAAGGCTCTTCGGGAGGATGGGTTGTCGTTCTTCCACCATGATCTTCTCCTGACTCTGATGGCTCCGACGTGGGTGTCAGGGTCAGGGGAGATCATGGTGGATGAGGTGATGACCAAAGTCCAGAACCGAGGAGAGGGTTCCCTAAAACCTTAACCCAAACTCTTTCGAGGTTCGGCTGGACGCTCGTTCGGCGCGGATCGACTGCGCTCATGTAGCTTGGTGGTCGGAGTGACTGTTGTTTAGTGCGTCGAGGCTTTCTGGTCGGCCAATTTGTTAGTTTGCAGGTCGGAGAGATGAGTGTTCGGCTAGTGGCGCCGAGCATTCTTTCCGACGCCCACTCTCGCAGTTTGGCGAACTCGTGAAACGCGCTTAAGCTCAAGTGTTTGACCTCAGATTTTTGCTATGGTGACTCGACGGTTGTAGGAGCGATAGCGAACCACTTCTAGCTTGCTTAGAAGCGAGCTTGTGAAGTAGAATCGACCCAAGTGTTGGACTCCGAACCATCGTTAGATTAGTTCAACAGTTGTGGGATCAATTCTGAATGGCGAACTACTTCTAGCCCGCTTAGAAGCGAGCTTGCGAAGTAGAATCGAGCCAAGTGTTGGACTCCGAACCATCGTTAGATTAGTTCAATAGTTGTGGGAGCAATTCCGAATGGCGAAATACTTCTAGCCCGCTTAGAAGCGAGCTTGCGAAGTAGAATCGAGCCAAGTGTTGGACTCCGAACCATCGTTAGATTAGTTCAACAGTTGTGGGAGCAATTCCGAATGGCGAACTACTTCTAGCCCGCTTAGAAGCGAGCTTGCGAAGTAGAATCGAGCCAAGTGTTGGACTCCGAACCATCGTTAGATTAGTTCAACGGCTGTGGGAGCAATTCCGAATGGCGAACTACTTCTAGGTCGCTTAGAAGCGAACTTGCAAAGTAGAATCGAGCCAAGTGTTGGACTCCGAACCGTCGGTGTAGTTCAACGGTTGTGGGAGCAATTCCGAACGGCGATCTACTCCTGGCTTGCCTACGGGCGAACCGAGGAAGTAAAGTCGAGCCGAGTTTTGGACTCCGAACCATCGTTAGATTAGTTCAACGGCTGTGGGAGCAATCCCGAATGGCGAACCACTTCTAGCTCGCTTAGGAGCGAACTTGCGAAGTAGAATCGAGCCAAGTGTTGGACTCCGAACCATCGTTAGATTGAAGAGTTAAAAGCAGAGAGATGTAAACAGTAGCAAAAATATGAAAAAACTTTATTTATTAATATCCAATGATCGGCTGCTTCTAAAGTTGCTAGCCGTTATTACAAGGAAAAATGCATCTCGAATTACTTAGAGAGGCGTTGTTGCTCTCTTTTGGTATTTTAAGAGATGGTCGGCATTCCAAGTCCTGGGAATCTCCCTGCCTTCGAGATCTTCTAGTCGGTATGTGCCGGGGCGGATTTCTTTAGAAATCTTGTAAGGTCCCTCCCAGTTCGGGGCCAATTTGCTTTTCTGACCTGGGAACGAGATGGCCAACTTTCGGAGGACCAGGTCCCCTTCTTTGAGGTCCGTTGGGCGGACTCTTTTGTTGTATGCTAGCTCGATCCTTCTTCGGTAGCTTTGTTGCCGTATGGCAGCTCTTTCTCGAATTTCGTCTATCAGGTCTAGACTTGCTCTGAGCACTCTAGCATTCTGCTCTTCTTCAAAAGCTATCAAACGAGGAGAGGGTATTCCGACTTCTAGGGGGATGATGGCCTCGGACCCATAGGTGAGATTGAATGGGCTCTCACCCGTTGGGGTCCGCTTTGTGGTGCGGTAGTTCCAGAGCACGTTGGAAAGCTGATCGACCCACAAGCCTTTGGAACACTTGTCTAACCTTTTCTTAATGCCGGATAGGATCTGTCGGTTGGCATTTTCGGCCTGGCCATTTGACTGAGGATGAGAGACGGAGGAGAATCGGTGTTGTATGGCGAGGTCTTCACATAAAGCTCGGAAGGCAGCCCCAGTGAACTGCGTTCCGTTATCTGTAATTAGGACCCTGGGGACGCCAAATCGGCAGATCACACTCTTCCAGAAGAATTGAACGACCTTGTTTTCGGTGATCGTGGCCAAGGGCTCGGCCTCTATCCATTTCGAGAAATAGTCGATTGCCACGACTAGGAACTTGAACTGTCCGGGAGCTGGTGGAAACGGCCCCAGTAAATACATCCCCCACATTGCGAATGGGATTGGACTTGATAGGGAGGCAAGTGGAGCTTGTGGGAGGCGTCTGATGTTGGAGTACTTCTGACAGGAGCTGCATTGCCGAACGTGTCGTTCGGCGTCCCGTAGGAGAGTGGGCCAGAAATACCCGTAGTTCAACACTTAGCGCGCCAGGGCTCTAAAGCCAGAATGGGCCCTGCCGATGCCCTCATGAAGTTCTTGCAGGGCGTAGTCGGCTTGCCTGGGGGAGAGGCACCTCAGGTAGGGCCGACCATCCACCTGGGTGAAGGAGCGTTTATATTGGATGCCTCCGATTAGTGTGTAACGCTCGGCTCGGGTTCTTACTCTTCTTGCTTCCTTCGGATCCTCAGGGAGGAGTCCGTCCCTTAAGAATTCGACGAGGGGTTTCATCTAATTGTCTTCGAGGAGGACAGGCAATGTCTCTATAGAGTCGGGAGTTTCGTCCTCTATGCTCGGCTTCAGAAGGACTTCTATCAGTACGGTCTGCTCGAGACCTTGAAGGGAAGAGGAGGCTAACTTGGATAGGGTGTCGGCCTGAGCATTTTCTTCTCGGGGGATTCTTTGGATAAGGGCCTCTTCAAACAGTGTCATGAGACTCTTGACTTTGGCTAAGTATTTAACCATCATGTCATCATGTGCTTCATACTCGCCGAGGACCTGATTGACGACTAGCTGGGAGTCGCTAAAAATCCGCAGGCGTTGTGCCCCTGCATTTCGGGCCATTCCAAGACCGGCTATTAGCGCCTCGTATTCAGCTTCGTTGTTCGAAGCTTTGAAGTTTATACGGAGGGAGTATTGGAGGATGAAGTCATCTGGGTCTGCCAGGATGACCCCTGCCCCGCTTCCCTCATTGCAAGAGGATCCGTCTACATAAACCGACCAGACGAGTGGTCCCTTCACTGTTTGGCTGGACTCGGGGATAGTACTCTCAACTATGAATTCGGCTAGCGCCTGAGCCTTGATCGCGATCCGAGGCTGATAAGTTATATCGTGCTGGTTCAGCTCGATAGACCATTTCATTAGGCGACCCGAAGTCTCGGGCTTATGGAGGATCTGCTTCAGCGGCTGGTCGGTAAGAACGACCACCGAATGGGACTGAAAGTACGGGCGAAGCTTTCTCGCGACCATTACCAGGGCATAAGCCATTTTTTCAATCTTCGGGTATCGGAGCTCAGCCTCCCGAAGCACCTTGCTGACATAGTAGATGGGCTTCTGAGCCCGGTCTTCTTCCCTCACTAAAACTGCACTGAGGGTCTGCTCGGAGGCTGCCAGGTAGAGGTAGAGGGGTTCACCAGGGATCGGTTTGCTGAGAAGAGGGGGATTGACGAGGTAAGCCTTGAGCTGGTCGAAGGACTCCTATTGCTGCTGCCCCCATTCGAAACCTTTAGCCCCCCTGAGGGCCTTGAAGAAGGGGAGGCATTTCTCCCCGGACTTTGAGAGAAAGCGCCCTATGGCGGCTAGGCGGCCTGTTAATCTTTGAACTTCTTTAACATTTCTGGGAGGGGCCATATCTAATATGGCCTTGATCTTCTCCGGATTTGCTTCAATTCCTTGTTGGCTAACCATGAAGCCGAGGAACTTCCCTGATGAGACGCCGAACGCACACTTGTTCGGGTTGAGTCTCATATTGTGCTTTCTCAAAACGTCAAACGCTTCTTGGAGGTCGATCACATGATCAACGCCTCGGATGCTTTTCACAAGCATGTCGTCAACGTATACCTCCATGTTCCGGCCGATCTGAGCCTGGAAAACCCTGTTGACGAGGCGTTGGTATGTTGCACCTGCATTCTTTAAGCCGAACGGCATGACTCTGTAGCAATAAAGGCCTTGGTCGGTCATAAACGAGGTCTTCGGGATATCCGGAGGGAACATCCGGATCTGATTGTAGCCTGAAAAGGCGTCCATGAAGCTAGGAGCTCATGTCCTGAGGTTGCATCGATTAGGGTGTCAATACTCGGAAGAGGGAATGGGTCCTTGGGCAAGCCTTGTTGAGGTCGGTAAAATCAATGCAAATCCTCCAAGTCCCATTGGACTTCTTTACCATCACTATGTTTGACAACCACTCAGGGTAGTTGACCTCCTGTATGAACCGGGCCTTCAAGAGCTTGTCCACTTCTTCTTTAATAGTGAGCTGACGCTTGGGGGCGAACTTGCGCCTCTTCTGCTGAACCGGTTTGGACCCCGGAACAACACTCAAGTGGTGGACCAGGAGCTCTTCGGAGATCCCGGGCATATCTGCAGCTGACCAAGCGAAGAGGTCTTCGTTTCTTCGGATGCATTGTACGATGTCTGAGCATAGGGTGGACGGGAGGGTCTTGCTAACAAAGAATTTGCGAGTCGGGTCCTGCTCAGAGAAGAGCACTTCCTCCAGTTCGTCCACCGGCTCGGAGGTCGGCCGAGAAGTATCTTGAGGGATTTCCAGAGTTTCTAAGGAAAGGACGGGTCCGAGGGTAGAGGTCATGTAGCACTTTCTGGCCGTTTCCTGATTGCCCCTTACTTCCCCGACCCCGGACCGGGTGGGAAATTTCATCTTAAGATGGTATGCCGAAGGGACGGCTTCCAGAGCTACAAGGCCGGGCCGACCCAATATGACGTTGTAGGCGGTAGGGACATCCACCACCATGAAGTCCATTGGCTCCGTTCGGGTGGTAGGAGTTTGGCCGGCGGTTACATCAAGGGTGATCACCCCTTCAATAGTCACCGGCACTCCCGTGAACCCATGGAGAGTGTAGCCGGCGGGCTTGAGTCTATCTCGGGAGAGCTTTAGGCCTTTAAAAGCGGCGAGGAAAAGGATATTGACGGAGCTGCCGTTGTCTACTAAGATCCTCTCCACTTTGAAGTTCGCCATGTGGAGACTGATGACGAGTGCGTCACAATGAGGGGTGCGGACACCTTCAAGATCTTCGTCGGAGAATGTGACGGGCACTCCGAGGCCTTTGGGAGGAGGGGTGGTTCGAACCGAGTTGACTTCTCTTATAAATGCCTTCCGAGAGGAGTCTGAGGAGCCCCCCATTGGGCCCCCATGAATGAGGTGGAGGACTCGCTCTTCCTCGAAGTCAGGCGTCTCTTCTCGTTCCGGACGCTTGTTAGCCCCCCGAGGCGGGGGAGGAAGTTCGGCTCGGTCCTTTCTTACAAACCTGGCTAGCTGCCCCCTCTAGATAAGGGCTTCGATCTCGTTCTTTAAGGCGCGACAATCGTTGGCGTCATGCCCATGGTCCCGGTGATAACGACACCATTTCTCTTTATCTCTTTTTTTGGTGGGGGTGTTCATCCTCGGAGCAGGAGGTATGATCCCTTCCTTTTCGACTTCCATCAGAATAGTTGAGACGTTAGTGGTGAGGGGAGTGAACTTCTCGAATCTGGGGGGAGGTCGGTGCTGGCCGGCATTATCCTTCTGGAGCTTCTTAGCTCCTTCCTCTTCTGATCCCTTTCTTTTAAACCCGGAGGAAGACCCCTCCCAGTTGGGTCGCTGCTCGGCCGCTTCGGTCCGGATGTACTTTTCACTGCGAATGAGGAGGTCGGAAAAGTTCTGTGGAGGCTTCTTGGCGAGGGAGGAGCGGAGGTTGGAATTGAGGACATTAGATTGAAATGCTGCCGCAGCGACCGACTGGTCGAGGGATGGTATGGACCTGGCTTCAGCTGTGAACCTCTTCACATAGTCTCTCAATTTCTCTTCCTTCTTCTGGTGGAGGTGCACTAGGGAGATGCTGGTCTTCTCAGCTCTATGGCTGCTTACGAAATGGGTGACGAAAAGGGTCTCGAACTGCTCGAAGGAGAATATTGAGGAGGGGGCAAGGCGAGAGTACCATTCTCGAGCTGGGCCCTTGAGAGTTGCGGGGAAGGTTTTGCAGAGGAGGGCATCGGAAGCTTGATGGAGGAGCATCAAGGTCTTAAAGCTTTCGATGTGGTCAACTGGGTCAGTCTCCTCGGTGTAAGTCTCAAATTGGGGAGGTTTGAAACCGAACGGCACAGGTACATCCACCATGGTTTGGGAGAAAGGGGGTCGGCTAGGACGTAGGGTCCTCCCCCTAAGCTCTTCTTCTCGGTCTATCTGACCCAGGCGCCTCTCTACCTCATGAAGACGGCGGTACATGGTGTCGTCCCTCCGACGATAATCAACCGAGCCTCTAGACTCGTCTTCGTATGAGGGAGAGCGAGGGCTACGGCGATGGTAACTTCGGGAGCGACGAGGACTTGGGGTACGCCGGGAGTTGCTAGGAGCAGGACGAGGAGATGGGGACCGTCGGCGAGGGCTTCGGACCGGAGGAGGAGACAGAATCTTGGGTGCATTGGTGTTGGGACGGAGATTGAGAGCTTGTAGGACGGTCGCTTGGAACTGCTGGAACTCGACACGTGTGATGGGTGCCTCATTGTTCCTGGGCTGTTGCTGACCTGTAGGGGAGTGTGGCCTTCTTCGGTAGTGCTCGGGGGATTCTTTCCGACCCCTTCGGTTAGGGGACCTTCTATACTCCTGGTGGCGAGGGTACCGCTCGTCCGGACGGTGTTGGCGGGAGGTTCCCTCTCGGGCCCGCTTCTCATCCAGATGGCGGCGAAGGTCATCATCTTTCTGGCGATTGAGGGCGGTATTGTGGCGGCCAGAGGCTCGGGGATGATGGGAGGCCATAGAGTCCGAAGAGGCGTTGTGGATGGAGACGTGGTCTTGGTGAAGAGGTTGTTTCTGAGGGTTAGGACCCTTAGGAGGTGGCTGATTAAGAGGAGGAAGAAGGTCTTGTTGGAGCGGGTCTCCGCTGGAGGAGGAAGTTGCCCCTACTGTTGGGTAGGCTGGAAGGGAACTTCTTGCTGCTGGTCGGGGTTGGGTCCTCTGTTAGACTCTCTTGATCTGACTTTCCTAGGAGGCATGGCTGGAGAAGATCTGTTCACCGGGAAGAGGAGAGGTTTCTATTCGTTAGTTTCCCACAGACGGCGCCAATCTGTTGCCGCTAAATTTGGTGTGGGGGCAAACAGACAGTATTTGTGGATTCTTAGGGAAACTGAATAGTAAACCTGTATACCTGTTCCGTCGGGCTCTGATCGTCGCTCCCGCCGTAGACCTGCAAAAAGTGCGAGACACCGGGGTTGTTCCCGGCGACGCACCCTCCGACGCTCAAGTCAGTAATCTAGGAAGACTATGAGAGAGCGCAAAAACTGGAGAAAGATTGATTACCTCTTAATGGAGATGGATGGGGGGTATTTATAGGCGTCTTAGGGAACAGATTAGGAATGTAATCCCCGTGATCTGATAAGGAATATTCTCCTTGTAATCAGATTAGGAACGTAATCCCTAACCCCCAGTGGAGGGATAGGCATGAATCAGGGCCGTTGATGAGGATCTAATCAGGAGCCTTAATTCTATCCCTCTGATCGGACTTTATTGCTGGTGAAAACCCGCGCCCGATTGAAGCGGATCCGTTTGTGGGTTATTGGGTCTTTAACGGAGAGACCCAGTACCCATCTCAGACCCTATTTGTAGGTGAAATTACCGTTTTACCCCTGGGCTTCAAGATTCGTGCCCGATTTGGACGGTTCCGATTAACCCCCATTTTTAGCCATATCAATAAATATGCACCGCACGTGTAGTCCAAATCAAAACATTCAAATATAAACTATTTTTTTATCTTATTCGATATATATTCATTTAATTTGATGACTTTACTTTTTATCGACGTGCATAGCATGTATATTATACTAGTTAAAGTATGAGTAATGACTAAGATTATAGATTGTAATGATCTTCTTGTTGGATTTTTTTATTATTTTATGTTCCATTGGCGTGATGCAGACTGATACCCAAATTATTGAGTTTTTAATTATACATATCATGTTCTTCAATGAGACATTTTTCTTTTTCAAGTTGTGGAACTTATATATATTTTTTACTTTCGAATCCTAAGTTGTGGGTCGTAATGGTCAATTAATAATAGTCTATGCTGTGCATTTCAATTAAATATATCAAGTATGAATGATCCTTAATTTTTTTTTTCTTATTCTTTATTTCTTTGTTTTCTTTTGAGAATAAGCCATTCTGTTCTAGGAATATGAACTTTTTGTCCTATTCCATTCTTCTCTAGGAGATTTTGTTGAGGATCACCGTCAATGTCTCCGCATAGATCCAAATAAAAATATAACTAGCCAATCAAGAATTGGCAGATGATGTACTACCAAGTCTAATTCGATTCACAATCAATTGTGTATAAGATCCTTGACTTCATAGATCCTTATATTACTCTCCTCATATGTTGAAGGGGAACTTAGGGAACCTTAAATTCAAGTGATCACTAACTTTTCTTTAGTCAAAAGACAGCGATGTACAATTCCACAACCTAATCATACTTAAAGAAGCTTTAATTAATCTAACTAGTAATATATACATGTGATTGTGTACGTTTTAAATAATTTTTTTATATATAGTAAATAAGACGTAATCTGACATCGAACCTGAGATCCCCTTTACTCAACACATACTCTTTACAAATTTTCCCTAGTGGAACAATTTTTTATTTTATAAGTGACACTTTTGTAAATAATTATGTCATCAATAAATTTTAACTTTGAGAGTATTATGGTAACTAACAACAGTTGAGTAAATGAATGGTTAATATAACTCCAACTTAAAAACGAATGGTCCAGACTAAATGTTGAATGAATGTCTACAAATGACAATCCCGACTCTCCCATTATAATATTAGAAATTTTAAGGAAAACAAAGGCACGCACTGGATAATATTTATATATATAAAAAAAATCAATAAAAAAGGCTTTTAACAAAAACAAAACAATAAAAAAAGAAGAAGAAGAAGAAGAAGAAGAAGAAGCAATAACGACATTTATAAGAACGTTCGGAATACCAAAATCATGAAATTTATGTGTTTGACAATTTATTTGATTTCCATGTGTTTGTGTAACGGTAATGCTATACACACAAGCTATCGACAAAACTATCATTTACCATTGTGACTGCAATTTACTATTGTGGTTCTTTAATTAGATTCGAATATTTATAAGACTTAAATTGGATCAGCAACAAGTATTAGAAGCTTACCACCATGAACCATTAGCTTGTTAATTATTATTATTATTATTATTATTATTATTATTATTATTATTATTATTATTATTATTATTATTATTATTATTATTATTATTATTATTATTATTATTATTATTATTATTATTATTATTATTATTATTATTATTATTATTATTATTATTATTATTATTATTATTATTATTATTATTATTATTATTATTATTATTATTATTATTATTATTATTATTATTATTATTATTATTATTATTATTATTATTATTATTATTATTATTATTATTATTATATTATTATTATTATTATTATTATTATTATTATTATTATTATTATTATTATTATTATTATTATTATTATTATTATTATTATTATTATTATTATTATTATTATTATTATTATTATTATTATTATTATTATTATTATTATTATTATTATTATTATTACAAGTAGAAATAGAGCATTACTCTTGAAAGAATACTTAACAAATATCAATAATTAATTACAAATCTAATATACAGTAACAATAACAAATGCTCTTTATGTATTGCATTCAAAACATGTGATTCTTATGACAATTGTTGAGTGTTCACTCTGCAACCAATGAACATACCAACAACTCCAAACTGGGACCTGCGAGTGAAAGACAATCGGTTCGATGACAATAGTTTCTCAGCACTATCAGAAATTGAATCGAGCTGAGTGTTACATAAGCTAATAAAGTAAATGGAAAGGGCAAATAATGTTGCTGTGTTAAAACTTACCGGTGACCAATATATCTGATCCCATCCCAACAGAGCAAACTCCAGCTGTTAATCCATATTGTGTATATAATCTTGAAACAAGACGAAAGCCATCAATAACTTAATGCCCGGTTCCTCTAAGATATCGTTAACTACTATAACTGTAGGAGATTTCCTAAGATAAACACTGAAGACTCGCTTCAAATATGTAATGCTCACAGAAGAGTACATACATATCTTAACCATGACTTCTAGGATCAGCAACCTGGTGGACCTTCCTAAATTCAGCACTGCTATATTGGCCCACAACACGGGCGTGCGGTATCGAGGGCTCCCCATTGGCAAGAGCAGCCACATTCTCTTGGAAATACTGCCTCGGAAGTCTCCCCACGACATTTCCTTCTTCATTCCCTTCCCTATCCAAGAAGGCAAAATGTGGGATGCCCTCCACACCAAACTCATCCAACTCTTGCTCCCACTTTGTGTTGTCGACGTTTAACATCACAAAATTCACCTTATCCCTGAAAATGGTGATCATTTGTTAAACTGCTAGTGAAGGAGAAAGACCATCCTCGAAATAACAATCATTAAACCAAGCATAGACATAATACCAAAAAAAGTATTATCACATCACAAAAGGGTGCACAATGGTCTGCCAGCATCAAGTTACACTGTTACGGTCTAATAGATAATCTTTCCTTTTTCTTCTTAAAAAGAAGGCCTAGTGTATCACACACTCTATGTAATCCCAGGTTATCAAAACATGTCTTTCATAGGGTAGGAAGGATCAATAAAAATAGTAATGCTTTGTACGTTCATCCAGTGACTGCACTCCACGATTTCATTAGTCAGTATCAAATGATAAGATGTTGAAGTTTTTAAACATAATATGAGAAAATTTGAAATACTCAGAATCATCCAAGTATAGCTATGAATGAAAATATGATCAGAAATCAAGAGGTTGAGACATTACTTGTATTGCTGCTCAACTTGGTAAACATCTGGTGCTAGTTCCCTACAAACCTCACACCAATCTGCATAAAATTCAACAACAGTGGGCCGTCCATTTGATAGAGCCTGTAAATGGTCAAGACAAGACAACTGTAATGATAAAAGAATAAAACACAATTATTCTAGAAAGAAGGGAAAAAATGATCTGATCATATTTATATTTTTCGTGCAGGCTTTAGTGCAGCAATCAGCAATCAGCAATCAGCAATCAAATCAGCAATCGGTATACTCCTAGAGGAATGTTGAAAATTGTTTGCAAATGATTATTTTCTTAGTTTCTTAATAATGAATTTCTTTTAGCTTTGAACTCAATATTTTATTTTGAACAAGAACCAATCAAAAAAATCAAAGTACCGGGTATGGTATTGTCGGAGCTAGTTCATGAAGTTGCAATGATTATAAGAATGGCTGGAGGTAGGAACTTTGTTAGTTTTATTGAAAGGAATTTTCTCCAATAGAGGGTTTCTAAGAAGGCTTTCACAAGTTTCAGTAGAAGTTTATTTTATTGCAAACACTCAAGACAATTGTGCCCAATATTGTTTATAGACAATTCACTCCCTTGAACCAAGCTCCAAAAAGAAAAAACCCTAAGCTCCAAATCTCCCCAAATCTCCAAAGCTACTCCAATCTTCTCCACTCCTTCCTCATACCTCCTCTAATCTTCTTGTCCCTCATCGGTAACTTCCCCTCATCGCTTCTTTTCTCACCCTCGGCGTTCCCTTTTTCGAACCTGTCTTCCCCAGTCATTTAGCTTCATTGTTGGTTTCCCCCCCTCTTCTTGTTTGCCTCCTGCGCGTGATTTGTGATTTGTGATTTGTGCTTTCTGGTCCTGGATTTGGGCTCGCTTGTTCCAGATCTAGCTCTTAACCTCTTTGCCCTTGTAGATCTAGATCTGAGGTTCATAGATCCATTGCAGTTGCTACCAGCTTGCATCCTGGTGGGTTGGTTTCTGTTGCTACTAGCTTGCATTCTTCTCATGCTTATAGCCCACTTTAAAAACTACCTTTGTAAGTACCCTACTTTTGCTGCTCTCATTTATTTAAGTTGAATGTTCGGGTGCTCCCTTTTTATTTTTAGGGGGTGGTATTAATTTAATTCTTTTCTCTTTTGGAGAATTTGTTGCTCTATTATTCTCTTTTATCACTTTGTTAGCTGGTTTCTTCTTCTTCTACTTCTATCGAATTCCTCTCTCATTTGTTGAGGTCTCGGATTGGTTCGACTGGGCATTTTTGTTCCAGTCCGGTGATCTTATCTTCAAGATTCGATCTATTGATTTGTGGGTTCTCGTTTATTTATCTCATTATTTTTGTCTCTGATTATTATTATACGTGTTGTTGTTTACTGTTCTTTTATTCATTAACTTTTAATTGATGTTGGTTTTTCTTCCTGAAATCCTCTCTCCCCTACTTCTCTTCCATTTCATCTCTATTTTGAGGAGTTTTTGTGGCTTCTTTAGTCAACCTTGATGATCGCTACAGTAGTTATTTTAGTTGAGTGTGTCAACTCTATTCTTTGTTTTTTTCTTTTGTGTGCTTGGGCCTTCATTATGGAGGCGAGTTAGGTTGAGGTGGTTAAAAAAAAAAAAGATAATTCAACTCCAAAACCCACCCAGCCTACTCGGCCGGTCGGCCCATTCTCCAGAATCTTCCATGGCTTTCCGCCGCTTCCTTTTCTCACCATTTTGCTTCATCTTCCTTAGCCTCTTCACATTCTTCTCCTTTGTTTCATCCACTTTCCCAACTCTGCTTTTGCTTATCTCCAACTGGGGCATCTCACGATTTTTCGCAAATCCAAAATGAAGTGCCTTTTCTGTGAAAAACTTGGCCACTCTTGAAGTAGATGCTTCTCCCTTCAACATCTACTTGGTCTCCCTATGGGAGTTCCGATCTCTGATCAGGTAATGGCTAGGTAATGGCTGCCCTTGATTTTCCCTCCCTCCAATCTAAATTGGCTGACATTCAAGCCAAGAAATCCAAGAGAATTAAGTTTTCGGATTCCGCAGCCCTACTGCCTACTCTGCCTTCCAACCAGCTTCTATCTGTCGCTCTGTCCTCTCTTGCCGCTAAGCCACCGATCACTTTGTACTGCGTTCTATCCCAAGATTTAATCTCCAAGATTGACAAATTAGATAGTTTCGGTGCTGTTTCTTTCTTCGGAGGTTCCATCTGTAACTCTTCCTTGGACTCATTTCTTTGCAACACCTGCAGTGTGGCTAACTGGATCTGGGCTGTTAACGTTTGCTTCAATGGAGATATTGTTATTAATAGTCCAACTCCCAAGATTCTCATGGATTTAGTGGCTTTCTATAAATCTCATGATTCGCAAATAGGCTATCTAAGGTCCTGCTTCTCCCGAACTTCAATCTCACCCAACTAAAGTTACCATTTTGGGTTTACCACCATACTGTGATACGCATCGTCTAGTTGCCGACATGACGAAATGCACAAGTGATCTCACTTGCACCTCTTCAACTTCTCTTATGGTATCTGGATGTCTCCAAATAGAGGCTGAATTTCTATGCACCCCGCTTCATGAGCGAGTGTCTGCGTACACTCTTCGGGTGGGAGAATCGTTGTTCTCTATTTCTGTCAATTACAATGATACTCCTCCCACTGTCATAGCTCCGATCTTCTTCTACTGTGCAGTCTAAAAACCTCCTATCGCTCTGGATGACGCTATAATTCCGAGCCAATTTATTGTGGGATCATCTACTAAGCCTCCTGTGCATTTTTCTAAACTCCATGACCATCACAAAGGTTTCACTAGAGGAGCGTGATAAAAAGAACAACTCTTTCTCCCGCAGGGGTAGCAGCGTCCCTGCCACCTCCTCCCACTCTCCATCGAAAGCTCCCAATCTTGTCTGGATTAATCTAGCTATCACATCTCAATCTTCTCCAAAACCCTCTTCTCTTACCTCTGGGGTCCTACAACTGCTCAGTCATCTCAGGCCACTTCCACCACTCCGATCTCAGTTAAATATGATCCTATAGCAGCCTCAGCTAATGCTGCTCCTTCCTCAAATGACTCGGACAATAAATGGCCGAATGGAGTGTCAATCCGCACTTCTCCACGCAATGGGAAAAATTCAAACAAGATGTTCATGAGACTTCTCCAACTAAAGGCAAGTCTAAGCTGGTGTCTCTGAAATCATCTTCAACTGTTCTGCCCATCTTTGATGAATGGAGCGATTCAGACAACCTTTTAACAGAGGAAGAAAAGGATCTGTCGAAACCACATTGATGAGAACATCAGTTCAAAACGTTTTGGGCGCTTCTATCAGTGCAGGCATCATTTGGGATGACTATTTCATTAGCCTAGTATTTTTATTTCATTATTTATATTTGTTTTGATATTTTAGCCATACGTAGTACTTTTGCAATTTGCACCATTTATTTTCTGCATTAGAATCTTTTGGAAATTTGTATTAGATTTGTTTTGAGCCTATATATAGACCTCTTGATTAATGAAAAATGATACTTTTGATTGAATAAAAAAATTGTTTGATTGAGTTCTACTCAACATTCCTCTCTTTGATTGACATTGAGAAATTATTAGGATTTGTGATAAACCCTAACTATACGCCCTTATCCCCCTCATCTCTAGCCGTCATTCACTTCCTCTTCTTCCTCCCCATCCCACTACCTGAACTCATCTCCACCTCAGTCAGTCGCCCTCCCTCCAACCTCGACAGTACCATCTAAAACCCTTCGCCGCCTCTCCCTCTCCAGTCGACCACCCCGAGTCCCCCCTTCTCCTCGTCATCGTCGCATCCCCCTTGCAACAACCTCCACTTCACTTTTCCTACCCAACAACACCACCTTCTTCTTCACCCTCACACCCCGAACCTAATGCTGTGCCGCCGTTGCCACTGTGGCTGGCACCACCGCAGATCACCGGCACACCCCACCGCAAGTAGCAACCCTGCCGTCGATCTCCTCCTCCTTCTTTCCGAAAAATGCACAGCGGCATGCAAGTCAGATATGATATGATCTGCTTTTTTTTTCCCGATTGGATAGCTTTGGTGTTTGGTGATTGAGGCAAGGGATTGGATCTCTGTGTGAGGCAGAACACGTGGCAAGACATTCATCGAACCTCGATAACTTCTTTCAATTCTCCTTTATTTGTGGTACCGCATATCATCTCTAGATTATTATCTAAATTTACCATCGTCCACAAATTTTGAGTGTGCGCTGCTTGCCAATTAGCGTACAAATCATTATTGAATATTTTACTTGTTAAGAACGCTTAGGTATAATTATTGATTGTTAAAATCGAATATTTAATTGGGCTCGCTAAACTTATTCAATTTCTTGAAAATCTATCGAACCAATTACCAGTTTTAATTTCTGACTTAATGAGCACTACTTGTTGGTAAACTTAATCTTTTGATATTCTTGGAAAATTCTCTACTTACGGTTTAAGTTTACATTATTTGGTATCAGAGCGAAGGTTTTAAAGTCCAAGTTCTTGCATCATTTAGTCATAATTTTTGCATTCATTTAGGATTACTTTTTTAGATCATCTTAGATTATATATATATATATATATATATATATATATATATATATATATATATATATATTAGATGCATTTAGGTCACGTTTCCCAAAATTTCAGCAAGCACACATCCCCATGATCCCTAGTTTTCCGTCTTTAGTGAATGCATTTTCACAGCACCTGTAACAAATTCTGAAGAACCTTTCTTGTCTCTTCCAAACTACCCAATCAAGAATCTTAGAAATCAGCGAGGCCCTCCACGAACTGAAATGGACAACTCTGACATTTCCACTACCTTCGCTGTCATTTAAGCAACTCTTGTCAATATCAATCAGAGGCTTAAGCATATGGAATTGAGTCAAAATGTTGCCCCTGAGCTTCATCATCAGATCCCCCAAGCAAATGATCGTGACGACCGACGTCAAGATCGTGACCCTGACGAACAATACAAGAAAAACGTTAAGGCCGATGTTCCCCACTTTAAATGTCATATGGAACCCCAAGTTTATCTCGATTGGATCTGTGCCATGGACCATTACTTCGTGAGGTTTGACATGAGCGAAGCTCTGAAGGTCAAATTTACCATGATGAAATTGACTGGTAAAGCTCAACAACACTTGACCAACCAATTTTGAACATGCTCGCAGAGGCCGAGGGCCTTGACACCCATAACCACTTGGGAGGCCATGAAAGAGAAGCTCACTGAGAGATATGTTCCTTGTCGTTCCATGCCCGATTGCTAGATTCGTGGAACAAACTCTATCAAGGAAGCAAATCCACCCAAGAGTATGTGGATAAGTTCGACGACTTCCTCATTCGAAGCAATGCTTTTAGGTAAAGAGAGCGAAGAACAAACCCTCTCTATGTTCAGAGCTGTACTACGAGCCGATCTTAGGAACGAGCTAATTCATAGAAATGTGGACTCCTTGACAGCAGCTTATGCCCTTGTCCTCGATATGGATTCCCTTAAAGCAAGTTCCCCCTACAAGTCCAGCGATTCGAAAGATCATTCCTCTAGAATGACCTCCACTGATCCCCCTAGACCTAATCCCTCATCTTCTCAGTACCCCAACAAGTCTTACCCAAATAAGCCCACTTCAAATCCCTATCCACCTAGGAATGACACAAGAGTAAGAACACTGAAAGAGACTACTCCAAGATTGATCCTCTCACTAAGTGCTATAAATGGAAGGAATACGGCCATGTTGCTGGCAACTGTCCCAATCCCAGTATGATCAATATAGTGGAAGATACCGCCGTCATTGTTGATGATTCTGACAATGAGTTTTCTTATGAGCCTAATGAAAGTGATGACTTCGGCGAAGAAGAGGATGACCAATATCTCAACTGTATTCGGTCGATCCAATCACCTCCTTTGAATGTAGTCAGATGTGCTTTGTCCCAACCAAAAGAAAAAGAAGATTGGAAGCACACTGCTATATTTCAAACCTTCACGACGATAGGTGGCAAAAACTGCAAGGTGATTGTTGATGGTGGGAGCTACGTCAACGATGTCTCTTCAGCGGTCCTAGCCAAGACCAGACTTAAAGCTGAACCCCATCCACACCCATACAAAGTATCTTGGATTGATGCACCAACTGTTCAAGTAACACATCGTTGTTTGGTCCCTGTAGATTTCAAAGCCTATAAGGAACAAATTTGGTGTGATGTGCTCAAAATGGATGTGGGTCATGTGATTTTAGGGAGACCTTATATAACTACGATGTGATAATATATGATCGATCCAACCAATGTGTGTTCCAGTATGATGGATTAAAGATAAAGCTCATACCCGTGAAACCACAAACTAATCCGTCTGTGAAAATATCAACTCCCTCGAGAAAAGGCAAGGAAGTAGCGTATATGGGTGGAAAGGAACTCACGGAAGAAATTGACAAAAGGACGACAATTCTCCTACTCACAACGAGAGAAGTCCCTCTCCCTAAGGAGCCTAAGTCACTCATCCCTTCTCAAGTAACTCGTATCCTCCAGGAATTTGTAGATATGTTTCTTGTTGACCTCCTCAACTAGTTATCCCCGTTGTGTGACATCCAACGCACTATTGATCTGATTCCGAGAGCGAGTCTTCCTAATTTGCCACACTATCAGATGAATCCGACGGAACATGCTGAGTCAAAAAGATAAGTTAACGAGTTATTGGTAAAGGGCTTCATTAGAGAGAGCTGAAGTCCTTACGCAGTCCCTGCTCTGTTAACGCCAAAGAAATATGTAACCTAGCGTATGTGTGTGGACAGCCTTGCCATAAACAAAATTGTGGTGAAGTACCATTTTTCCATTCTCCGTTTGGAATGACATGTTGGACATGATATTTGGTGCCACAATCTTTTCCAAGATTGACCTTAAAAGTAGTTACTACCAAATATGTGTTCGTCTTGGTGATGAATGAAGATCGCCTTCAAGATGAAGGATGGCCTGTACGAATGGATGGTTCTGTCGTTTGAATGACGAATGCCTCGAGCACGTTTATGAGAATCATGATGCAAATACTTCGTCCCTTTATGGGCAAGATCCTTGTGGTGTATTTTGATGATATTCTCATTTACAGCTGATCCGTCGGGCCACATCTTGACCATTTGAGACAGGTTTGTGGTGTTTTGAGGAAGGAACAACTTTATGCTAATCTTACCAAATGTACCTTTCTCTCTGATCAGACTATCTTTCTGAGATTTATTGTATCTGCCAAAGGAGTATCCGCTTACCCAGAAAAGATACGAACTTTTATTGAGTGGCATGAGTCTCGCAACATTCGTGATGTGCAGAGTTTTCATGATATTTCCATCTTCTATCGCCGGTTTGTGCAAAGATTTAGCACAATTATGCTCCTATAACTGACTGTTTGAAGAAAGATGAGTTTGTCTGGTCGAAAGCAGCCACGGAAGCCTTCGAAGAGATCAAGAAAAGAATGACTCAGACACCTGTCATGAGGTTGCCTGATTTCATTAAAGTCTTCGAAGTAACATGCGATGCTTCTAGTATGGTATAGGTGGGGTCATCTTGTTGGCTATTTCAGTGAAAAAATGAATGAAGCAAAACAAAAATACTCACTTACAATAAGGAATTCTATGCGGTAATTCAGTCACTTCACTATTGGCAACATTACCTCCTGCCGCAAGAATTCATCATCTTCTCGGACCATGAAGCCTTACGATTCCTCAATTCCCAACAAAAGTTGAATCCGAGACATGCTCGATTTTCATATACCATTAGACATAAGAAAGAGGTTGATAATAAGGCTGCGAATGCGCTAGGTCGTTGTCACTTGATCTTTTCTACACTGTGCACCGAGGTTATTGGTTTTGAGAGATTAAAAGATGAGTATGCCTCCTGCCCAGATTTTCGATCTACACCTCTTTGAAGGATGACATCACTCAAGTAATAGATGATTATTTCCTGAAAGATGATTATCTCCTCTATTGCTCCAAACTGTGCATTCCTGGTACATCATTACGAGAGTATCTTGTTTAGGAATTGCACGCTGGTAGCCTTGCTGGACACTTTGGGCATAGCAAGACCATTTGATGTTGTGGAACATACGTTTTACCTGCCTAAACTTAAAAGGGACGTTGCAAGACTTGTTAACAGGTGTCATACTTGTCAACTCGCCAAACAACAAAAATAAAACACAGACACGCATACTCCATTACCTGTTCCCAATCGCCCTTGGAAAGATGTCAGCATGAATTTCGTGTTAGGCTTACCGAAAAAACAAAGGAAACACGATCCCATGTTCGAAAACTTTCGATGCATCTCATGTAGCTCAAATCTTCTTCGATAATATTGTGAAGCTACATAGGTTGTCAAAGGCAATTGTGTCTTATAGGGATGTGAAGTTCATGAGTTACTTTTGGAAGACCCTATGGCCCAAGATGGGCATGAAATTGAAATTCTCATCAGCCTTCCATCCACAGAATGATGAACAGATTGAGGTTGTCAATCAGAGTCTTGACAATCTCTTGCGTACTCTTGCGGGAGAAAACTTAGGAACTTGGGCCTTGAAATTAACTGTTGCTGAATTAGCCTACAACACATCAAAGAATAGAACCACCGATATGAGTCCACATGAGGTTGTGCATGGTTATCATCCTAGCAGCCCATAGATCTTGTCTCCATGTTAGAACATCACAGTCTCAGAGTCTACATTCATATTTGCATCCCGCATTCATGATTTGCACAGAAAAATTTTCAAGAAAATTAATAAGAATAATTTTAACTACAAGTTAAGGGCAGATACTAGAAGAAAATTTAAAACTTTTGATGTTAGTGACAAGGTGATAGTTCGGATTCGTCCAGAACAGTTCTCAGTTGGGTCTGTTAAGAAATTGAATATACGTGCTGCAGACCCATTTAAAATTTTGTATAAAATCAATGATAATGCCTATATCATTTACCTTCTTGAAGGTTTTGGTATAAGACTTTCAACTTAAGGATCTAGTGATCTATAAAGGCCTAAAATTTAACCCTATAAATCCTGTTATAGATGAGCCTACCCTGCAGCCTACTGATGAGATTTCCACATTTCCCCCTCTACCTGACACTACTTACCCACCGACAGAAAAATTTGATAATATTTTAGATGATCAGATAATCTCTCAAGAGATGGTGGTATTCATAGGTATCTGGTGCGATGAAAGAACAAGCCAGAGTAGGACACTTGGATTGATTGTGAGAAGCTCCAGCACTTAGATCTAGACCTTTTGGAGCACTATGACAGAAGTGTTAGGTTCGGAGTCGATCACAGAGTAAATACGCAACAGAAGTAAATATAAATAAAAT
Organism: Hemerocallis citrina; assembly: GCA_017893485.1. Lineage (NCBI taxonomy): Eukaryota > Viridiplantae > Streptophyta > Magnoliopsida > Asparagales > Asphodelaceae > Hemerocallis > Hemerocallis citrina. The sequence continues at coordinate 165,153,982 of CM030363.1, forward strand.
TGAAACCCAGCTATGGATCCATGCGAAAACCATAAAACGTCAAGAGTTTTACCTCAACGATGAATCTGCTGTCTCCACAATATACCAATCACGAGCACTGCAACATTGTGGTGCCTCTACGGTATCCACACGAATGGATGAAATTGGGCTCTCCTTCTTGCCGCAGTGCTAGCTGCGAGAAGGGGATGTTCCTCACGATCTCTCTCTCTCACTTTTTATGACGGCTAGGGTTTTCTCTTCACCGTTCTACCCACAGATATATATATATATATATATATATATATATATATATATAGTGTATGAGTGTGCGCGCGCTTAGCAAACCCTAAGTGAGTAGTGAGATGTGCGGGCCTTCTAATTTGGGTTGGCCCAATTAATCTAATTAATTGTCCACCCTATCTTAGGAGCCCAAGTCTTATTTGGAATCCGAATTAAATTCATCTAATGAATTTAAATCACAATTTCGATTTATTCTAAGTGTGTGACCTTATAAATTCCCATTATGCTGATAGTAATACTAAAATTCTATTTTAGTGTTACAAACAATAAGCAATATCTAGCAATACATCACTGCTACTCAAATAACAGGAATGCCAGTGATTTGACATTCCCTATCTGTAATACCCTGATTTTTCAATTAATGAAAAATTATTTATTTTTGCACGTAGTGTGCACGTGCAATATTTTGGGTTGAATTATTTTTATAATGATGTGTATAAATATTTAATTAAGTGTTCTCAAATTATTTTGTACAAAAAGCCTTTCTTCAAAGCCTTATTTTAATTTAGTGAAAAGCCCTTTTTCTTAAAAGCCCAAATGTATTTTATTTTATTTATTTTTATAAACTATTTTGGCCCAAAAAGAAAGCCCATGAATTAACCTATTTTAATTAAACTTGTCATGTAGAAGACTTTTTTTTAACTAATTTATTTTTTGTACAAATTTAAAATGTACAAATTTTGGCCTAGTTGCATGCACGTGCACTACACGTACACGTGCTATGCACACCCTAGGGGGAGGCCGGGATTCATTCTTTTGGAGGGAAATTTGAGTTTTGTCATGGTGATCATGGGGGTAGTTGTATGGATGTGGGTAGTTTTTCTAACTCCTACCTTAATCTAGACCCTTCATTCTATAACCACCAAAGCAATCTTGGCCCTCCATCTCACTCATTTCCTAGTATAAATACCCCCCCCTCTCATGGCTAATTTTCATATGCAAAGTATATTTCCAAGTTATAGTATTGTAGTGATTGTGTGAGATATAAAGATAGAGAGTTTGTGTGGGTTTGCTTGCTTGGAGTGGCCGGCTATCACCTAAGGAAGCTTTCGGTTGGGCTAGAAGAAGCATTCGGTTTTGGCTAGGAGGTTTGGCTTGGAGCTTGTGCGTGCTTTTGGCTAGGAGGAGGTGCTTTCATCTACAAGGACTTGGTTGCTTTTGTGTTTTCTCTCCATTCAAGGTGGGTAAAACATTTCATATTTCTAATATAGGAGTCCATGCTAGTTTTATTATCAACACTATACATGAAAAATACTAATAAGAGCCCACTTTAATTGAAAAGTTAGTGTATGAATGGATTGAAATGATGTGATTAATTTGTGTGTGAAATTCTAGCATGAAATTAAATTATATGTAGAATTCTCCATGATTATTAATTTGGTTGAATGATGGTGGAATATTGCTAGTATGATGTATGGGAATTTCCAATTAAATTACTTGTAAATTGTATGGTTGAAGCATGAAATTGATTAAGTAAATGGCACACCTTAAAATTTGAATAGAGAGTTTTCTTGAATGCTTGAGTTGTAATTATGTTAATTAATGAGTAGTAGTATATTTTGTGACATAGATGAACCAATGAAATTACTTTGTTGTCATCAAAGTAGAACTACTCAAAAGTTAGTATTTTTGAGTTTTACCTATTCATGTGCTAAATAAATCCTTTTGTTGATATGGGTATGGACAAATCCAAAAATGTATGTATTTGTGAATAAAGATTAACAACAGTGAATTATCATAAGAGAATTGTGAAAGAAAAAGGGATTAGAAGACTAATTGATTATTCAATGTCGAAAATAAAAGAAATAGTAGATTTAATGAGTAATTCATTGATTTGTGGGAAGAAATACGTTTTTATAGTACAAAAAATTATTTTTATCTTACTGGTATGAGTGAAAACTAATCTGGAAGTTTTCAGTAAATTTTACCAAAGCAATAAGGAACTATGGTTATGTGAACATCGAGTTGTTTTTAAAACAGTACGAAAATAGCATTTACGGACTTTTGGTTGGGTTCGTGACAACCCGAGCCAGTGGCTCAGGCGGTCTTTGACTGCGGTTTGCTTCTCTGAGCGGTGCGGTTCGAACCCCTGCCTTCACCACTTTTTTTTACCAACTGAGTATATATATATATAACTGTCGACCGAACCATATATACTTAATTCACTCCTTACTAATCGCTAGCACAGTTCGGCCATACGGCGGGTGCTCTTGGCCCTTTTCCTGTTGCGACTGGGTTCGATTCTCACCCTTCGCGTTTATAAAAAAATATTTTTTTGGGAGTTGTAGATGTCCAAAAAATGTGAAAAAAATATGGTAATTCTCAGAAAAATATAAGGAATTTTATAGGAATGATTTGAGTATTATTTGAATGAATTTAACTATGGTTGTAGTTAAAAATGCATAGATTGATATATGAGTTTATATAGATTATTGTTATATGATTATAATTTGACAAAAGAAGTGAATGGGAACTTCAAGTATTAATTTGGTAAAAAGAGATGTAGTTGTGTGACATGATGCAAGTATTTTCTCACTTGTGGAATAACATGAAGTGTGTACATTGTTTAGTAATGTAGAATTTTCATGATGTGACAATTGATAAGTATATGCAAATTTTGTGTAATGATGGACTAGTGAACAAAGTGAAATCATGAATTGAAAGAGAATGTACATGTGAGTTTGAGAACTCGACATGGAAATTGTATAAATTGAAGGTTGTGAAATGAAATTTGAAATAGAGTAGCTAAGTCTCCCCGGCATTGAGAAATGAAATAAAGTGAAATTAGACAAAGGTTGGTCAAGATGAAATGAATGAATAAGTTCGGTTGATGGAGAGGCTTAACTCTAGAGATTAATTTTGTTCATGATTTTTTAATTAAACTAAGGACTAGTACATAGTGGAGACGTGATGCAAGTAGAAGAAAAACATGAGTATGGGGGCCATCGGATAGCGGTGTGAGAGCGATTCACAGGCTGCCTGCTTGATGTGTCAAGACATGGCGTGGGCGCTACTCCAGAATTATCGTCCCGGTGGCGACGCTCGTGGGATGTTCGAGTGGCTATGGGTGGTGCCATTGTTCCATGGCGGAGGCTGAATTGTCCATAGGTTGCCTGCTCGATGCGTCGTGACAGTGCGTGGGATTCCCCTCCAGGCTGCCTGGACATGGGCTCATAGATCATAGGACATCTAAGACACTACCGTAGTTACAGTAGTAGACTAAGACATAACGGGGATTGAACCCTATAAAGATGAAGAACGAATAAGGGCTTGCCCTCGGACCTATGTAGTATGGGATGCATAGAATCCGAACAAGTGTGCATTAGTGTCATGTAACATTAATAAATGCATTAAGGATTAAGTGCACAATCACAACACGACATCAATAGGGTAGTCCCTTTAGTTTGAATGTGACAAGTTTGTGTTTGCTAAATATGAAAAGTTAAGTTATACTATTTCCGGCATAGAGAGGATGGCCGTGTATAATGTTCGTCGGTTGAATAAACTGACGTACCCACAGTCTTACATGCAGGTAAAAGACTTGTTAAAGATTAAAGAAGAACGGATGCTTAAAGATTGTATCATGCTGTTGTACTTTATTTCAATTATTGTAAATTTTACTTCCGCTGTGCAAAAGAAAGATGTAATTTGATGTAATCTCTGATGTATGATGAAAAGTTTTAATTTCCCTGTAAAATTGTACTAAAGAAAGTGAAAAGATCCTATAGAACATCTCGAATTCAGTGTATTTGGGATTCGGGGCGTTACACTATCCGTGACCAACGTCACCATGTCGTCTTGTCCTTTTGTCTAGATATCTTAATTGATCACAAGTCATTGAGCGTGTCAACCTTATATAGATCAATCTTTGGTTTCTTGATGTCCGGGTAGACTAATTAAAACAAATGAGATCAATATCTCATATTGACTAGCACGACCATGCATTTTGCAGTCTCACTTGATCAAGGGGCTCAAAGATATCACTCCTGTTATGTAAGAGGGACAAATTCTATCTAAGTTACTCATATCTATCCGCATGATTCATAGTATGTCCAATAGCCGACTTTATAATCACCTTATCACATGCAACGTTTGACGGTATTAAAACATAACTTCTCTTGTAGGGAACTGTAGTGACTTCAATTCAAAGGGCCACATACACCATGGTCACTTTGAGAATTGCTTATGACACTTACGTAACGATCTATGCAGCGATCTCATGGTGGGTCAGTCCAGTACATTATTACTATAATATATACCCATATGAAGACTTGATATCTCATATCCATGAGTCGTAAGATATGGTCATTAGTCTATGCACATATTAGTCTATATGTATTATTGTTGTCCTAATTCACAATAATACTTGGCCAAAGACATTTAAGAATAGTATTCTGATTACAACCAATAGGATCTTACAATCAAGTCATGCACTTGATGTCCCATAGTATTGAACCTACTATTCTAAGGACTTTATTATGTTCATTTAATCACAATAAACAATACAATAAATAAAATGACTCATATATGAAATAAATGTCATGATACAATGTAAACTAGCTAGGTCAATATAAGATTAGCCTCTAGGGCATACACCAACAAGAAGCACTGGTTTTGACTCAACAGGCTGAGCTCTCTCTCACCCGGAGAGAATGATGAGGACATTCGTTCGAAATGTTTTGGACGCTTCTATCAACGCAGACGTCGTTTGAGATGACTATTCTATTAGTCTAGTACTTTCATTTAAGCATTTATATTTGTTTTTTTGGCATTTTAGTCATATGTAGTACTTTTACGATTTGCACCATTTATTTTCTGCATTAGGATCTTTTGGATATTTGTTTTGAGCCTAAATATAGACCTCTTGATTAATGAAAAAGGATGTTTTTGATTGAGTTCTGCTCTTCATTCCTCTCTTTGTGTGAGGCATTGAAAAATTATTAGGGTTTGTGAAAAACCCTAACTACATACCCCTATCCCCCTCATCACTAGCCGCCATTCACTTCCTCTTCTTGCTCCTCATCCCATTACCTGAACCCATCTCCACCTCAGTCAGCCGCCCTCCCTCCAACCTCGCTAGTACCATCCGAAACCCCTCGCCGCCTCTCCCTCTCCAGTCGACCACCCCAAGCCCCCTTCTCCTCACCGTCGTCAAACCCCCCTACAGCAACCTCCACTTCACTTCTCCTATCCAACAGCACCACCTTCTTCTTCACCATCACACCCCGAACCCGACACTGCACCGCCATCGCCGTTGTGGCTGGCGCCACCACAAATCACCGGTGGACCCCACCGCAAGCAGCAACCCGCCATCGATCTCCTCCTTCCTCCCGAGCGCACAACGACAAGCAGGTCAGATCTAATCTGATCTGATTTTTTTCGATTGGATAGCTTTGGTGTTTGGTGTTTGGGGCAAGGGATTGGATCTCTATGTACGAGGCAGAACACATGGCAAGACGTTCATCGAACCCCGGTAACTTCTTTCCATTCTCCTTTATTTGTGGTACCGCATATCATCTCTATAATATTATCTAAATTTACTGTTATCCACAAATATTGAGTGTGTACTTCTACTTGCCAATTAGCGTACAAATCATTATTGAATATTTTACTTGCTAAGAGCGTTTATGTATATTTATTGATTGTTATGATTGAATCTTTAATTGAGCTTGTTAAACTTATTCTATTTCTTGAAAATCCATCGAACTAATTACTAGTTTTAATTTCCGACTTAATCGGCATTACTTGTTGGTAAACTTAATCTTTTAATATTCTTGAGAAATTCTCTACTTAGGGTTAAGTTTACATCACACATCCTGGGTGCAAGGTACTCGTTCAGTCACTTTCTATCGAATTACTATTTTTTCTCCATGTCACATCATGATATTTTTCTCTTATGCTTTTCAGAACAATCCATTCTCTAAATTACTATCCATTTATTTTTAGTTATGTCAACTATTTGTTAAATACTTACAACCGCTCATCGATTCCAGTTACTGCTTCTGATTAATATCATCATATTATTTCCTCTCAGCATTTTTCTTTTGTGATTACACTTTCTTCTATTTCCCCTTCTTCTCCTAACCATATTATGGCTATTTCACCAGGGGGAATAGCCTCTCATTCTCCGCCATTTTCTAGGTCCGAAATAATTACCAATCCGGTTTGCAATTCAATTTCCTGTCCTTCTTCCTCCTATTCCTCCCATCTAATTACACTACCACCTGAGTCTGCTAAAAAAAGAAAATGCCACAAAAAGATTAATAAATCTCCTTTCATTCGTGCTAGCGCATGTATTCGTGCTAAAAATGATTCTCACTTATCTACTTCTTCCAAAGCGTGTTTAGCTGCACAGATCCGTAATTTAGAAATTCCACTGTTTGCGGTTGATAACAATTCCCATGCTCTTCTTGGATCGGTGTATCACGTACACTTCGATTCCTTATCCAACTCTAATATTCTCCAACTCGCTTCTGGTATGAGCTTTATTATTGATCCATCTAAATTAGACAATCTCGACTCTATTCGCGAATTAGAGTTCTCTTGAGCTTATGAGAACAATAACCGTAATGATTAGTGTTTCTTGGAATATTCGTGGCTCATTTGCAACAAGTCGTATCTCGATTGATCTTCTCATCTTGTTGTGATATGATTTCTATTCAGGAATCGAAACTTAATTCTATTTCTCCGTCTTATTCGTACAATAGGTGGATCTCTCATTACCAAATGGATTACTTTCAATGCTATTAATTCTCGAGGTGGCATCCTCTTTGGTTATAAAGATTCCATTTCAACCTTATTTCGATTTGTCACCTGAACTTTTTCCTCATTGTTACCCTTAAATGGCTTGAATTCAACTGTAATCTCACCGTTGTTTTGGTTTATGCTCTGTCTTCCACGGATTGTCGTAATATTTTTTGGAGTGAATTTGACTCCTTTGTTGGAAGTATTAATTGATATTGGATTTTCTGTGGAGATTTTAATGTCACTAGATTTACCCATGAAAGACTGGGTAATACTTCTAGTATGAGTGCTTCTCATCGTTTCAATGTTTGCATTCGCTCTCTAGATCTCATTGACTTACCTATTAATGGTAGATCATTCACTTGGTCCAATATGCATCTTATTCTGTCTATGGCCAAGTTAGATCGTTTCCTAGTCTCTCAGGATTGTGTCTCTTCCACAATTCGTTCATTCAAGCATTGCCCAATCCATGCTCGGACCACGTTCATATTAACGATTGAAAAAGAGAGTATGCTTCCCTTCTTCACCTCGAACACCTCAAATGGCTCAACAAGCTAAAGATTAAATGGCTCAAAGATGGTGACTGCAATACATTTTTTTCTCATAATTTTGCATCCCACCGACAAAGATGCAATAGGATCTCTTCCATTGTCGTCAATAACGTTGAACTACATTCAAACGCCGATTTCCACTCCGCCTTCCTTTCCTTTACAAAAATATGATGGGATCCTCGGATTCTCGATCTATTTACCTTGATTGGGCTCAATTATATGGTAATGAATCTTATGATATTTCTTGCCTCGAAGCTCCATTTTCCATGGAGGAGATTAAAGCGGCGGTTTTTTCCATGGGGAGAGATTCTGCTCTAGGCTTTAACGGTTTTCCTACTTTCTTCCAAACATTTTGAACCTTCTTAAAGATGACCTTTTCAAGATGTTTGCTGGTCTTCATCTTCGTCATTTTTCTTTTGACCATATTAACTATGCACACATCATGCTCATTGCCAAGATTATTAGCGCTAACAAGGTAGCGGCCTTCAGACCGATTAGCCTCCTGAACACTATTTATAAAATTATTATGAAAGTTTTTTCCAACTGCCCTAGTTTAGTTCTCTCTCCTCCGTTCGACCCTGCTCAGTCGGGCTTCATAAAACATAGATTTATTCTTGATAGTATGGTCTGTGCCCAAGATACTTCGGGATGCCATCGTTCCAATTCGGAAGGCATACTTTTAAAATTAGACTTTGAACAAGCTTATGACAAAGTAATTGGAAGTTCCTTTTTGAAATTCTTCTCCACCGTGGCTTTGATCTCAAATGGATCGCCTGATTAAATCCGATCTCTTTGCTGGTATATCCTCTATTATTATCAATGGTTTGAATGGAAATAAATTCAAATGCAAACGAAGTCTTCGGCAAGGAGATCAAGTTTTATCGTTATTATTCTCTTTTGTCGCTGATGTATTTAGTAAACTCCTCCTTAATGCATGGAATGCTAAAATTTTCGAGGGATTAGGGGGCTTCCATGGTTCTATGGGTGTCCTAAATCTGTAATATGTAGATGACACTATTTTGTTCGCAAAACCGAATGGATGTTCCCTTCGCAATCTCAAACTCCTTAATATATTTGAAAAGTCCTCTGGCTTAACGATTAATTTCAATAAATCTTAGTGCTTTGGCTAGGAGGGTCTATCAATCGTCAAGCTGAGATCGCCCAATTCTTCAGTTGTGCTTCCACCTCTTTTCCTATTCTATAACTTGGTATCCCCTTGAGATGGGGTAAGCTGCATAAATCAGATTGGAGACCTACGATTGATAAGGTCGAATCCAAACTCAATGTTTGGTCCGGTAGACATCTATTACTAGGCGGTAGATTGATTTTAGTTAACTCTGTCCTTTCCTCTATCACTCTATACATGATGTCTTTTTTCTACGTTCTCTCCTGGGTTATAAAAAAGATTGATCAAATAAGAAGAAACTTTTTCTGGTCTGGATCTTTGTTTTTTAAAGCGGGTAAACATCTTTGTAATTCGAAGTTAGTTTGCAAATCTAAGAATGAAGGCGGACTGGGTGTTCTCAACCTCATAAACCAAAATCTGGCTCTTCTGGAAATATGATTTTAGAGAATTCTTAAGGCTGATAACTTGCCCTGGGCACGTCTAGTAATTCATAAATGTAATTCTCGTCACAAAATTTAAAAATTATTCCCCATTCTCTATTCTTCGGCTTTCCCCTTTGGAAGGGGGTGTGGAAGGTAGTGGAACCTTTCAAGTGAGGGATATTCAAAGTCTATGCGGATGGGTCGAAGGTCAAATTTTGTTGCTTCTATTTTTTCCAAACTGTTTCGGATAGCTTCCAATCCCCATGCTACCGTTGCGGAGTATATCATGATTCATAACGACCTTAGAGACTGGAACATCCCTTTCAGAAGAACACTTTCTCTATACTTTGTTCCTGAATTCATCGATCTACTTACTGCTTTACAAGCCTATTGTTGGCATCCTAAAGATGATGTCTTATGGCGTTAGTCTATTTCGAGCTCATATTCTGTCAAATCTTGTTACAATTTCCTTAACTTCGGAGTTGATACTTCTCCGTTCACTAAACCTATTTGAAAATGCATTGCTCCGCTTAAAGTCAAAATTCTTACGTGGCTCACTATTTAGAACAAATTAATTACTGTTGAGAATCTCAACAAGATGAATTTGGCTTTAGGTCAATATTGTTCATTATGTCTTACACATCATTGAGAACGCGAATCACCTATTCTTGAGTTGTTCATTCATTAGTCCTTTATGGACGATGGACGATATGCATGCAAACTTGGCAAGTCCATACTCGACTTAGTTGTATTGACTCTTGGTGGTCCATATGGAGATGCCAAAGAGTAGAGAGTTCTGTTCTCAAATCATGAGATTTATCCATGATGGCTCTGATCTGGATTATTTGGAAAGAAAGAAATAACCGCATTTTCTCTAATACATCTCATTCAATTAATTGTTTGATTGCAGATTTACTTTTCTTTACTAAGTTCGGGTCAACGGTTTTAACACAAAACAAAGTTTATGTACTTCAACTTTATCGTCTTGATGCCGCTGCAGCTATTTTTTTTGCAAACTACCTTTCTACCACCTTAAGTTTCGTTAGAGATTATTTCACTTACAAGTTATTTCTTTTCTTTCTGTGCAGAACTGATCTTCCGCGGCCTCCAGAATTTTCGGTTACCTGTTCCTACTTCTATTTGCTTCAATATTTTAACAAATGTTTTGGTTGTCATGGGCTTGGTCTCCCGCAACTCAGAATAACTCCTATGTTTACTCTCTTAGGTTTTTGTTTGTGGTTTCCGCTCTTGATCCTTGTTGTTTATTTTGGAAGCAAACCCATGTTTATCTTGTCCTTCTCGTTATGTTTGAAGCTAACACGAGCTAATTGTGTTCATCTTTTTATGTTTTTTATGTTCTTATAACTGTGTTTCTCTCTTTAGGTTCTTAAATCTCTTCTATAATTCTACTGTTACTGTTTGTTGGCTTATTTTTTCCTGGGTGCTTCGTTACCATCAGGTATGGATTTATATTCGTCTGTTGGTTCAAGTTGCGATTGCTGTGCTGTTGGGGTCTGTGCTTCGCTCTTCCTTGCGGCTAGAGATATCCTCTTTTTCTCGCTTTTTTCTATTCTCGAATGCAAAATTTTGGTATTGTGGAGGCCTTCTTGCCTTGTTGATGCTAACTGTCTTGGCTGGCTCTGAAGACTCAGCTGGTTGTGTGATTATTGTCGCGTCCCAGTCTCTTGCTTGGTCTTTCCTCTCTTTTGTATTGTCCATGTTGTAGCAAATTTCTTATTTGCACTATCAGCTTTCTGCAATTTAGCAATGTGTGTGTCGTATTCCATTTGGTTGCAGTCTTACTACTTGTAAATCATACATTTGTATATCTCTCTCTTTACATTATTTATACATTATTATTATCGGGCAGGGGCTTCGACTCTATCCTATTTATCAAAAAAAACATTGTTTATAGATGAAGCATACCCATAATACAAAAGAAAATAAAAGGAAAACAAAAAAAGCGAAGCACAACAAGAAGAAATTGTTATTTTGGATTTTAGCAATTTGATAAGGTCACTGCATGGAAATGGTCATAAGCTTGCAAACAGAAAAATATAGTGAAAAAAAAGAACTGTGTTCACTTCCACAAGCAGCACATAGATAAAGAGAATCACTGTAAGAGTAAAGACAGGATCAGTGTTGAACTTGCATCCCTTCTTTTTCGATGATCCAAGTCACTTTATTAGATTTAACCTATTCCTACCCCACACATTCACACAGACAATAAATGAACACCCTGATTTTAGTTACTTTTTTCTTCGAGATCAGGACAGTTGAAGCACAGTGTGGGACCTTACACAGACATATGGGAACTCAAGACTCCTATCTAGAGAATTTAAAATTCTATCTAACCAACCAACTCAGCATGTTTATGTTTGTTATAATATGTGAATGTCCTGTTCACTGTAACCGGATTCTTCCACTCGCCCTCTGAACCACCATCCGGATCACGTGATTGGGTTCATGGTGGGTTGCCCATCCAAACCTCTTCAAATAGTAATCCACATAAGAATTTCCCATTTCTTCAAAATGAACGCCTTTATTCATTAATCAATCAGCTTTTCTTCACTCTCCTCAACTCGTTAAGTTTAGGTGGATTATTACTCCAATTTATAGAAATGCAGGTTCATAAGACTTTTATACATGTCGTCAAAATCAATAAAAATGACATCATGGACTACACACCCACACACATAAAACTTAAATGAGCTTCCTGAGTCTCCCGACTAACAGGATTGTAGATCTATTTATTCCGGTCATTAATTCCTTGACTTCTACGTAGGGAGAAACTATCGATATCAAAATGACATCCAACTACCTAAGGTCTTAACCACCTCAATTCAATATGGAAGAACGACTCTGTAAACAAGGTTGAGCAATTTGCCACAAAAATCATACAATCAGAAGCCACTATCACTCTCTTTCTAGAGATCATAATTTGCTTCATTAAGAAGACGGACAACAAGTTCATCAAAAGTTTGATATAGATTTGGATTGGAACCCATGGCGTTACCACAAGAAAATCCATATCCACTCTTGAAATGCCAATCTATATAACTATGACATCTCACAATGTTGTGATCACGAGGCACATGCGTAGTTAAAACAAGCACACTATGTGGCATAAATAGCATGTTATGTACCTAGCTCAAAGTGTTTAGCTTTAACGTGTCTTAAAAGTGTCAACACACTCTAGCATTGTGCTTCTAAGTATACCAATACACCATGAACTGTCGACTATATGAAATAGCATGTTGTATAGCTGGCCGTTTAATTAGCAAATAGTGAAATGGATTATGTGAATGATGGTATATCAAGCTATTAATAGGGATTCAGAAAATGTTTACTTGACAAAGAGGTGGCCCTAAATTGAGTTGAGTGGAGAAGTATTCATGTACCCGAACCCAACTTGTTGGGACGGCTTTGTTGTTGTCCTATGATGGTATATCAACATTAATTGATGAGAAACCTTTCTTACTAGCTTACAGAACTAGTCAAAAATTTAAATGAGATAAAATTATAATTATAAATTCAAAAGAAAAAATTATCACTTACATTATCTACTTTTCTGACCTTGAGAAGGGAAGTTACACCTATCACTTTTCCAACATTGCAGCATAGAATTAACAAGCTTGAACCTTGCTTATGACTAAGAATGTCAGTAACTACCCTTCGTTTGATGCTATTCACCAATACTCATTACATTCCAAATACAAATTACTTAGGGTTTAAGTAAGGAATTCCCATTTGAATGAATAGCGATGACAGTCATACGCATCTATGTAGGCGGTAGGTAAGCAACAATTTTCTAGTGGCTTATAAAATCAGGTAGAAATTAGGTTTACGCAGTCTTGCACAACACTTTCTCAAGCATCAGATGACAACAGTGAATCAGGTGGAAATTTAGTTTGTACAAGTCTCCGTCAGGGTGATTAGTATGATGTCGATTTTATATGGGAATCTAGAAATCTCTGTCAAGATATTTTTATTATCCATTATGCAGTTTTACACAACTACTTGATTGGCGAAACAAAAAAATAAAATAAAAATTAGGGTAGCTTCAATTAAATTACTTTAAAATAAAACATAGAGTCCCGAGTAAGGATCATAACTGGTAGGATAAACATCCCACTGTAAGACCCTTCACTTCTCAGTGGTCAGGTCATCCCCATGGATTTCATATAGAATAAGTTTAACCTAAAAAAAAGAACGCCAGCCAACCCACCTAAGTCTATAAATTCTGAAATACAAATACATGAAAACTAAAGGCACTATGCTGATGAAGCAGCAAGAAATTATATTCAGCAGTACCACCACAACTTGGACTATCAAAGTCATCATTACAGACCTACTATCACTACGTTGCCCTTCTCTGGCAATATTATTAACAACATTGTGTATATTAGAAAAGAAAACATGTTACAACGATTTTAAACATTATACCCTGTTCTTCAACTAATTATCGAGATATCACCCACATTTGCCCAATAGTTGCTACAACTCATAAAATAACATTCTACAGTTTTAGTACATTCTAAGAAGTTGGAATGATCTCAAATCCAATGCACAATTTTCATTGCATATTATAAATGTTAGAACTCGAATATTATAAAATAGGAAATTCCTAACAATGTTTGTGAAGAACTACAATTACAGGAATGAAAGAACAAATCAGACACTTCAATACAGAGTCGAGAGTAAAATCTCTGTCCTTAAAGCAAAATTCGCCCCGTAGTGTGACGGTAGTTAACGAATTGCCTTCCAGAATACAACTGTATTACCTTTTCCTGAAGAGCAGCACCCTAGCTTCAGAGTTTTCAGCGAACCAATAGATGTGTGTACTCTTAGACTCAGACTCAGAGGAAGAAAGAGATTATGAAGTTCAAAAACTGTGTGTCTGGCAGACAAAATTGAAAGGTCATATAGGTGATGAGGGCGTAACTGATGGATCATGGATCCATTACTTTGTAACAGCAGAGTAATTGTCCATTACTCTGTAACAGCAGAGTAATGGCTCCAAAAACGTAACTGATGGATCTATTATTCTGCTGTTACAGAATTATGGCACCAGTTACAGAATTTCAAACGCCTTAAATAGATCCAGTGAAAAAATTGGAGCAGGGACAAAACAGAGCCAGGCCGGGGCCGGGCCGGCGGGTGCGCGCGTGCGTTTGTAATTTTGGCTAGGTCCTCTCTCCACTACACGTTAGTGGTAACCCCATGGCACGCCCTTTAGTCCATTTCTTTAGCTTATATACTAGAGAAATCTTTTCCATCTTCCGATGTGGGACTATCCATTTTTTCCAAATTTCCAAGTTAGTACATTTCGAGTACCCAACTTTGGACCAACATTTCTCATGATACGAAAACCGTTTTTGGCAAATGAGTACATTACAGAATAGTACTCGACAAGAGGACGTAATCCAATCACATTCCAGCGCCGCCGGTGGCCGAAGCCCACCAAAATCCGGCTCGAAAAATATACCAAAAATATTTTCAACAATCCCCCACATGAATGGAAATTACTAGACTCTGCAATCCAGACATGACAGAAAAAGATATGACAGAAAAGACTCTGAGAGTACAATTGGAAAATCACTGCATCAGGAATGATAGTAATTTTTTAACTTTGAACCACCCTTAGTGAGTAGCCATTGGATTCACTTGACCAAGTAGTGAACATGATGTCTTGAACTACCTGGGCTTTGATGTGAACCTAGACAATAACTATCACATAGTTTCATCTCCTCACAGAACTAGGTTCACTTGTGTTCATTTTGGCCTTGAACAGCCCTGGTTAATTGTGAGTGAACTTGGAGAATATAGCCTCTCTTTATTCTCCTAGAAACGGCTACATTTCACACTCACAAGGTGATTGCCCATAAAGAGTATCCTGCCATACCCCACTTTTATTTTAAAACTATGGGAATCATTAAAAGCCAAGCTTATCCTAACCCCTTGCAGGCAACACTGTTTTATCATCCTAAGAGTGGGTACGAGATTTTAATCTTTCAGTGCTCACGTCGATTCAACAAGATGTAGTTGTCCCCTTGAACCTAGATCTTGGAATCTCCAATTCCTAGGGAAGGTTTCCATCAAATATCCTCTTTTGTCATAGGCTTTAAACTCATTCCTCTTGATGATCTCACAACTTGCTCTCGTGACAAACCTTTAATAAATGGATCCACTAGGTTGTCGGCCGCTTTTATATACTCTATAGAGATTATTCCATTTGAGGGCAGTTGTCTAATGGTTTTGTGTCGCCTTCTGATATGACGAGACTTACCATTATACATACAACTCAGTGCCCTTGCTATAGCTGACTGGCTGTCACAGTGTATACATATAACAGGTACTGATTTTTTCCCAAATAGTAATATCCTCTAAAAAGTTTCGAAGCCACTCTGCTTCCTCTGCCGCTTTGTCTAAAGCAATAAACTCAGCATGGTGGATCTGGCCAGGTAACGTTTGTTTAGAGGATTTCCATGACACAGCTGCACCACCGAGAGTGAAGACATACCTACTTGTGGATTTCGAGTTCTTGGAGTCCGATATCCAGTTGGCATCACTGTAGCCTTCTAGTACTGCTGGATATCGAGTGTACTTACGACCATAACTCTGAGTATGTCGTAAGTAGTTCAATACTCTAGTTATTCCTTTCCAGTAACTTCGTCCTGGATTACTTGTGTAGCGGCTTTACATTTACTGAATGTGCCAAGTCCGATCTTGTACAACTGGTTAAGTACATCAGACTACCGATTACACGTGCATATTCCAATTGTGATATGCTGTCACCTGTGTTTTTGAACAAGTGAAGACTGGATCCACAGGACTTTTGGCAGTCCGATTGAGTAATTCTTGAATCTTTCAAGTACCTTCTCAGCGTAATGAGCTTGAGACAAAGTAATTCCCTCAGACGTCCTGAAAACTTTGATTCCTAGTATGACATCTGCAATTCCAAATCTTTCATATCAAACTTACCACTAAGCATGTTCTTAGTTTGTTTGATAATATCAATATTGCTACCAATAATGAGCATGTCATCTACATACAGACACTCCAGAATGTATCCATTTGGAGTATCTTTGATGTAAATACACTTATCACATTAATTCATTTTGAAACTATTTGACATCATAACATTGTCAAAATTTGCATACCGCTGCTTTGGAGCATGTTTCAGTCCGTACAAGGATTTTACAAGCCTGCACACCTTGTTTTTCTGTTCAGGAACTACGTAACCCTCAGGTTGTTTCATGTATATTTCTTCTTCTAAATCCCCATTTAGAAATGCAGTTTTGCCATCCATTTGATGTATTTCGAGGTTACGTAGAGCTGCAATAGCAATCAGCATTCTTATGGAAGTTATTCTTGTGACCGGGGAATAAGTATCAAAGAAGTCTAGGCCTTCCTTTTGCGTAAATCCTTGTACCACAAGTCTCGCCTTAAGTTTCTCTATTGAACCATCTGATTTCAATTTTTGTTTGAAAATCCATTTGCATCCTAGAGCTTTGCACCCAAAGGCGGATATGGGCCCAAGCGGCTGCTTTGGGCCCCCAAATTCTGTAGGGCCCCTTTTTCAAAAAAATAATCTATACAATATATTTTTTTAAAATAGAAGAAAAAAAACCAACCAGTCGTTGATCTCACGAACGGGAATGACGATTCGCTTTCACGCATGAGCGGCATGTGCGGATCCCTCTCCTTCTCTCTTTGGAGCTTTTATTTTGCCTTTTGAGTTTTTCTTAATAAAATTTTGAGTTCCCCTAAATCAAATCTGCGCCTCCTCCACATTGCCTACGCCCGTCGCCCGTCACGAGTAGCCCATCTGGCGTCGCCCGTCGCCATACCCCTCACAACCTCACGTCGCCCACAGCCAACTCGCCCGTCGCCACTTGCTAGTCACAAGATTTGAAGTTCCTTTTTCTCTTCTTCTGGATTTTTTAATTTGATGGGTTTTGCCATCTTGGACAGTCGAAGTGTTGAACTTTTTGGGTAACTGGGTTATCTGACTACTTTACTAGTTACTAGTAGTCTAGTATTACACTACTAAAGTTATCGTATGTGAGTTGTGACAGATGTGTAGTGTAGCTAACTAGGTGTTTAAATCATTAAATGTTAATAATTTTATCTGATTATCTCTCAGATTGAGATTAGTCAGATTACATATTAGTAAATAGTATTGTATTGATACATATTAGTAAATAGTATTGTATTAATACATATTAGTAAATAGTATTGTATTGAATTGATTCAATATTACTATTACAGACTGAGACGCTGACATTACTTAATGAGCAATGCTCCATTGAAAACGCAAACGTTGTGAAAACTCGTGAAAACCATCTAGGCCGTTGTTGGGAACAACCAGCCTTGGTTAGCCTAGGTTGTTTTCACATTTTCATCGCTACAATAGCGTTTTCAATGGAGCATTGCTCTTACTTAATTACTTATTTAATCAATTCAATATTACTTATGAAAAATGCGTACGTTATCAATTAAATTTTTTTGGAAGGATATATATAAATTTGATTTCATTTAAATAGTTTCTTACAAGGCTCAAAGTTTGTTTGTACTTAAATAATTCTCGTTTTTTATTTTGTAAACTTGCAAAAGGCCCCGTTTTAAAACTTGCTTAAGCCCCCTGAAACTCAGATATGCCCCTGTTTACACCCAGAAGGCAAATCGACCAACTCCTATGTATGATTTTGCATAATGGAGTCTATTTCACTTTTGATTGCTTCCTTCCACATAGGTACATCAGGTGTAGACATAGCTTCCTTGAATGTTCTGGGCTCATTCTCTAACAGAAAGGCCATTACAAAGTCAGGACCAAATGACTTTGATGTTCTAGTCCTGTTTACTTCGTCTAGGTTCATCATTATCATCTTCTAGTTCATCAACCGAGGTACTTGCACTCCCTTGCTGATGTGTACATTTAGGATACATAGCATCCTTGCACGGAAACACGTGTTCAAAGAAAGAGGCATTCCTTAATTCCATTATTGTATTCACATGGATATCCGGTATATCCGATTTATATACCAAGAACCGATATACACTGCTGTTATGTGCATAGCCTATGAATATGCAATAAATGGTCTTAGGTCCTATTATGACCTGTTTGGGATTAGGTACTGCTACCTTTGCTAGACACCCCCACACTTTGAGTATTTGTACGAAGGTACATTACCTTCCCACAGTTCGAATGGTGTCTTGCCAGTTTTCTTATGAGATATTTTATTGAGTATATAGTTGGCGGTCAGCAACGCTTCCCGCCACATGTTCTGGGGTAACCCAGAATTCAATAACAAGGCATTCATCATCTCCTTTAGAGTTCGGTTCTTGTGCTCGGCAGTACTGTTTGATTCAGGTGAGTAAGGAGCAGTGGTCTGATGAACTATTCCATGTTCAGAACAGACCATATTAAACGGTGCATCATATTCTCTTCCTCTATTACTCATAACGATTTTAATCGCTTTGCCAAGTTGATTCCCAACCTCAAGCTTATATTCCTTGAATTTATCCAATGCCTCATTTTTGCTATGTAACAAGTATACATAGCAGTATTTTGTGCAATCGTCTATGAACGTCACAAAATACTTTTTACCGCCTCTGGTCTGTACGTATTTTAAATCACACAGATCCGTGTGAATTAGACCTAGAGTTTCAATGTTTCTTTCTACAGAACGGAATGGAGTTTAGTGAGTTTGGACTCTGTGCAAACTTCACATTTGTCACAGTTGTCTACCTTAAATTTTGGTAGTAAATTCATGTGAATTAATCGACGCAGAGAATTGAAATTAACATGGCCTAGTCTTTCATGCCAAACAGAAGAAGACTCAAGAACATAAGCAACAAGATTAATTTCATTAATTTTGAAAATAACAGGAACAACAGATTTTGGGATGACTGTCATTACAATGAATTTGAATAGTCCATCCTTAACATACCCTTTTCCTAAGTACACCCCATTCTTTGAAAGTACAAAATTATCAGATGCAAGAACGACCCTAAATCCATTCTTGCTTAGCAAAGATCCCGAACCCAGGTTCTTTCGAATATCCGGAACATGCAACACATTTGTTAGTGTTAGTTCCTTGCCAAAAGTCATCTTCAGTACTATCTTCCATATTCCTTCAATCTTGGAGGTGGAAGAATTCTCCATGAACAACTGTTCATTCTTGTTGCACTTCTGGTATGAAGTGAACATATCATTGTCCGAGCAGATGTGCTTGGTGGTCCCAGTATCATACCACCACTCACGAAGATTGCTCCCCACCAAATTGACCTCCGATACAACAGCACAGAGGTCCACGTCAGAGAGACCAGTGGACAAGTTCTCAGTAATCTGCGCATGAGTTTTGTCATCCCCTTTTGCCTTCCCAGTTCCAGCACGGATGTTATCTTTGCTGCGACAGTCAGAAATTTTGTACCCCAATTTACCACTTGTGGCATTTTCTAGCAAACCTCTCTGTGGCAGATTTTTTGTTCGAGGCCTTGTAGCAAGAACTTTTTCTTTTTGCCCTTCTGTTCGTGCTCCACCATGTTAGTCTTTTCCAGGGACTGATTTCCATAGGACTTGTCAGACTTGCGATTCTCCTATTCAATCTGCAACCTGACAATCAAGTTCTCAAGAGACATTTTCTTTCGCTTATGCATGAGGTAGTTCTTAAAGTCCTTCCATCCAGGTGAAAGCTTCTCAATGAACACTGCGACCTGGAATGGTTCACACAGCATCATGTTCTCTGCAGCGGTTTCGAGTATTATCACCTGTAGTTCCTGAATTTGACTCACAACAGTCTTGGAGTAAACCATCTTGTAGTCCAGAAATTTGCCAACTACAAACTTCTTGGAGCCGATATCTTTCGTTTTGTACTTCTTCTCCAAAGGCCCCCACAGAAGTTTGGAAGTCTTGAAGACATAGTAGACATTGTAGAGCGGGTCTACCAAGCCGTTTAGGATGTAATTTCTGCATAAATAGTCACCCTGAGTCCATGCATCAACCGCAGCAACGGAGTGCGCATCCATAGGTGCCAGCATAGGGACAGTTTCAGTCAGAAACCTGTCCAGCTTCAAGGTAATCAGGTAGAACTGCATCTTTCCTTGTCACTTCTTGAATCATGTTCCATTGAACTTTTCTGATTTTTCTCCCACAGTTATGTGTGGGCAAAACGACCGTTTGTGCCGCAACCAATTGTGCAGTCACATTTTGGGTCACTGGTGTTTGAGCACTGAGCACTCCACTGACATTCTCATTTTGTGTGTTTTCCATTTTTTTTTGAAACAGTTAAAATTCAACTGTTAGTTATAGTTTTAGTTTTTTCCGAAATGATAACAGTATCTGTAAAGAATCTTCACAAAAACTGTTAGAATAAAGGAGAAATTTTGTTTTAAGATTGTTAGAACTCGAATATTATAAAATAGGAAATTCCTAACAATGTTTGTGAAGAACTACAATTACAGAAAAGAAAGAATAAACCAGACACTTTAATACAGAGTGGAGATTAAGATCTCTGTCCTTAAAGCAAAATTTACCCCGTAGTGTGACGGTAGTTGACAAATTGCCTCCCAGGATACAACTATATTACCTTTTCTGAAGAGCAGCATCCTAGTTTCAGAGATATTCAGAGATATCAGCGAACTAGTAGCTGTGTGTACTCTTAGACTCGGACTCAGAGGAAGAAGAAGATTATGAAAATCAAAAACTGTGTCTGGTAGACAAAATTGCAGGGTTTTATAGGTGATGAGGGCGTAGCTGATGGATCATAGATCCATTACTCTATAACAGCAGAGTAATGGCTCCAAAAACGTAACTGATGGATCCATTATTCTGCTGTTACAGAATAATAAATGCCTTAACAACTAGATCCAACGGAAAAATTGGAGCGGGGCAAAAAAAAAATAATGTAGGCCAGAGCCAAGCCAAGTCAGACCAAGCCGAGACGGAGCTGGGCCGGCCTGTGTGTGTTTGTAATTTTGGCTAGGTCCTCTCTCCACTACACATTAGCGATAAACCCAGGGCTACGCCCTTTAGTCTATTTCTTTAGCTTATATACTAGAGAAATCTTTCCTAGGACTATCCATTTTCTCCAAATTTTCAAGTTAGTACATTTCGAGTACCCAACTTTGGACCAACATTTCTCATTCATACGGAAACCGTTTTTGACAAATGAGTACATTACGGAATAGTACTAGACGAGAAGAACGTAATCCGCACCGCCGGTGGCCGGAGAACACCAGAATCCGGCCCGGAAAATATGCCAAAAATATTTCCAACAATAAGCATAGGTTATAAATTGAAATTGAGTGAGAAATTGGGCTTAAAACCTGTTCATATGGCACGGCCGTAGCAGACAGGTCTTTCAAAGAAACACCAAAATCGAGCCTACCTGATGCGAACAGCCCAACTCCAGCCAAACCAGAGGCCAACGCAATCCTTCTATTAATGCTCTTATTCGGGAACACCTCAAATTCCACACTTGAAGCTTCACTACTCTCCTTCACCTCATCCTGCAATAAAATAATAATAATAATAATAATAATAATAATAATAAAAAAATAAAAGATAACGGATAAGAAACCAAAGGCTGAGGTTGAGATAGATGGAGGAGACTGAAATCTGACCGTTGAAGGTGGAGGGGGTTCGACGGGATTAGTTGAATTTGGCGGGGAGCAGCGGAGGATTGGGAGGCGGGTGCGGTGAGCAGGTAAGGTTATCGGGCGGTGAGGGGATACGGAAGGTGAGATGTTGAAGAGGAGGCGGGTCGACGTGGTCACCGCTGCCATAACTAACTCGCTTCGCTCCCTTTGTTTGGTTACTCTCCACCGAATGGGCCGTTTGATTATATCTTCGCCTGATAAAAGGAAAGGGAATGGTGTTTAGAGTTTTGCTACCACAAAGTCTAAAGTAAACTGCGCTTGCTAGTCAAAGTGGAGTGCGGAAATCAACTAGATAATTAACGCATGCATTAGCATGATTGGAGGCTAGGTTGAACACTAACTAAATCAAGATGAGACTTATTGAGTTGGTGAATTGAGAAATTAAACTAGGATAATTGGTAAGGACAAGCACTAGTTGGGCATTGTACTCTCCTGTCAAGGGAACACGTGCGCCGTGGTCTCGTCTAATACAGTTTGATATGATAAATTGATATTCGTAATTATTGATGTATTAACTCTGATGGCAATAAAAATATTTTAAATTTCCAAGCTATTTACTGTGTTGAGATGCATTTGAAGGCAAAGATCTTGGTGATGTCACGGATGTTTAGTAATGGAGATCCGGGGCGCTACAATTATATGTAATTATATCTCCTTGAATGTTTTTTTTGAGGGAAAAGTGGAATCTGACCACCATGTTTCATTAATAAGAGTTTAACGAAACAAACTCAGAGTACTGGGCCCAAGTACAAACTACAGACAGAAAATAAAACATACATGAAGCAACATGACGCGTACAAACAATAAATCCATCCAACAACCCTGGAGGGTGGGCCAACAAACAAGTTCGGTCCAGCAAAATTGTAAGTACGTCAGTTAAGCTTCGTGCAGTGCCTCCAAGGCACATGCACACCCACCTGAGACAAGTCTGGTAGGATTTTATCACCCGCCTGATCCCTACTTTCACCTCGCTGAGGGGGCCCCATCTATGGGCCCAAGCCCCGCAGATCGAGAACTGACCCCCCGACACATGCTCATCGTCGTCTCCCACCGCCTCCACCACTCATCCTACAAACGTGTCAGTAGCTCTCACAGCCGCTACCAAAGAGATAGCCGTGAAGAGAATACCTTCACCTCTCACACGATAGCACTTTCTCAGGCGATTTCTCACCAAACAACTATCTCGCTCACCCCACCAAACACCACGCTCCAGGAGAGAGCCGTGGAGAGGATACCTTCACCTCTCTCACGCACAAGCTCTCTCCGGCAATTTCTCACCACACAGACTTATCTTGACTCATATTCACAATCCGAGGGAAGAGACGACGCTGTCACGAGCCAGTGGCATAAGCAGGAGGAAACTCAATAGCCTGATAGTAGGCGATGTGAAGACTTCACCGGCGTCATCGTAGGATACTCCAGACCAACTATACCCAAACCCCACACCCCATCACCCCCAACACCAACAAACAACCGGCCTGGCCCCACGGGCCCTAAACCGAACCACCGACCTCACACACTTGAACCCCAGATCCATGGTGTTCGCGACAACAGGCGCGGAAGGATGCTCTGGCGCGACATAGTCGCTCTGCGACAGTTGAGACAGGCACCCCGGAAGATGAGATAAGTGAGTGCACTTCACGGAGGGACCCCATCTTTGGGCCGAAGCTCCACAATCGTGCAAGACAACCTAACTCCCGGCATCTTCACACTCACTACCAACCCTCGGAAAAACCAAATCAAAGCCGTAGATTGCCGTGATTGGCCCCAAGAGTGTGGACATGGTGGCAAGCGCGCAGAACATCCAGGGCAAACATCTAGCAAAGCCCCCCAATCCCAACCTAACCCGAACACCAACCTTAAACAAGACACCCCTAAACAACAACAGCAAAGTCAGCAATGGTTGACGCCGACGGGAGCAGACGACGGTGGGGCAGGGCGGCGAGGCGACGACAGCGATCGACGAGCGGCGCAACAGGGGCTACTGCAGGTCGACGGGAGGAGTAAGGGGAGCACGGGGGTTCAGCTAGTCGACGTCGAGGCCATAGGAGGAGGTCGCTGGGGGTTTTGGCATGGTGACAGCGTCAACAAGGTGGGGGGGGGGGGGGGGGGTCGCCGGAGATCTAGAGATCTTGAGGTCGAGAGGACGACTGCGCGACTAAAGAGGCGGGAGGGGAAGGCTACGCGATGCTCGAGACAGTAGGGGAAGGAGTCGACGGTGACGGGCAACGTCGTCGAACGGCGGTCGGGGAGAGGGCGGCGCGATCCCGGCCGCCACCCCCTCCAACCTCTCTCTCTAGATCTAGGGTTTTGTTTTTGGGGTTTTTTGGGAGTTTCTCTCTCTAGAAAATCTATCTCCTTGAATGTTTCTATGTATAATGTGAAGTTGCTGGAATGAAATCCACCTAACCATTATTCTTTTATCCTCGAAAAACCTTCTAAATCCGAACTCGAATTTACCTGCATTTAGATATGTTTTTGATATTTAACATGCCTAACTTTTCCATAAATTTCAAAATGAGCCGATTCGAAACTACCTTTATAAGAATATCTGCAAGTTGATCTTCTCACTTCACCTTAGAGATCTCAATAATTTTCTCATCTAATTTTTCCTTCATAAAAAATTTATCCAACTCTATATGCTTTGTCCTATCATGTTGAACTAGATTTGTAGCAATATCACACGTCGCTTGACTATCATAATAGACCTTAATAGGCTCATTCGGACCACAACATAAATCCTGTAACAAAAGTTTCAGCTATAAAACTTCAGTTATATTTAATGCTACTCCACAATACTCAACCTCTGTACTAGAGCGTGCAACGACATTTTGCTTTTTGCTTCTCCATGTAACTAAATTTTCTCCAACAAAAGTAAAGTATCCTGAAGTAGAGCGCCTATCAACAACAGATCCTGCCCAATCGGCATCAGTATTTGCATCAACCCTCAAGTAACCATGTTTCACAAACCAGACCCCTTTTCCTGGAGCAAACTTTATATATCTCAGAATTTTCATCATGGTATCCATGTGTTGTTCATGAGGTGCATACATAAATTGACTCACCACACTCGAGGCATATGACAAATTTGGCCGCATATGTGCAAGATACATCAGCCGATCTGATATCTTTCCTTATCACACCAACCTGATCTGAATCATTGCAAAGTTTCAGTGCTTCTTCTAACAGTGTATCAATAGGCTGACAAGCAGATATTCCCATTTCTTTCAACAAATCAATAGCATACTTTCTTTGAGACAAAAATACACCCTTTCTAGAACGAGAAACTTCAATACCAATGAAATATCTCAAAGGGTCAAGATACTTCATTTTGAACTCTTGTGACAAGTAACTCTGTAGTGTCTTTCTCTCCTCAGGATTATCTCCAGTTACTATCATATCATCCACATATATAATTAGAGCAGTAATCTTACCTTCTTTCTTTTTAGGAACATGGTGTGATCTGAATTACTCTGATAATATCCGAATGTCCTCATTAATTTTGTAAATCTCCCAAACCAAGCTCTTGGCGACTGCTTGAGACCATACATTGCTTTCTTCAAATGACACACCTATTACTATGTTGGACGGGTCTGTTTGGTCCTGGTGGTAGATCCATGTAAATCTCTTCTGTCAATTCCACATGCAAAAAAGCATTCTTCACATCAAATTATTGTAACTACCAGTCAAGATTTGCAACAAGTGACAGTAGAACTCGAACTGTGTTAAACTTTGCCACAAGTGCAAAAGTTTCATCATAATCATTTTCATAAGTTTGGATGTACCCTTTGGCCACCAACCTTGCCTTGTATCACTCTATTGAACCATCTGACTTATACTTCACTGTATAAATCATTCTGTATTCTACCGGCTTCTTTCCAGCTGGCAGTTCGACTATCTTCCAAGTCTCATTCTACTTCAAGGACTTCATCTCCTCATCCATGGCTGTTTTCCACCTTGGGTCGGCTAAGGCTTCCTGTACACTGTTAGGAATAGATACAACAGATAATTGTTTCAAAAATGACTTATTTGATTCAGACAATCGGTGAGTGGACACCTAATGACGCATAAGATACTTGACATTACTAGTGGGATCAGGCTCATAAGTCGGTTTTGCGATACCTCTAGTAATATAATGGAGCTTCGGACAACGACGACGATTGGTTTTGAGGTTCTGACGGTGCTAGTGGTGGAGATGACACTAGTGATGACATGAATCCCGATGGCTCATCTTCGAGGAGGTTTGGCACTGATTGTAGTTCCTCGTGGAGGTCTTCTCCCTCAACCAAATCTTGATTCGAGTGATCGTCATTACTTACATCATTCGAGTGATCGTCACTACTTACATCATTCGAGTGATCGTCACTACTTACATCCATATTTTTACCCCTTGTATCCAATTGTTCAGTCTGAATGGTAACCACTTCATCATAGGCAAGAGTCTGAAGTTCACTTCGGTACTCCTCCTGAAATTCAGCCTCAGAGGAAAAATACATCTCAATTTCATGGAACACAACATTCATTGTCACAAATATCCTTTGAGTCGGTGGATGATATCACCAATACTCTTTCTTATCCTTTGCATATCCCATGAAAACACATCACACAGCTCGAGGAGTTAACTTATTTTGCTCGTGTTGATGAAAGTGGACAAATGCAACACACCCAAACACACGAGGGGGCAAGTTGACGAATGTTGGTGCATTCTTCAGTTAATACCTGTGATGAAATTTAGGATACTAGCGGGAACTCGGATGATTAAGTATGCAGCAAAAGCAAGAGCTTTCCCCAATACATGAGTGGCATGTTGCCTTGAATGAGGGAAGTACAAACCACCTTGAGCAAGTGTCTGTTTTTTTCTTTTTGCAACCTCATTCTGTTGAGGTGTATACGGGTATGTGGTCTCGTGAACAATCCCATGTTCCACCAAATATTGTTACAGATCTGAACTCAGGTACTTGCCACCATTATCACTCCTAAGAACTTGAATCTGTGATTTGTACTGCGTCATAGCCCACTTGTGAAAATTTTGAAATAAACCACTAAGTTCACTTTTAGACTTCCTTCGAAAATAAACTTGGAAATAATTTATTCAAATAACCAAAAGAAGCATGCCCTAGACGTCGATGCCATAGCCAAATCTCTGATCTCTTCTTCTCCCTCTCAGGTCCTTCCACAGATAGAGCTTGAGTCAATGTGCTTGAACTTTCAGATTCTAAATCCAAGTAATAGAGCTTTCTGTGTCTAACCCCATAACCAATCATCTTGCGAGTCCGAATATCCTTAAACACACAATGGGAGGGCTAAAAAACCACAATACAATGTATGGTAGTAGTTATTTGAGCAACATATAATAGGTTAAAATTCAAGGATGACACAACTAACACAGTATCTAAGGTTAGATTTTTTGTGAGAGATATGGAACCATTGCCAGTAAAGGTGGCATGATCTCCATTGGCAATGGACACTTTGAATTTGGTGAATGGTTGTAAGGTTTAGACTAGTTTAGAATCAAAAGTCATATGATCTGTAGCACCTAAATCAATTATCCATGCATTATTCATAACAGAGACAGAGATATTAAAGACCTTACCATCATTACCTGCAGCAGTAACTAATGTAGAGGCGTGTCCAACACTTTTCTCAGCACCATTGGCAACTCTAACAGATTGGTTGCAATTCTTCTTCCAATGATCCCTGCTATGATCCCAGTTTTTCGGGTAGCTGATAATCTCATAACAGCGAGCTTTCGTGTGGCCGATCTTGCCACAATGAGCACTTCCTCGACTCATAAGATTTTAATTTGGTCCAGATCAACCCGGGTGGCTCTTTGAAGGACGGTTCTGAGCCACCATTGCAGCTATATCAGCGGGTGCTAAGGAATCGTTCAAGGTGCTTTGTTGGAGTTTGGTCAAACTCAGTTAGATTTCGAATCTTTGTCAAACAACAACGTAGCAAAGTCCTTACAAAACCAAACAAATAAAACATCAAATAGCAAACAGCAGCAGCTGCACAGAACCAAATAGCAACAACAACACTGAACAACAAACAGACAAAATACAGCCAATTAGGTACTCAAACAGCAACAACTGCTATTGATCCTTTCCTTGGCCAGCACACGGAACAACGAATCCAAGCAGTAGGATTGTGGCCTTTTTTTTGGAACGGATCTAAATCGAAAAGAAGGTTGCAGCGGTGGTAGTGGCTTGTGGGGGATCGACGACGCCGTTCGAGTTGGGCTAGCTGTCGGATCTGCGATGGCGATGGCGCCAGGGGATGTTGACGGCTATGGGAAGCGGCGACGATGTTGGCGAAGGCATTGATGATAGCGACGGGATCGACAATGGAAGGGAATCAGGACCGGGGTCAATGGGATCGACGGTCGGGGGCGACGGGATCAACAATGGTAAGGAATCATGATTGGGGTCGACGACGGCAGGGAATCAGGATCCGGCCCGATGACGGCAGGGAATCAGGATCGTCGATAACGGTGACGGGATCGACGATGGTAGGTTTTGGAATCAATAGGAAGAAGAAGAGGGATCAGGATCTTCTTCTTTTTCATCTAGCCTATGATATTTTAGGCTTTGATACCATATTGAAATGGGATTTAGGAAAAACAATATTTTCTTGGTATTATCTACTGAGCATCTTTTTATATACACATTACATTTTTGGAGAAGGGGTACAATAGGTTTAGACAAGATTAAGGAGAGAAGAGATTTGAGGGAATCTATTTTCTAATCTATAGGAAGCAGAATATATAGAAATTTTTACTATATTTCAACAATTATATCTTTTTACAACAAGGCGTCAGAAATTTTTATTAAAATTGTTCAAACCCGCCCATCCTGACCTGACTCTAAACCCCACCAAACTTACCTGACATGGCTTGGCTCTTGAACGTACACCCCCTAAATCCAAGTATTAAACACACTTGCTTCTCCGTACACACACATTACTGTGATTATTCTTCTTCCTTATTCCAATGTGATTATTATTGTTCGGGCTAAGTTTTACTTAACCCTCACGAGTTTCACCAGGAACCAAAAATAAAAAAATAAAAATCGGGGGTATGGTTCGGAAAATCATATCTCAAGTCAAGGACCTAAACTCTTAGAAGGAATCAGCAAAGGCCAAATATTTTTTTAGAACAAAACAAAAGAGAAATATTAATCTAGATATGCATTTGTCTAGTTATGCCCAGACCATCAATCTTATCCTAAAGTACTCAATCAATTCCACCAATGCATTTCTTGTTCAAAGGCTGAGTAAGTGAAAAGTGATGACAAACAATTAACAGAGCCGCTATGAATCGATACCAACAACAAACATCTGGGTTGTACAAGAACAAGATATCCAACTGAGCGAGCAAACCAAAGGATGATAATAGTATAAATGCAGGCCAAGTTGATTAAGAAAAAGATATACATACAACTGAAAAAGTCGAGAGAGAGAGAACAAAAGAGAAGGAAGTATGTGTTTCAAGGTGGATTGCAAGGAATGTGGTAAGATCTCATGGAGTGGATGTGGGAAGCATGCTACTTTTGTCTACAACAGCATTGAGAAAGGGAAGCATTGCATGTGCGTGTCATGGCCGGGAGTTAAGCTGACATCCTCGGAGACCACCACCACAACAGCAACCCCAAGCACAGGTGAAAAGTTGAAAGTTCCCTTTTATCTCTTGGTTAGTTGTTTCATCATTGGGATTTGGATTTTGTGTACTTGATGTATGTATTGTTTGTTGACAACCATTCCAGGTATTGTTTTGCATGATGTTGTGAAGGGTTGGGACTTGTTTCCTTCTGTTTTTGAACTATCTGTTTGTACTTTTTTGGCTAATTAAGAGCTTTGATTTGATCCCTTATATAAAAAGTTGGGTTGGCTTATTATGTCCAATTTTTATCATACAGCAAACTGCTATATAGTTAACTACGATTCAGAAGCAGATTCTAACAGTTCCACAGCAACTTGATGTATGTTCACAATTGCTCCTCGAAAATTCTTAGTGACAAGAGATGCTGAGAAGTGAGAATTCTAAGTTAAAAATATCAAAGTTTACTGGCTATAAAATAGATGATCAGTTAGGATTTGCTGATGAATCCTACATTATAGCAAATTAATCGCAATCATTATTACTAATTCATTTACCAAAAACGGAACTATTCCTGAGGTGTAACGAATCCACTCTCAATTTCTTGTATTGTCTGTACATTTCTTTGCAGACAAAGCAAAAGCTTGATGAAGAATGGCCCTGCAGGTTACCAAAGGTTCCTCAAGAAAAGGGAGGTTGTCGGTGAAATTTGTATAATATATATTAGCTCTTTCTTCAGTAGTACCAAATAAAAATCTCTAGTCTTTGTGGAGGTTGCGAAGATAATATCAATGCTAAGTAGATGCTACTTCGATGTTAATTACCTATGAGTTGCTAATCTAAGTTGGCAACTTTTATCCTTGGACGTTTCTTGCTTCTAGTAATGAATAACAAACCCCTTTTTCTTTAACCTGCTCTGTATATTGTCTTGGTTCCAACTATGTGTTACAAATAATATTTACAAAATTCTTTTTACAAAGAAAGATAGAGAGGCACAGGAAAACCGAGAAGGGAACAGAGAAGAGAAATCCGAAAGAAAAAGAAAAGGAAAATAAATTAAACAACTTACAATAAGCAAATGAAAAGTACAACTCCCAAGAAGCCGAGGCCTGTGTATCACACAGTGTCCTTAAAACAGATTTCGCCTCTCTCCGGTTGCTGGATTGAACGGAGGCGTCTGTCTCCCAGGATGCAACGGCTTGGAGCGATCCCGTAGGCACCACGTACCACTCCCGAACTGATCAGCAGCGTTTGAACCTATCACCTGACTTACCAACACAAGGACGGACGAACAGCACAGAAGAGAAGGAGAGAAAATGATATGGTTTTGTGCAGGGAAGAAAGTAAGGGGAAGGCCTCTATTTATAGAGCCTGGGTTAGACAAGGCATTAACAGCCTTCATTGTAACGGCAGACAAGGCATTAACAGCCTTCATTGTAACGGCAGACAAGGCATTAACAGCCTTCATTGTAACGGCAGACAAGGCATTAACAGCCTTCACTGTAACGGCAGACGAATTGAATGCCTTCAGCGTAACGGCAGACAAAATATTAAATACAGCACTGAAACGTTTCTGCATTCATTTCAGCCGTTACAAAAAGAAAACTGTAGCAAAAAGTGGCTCTGCACGGGGTGGGATCAAATCGGTCCGGCATTCGTGTCCGCAGGTCGTGGCGGGCGCACACAAGTCGCATGTAAACCGGTCCGTGATTTGCACCCCCCCCCCTGCGCACGCGAGAGAGAGCCTCTCTTCTAGCCATCTTACAATGCTTAGAAGGAGATTACTATATATCCTCTTCTATTTCCTTTGTTATTTCCGATGTGGGACTAAGTTCCCTTTAACCCATTTTCAAGAATGAAAACGTCTCACTTTGAGAGACAATTTCTCATTCACCCCTTAACCGATTTTAGCGAACCAATATATGATTTTGATCTACTCACGAAGGAGAACACAAATCAATCAAGATCTCTCAATAATTCATTGAGGATCTTACTCAAAAAATTGCTCAAAAATCGGTTCGAAAATAGTGTATAAAACACTCATTTTCTAACACTATGTACCATGTACCTTGACATAATTCTTGTGTAAATTTTGTAGTATGGGGTTAAGAATATGTCAGCCCACACTCCGAATTCATATTGAATGCAATTACACTTAAAACGTGAATCAATAAGCTACAAGAGACAGTAATTATTCTAAACAGGACGCAATCCTTTTTAACAATAGTGAGAACACAGTTTGAGTTGAGGAGAATGGCATTAATAAAGCAATACCCTGGAGCTATATCGGCAGCTTTCCTCCATAGTCCATACAGTACGTCGAAGTAAAGCTAGTATCAGGCTGGTTCATTCTCAAATAATAACCATGTTGCTCTACCTTGCATAGTGCTCAGTAGTTGACATCCTAAAGAAACACACAAAAACAACTTCTTCAAGATAGCAGGAACTAATAATAATGCTTACTGAACGTAACATATCTTTTGGAACCAGTTTACATGCTTGAAAGGAGCAGAACATGGATACATGAACTCCCGATGCATGCAACAGATTTCAGAATTTAATTTAAAAATATTTCAGGCAGATTCTTGTGATATTTACTCTGATAATGATGATTCTAGGAATATTGATGGTCGCAATGAAAGAGAACAAAAGTAGAGCTAGCAAATAATAAGTCCAAGCATAAAATCATATACTTCAAGAATTTATACTTGTGTGTACCTGTTCTGCCATTTGAATATCTCATTCAGTCTTTCGCTATCAGTTAAGCACATGTGAGGTTAACATAAGAACTGATGGATGTACCGAGGGAGGTTTTGATACTAACAATAGGGTGCATGATATTCCATCCATTTTAATGGACAATTAGAATAATTCCATACAGTAATTGATTTACCAAGCTAAATGGAGAGTCTGAAGGGAATATATATATATATATATATATATATATATATATATATATATATATATATATATATATATATATATATATATATAGCAATTTTAAAGCAGGAAAGTCACTCATGGAAGGATTTTGACTTGTGCTGACAACTATACTGAAAATTACAAACAGTAACCAATTGCTCCAGGGACAAGCTATTATTACACAATCATATTTATCGCCTAAAGTGTATCTGAGCTTATGATTAAGAGAAACAATACTAGTATCTATGGTCATGATTAAAACTAAAGAAACTGAAGTTATGGAATAAATGTCAGTGTGGAGCACAGCAAACATGATTGTGTTTATTAATATCTATTATCCTGAATAATAATCTGAGGAAGTTCAGATCTGTGGACCATGTAGAACGCAGTCCATAATAGGCAGTCAATAAGAGTTGTAAAGAGTCACGTACGCTTTATTAATTACTACCAAGTCTGTCTTCCATTAAAACCCTGTAATTAATGTATTGCGGACAACTACCTCCCTTAGTATCAACCACCAGGTCCACCTCGATCGTCCTCCGTTCTGTTATTAACCCATTAGTACACACTACGTATTATCGAAAGGGAGATAATGTAGAAAATTTTGCGGTACTACCCCACTTTTTGAAAATATTTAGCGCTCTGCCCCACTTCCCAAAACAATTAGCGATATGCCCTTATTTAGGACACGTCAGCAAGAAACGTTATTGGGAAAAACGGCATAGGTTATTTCGATGCCGTTCTTCCCAATAACGGCATCTGTTTGAAAAAAAAAATATCATGCCGTTATTGGGAATAATGGCATAGGTTGTTTTGTTTTTCGACAGCTTGTAGTCTACACTTAGAGAAAAAATTGCAAGTGTGAAAATCTTATAACAGATGCCGTTATTTCAAATAACGGCATTCTCAATACTGATGCCGTTATTTGGAATAACGGCATCAGTTATAAATTTTTTTAATAAAAAAGTAACTTATTATTCATCCTCTCTGACGAATAAGTTAAAAAAAAAAAAAATTATAACTGATGCCGTTATTCCAAATAACGGCAGCAGTTATAATTTTTTTTATTTTTTATATTTTATTCATTCTCTCTGTTTCCAAATGACGGCAAGAGTTCATATTTATATATAACTGATGCCGTTATCTCCAATAACGGCATCAGTAATTTCGGCATCAGTAATTTGAATGCCGTTATTTAGGATAACGACATTATTTATACGCTTTTTTCACACTTAGAACTTTTTAAAGTTAGAAGATTCACATCTGTAAGAGAAATATACTGATGCCGTTATTCCAAATAACGGCATGAAAAAAAAATGTAAAATGGATGCCGTTATTGGAAAGAAGGGCATCGAAATAACCTATGCCATTTTTTCCAATAACGTTTCTTGCTGACGTGTCCTAAACAAGGGCAAATCACTAATTGTTTTGGGGAGTAGGGCAGAGCGCTAAATATTTTCAAAAAGTGGGACAGTAAGGCAAAATTTTCGATAATGTATGCCCAGTCCTGCACACAGCACACATATCAAGTCCATGTATTATTTTTAAACACCGTCAACTTGATTAATCGTTTATCTGCCCTAGCAACTTCAACTTCATTTTTTGATTGAAAAGCACTAGTCCCCCTGCGTTTCATTAAAGAGATTTTAATTAAACAAATAACCAAACAGGGGAGATGATATTCATGCAATCCAACATTGGGCAACTTCAACTTCATTATTTTGTCACCACTTCAACTTTCTACTGCTCAACGATCGACCTGACATAGTATTATTTTTTTTCTACACACATTTTGTCTTTTTAACCTTTTCAATTTCAACCAAAGTGACAAAGATGAGGAAGTTTTGTTTTGTTTTGTTTTGTTTTTAAGGAACGCAAATGAGGAACCGTGCATGAGGAACCGTACATGCATGCATACATAAATACATACATGATACATAGATTATGTTTGATGAATCGGATAGAGTCTTACGACTCCAGTCATACCAAAAAATATATAAATAATGATAGGTACAGAGAAGTTTTACAAGCCGTAAAACGAAGTAAAAATGAAAATTACATCAGAGACAATAGAGCATACAGCAAGCAAATGACAAAAAAGAAAAGGGGGACCGTCGCGGCCGGTGGAAGCAAACGAAAAGGGACATAATGCTGGACCCCATCAGAAATGGGTCGGCGATTCCACTCGAAACACACGTCGAACCACAGGGAGAACCCCAGATCCAAACGCAGCCAATCCGGAGCCTAGACTCGGGGGAAGGCCAAGCAGCCGCACGCTCACAACACTGAAACCGTAACTAAAGGGGAATGAAAGAGCATCATGCTCCCACTGGACCACCGAACGATGAACCCTAACACACCGACTCCAGAAGACAAGAGCTCTCAAGAAAAAGAGAGGTGGAGAAGCCACGACGTCCACGAGAGGAGCAATAGCACACTCAAAACCGGAGCGATGCACCCACTCCCCAACAGATGAAAACCACCTCAAGTAGACCATGATAGCCCACTGCAGTGAGACCAAGCAACCCCAGAAAAATAATCACGTCACAAGCCAATACACTCCACAAACCAAAAGCCATGGACGAACAACATAAGGAAGCACAAACAACAAAGAAAAACAGAAAGGCAAGCTAAACCACGCCCCGCACAATCGAATCAGCCGAATCGAAGCGGCACACAGAGAAAAAGAAGGAAGGTCAACAATACCGCATAACCACATAACAACCAGAAACAAAAGCACAGCAGCAAAGCTTAACTCCATAACAACCAGCAATAAAAGCATAGATTACATAAAAGGAGCTGAGAAGAACATAGCTCTCACGAACAAAATCATCTAATAACATCCAGATAGAGGCAGCAATCAACCACAAAACAGGGACCCCTCTAAGGAGGGAAACCGAAACCAAACCGGCCCAGAGCCAAAGAAGCAAAGCCACAGGAACGTGAGCAAGATAGCCCAAAGCGAGAAACATGTGCAAATAGAGAGGAAAGCCCCACTACACTTCCAAACTAGCCAGCTCAAAACATGGCCAGCAAAGCCAAAAAAAGGCACTTCCAAAAGAGAATGCAATACATGCACCAGACTCAAGCCTGTGAAAAGAAAACAAAAAAGGAATATAAACAACGCGACAAGAAATATTAAAACGCATTAAGATTACGAAGACACTGTAAAGAGTCATCTAGTCTCCGACTACAAAGAGACTCTCTCACTTCGATTTTTAATGTAGACGACCAGAAGTTAAACAGAAACAACAAATCATCAATTAATGGAGATAAAAGAGAAGCTCGCTGTCTAAACAATCTGTTGTTCCTCTCCCGCCACGTGAACCAAATGATGATTTGAACCGAAAGGGTCCACAATTTACGGTACTTAATAACAGAAGAGATACAAGACCAGCACGAGGATAAATTGGAAGGTATAGAAGAGATTTCCCAATCTAGGCAGCAGATTTTCCACAAGGGGCTAATGAATTCGCATCTAGCAAATAAGTGGTCAGCGTCTTCAGGTAGCTTAGAGCAAAGAGGGCATAATTGACCCCACGCAATACTCCTTTTGTTAAGGATATCCACAGTGAGCAGCTTGTAGTTAAGATCAAGCAAGGAAGTGATTTTAACCTTAATAGCGGCGCAAGAACTCCAAATGAAATCAGCAAAGGGGGCTTGGATACCTCGAAAGTTAAGAAAATTATAAAAAGATTTAACAGAGAAAGTCCTAGAAAAATTCCATCGCCAGGCGAAATCCTTTTTTTGGTGCCAGGCATAGTTATTGAGGGAGGAGAGAAGATCATTTAAATCGGAGATGAGATAGGGAGGCAAAGCTTCCGAGAAAGGAACAAACCATTGCCTATGATTATTAACCAGGGAGAAAGAATCTGCTACTGAGGCTACCGAGTTGGATGCTAGACGGAATAGAGAAGGATAAGCGGAGGCAAGTTTGGAATTACCAATCCAGAGGTCAGTCCAGAATTTGGTCTTGGAACCGTCATTACAGTCATGAACGATACCGCACTGGAATGCAGAAGCCGCTTTCCAAACCCCTTTCCAGAAAGGGGAAGCAGAGCAATGAACGGAGGATGGGAATTCCCACAAATGGTGAGAAACGCTACAATTGGCCTTGATAGAATGGATCCAAGGTAAATGATCGCATTTGAGAAATCTCCATAACCATTTACGCAACAGGGCGATGTTATGGTTTCTGAGGTTTATCACCCCAAGGCCCCCATCCGCTTTGGAGGAGCAGACAATGGTCCAGTTACAAAGGTGAAAGCCTGGCTTGAAAGAGGGGGATCTGTTCCACAGGAAGTTACTTCTGATTTGGTCAATCCTCTTGATGACCCAAGAGGGGACATAATAGAACGACATCATATAAAGGGGTATGGAGAAGAGGACAAAGTTAATGAGGATAAGTCTACCACCTCGAGAAAGGAATTTACCAGTCCAAACATTGAGTCTTGATTCAATCTTATCCACCATGGGCGACCAATCAGATTTTTTAAGTTTACCCCAACGCAGGGGGATCCCCAAATACGTAATAGGGAAGGAGGCAACGGGACAGTTAAAGAAATTGGAGATCTCGATCTAGCGATTCGGGTAGCCTCCCAGCCAAAGAACCGACGATTTTTGAAAATTGACCGAAAGACCCGAAGTTAGTTCGAAACAGTAGAGCAGGAGTTTGAGGTTACGAAAGGAATAAGAGTTTGGTTTGGCGAAAATGATAGTGTCATCCGCATATTGCAGATTGAGCACACCTTCGAAAAGATGAGACCCACCGAGACCTTCAATAAACTGCAGCTCCCAAGCATTGCAGAGAAGTTTGCTAAATACATCGGCAACTAGGGAGAATAAAAGGGAGGAAAGGGGGTCTCCTTGTCGGAGACCACATTTGGTTTTAAATTTATGTCCTTCAGATCCATTGACAATAATGGACGAAGTGCCTGAGAGGAGGCTGGATTTAATCCAAGCTATCCATTTGGGACCGAAACCACAATTGATAAGCAATTCTAACAAGAAGTCCCAGCTGACGTTATCGTATGCTTTCTGGAAGTCGAGTTTAAGCAAGATCCCTTCAGAGTTAGAATTGTGACAACGAGAGATAATCTCTTGTGCTGAAGCCACACTATCAAGGATAAACCGATCCTTGATGAAGCCCGATTGGGCACGGTCAATGAGGGGAGAAATAATCGCACTGAGCCTGGAAGTAAGCTTCATGATGATTTTGAAAGAAGTGTTGATCAGGCTAATAGGCCTGAAGTTTGACAGCAAATGCGCTCCTGCAATTTTGGGGATGAGCACAATATAAGCGTAATTGATCCGGTCAAAAGAAAAGGAGCCTTGATAAAGTTCTTCAAACATACGAAACAAGTCATCTTTAAGCCAGCACCAATATTTTTGAAAAAAGAAGGTCGGAAAACCATCCGGTCCAGGCGCTGAATCACTTTTTAAGGCGAACACCGCCGCTTTAATTTCTTCCAAGGAAAAGGGGGTTTCGAGAGACGAAAGGTCCTGAGATTGGGATCCGTAAAGTTGATTCCAATCTAGGCTAAAAGAGCGGTGCTTGTAAGAACCTATAAGGCTTTTATAAAAAGAAAGGAAGGCACGATGGATCTCTGGATCGGAGCTAAGCTCAACCCTATTGTCCATAATAGAGGAGATCTGATTACAACGTTGCCTATGAGAAGCGAAGTTATGAAAGAAAGCGGTGTTGCCATCACCCTCCTTTAACCATCTAACCTTGTCTCTTTGAGCCCATTTAATATGGTTTTGATGAAGGATCTCGGCATAATCGCGCTTGCACGATAGGGAAACAGACAAAGGACCCTGTTCCTCAAGCTTGTCAATGGACTCGATGGATGCCAGAAGAAAATTTTTAAGGAAAGTGGTGTTGTTTTGTCTTTCATGGCACCAAATCTTGTAGCCAAATTTTATAGCGTGAAGTTTCAGAAAGATACTGCCCAGGCCGGTAGAGCTAGAAACACAAGCTAAACATTCTGTTGCAAGGTTAAAAAAGATCTGGTCTTCTAGCCAGAATTTTTCGAAGCGAAATTTGTGATGATGTGAGAAAGGGAAGTTGGAGTACAATGCAATGGGAACGTGGTCAGAGGATGGATTGGGTAAAGCCTTGGTGAAGGTATTGTGAAAAATGGACACCCAGGATTGGGAGACCAGGAAATGGTCAAGTTTGGCCAACGTCGGGGGGTGATGCAGGTTAGACCAGGTGAAGGATCGTCCATTCAGCGGAAGATTAGTCAACTGTAGCACACGGATACAGTCATTGAAGAGGGCTTAGTGCAAGGTGGACTAAGGGTTCGACCTTTCTGAGGCGAACTTGGTGACGTTAAGTCCCCACAGAAAAAACAGAGGTCATTAGCGAAACTGTGAAGAGCAAGGATTCATTCTGACGCCTATCAGCAGAGGAAGGGCCATAAACCAAAATAACCGAGAGGGTGGAGTTGATAGCCGTCCAATGTAATTGAACAATGAGGAAGAAATTAAGATGTTGAACTGAGATGAGAGAAATAACCGACTATTTGAAACCAAGAAAATGCCCCCCTGGATCCTATCGCATCTAACGAGATCCATTTAGTGATAAATGTCCCTCCAATCGAGCGAAAGACAAAAGGGGAAGGAGAATCCATCTTAGATTCTTGAATAGAAATAAGGTCACAATATGAGGACGCAATCAACTGAAAGATTGCCCTCTGTTTAACGGGGCAATTAAGCCCCCTGATGTTCCAGGAGATACTAATCATCAACAAGATGATTCTCCCGAACTCTGTGACGTTCCTTCTGCCTTATGTTGAAAATCACATGGGAATTATCCGAATCTAGCAAAAAACCCATATCATGGGCGCGGAGAGCCAATTCTTTATCCGACAAATAATCAAACTGGGGCCGAAAGATGGATCCTAATAATTTAGGGGGAGATTGGGGGAGGGGAGAAGCTAAGTTAGCAAGCTCAGCTTTTCTAGCCTTAATACGAGCGCTGGATCTAATGATGCGGCTCGGACGCTTACCAAGCGGTGAAAGCCACCAATCAAGGTCCTTGCCTTCCTTAAGAGGATAGAAGGGAAGGGGACTATCCTCGGAACCAATAAGTGATATAGGAGCAAAAGAGTTAGAAGAAAACACGGGAGAGGAGAGAGAAGAGACTGGATGAGAACGTGGGAGGAAGTATAACTAGCATGTGAGCGTTCCCTGAATGGAGACGTCTCCTTAGCAGGTGAGCGTACCCTGAATGGAGACGTCTCCGGAGTTCCCCCAGCCAAAGCTCTCAGGTCGGGGGATAACCAAATGAGAAACAAAGAGACAGGGGTGGGGGAGGTAGAGTACCGTAGAGAAAGCAATGCAGTAGATCTAAAATACAATTTTAAAAGATGCTAATGAAAATCACTAGAAAAAACAAATTGCTGCGAGAAAAAAGGAACTAAGATAGGATATACCTGTTTGAGAGAATGTTTCTGGTTCAAATCCGACTCCTCTTCAAGCAATAGATTATCTTGATCAAACCAACCATCAGCCTTAGTGGAGAGAGCCTTCTTGCCTTTGAAGGGAAGAGGAGCCTTCGTCGACTGACTTGAGGAGGGGAAATGAGCAAGCTTCTGGAATTTATCCCAGTCTGACTCGAAATGCGGGTTAACCTCCCAAGCATGCCAAGGGGCACTAGAGGGTTCGGGAGACTTGGTCGAGGAGATCGGGGGAGAGGCTGGGCGCACTGGGGAAACTCCCACAGCCGGAGATGCTATAGGCATTCCGGAGGAAAGAGTAGGGGAGGAATCTTAGAAGGAGAAACCGAAACAGGTACATTACTCTTCGCCGCATGAAGGGAAGAGATCTCGGGGTTAATCCAAACGAGGTTTCGTGCTTTAGAAGGGGAAATCTTCTTGTTGGAAGGAGATTTGAAGCCTTTGTTAGGGAGTGGGATTTTTTTCCGGGGCACGACCCTGTGAGAACCTCTCAAGATGGAAGACTCCGTCTTCGACGAAGAGGAGACACCAGGGTGGAAAGCAGAGGAAGAAGAAGGCTTAAAAGCTGGCTTCGGATACCCGGTGGAGGGTAAAGAAGAAGTGCCACTAATGGTAATTGAGTCATGGTATTGCACGGA
Source organism: Hemerocallis citrina (assembly GCA_017893485.1). Taxonomy (NCBI): domain Eukaryota; kingdom Viridiplantae; phylum Streptophyta; class Magnoliopsida; order Asparagales; family Asphodelaceae; genus Hemerocallis; species Hemerocallis citrina. The sequence goes on from CM030363.1 coordinate 165,194,387, forward strand.
AACAGGGAAGGAAGAGATACCATCTTTTAAACAATAAGCTTCAATCCGATCAGAGGGAGGGGGGCATCAGAATAGCGCCTCCACCTGGACACAACCCGATGCTAACTTTGCCGAAGAGGAAAGGCTGATAATCTCCCCAACACATTTAGACATGTCTCCAACTAAACGCAAAGAATCACAAAAAGGGGGTAGGCCCAAGAGGGAAACCTTAGTAGAAACCGTGCTGAGAGCAGAAGTCGAACTACCAAATTGAATCCATTTTCGAATGGAAAGTGAGATAGCTCCAACAGTCAGAGAAGAGTTAACAATCAGTTCGTCAAGGATTTTGGAAGAAGGGCAACGGATCACCACGTCACCGTTAGAACAAGTGCTTAGGACCCAATCCCACTCCTTGACATTACAGGAATTACTAAGAAACAAGTTCAATGTAAAGAATGGAATGGTGCCTCTAGAGAACGAGATCGCACCATAAGTGTCGAAGAATTCTAACCTGTCGGACAAGACAGAGCTAGGGATGAACACGTGAGTAATAATCGGCTTGTGAGGAAGAGGTTGAGGTGTGGTTAGGTCGGGCGAAGAGGATGGCTTGCTGAGGGGGAGGCGATGAACGGTGGAGGGAGTTGGAAGTAGAGGAGACCTGGAGTGCATTTTCTGCTCCTTAGATTTAATAGCAGAATCTTCCGCAAGCTTGCGCTGTAAGGAGGGAAAATCGAGAGCTGCGAGAACTTGGTCTGAAATGGGTGCTCCCAAAGTTAGACCCAAAACCTTTTGAAGCGCGAAACAACGGTGACGCGCGTGACTGTCTTTCAAGCAAAACAAACATTTCATCTTAGCGGAGCAAGATTTCTTAAGGTGACCAGATTGTAGGCACTGGAAGCAGATGAGTGGCGCTCTTAGAGCACTAGAATGATGAGAAGTGGAAGATGAGGAGATGGAAGATGTGAAAGGGCGGGAAGCTGAGGACTTAGAGAGTCCCGGAAGCTTCTCGAGCGTGGGCCTCGAACGCCCTGGATGGGCAGACCCAGGATTCGAAGATGGGCCACCAGAGGGGGGGAAGAAATCCACCTTTTTGTTTTTGTTTTTTTTTTAACCACATCAACCCAGGTGAGCTCCATGGGACACAAAGGAACCACTTAAAAAGCGGCCCACCTAAGCAGAAAACAAAGAATGGGGAAAAAAGCCAAAACAGTGCAGGAGCGCACCGCCGCAGCAAAAGGAAATCTGAAGACAGACACTCTCGCACCCAAATGGAGGAGAAGGACCTATCCTCTAGGGGGATTAAAGAATAAACTCAGAGTAAAAGTTAAGACGGATGTTGAAGAAGAGGGGGGGAGGAAGCTCAGCACAACGAAAACTGCGCACCAATGTGGGCAGAAAGACCACGAGAACACACACAATCCACAACACCACTAATGGCACAAAAAAAACACACTGCCAGAGCCTTGACGCAGCAAAATAAACAAAGAAAAAACTTAAGTGATTGGCTGAAGAAACACGTTGCAAGAAAACCAAATACCTCCGGCAAAGAGGCTAAGACAGGCTGGAAGTGGAAGGCCCAACTTAGCCGGCACTGCAGGGGGCACTCTCGCAGAAGGGAGAGGAGCACTAGCCGAAAACGAACCGCAGCGAACGAGGGAAGCTCGCTAGGGACGGAGGGGAGCTAAACGTCCACAGCAGATCAGACGGAGGGCGGACACCGCGCCGAAGACAAACCAGCACCTAGAACGGCGAAGAGGCAAACGGGGCAAAAGAAAGAGGGAAAGGAAGTCGAAAACCAAAAAGAGGGGGGAGAGTGCTAGGAGCTGAAAAGGGTTAGTGGCACGTGATGAGGCGAAGCTTTTTAATGAAGGAGAAAGGGGGGATATAAGCTGAGAGAGAAGGGAAGGGGAATTGATCGAAAAACCCAAAGTTAGTTCGAAAACCTCTCCTGAATCAATATAGATTATGTAAAACACAAATACTTCCCCATACCTCTAGTCCTTGCATCTCCATGGGGCTTCCTTTTCAACCACACTTCTGAACCCTTCATAACACGCAAAAACTCTCATGATCTGTAAGCACAAAAGGGCAAAATACTGACTAAAAGGGAAACTATGAGACAGAAGAAAAGCTAAAATGTGCAGATTTTGAATTCCAACACTAATCATTAATCAAACTAATTAATGCAATAAACCTAGACCCCAATTATATTGCCATTTTGCAAGAAATCATAGCATACAACTAACAATATGTCCCTCCTGCCTTATAGTACAGGGCTAGTTTTTCCATCTCTTTAGGCTATCGATGCTCGGCAGAAGCAACTGTACATGTAGACCAGCTACAATTGAAAATGCCAAAGAATTCAAATCTCGCAAGAGCAGTGTGGTACGAGGTTGGAGAATGACTCAAGGGATGATCGAAGAAGTTTAGATGGTCGAAGAGGTTTAAAGATTGATCAGAGACCCATGAGAAAGAGGGATAAACCCAAGCATTTAGAAGAGTATATAATGGTGTGAAGTGCTAGTGAATTTTAAATGAAGCTAGAGGCGGGAAACAAGCAGGGTACACGTGTACAGTCCAGAAATGGATATCAGAAGCTATAAGTAAGCTCAATAACCAAGCAGTCTGGAGGCGGGAAACAAGCGGGGTACACGTGTACAGTCCAGAATGGATATCAGAAGCTATAAGTAAGCTCAATAACCAAGCAGAGGAGTTGGCGATTTGTAACATACTTCTTGATCCTTCTTCTTCTTCTTCCCAATTCTTCTGTAATTCTTTTCCCCAATCTTCCAAAACGCTAGTTCTTGATTGTAAAGGATTCTTGATTTTCTGATTCTCTGATTTTCAATACAAACCACACCAGAGTATTAGCTGTGATTCTCAACTGATCTGAGTTGCTATCAATTTGGTGCTTTCACCGTCTTGATCTCAGGAATGGCGGACGAAACGAGATGGCGATTGATGGAAGAGTCGTTGGGTGCAATCAAGGAAACAACGAAAAATCATGGTGATCAGTTACAGTCGCTTGCGTTATCAATGGCGGAGCAATAGAAGTCGACATCATAGCAAAAGGAATTGATGTCAGGAGTTGTAGAGAAGTTGATGATTCTTGGTGCTAAGATCGATCAGCATGCAAACCGCACTCCAATGATGGAAACTCCAATTGCTGTAAGAAATTCTCACATCAATTCTCATGAATTTCAAGTGAGAAATCCTAGGTTAGATTTCCTTAGGTTTGAAGGTATAAACCCCCCAGGTTGGGTGTTTAAGGCAATCACTTCTTTGCATATCATCGAACACCTGATGAGCATAAATTGACCATTGCTTCGTTTCATATGGATGGAAAAGCTTTTGCATGATTTCAGTTCAAATTTGATAATGGTGAATTTTAGAAATGGGAGTGTTTTGTTAAAGAGCTAGATGTTAGATTTGGACCATCTACGTATGTTGATTATGCAGGGATGTTATTCAAATTGAGTCAAACAGTAACATTAACTGAGTATTTGGATCAATTTAAGGTTTTAGCAAACAAGACTAAGGGTCTGGGTGATAAATATGTGCTTAGTTGTTACATTTCTGGCTTGAAACCTGAAATTAGATTAGAGGTACTAGCTCATTAACCTACTAATTTGGCCGAGGCCATAGGTTTATCAAGACTGCAAGAGGAGAAAATTATTGAGGAGAAATCTATGAGAGGAAGAAATACTCATGTGAGACATTCATGGCAGCCACCTCCAAGCACGCTTCCACCATTACTCTCCACACCTGCGCAAACACCACATGTACATACTGGTTCTACTGATACTGTGAGAAGACCTTTTATTAAGAAAATTCCTCCTGAAGAGTGGGAAATGAGAAAGGGAAAAAGGTCTTTGCTTTAATTGTGATGAGAAATATTTGCCAAGGCATAGATGCAAGAAGTAATTTTCCATGTTACTAGTAGATGAAGATTCTGCTGAACAGGTTAGTGATAAGGAGTTTGTTGACGTAGCTGAGCAAGAGTTTGGGCAAGTGCCGGAGATATCCTTTCAAGCCCTCTCTGGCCAGATAAGTCTTAAGACATTGAGGATGCATGGGTTCATTAAGAATCATAATGTGCATGTCTTCATTGATTCTGGTAGCACACATAATTTCATTCAAGAAAGGTTAGTACAATATCTTAAATTTACAGTTATGCACTATCAGTCATTCAAAGTTGTGGTAGGCAATGGAGAATCATTGCAATGTACAGGAAAATGTGTATCAATACCGCTTCAATTGCAGGAGTATAATTCTTAGGTTGATTTTTATATTCTGCCGCTCCATGGAGCTGATGTGGTTCTTAGTATTCAATGGCTGAGGCTTTTGGACAAAATAGTGAATGATTACTCAGATATGACAATGTCATTTGCTCACAATCTGCAAACAGTTACATTGAAGGGAGAGTCTCAATTACCTATGTCCATAGAGCTTAATTCTCTGAGAAATGAGATGCACAGAGATAACATTGGTCACTACTATCATTTGGTGTTGCAGGAAGCAAATGATAAAGAGCATATTCATGAAGATCTACATGAAGGTTTAAATCAGTATGCACCAACAACCTTTCAAGCCGCAATGAATACTATTTTCAAACCTTTTTTAAGGAAATTTGTTTTAGTATTTTTTGATGACATTTTGGTGTATAGTAAGGGGATGCAGCAGCATGTGGAACATTTACAAATAGTATTAAGAGTTCTAGAACATAATATGTTCTTTGTGAAGAAGTCTAATGGTGAGTTTGGCAGTGTTCAAATTGAATATTTGGGTCATGTAATTACTGCTAAGGGAATTCAAGTTGCGGCTAGTAAAATTGAAGCTATACAAAATTGGCCTACTCCACGCAATGTCAGGCAGTTGAGGGCTTTCCTTGGACTTGCAGGGTATTACAGGAGATTTATCAAAGCTTATGCATTTATTGCAGCTTCATTATCTGACTTACTCAAGAAGGAGATATTTAATTGGTCTCCTATAGCTGAAAAAGCTTTTATTGATCTCAAATCAGTCATGCAGACACCTCCAGTATTGGCTCTGCATGATTTTTCGAATTGTTTGTAATAGAGACTGATGCCTCTGGTGTGGGTATATGTGCAGTGCTTCAACAAGAAAAACACCGGATAGCATTTTATTAGTAAGAAATTATCACCAATAATGCAAGCTGCCTCTACGTACGTTAGAGAAATGTATGCAGTGACTGAGGCTTTGAATAAGTGGAGACAATATCTTTTGGGTAAAGAATTTGAGATATATACAGACCATCAAAGCTTGCATCATTTGGTCACTCAAGTGATTCAAACACCAGAGAAACAACATTGGGTTCACTAGTTAATTGGATACAATTTCAAGATTTTGTATAAGGTTGACAAGAAGAATTTAGTTGCGGATGGCTGACATGAGGGTGATTCTCAGCTGTCTTCTTTGATTTATCAACTGCAGTTGGAGTTGGTAAACAGAATTAAAGAGGAATTGCAAAAAGATTTTAATTATAAAGAGTTAATGAAGAATTCTTCCTTGTTACCATCAAACTATAGTATCAGAGAGGGGTTGTTATGGTTTAAAGGGCGGATTGTGGTGCCGGAGGCATTATATGTTGAAATTATGAAGGAGTTTCACCCGAGCCCCATTGGAGGTCATGCAGGTGTCACAAAAACTTTGTCAAGATTAAAGTCATCTATTTATTGGAAAAACATGTACAGGCATGTACATGACTATGTTAAGAAATGCTCCATCTGTGAGCAAACCAAATATGACACTTCAAATCCTGGAGGGCTGCTTCAGCCATTGCCCATTCCAAATCAAGTATGGGAACAGTTATCAATGGATTTTATAATGGGATTGCCCAATTGTCAAGGAAAGACTGCAATAATGGTGGTGGTGGACAGATTAACAAAATACAGTCATTTTTTTGCTTTGCCTCACAAATTTACAGCAGCCAAGGTTACGGAGATATTTGCTCACAATGTTTACAAATTGCAAGGGTTGCCTAAATCCATAGTGTTTGATAGAGACAGGGTATTTGTGAGTAATTTTTTGTAAGAACTCTTTCGATTGCAGGGCACCACCTTGAGGATGAGTACATCCTATCACCCGCAATCAGATGGTCAGACGGAGGTAGTTAATAGATGCTTGGAGCAATATCTGCGGGCATTTATCAGCGATGAGCCTCAACAGTGGGGAAAATTCATGCATTTGGCTGAGTTTTGGTATAACTCTTCATGACACTCATCAACGGGTATGACTCCTTTTGAAGAAGTTTATGGTCGACTGCCGCCAACTATCCCTTATTATATTCAAGGCAGTGCAGCTAATTTTGCAGTTGATTCAAGCCTGGAGAAGCGCAAACAATTGCTTTTGAGCCTTAAAGAGAAATTGCTGCAATCACAAACTCGAATGAAGAATCAAGCAGACAACCATAGGTCTGAAAAAGTGTATGAGCTTGGAGAATGGGTGTATGTTAAATTACAACCATATAAGCAGAAGTTTGTAGCCAATCGTTCGGCGCAAAAGCTATCGAAGAGGTATTTTGGACCATTTCTAGTTGTGAAGAAAATTGGAAAAGTAGCTTACAAGCTGGCACTGCCGGAGAATTCTCGAATTCATCCTGTGTTTCATGTGTCATTATTGAAGAAGTATATAGAGGATCCAAGTCTTTCAGAACCAGTCTCCTTACCTGAATGCAATGATGACTAGCAAATTGTGAACCTGTAGCAGTGTTGGGTCATAGATGGATCAAAGGAGGAATGATTTTGAATGAAGAAATTTTAATCCAATGGGAGGGACTGCCAGCAGAGGATGCAACATGGGAAGATGCTAAGGCGATGAATAAAGCATTTCCACACTTGAACCTGGTGGAACAGGTTCATTTTCAAGGGGAGGGTATTGATACGAGGTTGGAGAATGGATCAAAGGATGATCGAAGATGCTTAGATGGTTAAAGAGGTTTAAAGATTGATCTGAGACCCATGAGAAAGCGGGATAAACCCAAGCATTTAGAAGAGTATATAATGGTGTGAAGTGCACGTAAATTTTAAATAAAGTTGGAGGCAGGAAACAAGCGGGTACACGTGTACGGTCCAGGATGGATATCAGTGTTAATTCTTTATTGACTGATTTTAATAAACTGAGTACAATGTGTATCCTATATATAGGAGAGAATAGAAGACTAAACCGATACATAACTAATATGGCACTAAACTAATATATCATCTAATACCCTCTCTCAAACTCAGGTTGATTCAAGCAACAAGAGTTTGGAATCCTAACGATGTTGATGTGGAAGGAACAAAAAATCGTGATGCAGTGACGATACTTGATGGTGCATGTGACGGAACTGAGAAGTAGAGTGTTACGGAAGGAAGTAGTGGTGGCGCACTGTTGAGATCTCACCCTGAACAGTGGCGGTATCTCCATATCTCGATCTGTGATGAGATCTCACTCCTAAACTGAGAAATAGACTGATGGGATCTCACCCCTGACTTGAGAATTGTCGATGATGGGATCTCACCCCGGACTTGAGAATTGTCGATGTAGTGGGGTATCATCCATGAACTGAGAACTGGATACTAATAACACCCCCTCTCAAACTCATGATCAGCCAATTGCGCAACCAATAGATTGCGTCCAATTGTTAGAACTAGATCTGGTGTGTGTCCAAAACACCAAACAGATCCGTGGGAATCTTCGACGAGGTCGTAGGGAAGGTACAAAGACTGGAGCTTTTGGAAAGTGTAGGGGTAGGGTTTGGCGAGAAGATCGCGGAGGGAGGAGTAGACTTTTGTGGGGTAGCGGGCGGTGATTCCGGCGGCCTCCTCAGTGAGGAGGCGATCACCGGAGGAGAAGGCGACGAGGGCATGGGACTTGCGTTTGGACATCACGTTGATGGCGATGGATATCGGTGGGTGGTTGGGGCGGCGGTTGACGACGGCAATTTTTAGCCATTCCGAGCCTAGAACGATGCTTGAAACGGCGGTATTGGCCGGGATCGCAAATATCGCAATGAAGACGATGAAGAAGTTTGCAGATCTCACGATCTGAAACCCAAGAATGGTGGATTTGGGGGGGAGGGTAATTTAGAGGCGGGATTGCGTAGAGGATGTACAGGACTAGAGCGATGTTGATTAGAGATGTGGCGGCGGGACGGTGTCGTACTGTGGCGGCGGAGGTGGGGCCATCATCGGCCATGGCTGTTGCTATTGTTGGTGTATCCGCTTGCTGTGGCGGCTAGGATTTGTGTTTGAGAAGGATTTTGATTTTTGGAGATTTAGGATTAGGGTTTGAGAGATAGGAGATGACGGCTAGGGTTTTTGGAGACTTGATGGGGTTTTGGTATTTTGATCGGGAGCTGAAGAGAGGGATGTTGGGAGGTGGAGTGATTCTGATGAAGACGAGAATCACTCCATCTCGATAACGAGGTCAAATTAGTATATGCCTTATAGGAATACAGACTCTGATACCATGTTAAGATTATTGGATGAGAATAATTCTTTATTGATTGATTTTAATAAACTGAGTATAATGTGTCTCCTATATATATGAGAGAATAGAAGACTAAGCTGATACATAACCAATATAGAACTAAACTAATATATCATTTAACAATCAGAAGCTATAAGTAAGCTCAATAACAAAGCCAAGGAGTTAGCAACTTGTAACAGACTTCCTGATCCTTCTTCTTCCCAAATTTTCTGTAATTCTTTTCCCCAATCTTCCAAAACCCTAGTTCTTGATTGTAAAGGATTCTTGATTTTCTGATTTTCAATTCAAACCACACCAGAGTATTAGCTGTGATTCTCAACTGGTCTGAGCTGCTATCACAGTGTATCTCTATCACAATGTAATAATTGAAAATTGAAGATTACAAATGTACATTTTTATTTTCAATTTTTTTGGTTTTGTGGGAGACCTATTTTCATTCAAAAAATACATTCTATGAGCATAATTGAATATCAGAGGAGTGAGAAAAGATGTGCAGAGTGACGAACTGTCAAAATTTTACACATCGGACGCGTGCACACTACACACATGCCTCCAAAATGGTGACCAAAACACAAAAGGATGGTGATATGTGTGAAGTGCTTAGGTTAGATTTAGATAGATGCGGAGTAAGGTCGTAGAGAAAGTGGATCAAAAGGTTAGGAGAGCTTGATTGGGTAGGATTCCAGTTGGAAGTTGAAACAAAAATATGTAAATCATAAGAGAGCAAAGTTACCGGGCCTAAAAAACCTCCAAGTCAAACATCAACAAACTCCTTCGATGATTTTGTAATCATCACCCTCCTCTATAAATTTGGAAAATTCTAGTTTCTTTCTCAATTATGAGGAAAATTCCTTTTTTATATGCATCTTCTAATATATATATATATATATATATATATATATATATATATATAAACATGTGACCTCTTCTTAGAGCATCTCCAACCATGCTAGCTATTTTGGCTAGCTAGAATATCCAAAATAGATAACAAATGGATAATTTGGCTAGCGAAAAAAACTCACACTCCAACCATGCTATCTATTTTGGCTAGCCATAAATGTTTTAATTTTTATTTATTAATAAATAGTTACAATAAGAAAAAGTATCTAGAGCATGAAAAAGAAAGACATGAGGGATTGGATATTCATACATTTTAATTAATTGTCAAAACAAAATAAAACAGATTTGATGTCCTCATCATTATATGAGCATGAGGTAACCCATAAAGGAGTAAATGTGAAAATAGTACACACCTGGACATATGCATACTTGTTGAAGAAACGAACAAGTGTTTCAACAAGGTGAAACAAAAAATCAACACAACAAAGCAAGCACTCGTTGTTGCCTATTTTTGATCGAACTCCTCTGATCTGAGACATTGGTAAACAATAGAAACAAGGTTCATTTCTAATAGAGATATGATTAAAATCGTTTTTTTAAAAGGGGGAGGGAACTATTTTCAAGAAAAATTAATTCAAATTCTACTTCAAAAGATTCAAAGGTAGCAACTGCACTTACCTCCTAACGCAATGTCCGTATGGCTGCTGTGAAAAGGGATCCATAGCAAATGCTACCAAACGAAGTTGTGACTGCATAGCAGCAGTGATTTAATTAATGGTTTTGGTGGCATGGATGCTGCACTTCGACCACCATGGATGAGAACCAGAAAAACCATGCCAGATACTATTACATGTACTGTATTATAGCACCAGTCCAAAATAAACTCACAGAGAAAACCTGCAGTAAATAGCAACAATACTGTCAATTGCGAGGTGGTTGAGATTTCAGTTTAAAAAAAGCTTAATTTAAAGAGTCAAAGACAAAAGCGAAAACTTGCCAGCTCACCACAAGAAGCCACCAGCTTGCACCATCATCTGCACCAAGTGCAATGATACCAGCTACTCCAAATGACCACAACACCATCCAACAAAGCATGACAAACAAAAAGATGTAGGATACTCTCATCACATCAGGAAGATCCCATACCATCTTCACAGCCTTTTGTAGCACTAGCATTGTGAAGGGAATCCTAGAGAAGTCCAAGTAAAAAGAACAAAAGAATTAGTTCACCTCAGAGGAATTAGGTCTAGATACTCGAGAACATCAACAAAAGATCAGTTAATATGACTTTAACAAACTATAATTATCAAAAACGGAAAATAAGGCCGAAGCTTAGGCTTTTATCAGATACTCATTAAACATTTTGTTCTAGTTTGAGGAAAAGAAGAAATTTTGATCCTACATAAACTTCTGAAAGAGAACAATATACATTAAAGGATAAAATCATACTTATCGTTATATAATTGCCAAATCTGTTTCATGTATACTGAGATCAAATCTGTTTCATCTATACTTATCATTTTAATTAATTGTGACCTATACTTATCATTTTCATTGTGCACGGCATTGGATATTCATACATTTCAATGAATCTGTAGAACAAAGAAGGCTTCTTATCGAACTGCATTGTAAAGGAAAATGATACATGCTTATACACATCACAAACAAACTCATTTTTACACACATCATGCTTATAACCCTCCTCCTACTCAGGAAAGGGAAATTTCTTCTATTTACAACACTTCAGTAAAGTTGTCAACGCTTATCATAGAAATTGTCGTCGACATTACCTTCCCTCCAAGTTATTTTCCTTCAGTTATTGAACACATAGTTGGTGGGGTTTTTGGTGCAACCTGGGAGAGATAAATAAATTCCTAAACAAATATTTGCGAATCTAAATGGTAGGCAGGGCCGGCCCTGAGTTCCGGGGGGCCCTAGGCAAACTTTCGAAATGGGCCCCCCCTACCCCATATAAAAAAAAAAAAAAAATTTACGCGCGAAATGCGTGCCTATATTTACAAGGGAATTTTGAAATCGGGGGCCCCAAAAATGGCGATTTCGGCGGGGGTCCAAGGCGGCCGCCTTGCCCGCCTACATGTCAGGGCCGGCCCTGATGGTAGGCATGCACCAAGAGCATCTTGCAAGTTAGATTCATCTTTGGGAACTTACAATTAGAAGTCTGACATAGTTGGATTCAGAGCTATATTCAATTTGGATGTCTGACATAAGAATCTGTCAAGTTTAAAATTAACCACTGTTTTATATGCTTCTACTATATATGTCATATTGACCTTTAAAAAATCAACTCCGTTTACAGTTTAAGAATGCTTAGTTTATCTTGTCTGTACTTCTACACTTTTGCAGTTTGTCAGATAAAAACAGAAACGTACACAGGAGGCAAAGAAGAAGATCTATTGTGTACGTACCTCAACATACACAGGGTTTGGGGGATTGAATTCTGAAAAGATATGCATGATCACCATTCAAGAATAGAAATCTTCACTTTTAGGTGATTTATTTACATCTGTAGAAATACAGAAACAAGACCTACAATTTAATAATAAAATCTCAAAAATGTTTGCACTAAAACTGTTAGGATTAAGAAGTCTTACCCAAAATATTTCTCAGAAGAATTTGCTGGTCAGGCTTGGCATCCCTTATGTGAACTCCAAAGTATCAACTTGCAACTTTACCTTCGAATTACACCAGGAGAATCACAAAACCTATAATAGATCAATTTGTCATTAGATAATTGATATATAAGAATGATATCATATCAACTGGAAGGCCTAGAATTTACCTCCCAGACAAATATCTTAGCAAGTCATATCTCAGACAGGTCTGACTTCGTCTGCACCTAATCCGGTAATGGGTAGTTGATTTTTGCAATTCCCCAAGAAAACATTGAGCTACCGCTTTTATTAAAGGTCATCACAATTTTCGCTATCACATTACTATGCATATGAAACTTCAAGAACCACAACTACTGTTCACTGCTTCTGTTAAAGTTTTACTACCATTCGTTATTGATTGCAAAACCATTAACACCTCAGATTTTATCCTTTCATTCCCATGTCTAACCAAGAGTAGCATACCGAAGAGAAATCTCAAGTTCACTCTGTTGAAAGTCACAAGAAAGGATGTTTTTCCATTCCCCTGGTTTTTCATCTCTACAAATTCCAAATAAAAGGAAAAGAAATGTGATAGAATCAGGCAAGCAACCCTTTTGACTCATCTTGTCTCTTAACTCCATTGCCTTTGCAAGCATTTGATGGTTACAAATGCAGAAGATGATAGAATTATAAACTGCAGTTAGATAATGGCATCCATCAGTTACCATATTCATGAAGATATTCAATAATGCACAATCTCTATGCTGTTGGAACTCAATTTTACAGTTAGTGAGCCCATTAACTAGATAATTGAATGTGACATCATTTGGTATGCACCTCCGAACCAACATCTTTTCAAAGAAGGCAACAGCCTTACCAATCTTATTATCTTTGCTAAAGTTACCGATGAGAATAGTAAAAGTGACAACATTAGGAAATAGACCACATGATTGCATCATTCTAAAGAGAACTTCAGCTGTTGTGAGATCTCCTTTACGTCAATACCCATTAATAAGAGCAGTGTAGGTGACTACATTGGGCCTGCAATTTCTCTTCACCATGTCAGCAAGCACTCTCAAACCCCCATCCAATTCGTTTTGTTTCACATGACCATCTATAATTGTAGTGTAGGTGAACTAATCGGGTCGAAAACCCTCCTTCCTTATCTTATTTACAAATGAAACCACGTCATTCATCCTTCCGGATTTACAATACTCTTTAATCATCGCATTATAGATAACAGTATCGCACCTAATTCTCTTTTTCCTCATAAATTCGAAGAGCTTCTTTGCCTCATCAAGATCTCCACTCCTGATAAACCCATCAATCAGTGTGGCATAAACAAACTCATCCAAAACTACATTTTGGTCAAGCATCTCAGAGAGCAACACTTTTGCAGAAGGGAGCATACCTCTTTTGCAAAGCCCACTAATTAGCACATTGTAGATATTCGCATCCGGCAACACTCCCCTCTCCGTCATCTTCTCACGAATCCCCAACGCCTCCTTAATCTCCCCATTGACAACAAGACCATGAATCAGAGCTCCATAAGTTACCAGGTCCGGTTTAAGCCCTCTCTCTACCATTTCAAGAAGTAAATTTGTGGCCACTACAATCTCCCCATTCCTCACAATACCCATTAATGAAAATTAAAAAGAATAAGTATTACCTGTTGAAGAAGAACAACCCAACGAAGTCATGAACCCGATGACCAAGATGAAGAATCCGATGAACAAGAAGGAGGAGAGACGGAGAAATTTAGCGAGCGGATATCAAATCGCCAGATTTGGCAAGCAGATCTCGAGCGGAATTGGAATCACCAGGATCGCGATCAATTTGGCGAGGCCGTTGGAGAGAATCTTTTGGGGATTTTCACTATTTTGGCTAATTTAGGGGATTTAGCGAGCCCGTTGGAGATGGTCTTACATGTCAAAACATCATGAAGATCAATTCATAAAACAAAAATGAAATATATAGAATCATTCATAAACCAAACAAATTGAATTTGAACATAAGTTGCCATCATCTTTACTAAACAGATGCAGAAATTTCAGTGTACAAACTCATGTTTAAGAAAAAACAACACAAACATTCACCAATAATCCCCACAAGAACACACCCCATCCCTAAAGTGATGAAACCTCTTGTTATCCCTCACGATGATCTCCCTCTCGACAACCTTCGAAATAATCTTAACCGCATTGTGACAATCCCCACAAATCCTTAAATTCTTCATGATCCTCAGCGTCGTCCCGGGTGGCGTGCTAATAAGCCCAAAGGCAATCGCCAACCTCTCACTATGATACATTAGCGCCTTCTCCTTCGCCTCCTCCTCGATATCATGCAGCACGAACCGTGTATCCGGCACGTACCCTGCTGCCCGTATCTCCCTATGTAACTCCCTCACCTTCTCATAAGCCTCCCTCCTCCTCGGGTCTGAATTTGCTCTTCTGTTTCTTGGCCTGGACATTTCATCAAACAAACGACGCGCATCTTCAGCGCTGCCAAGCTTGCAGTAAACTGCAGCCAATGGGATGATAAGGGATGGTTGCCTTATAAGAAACTGATGGGCTCTTCTAACAAAGGGTAATGATTTTGATTGAATGCATGCATGAAGGAGGAGACTGAGGCTGTGTAGGTTGGGTGGGGTGCCCTGTTTGTGCAGTTCCGATGCAATTTGAAGCGCGGTTTGGATATTTCCTTCATTACAGGTTGTTTGGAGGGTGAAATTGGAAGGAGGGGAGTTGGAAGTTGGGGAAATGGAGTTTGATGGGGAATGTGTGACTGCTTTGCAAGAGAATGCGGAGGTATTGGTTTTACGGGTTTTCGATATTGAACAAGGTTGAGTGAGGAGTTGGGAATTGGAGGGTATGGGATTGGGAGGTAACAGGAATTTAGGAAAAGTGGGAGTTGAGGGAGAAAGTGGAAGCATTGGGGAAATTTTCAGGAGGTAAGATTGCTGAAGGCAGTGGCAAAGTTTGAAGATGATCCACAGAAGTCAATTACCAGAATTCTCCTTCGGTGATAAAGGAAATTGCAGCCACAGACTGGGGAGCGATTCTCACATATAGACCAATTGAAGAAACTATTTGCGTTTTAGGGCCACTAGTCAAACTATTTGCATTAAAAGGCTAGTTGAAGAAAATCTTACAAAAGAAATCCTACCTTTTAAGATATTTATATAGCCTATTTCTTTTTCGCAAACTCACTACCCTATTTAAAAACTGGATATTTCACAGATAATAAAGAAATAAAGATTAAAAAATCTTTCAAAATTTAAAACTAGATACGTTGATAGATGATTATCAGAAAGAAAGCATATTATTGAAAGGAAAATATCAGAATATTTGTTAATAACAAGAAAAATAACTAATAAACTACTCAAGAAAATATAAAAAGAGATAGCATACAAAGTATTAGATTACAGAAACGAAGAAGTAAGTTGGTATTACCAACACCTGCTAGCATACAAAATATTAGGCTAAGTATGGTCAACGGAGCAGTAGGATTAAATCCAAATATAGGACCAGAAATGTATATGATAAACATACAAGAGTTGGAAGGAGATTGCAATGGTCCTGAGTTTGTAGGAATTATAAGAAAAGATTTAAAAATCATAAATAAGAACATAAAAGAATTAGGTAGGTATATAACTGATGACACAGAGGAAAATTTGGGCATAACGAAAGAAGGTATGTAGGAGTTAGAAGCCATAACAAAACTTAATATAAATATTTTAGAAATAAAAGATTTAATGACAAATCCCAATTCAGTAGAAATAGAGCCTTAAAAACCTAGATATAACGAATGAAGAAATAAAAATGGATCAAGATAAAGAAAAGATTATAGTAAAACCTACAGAAACTCAAACTGACATGTACGAAATCTTAAGGCCACCACCTAATAAACGACTTTATCAATTACCATGGAAATGGAAAAATACAAAAAATAATAAATTAGGAAGAGACAAAGAAAAACAAACCCCAAAATATGAACTTGCAGAACACTACGAAAAAGGAATAGCAGGAAATTGAGAATGGCTAGATCTAGACTGCGTAAAAGACGCAGATAGAACAATAGAAGAATGGGTAAAGGCCTCACTAATAGTATGATTTAGGCAAAATCTTTCAGGAAACGCATTTGAGAAATTTATAGAAGCCACCTGTGACAGTGTAAAAATGGCCTGAGGCCCAACCAGGGCCCAATACTATTCCTACTCAGAAAAGTAAAAATAACAACCTGGTTCGGCTCCGGACCACTTCTGGGTCGGTGCCGAACCTCGTGTTTGCCCTCACGGTACTGGCCTCCTCGTACCGACGAGCCTCAGTAGCCCTCGGAGTCCGATCCGGGGCAGTCCCACAGGCCGTCCCCCCTCTCTGGCGGGGCAGAAGGATGACCTGGCGCAGCCTAGGCCCTCCGATTCCCCCCAGAGGCACAGGAGGCTCACGATGGGCCACGTCAGCTCCAAATACCGCCAAGGGTTTCGCCACGTCAGCCCTATACCACTCCTGGTATCGCCACGTCCGCCCTAAACCCCCTGGGCCTTCTGCCACGTCAGGCCCATGGGCTTTCGGATCCAAACCCGGCCCCCAAGTGGAACCAAACCCGGTTGGGATTCTCTATAAATACTAGACCCACACCCACCTTGTGAGGTAATCAATCTTTTGCCACTTAAATATACCTAGTTATTGCTACTCTCTCACAGAGACTGACTAGAGCGTCGGAGGGTCCGCCACTGGGACAAACCCCGGTGTTTCAGGACCGTCTGCAGGTACACAAGACCTCGGATCCGACCCTTCCGATCCGAGCCCAACCTCCAACATCTTTCCGAGCTCATCGTAGGTCCCAGAAGGTCAACTGAAGGTCGGCAGACGAGCGGCAATCTCCTTCAATACAAATTGAGTCCGAACTCACACCTGGTGCTTCCACACGTTTCTCAGAAATAAACAGCATCAGGTTGGCACCGTCTGTGGGAAACGCTGCTCCAGAAGCCGATCCGACCCAGACCCTCAAAGGCCATCGACAGCCGAATCCTCATGGCCTCCAAAGGCAAGGGGGCTGCTTCCTCCGTCAACCAGTGGGACTCGCCCCCACCCACTGATGAAGCCAGGCCACGCACGTCGAAACACAAGGCTCTCCCTCGGGAGTCCCAAAGGAGCGTCGGCCGGCCAGCCCAGCCCGACCTCCGGGGAATAATCCTCAACCGCAGGATTACCCGCCGCAGGGGAAGGGCCGCTTCCAACCCGGTCCCGAACCGTCCGAGACCGCCGCCCGAGGTACGAAGATCCGCGCTCAGCCGAGTCGGAAGACAACCCTCGGACCAACCAAACCAAGTCGGTGGAGCCCACGTCACTCACAAGGAGCTCCAAGACTTCCGAAGAGAAATTCTGGGAGCCCTCCGACGGACCCCCAGGGAAGAAACCCCCCATTCCCAAGCAGGGTCGGACGCCGAAGCCAGCGCGTCCCGCCCTTCAATAATCTAGCCTCAGGATGATGACGTTCTCCTAAGGCGCCTACAAGGGATGGAGGATCGCCTCGATCACGTAGGGGACGGCGGCCGAAGAGCGACTCAGGGGTACAGGCCTGTCCGTCCTCCCTTCTCCACCCCCATCCTCCAAGCGGAAATACCCAGGAATTTCCAACCCCCTCAGTTCGAGACCTACGACGGCGAGGGAGATCCTGCTGATCACATGGGGGGTTTCAAAACCCTCATGATGATTCACAGCGCCTCGGATCCCCTGCTATGCCGAGCCTTCCCTGCCACCCTTCGTGGTCCCGCTCGTGAGTGGTTCTCGAAGCTCACCCCTGGCTCCGTTTACTCCTTCGACCAACTCGAGGGCAATTTTCTCGCCCACTTCGTCACCAGCCGGAAGGCCGAAAGGACCAGCGCCTCATTACTTGGGCTCAAGCAGATAGAGGGGGAATCACTCAGAGTGTTCGTCCGGAGATTTACCGCTGAGGCAAGGTCGGTCTCCTCCCTCGACCCAGGCGTCGCTTCAGCGGCATTCCGACACAACGTCCGCCCCGGACAGCTGAAGGCTTCTCTGGCCAAGAGACCCCCCGTCGACTTTCCCGACCTCCTTAATAGGGTCGAGAAATACATTAGGGCAGAAGAGGCCCTTAATCCCGAAGATCCCAGGGATGCCACCGGGAAAGGAAAGCGGAAGACCGAGGAAGTCGAACCACCAAAGAAAGCTCCAAGGGACCCGGGGGCCGTGAAGAAGGTCCCGCCGGTCCCCCGCTTCGAGAGATACACTCCCTTGACGCACAACATATCCGCCATCCTCCTAGAAATCGAAGACAAAGGCATTGTTCGACTACCTCCCCGACCTAACAACGGCAAGAACCGAGATCAGCGCTTCTACTGCCGCTTCCACCAGGACCATGGACACGACACAGATCAATGCCGGGCCCTGAAAGACGAGATTGAGGAACTCATCTCCAGAGGATGCCTCCGAGAATTCACCCGAGAAGTCCCGCGGGGTCGACGAGATACTAGGAGCGGGATACACTCGCCCCCGAACCCCCCTCCGAGCCGCATACCGGGTCGGGATCCCGAGTCCGAGGGAGCCGCGGACACACCTTTCATCTTACATTGAGCCCATGGAGGGCTAATAGGAGGAGAATCAAATACTTTCCGAAAAGCCTTCCTCCGAGGGATGAATACTGTCCAAGACGATCCCACTCCCGAGCTACAAACCGCGCCAGTCTCCTTCCCAGGGGAGGACCTCGAAGGCGTTCGCCTCCCCCACTGCGACGCCCTCGTCATTAGCCTCCGCATGGCTAAGTGTGAAGTTCACCAGATCCTTGTCGACTACGGCAGCTTGGCGAACATTCTTTCCCTCAAAGCCTTCGAGAAACTGAAGTTACCTAGAGGCAAGCTCCAACCGGTCGGATACACCTAACATGGGTTTTACGACATCCCTATCGAGCTAGAGGGGATTGTCACAACGCCAAGACAGCTAACAACGCCATACTCGGCCGATCCAGATTATGCTCCCTCCAAGCGAGGCCTTCGGCCTACCATTCGGAGCTCGAATCTTCCACCCCACACGGGGTCGGCGCCGTCCGAAGCAGCCAAGAAGCAACGCGGTCGTGCTGCATGACCATCGACGGAGGAGCAATGTTCCCCCCCAACGCCGTCATGCTCTAACCTAAGAAGGACAGCCCTACCCCCGGACCTACCGCCGAACCAGAGAGGTTCCCCCTTGACGCCTAGCACCCAGTGAACTCCTGCAGAGAGCAAGCCTAGACTTTAACTTAACTAGAAGTAAACCTTTTGTAAAGCTTTCCTTTGTATAGGACCGTTTTTAGCGCCCCCCCTATCTTATACTAAGGAAATCTCGTTGCATCGTACCCAAAACGCCTCGGCAGACCTGACCTAATACCCGGTTAGGGGGTCGACCCCCAAGGCGTCACCTCGCCCCACTCTAATTCCTCGCGAAACAATGAGGCCGAGCCACATCCCCTTCATCACTTTATATACCGTCAACCGGGGCAAAGGCCGTTACAGAAATACTCCCCTCGTCTCGAGCGGCGCGCCACGTCAGAACGACGGGGGCCCACCTCGGGAAGGGAAGCCGCAACCTACGAAGTGAGCCAACTCGAAGCACATAAGCGGGGAGATCCGGAAACGACCGGCGTCGAAACCCTTGGCAAGTCCGAATTACTTTTTTATATAAACACGAAAAGGCGGGGGCCAGTCCGCGGGAGGCAAATACAATCGAAAGGAGGAAAGAAGAAAGAAAGACAAAACTATACAACTCGGTTTCCCTCCTCGGCGTCAATCGGGTTCACAGAACGATCATCGGCCGGGTTGTCAACGAGCCCCTCTACGACAGGGACCTTCGGGGTCCCATCAATCTCCATGTCGTACTCGAAGTTCGACAGATCGAGGGTCGGATAGAAATGCCTCACGTGACTGAGCGCCTTCGCGTAGCACTCATCCTGGGCGGCTATCACCATCCGCTGGCCCGCATCCGTCAGCTCTTTCCTCTCATTGGCGAACGCGGCTATTAACTCCCCCTTCTCCTTGGCAAACTTCCTCTTCAAAGAGGCCACCCTCTTCTCCCACTCGGTGTCCTTGGCCTCGAGCTCCAGCTTCATCTGCTGCTCCCTCTGACGCGAACCCTCGAGCTCGATCCGCATCTCCTTCGTCTCTCGTCCGCTCTGGTCCGCCCGAGCACGCTCTTGTAACAGGGACACTTCGTAGAGATTCTTTACATTAGCTCCCTGCATACAAGCCTGCGGCCGAAAGAAGTGGATAAGAAGAAAAACTCCTGAGGCAAAACCAAACGGGAAGGAGGAGGTCGACAAGCTTACCAACACGGTGGCCTGCGCCAGGCGCGTGAATGCCACCTCCACGGGCTCGTTCTCCATCATCTGGCGATCGCGAGGCGTTGCCAGCTTTTCCACCACCTCTACGGCCTGGGCTTCCTCGGTCAGACAGTCGCTCATCCGAACCGACCAGTCCGGCACCCACCGCTGCCGCAACAACTCCACCACCGGGTCCTCCTCCTCGACCCCTACCAAGGGACCTTTCCCCTTGTCAAGATCGGACGCCCTCGCCGGGCCCTTACCCCTCAAAGGGGCACCCCCCTTGCCCGTCTCCGAACGAGTCCTCTTAGCCCTAGGCTCAAGCGGTACCTCCGAGATAACAAGGGGCAGCTCCCTCGGCCTCTTCGCCGCCTCCGTCTTCTTCTTCTCGGCATTTTCCTTCTTCATGGCGAGCCGCCTTGCTTGGATCGATGCCTCATCCATATCTGCAGAAAAAACCATTAAGAGCAATGAGCAAGAATGTGCGAAAGGATCGAGGGAAAAGAAACAACTACATACGGAGAACGGCGGGGCTCAGTCCAACGCTCGCCAGGCGAACCTCCGTCACCTTCGTCCAATTAATACTAGGGGACAAACGAAGACGCTCGACAAACCTCCACTCCTCGACCGTCAGGTCCCCCTGCCCCGGCGCAGGATAACTCGGCTTGGAGTAATTCCATCGAGTCGGAATGTCCCAGGGCTCTTCACTCCGGATCACCAGATACTTTTTTCTCCAGTCCTTAATAGAGTCAGGGTGGCTATGAACAACCTTCCTCCTGCTCCGGGGGGAGATATAGTAAACCCCCTCGGCTGCCGAACAAAACATCAGCGTCGCTCGGAACACGTTCAAGCGCAAGGGTACCCGTTGTTCCTCGCACATCAGTACAAAGCTAAGTATCTGCTCCCAAGAGTTCGGCCCATACTGCATCGGCGCCAAGGAGGCCCAGTTCAACACTTCCCGAACAAACGGATGGATCGGCAGCCTCAGTCCAGAAATAAACGCGTCCACAGGGAAGACACAATACCAAGCAGACAGGGGATCGGTTGGGCGTAGAGTAGAGCTCGGCAGCATCAATTCGTAACTAGGACCTATGTGGTACGCCAACTGCAAGACTTCCAAATCCCCGCCATCCAAGGCGGTCAGAATCACGTCCATCAACACTCTCGTCCGACTCGGCGAAGAGGCCTGCACACCAAAGAGCTCCTGGTCGGACAGGTCGTCAGGATACTGACGGAAATGCTTCGGCTGCGCGGGCGAACCAGTCCCCTGGCTCGAGCCACCAGTTCCCAACCCTACCTTCCTCGGAACCTTCTTCCTCTTCTCGGACCCTCGACCAGTCAGCATGGAACTCGGGCCTGCCCCCGGAACCATGGATCTCCTTACAATGCCGCCCTCGCCTCTCTCACCCTCGGTAGCCGGCTCCAAAACACGGACGTCGTCCGAACCATCAGTCGCTTCCTCCGACTCACTGCTCTCCACCACGAAGGGACGACGAGGGCGCGACCGCCTCGCACCATGTGCCGCCTCCTCAACCACCGGTTCCTCCCACGAAACCGTGTCAGAAGACTCGTCAGCGTGCACTGACTCCTCCTCGAGTACGGGCTCCTCCCAGGACGTCGAGTCAGAGATAGACTCCACCTCCCCCCCAGACGTCGACGCTGATGAGCCGGACTGAGCCCTGTCCATCTATGCCTAGACTAAGTAGACTTGTTAACTCACCTGGGGTTACTTCGGAAGGGCAAGTCTGGTACAGCAAGACGCGAAGATAAGCGCTGAAGTGTTGAAAAATTTTATTTTGAAAAAGAAAGGAGTGGACAAATAGGGAAGAGGGGGGACTATTTATAGGAAATAGAAGCGACTCCTCGATTCCCGCGAGTACTGTTCACCTATCCAACATGCAACTGCCGCCTAGGAATTCGCGCCACATCCTCGAAACGTGCGACGCTGACATCATCCATTGACAGGCTGGCAGCCAGTCAAGGAGGCCAGCGCGGAAGAAGTATTCGGAGGAGGGAACATTTTTATTTTTAAGATTTAAGGCGCCGTCCTCAGACAGACGCCCCGGGCTCCGAGACTGGGTCGGTTCCCCTTTCACCCGCGAGCAGCTCGGGGCTTACAGCGTCATCGGCCGAAGACCCGAACTGTTCCCGGGTGAGACAGAAACCGCCTCAACCTGGAACCCTATTGGAACACAGAATAGTCAGCCTCCAATCGGAGAACTACTCATCTACCCGGGGCCCAAAGCTTCAAGACGCCCCCCTCGGCAAGCACCCCGGTCAAAAGCAGATCAACACCCGAAGGCCGAAAGAAGTGCTCCATTCCGAGCCAGTTGATGCAACTGCAAAGGCCCAGCCTACTCCAGCAACGGAACCTTCGCAGTTGCAAACAACCGGCCCGGAACGCTCTTCATCCCTCTCGGAAGGATAGAACCTCCACTGTTGCAGACGGCTCACCCTTCGAAGTTCGGTCGTTATCCCTCTCGCCCGGATCCCCCCTGGATCTGACCGCCACATCAGGGCCATCAGATCCAAGAGAAGATCGGGCGACAAAGAAACAACCTCTCCGACAAAACCGGGGGCAAGAATTATCAAAAAACAGGCGTCCGCCGAAGCAGACACCTTTAAGGGCCAAGCAGACCACCTTTGCTTTGATCTGAACCACAACGAGAAAGGGGGAGGGGGGTACTTATAGCCTCCCCCCAGGGGCCGGCCTTTATGATATGGGGAAAACCAAACGACGGAAGACCATGCGCCAAACAGTTATTAGGCGGCGCCATTAACGCACCTAGGAAATGGGAATCTTGCACAGGTCCCAAGGCGCCCCCAAATGCTCCGCGAAAACAAAGGACTACCCTACTCAAACAACCCCAAGGCACAACGGTTTGCCCCCTAACGGCCCGACCTATGATCCCCTCACCAGCTCGAGGTCCGGTCTGGCACCTGGGCACCCCTCGTCGGAGGATCCACGGGCTGGCCATCACCCTTACCAGCCCGTAACTCCCCCTCATCTCGGGGTCCGGTTTGGCACCAGGGTACTCTTCTCAGGAAGAAACAACAGCTCACCTTCACCCTCACCGACCCATAATCCCTCGCCAGCTCGAGGTCCGGTCTGGCACCTGGGTACTCTTCTTCGGAAGATCCACCGGCTGGCCATCACCCTTACCAGCCCATAATTCCCCCTCGTCTCGAGGTTCGGTTTGGCACCAGGGTACTCTTCTCAGGAAGAAACAACGGCTCGCCTTCACCCTCACCGACCCGTAATCCCTCGCCAGCTCGAGGTCCGGTCTGGCACCTGGGTACTCTTCTTCGGAAGATCCACCGGCTGGCCATCACCCTTACCAGCCCATAATTCCCCCTCGTCTCGAGGTTCGGTTTGGCACCAGGGTACTCTTCTCAGGAAGAAACAACGGCTCGCCTTCACCCTCACCGACCCGTAATCCCTCGCCAGCTCGAGGTCCGGTCTGGCACCTGGGTACTCTTCTTCGGAAGATCCACCGGCTGGCCATCACCCTTACCAGCCCATAATTCTCCCTCATCTCGAGGTTCGGTCTGGCACCAGGGTACTCTTCTCAGGAAGAAACAACGGCTCGCCTTCACCCTCACCGACCCGTAATCCCTCGCCAGCTCGAGGTCCGGTCCGGCACCTGGGTATTCTTCTTCGGAAGATCCACCGGCTGGTCATCACCCTTACCGACCCATAATTCCCCCTCATCACGAGGTTCGGTCTGGCACCGGGATACTCTTCTCAGGAAGAAACAATGGCCCGCCTTCACCCTTACCGGCCCATAATCCCTCGCCAGCTCGAGGTCCGGTCTGGCACACGGGTACTCTTCTCAGGAAGAAACAACGGCTCGCCATCACCCTTGTCGACACATAAACCCTCGACAAACTCGAGGTCCGGTCAAAGCCTCAGGACAACACCGCCAGGAAGGCCCTAGGATTCGCCCTCCCATTTTTTCTACAACCATAAACACTCCTCCACGGCTAGCTCCCACACCCCTTGCAGGAGTGGGGGGCTTGTGTGACAGTGTAAAAATGGCCTGAGGCCCAACCAGGGCCCAATACTATTCCTACTCAGAAAAGTAAAAATAACAACCTGGTTCGGCTCCGGACCACTTCTGGGTCGGTGCCGAACCTCGTGTTTGCCCTCACGGTACTGGCCTCCTCGTACCGACGAGCCTCAGTAGCCCTCGGAGTCCGATCCGGGGCAGTCCCACAGGCCGTCCCCCCTCTCTGGCGGGGCAGAAGGATGACCTGGCGCAGCCTAGGCCCTCCGATTCCCCCCAGAGGCACAGGAGGCTCACGATGGGCCACGTCAGCTCCAAATACCGCCAAGGGTTTCGCCACGTCAGCCCTATACCACTCCTGGTATCGCCACGCCCGCCCTAAACCCCCTGGGCCTTCTGCCACGTCAGGCCCATGGGCTTTCGGATCCAAACCCGGCCCCCAAGTGGAACCAAACCCGGTTGGGATTCTCTATAAATACTAGACCCACACCCACCTTGTGAGGTAATCAATCTTTTGCCACTTAAATATACCTAGTTATTGCTACTCTCTCACAGAGACTGACTAGAGCGTCGGAGGGTCCGCCACCGGGACAAACCCCGGTGTTTCAGGACCGTCTGCAGGTACACAAGACCTCGGATCCGACCCTTCCGATCCGAGCCCAACCTCCAACATCTTTCCGAGCTCATCGTAGGTCCCAGAAGGTCAACTGAAGGTCGGCAGACGAGCGGCAATCTCCTTCAATACAAATTGAGTCCGAACTCACACCTGGTGCTTCCACACGTTTCTCAGAAATAAACAGCATCACCACCTTTATAGGAGTAATAGAAAAATGGTGGAATAGACTAAAAGAAGAAGAGAGAAATAATTAAGAAAATCAAGACCAACAGATGATAAAGAAACTGAAGAAACATTAGCAAAACTAACCTTAGGTCTGAAAGAAATAATTACAAACTACGAAATAGCAATAAAAACAGAATTCAGTGTCTACGATAAAGGAGAAAAACACACTATATACAAAAAGAATCAAGCAAGATGGAGACTAAGCAACTTAGAAATATGCGACATGTGTTATTTTGACAACTATGCTTGTGAATTCTGAGAATGGCTAAATTTTTTTAAAAAAAACCACTGAGTTTTGGGCCATTTAAAAAAAACCGCACTAAGTTTTTATATATTAAAAAATGACTCAAAATTTCAAAAAACTCCACTGGGTTAGTTAGGGTTAGGGTTGGATTAGGGTAGGGTTTAAAAAAACCACTTTCATCTTTTATTTGTGTTTAAAAAAACCACATTCATCTTTCATTTGTGTTTAAAAAAACATCACTTAACTAATCAGATGTTTAAATAAATTCCCCCGAACTAACCTTAACCCTAACCCAGTGGAGTTTTTTGAAATTTTGTGTTGTTTTTAAAATAAAAAAAGCTTAGTGTGGTTTTTTTTAAATGGACCAAAACTCAATGGGGTTTTTTTAAATTTAGCCTTCCGAGAATATTCAAGATAGTTATTATACAAAAGAAGAACGGAGTCCAATCTTGGACTCATTCTTTCTAAAACTACCTGATCCATGGAGTATAAACATATATAGTGCATACATAAGTGAGAAAGCAAAACCAGAAGTAGATACTTTAGGGTATAGAGCACAATTTGTAAAAGATTATAGGGATAAAGTATGCCAAGATGCTAGAGCAACAATGAAATACTACAGAACTTATAAACAAAGAATTTGTTGTGAGGATGCTAGACCGAATCATTGGGGATGTAATAATAACTATAATTATACAAAGAAGAATAATAAAAAATTTCAAAAATATAAACCAAAATATAGAAAAACTTTTAAAAGATATAAAAAAGGCTAAATTATATAAAAAAAGGCTACATATAAAAAAAAATACACAAAGTTTTGGGTCAGTTTAAAAAAAGTACACAAAAGTTTTTTTTATAAAAAAAGGACACAGTGTTTAAATAAACTCCACTGGGTTAGTTAGGGTTAGGGTTAGTTCGCGGGGGTGGGGGTGGGGTGGGGGGTTATTTAAACATCTGATTAGTTAAGTTATGTTTTTTTAAACACAAATAAAAGATGAATGCGGTTTTTTTAAAACACAAATAAATGATGAATGCGGTTTTTTTAAACACAAATGAAAGATGAAAGTGGTTTTTTTAAACCCTACCCTAACCCAACCCTAACCCTAACCCTAACTAACCCAGTGGAGCATATTTAAACATTGTGTCCTTTTTTTTAAAAAAAAACTTTTGTGTACTTTTTTTAAACTGGCCCAAAACTTTGTGTATTTTTTTTTTATATATTTAGCCAAAAAAACCCACTGAGTTTTGGGCCATTTTAAAAAAAACAGCACTAAGTTTTTTTATATATAAAAAAAACGACACAAAATTTCAAAAAAAACCACTTGGTTAGTTAGGGTTAGGATTAGGGTTAGGGTTTAGGGTTAGTTCGGGGGGGGGGGGGGGGGGGGGGGGTTATTTAAATATCTGATTAGTTAAGTGATGTTTTTTTAAACACAAATGAAAGATGAATGTGATTTTTTTAAACACAAATGAAAGATGAAAGTGGTTTTTTTACCCTAACCCTAGCTAACCCAGTGGAGTTTTTTGAAATTTTGTGCCCTTTTTTTTATATAAAAAAACTTAGTGCAGCTTTTTTAAAATGGCCCAAAACTCAGTGGTTTTTTTAAAAATTTTAATTTAGCCTATAAAAAACCCTATCAAAAACACTTTAGAAAAATAAATAAAAATAAAAATAGACAATATACCAAAAACCCTAAATAATGTAATTGCTACATATATGGAGAGGTAGGACATATATCACCAAATTCCCTAAAAGAATGAAGAAAAAAAAAAATAGATAGAAGAAATTGAACAAATGAATAACATAAATTATGAACCCATAGAATATGAGGAAGAATGGTCAAAAATAAGTGAAGATGAAGAAATAATGGTAATGGAAGAAGATAGTGGAAGTAGTGAAAGTGAAACAAAAGAATGTGAAATAAACATGATGACAGAAATAACAGAAATAGGAGAACCATTAGAAAGAGAAGAAAACAATGAAGAAGTAAGGAAAAGAATGTGATTTGACATACAAAAATACAATAAAATAAGAGCGACCAAATTATATATAAATTCAAAAGAAAATTTTAAACTACCAATATTCGAAAGGAAGAAAAGTACCGTCATAATAGTCAGGAATAATGAATAACGTATAGACATTGAACAAGCATAAACCATAATCCCATTAATAACCGAAAGAATAATGAGACAAGAGATGGAAAAAATAAGCGAGAAAACTAGAAAAATCTTAAGGCACATACATTTAGGAGCTGTACAAATAATAATAAAAGCATATTTTAAGGAAGAAATAAATACACCCGTGGAAATATACCTAATGGATGATAGAATAATATCAAGTACACAAGATGCCTTAATAGGAATAGTACAAGAAAACCTAATGTACCAAAAGATAAAATTTACAATAAAACCTAATTTCTCTGTAAGCATGGCAGAAGAAAATAAAGACAAAAGTCTAGTCATGTATCACAGATTATCAGGAATAGAAATGATAGAAAAAACAAAGTTATGAGTATACATAAGAAATATTTATGCGTTCACTAGTAAGCATGAAGTAAAAAAATAGAAATACAGATAATTTTAAAATAGAGCTGCTATTCAGCGAAATCATAAGATACAAACCAGCTAGAGAAAATCTTGAAATGACTATACCAAATTATATAGAATTCGAATTTAATAAAGTAAAAGAAATTGCAAAAGGAAAAGCACCACCAACAATGTTCGGAAAGAGATCACTATCAATAAGAACAAACAACAAGCATTAGAATTAATACCAATAATAAATACATTAGAACACCAAAACAATAACCAATTTAAAATAGAAATAGAATATTATGACAATGGAAAATGGAATAAACAAGTAGCCTTAGTAGATACATGAGCTACTAATTCACATATTAAACAAATAAATATAAAAACAACTGAATTAATGCCATTAGAAAACCCATAATACTACCTAGATTATTACAATAATAGACATCCAATTGTACATATAATTATACTGCCACTAAGGATAAATGGTACAAATAAAATGTTATTACACTTACACGTAGACCCAGACCACCATGTTAATGAAATATTATTAGGACTGACTTCCTTACATCAGTACATCATTACTCAATTCAAGAAGAAAAAATCACAATTACAGTAAACAATGAAATTATAGTAATAAATAGAATATTAGACAAATGAATCCATTAAGAGCAACAAAAAATATATTATACATACTAACAGAATTTGTTTACGAAGGATACAAATCAAGAAACTATCATAGTCTAATAGACACATGAGCATGCACTAGCTTGTTGATTCTTGGTTTTGATGACTATAACACAATGCAAAGTTGTGCTACCACCTATATATTGCAGGATGTACCAAAGACAAATACCATGGTGCAATACACAAAAGCAAAGTTGATCCAATGAAGCTTTCAAGAGAATCGATCATGTAACACCTCGAATTCCAAATAAGACCGAATTCGAAGTTCCACAGGATCTTTACACTTCTTCGTACAATTTTACAAGGAATTAAAAACTTTTGTTACATCAGAGTTACAATGACATTATACTTTTACAGCGGAAGCAATTTACAACAATAACATGAATAGAAATATACAACACTTGAATCATTCTTTAAGTAGCATGCATACTTTAATCTTGTCAACCACTTTATCCTGCATAGAAACTGTGGGCACGTCAGTTCATTCAACTGACGCTAGGATATAATACATCAATTTTCTCTTACTTGGTAAGCACAAACTTGTCACAAACAGAACTACGGGGACTATCCTATTGATGTCGTATTGCGCAGTGCACTTAGTCCTTAATGCGGTTATGTATATTACATGACACTAATGCGCACTTGTTCGGATTCTATGCATCTCATACTACATAGGTCCGAGGGTAAGCCCTTAATTGTTCTTTATTTTGTAGGGTTCAATCCCTCACCATGCCTTAATCTACTACGGTAACTACGGTAAGTATCCTAGATACTCTATGAGTTATGAGCTCATGTACAGACAGCCTGGAGGGGAATCCTATATCATGACACGATGCATCATGTAGAACCTATGGACAATTTAGCCTCTGTCATGGGACATGACACCACTCGCAGTCACCAAACACCCCACAAGCGTCGCCTGCGGTACGAACTCCTAGAGACATATTCACGTCATGACACGACGCATCGTGTAGACAGTCTGTGAATATTCCCACGCCGTAGCTCCGAGGCCCTTATACTTGTGTTCTTCTCTTACTTTTGTCACATCTCCACTATGTGTTTAGTCCTTAATTTATTTGAATCATGAATAAAATCAATCCTCTAGAGATAGCACTTTCCACTATACCGGTCTTAACCATTTATATAACACGACTCAAATCTTGGTCTTTTCATTTCAAATCTTTTCTCAACAAATTCTTTTCAATGCCGATATGAGGCTTAGCTACACTCTAGTTCTCAATTTCACTTCATAATCACAAAATTGAGTTTTCACTCATAAAGTATTTTCATAATCCAACATGATTCCCATTTCATTTCTATGAATCAATTTCATACATAAAGTTCAATTTCGATTTATATCTTTCACATTCAAAATTAATCTCAATACTTCCATTTAATTCTCGTACTATTATTTCTTTTCTTCAAAATCACAATCATTTTTTCCATTTAACTTTCAAATGCAAGACTTGCACAAATTATAGAGTAAAATTTCATAGATAAACACTCTTTAATTTTTCTCATGCAAGTCCCCTTTATAAATTAGGTAGAATTTTTCCTCACGGAATAAATCATATTTTCTACTTATGCAAATGTTAATTTTATAGCATTCTACTCAATTTTTACTTCTCAATCTCTTTAATTTAAGTCCAATCTTGTATAAATATTTTTCATGAAGTCCATACATTTTTAAAATAATTATAATATATTTTTTGGATTTTTAAAAGTCCAAAAATCACATTAAAAGTCAAAAAACCAAAAAAGTGTTTTAAGTGCCTAACTTAGGAATCGAACCCGCAACCCAAAGACAACACCCGCCAGCAACAGTGACCACACTGTGGCGCCACTGAAAGCCAGAAAGGCCAAGGCGCCAATGCGATATGAAGAGGGGTTTAAATCCTTATGAATTAACTCTCGAGTTTCGGATATTTTTAAAAAAATGAAAATAAAAAGGGCTAATGCCCAGTTTCGAACCTGAGATCCAAGGCCAACCCACGCTACAGTAAGCAAACCCAAATGCACCCGATGACCAATAAGTCCAAGTGACTAACCTGATATGGTTTGGGATTCTAGGGTTATAGTTCGAGTCTCTGTCCTCTTCGAATTTTTATAAAAACAACTATTTTAAAATTCTTTTCTTCTCCAATTTAATTCAAAAACTCCGGATTTTAGTTTCTATATAATTACAGTATTTCAGTAAAATAAAACTTGATTTTTGACATAAAAATCATAATTTTACTTTCTACTTACATTTGTCTCTACAATTTCGTATTTTAGAAAACAAGTATAGTTTCTCTACAATTTTGCACTTACAATTTTTCCTAGATCACATCTATTATTTTTATTATCATTTTACCATCATTTCTACAGCAAAAATCTCCTTTTTCATGGCAATAACAAGTCAGTTAAGCCATTCACATTTTCATAGTTCTCATTTCGATTAACAAGACATACAAGCACAATTTCTTAATTTAGCATATATCAACATATAAATCATGGTAGCATGGTAATTTCTAAGATAACAATCATAACTTGCATCAATTAACATTCTTTTTAACAATCATTCATACTTTGCAATTTGTCTCATTTTCACAACACATGACTAAATTAATTAGAGTTTTCTTAACAATTTTACCAATCAATTCCGTAGCATGATATCTAGTTAGAAGTTCGAGAAAATCACCCACCTTTAATGGAGAGAAACAAACAAAACTCCTAAAGATCTCCTAGAATGAACAAGGGAAGCCTTCTCTTCCTAGCTTGAGCCACCAATTTGACTTCTCCTCCTAGCTGGAATGGTGTTGAACTCCTTCTTCTTGCTCCAATGGTAGGCCGGCCAAGTTTGGGAAGGGAACACACACAATTCAACTCTCAATCTTTTAAACTCACAATTCTCTCAATCTTTTGACTTACTAATGTTTCTTCTTTTCTTTCTTTCTTTCAATAATTTAGGTGCAAGAATGAAGAGTGTAAGGGGGGGTATTTATACAAATTTTGAGTGCAAATGGAAGGCTAGGATTAGTCCAAATAGTTAAGGATCAAAGGACAAGATGAATTAGGGAGTTGTAGTAACTATCCATGATGAAGCAACCACCTCCCCACTTCACCCATCTCTCGCTCTCTCTTTGCACAATCCAGCCTACCCCTAGGGTGCATCATGCACGTGCTAGTGCAATGCACATGCAAAACTAGTACCCCCTACTAAAAGTTTGTTCATGCAATTTAATTAATTGCCAACTAGATTAGTCTACACTACAAGCTAGGCTAATTAAAAGAAGAATTAAGTTAAATGGGCTCACTAATGGGCCAATTAACCATGGGCTCTTAATAAATAAATAAATTAGTTATAGTAGGCTAGAAAGAGATAATTAGGCCTAGGATTTTATTAGGCTTTTAAAAATAGGCTTTTTAGAAAAAAAGAGAAAGACTTGAAATAATTATTGTTTCATGTTATAAAGAAATAGGCTTTTAAAAATAGGCTTTTTTACTGTATCGTGTAGAGTGGGTTTGCTCTCTCTAGTGGTGAGAGAGGTCTACGGGTTTGACATAGTTGTTGTCAAACGCCGTAGGGTATTCTTGAACTTTTTCAAGAATAGTGAAAAATCTCAAGTAGGTTACTTGGAGACTAGATGTAGATTGGGAGGATCGAACCAGGATACATTGCTGTGTTCTTTGTGGTTGACTCTCTCTGTGATTGTATTTTCTTCACTTGCAATCTCAATTTTGTTAAGTTTTAGTTCAAAAACTTGTCTGGCAAGTCGAATGTTTTCACTATAAGTCGACTGGTCAGACTCGTAACTCTCAGTAAAATACTCTTCTAATCTGACGCTTCAGTCGACTGGATATCTCTTTCCAATCGACTTAACATAACGAAAAGTTCAATTTCTTAATTAATTTTTATACAACACTATTCACCCCCCCTCTAGTCTTATTTGCCTTGCCTACTGTAGGATCCAACACTTGGTATCAGAGCCTGGTTGAGTGCAATGAAAATTACTTCTAATGCAAGCCAATACCATGAAGGCCAATCCACACAAAGGTCACCCCTATTCGATGGAACTAATTACAACTATTAGAAGTGTAGAATGAAGATCTACCTTCATTCTATCAACTATGAGATTTGGAACATGACAGAGACAGAGTACACCGCTCCTAAAATTCCATACGGACAATGAAACAATGAAATGAAGGACAACACAAAGAACTATGCAAACTATTCTGTGCTCTTACCAAAGAGGAGTTTAATCGTATGTCTAATGCAACAACGGCGTATCAAATTTGGCACACACTCGAGCTAACTCATGAAGGTACTAATAAAGTTAAAAAAATCTAAGATATCTGTTCTTGTTCACAGGTTCGAGATGTTCTGCATGAAGGAGAACGAGAATGTGTCAAATATGATCACACGGTTCACGGATATTACAAATTCTCTTGTGGCTCTTAGAAAGACGTACACTCAAGCCAAAATGGTGAGGAAAGATCTTCGTGCCTTAACCACCGAATGGGAGAAGAAGACCACCGCCAAAGAAGAGGCCAACGATTTAACACAACCCTCTCTTGAGAATCTTGTAGGAAATCTCATGACATATGAAGTTCAACTTGAAGAACGCAAGAAGGATCTAGAACCTCAATAAACAAAGAAAAAGACACTCGCTTTCAAGGCCATATCGGACTCCGAAGATGAAGAAGAAGATGAAGAAGAATTAGCCATGTTCAATAGAAAGTTCAAGAAGTTTCGAAGGAAAGGTAAATTTAATTCCAAATTTAAAGATACTAATGAACTTTCCATTTGTTTCAAGTGTAACAAAATAGGTCATATGAAGAAGGATTGCCCATTAGAAAATACGAAATCCAAAGGAAAGGCTCCTAACTTCAAGAAGGACAAGTACACAAAGAACAAGTATATGAAGAACAAGAAGGCATATCAAGCAAATTGGGACGATAGAGACTCTTCATCAGAAGAAGAGAATGAAGAGACAAACGAAGTTGCGAATGTATGCTTCATGGCTATACAAAACGAAGTAAGTGATAACTTTGATTCAAATGACTTATTAGATACTTTTAATGAGATTTCAAGAACTTAAGAAGGAGAAAATTAGAGTTAAAAACTTAGAAAAAGTAAATCAAACACTTTCTCAAGAGAATCTTGATTTAAATGTTGAAATCAAGTCTTTAAATTCTCGACTTTCTAATTTAGATATAGATCTTGTTTCTCTTAAAAAAAATATGAAGAGATATCCAAGAATGTATCTAAATTTAACAAAGAAAAGGAGAATTTAAATGAAGTTTTCCAAAATCAAGTTCAAACTAATAAGAGATTTGGACTTGGTTTTCAAAAGTCTCTTGAAAAACATCATGTCTCTAAGAACACTAGTAGTAATAAGTTTGAATCTATCTTTAGTGTTAAGAATAAATTATATGGGTTTTTTGAAAAACCACAAATTGTTGTTTTCCATGAAAGAGTAATTCTGTAGTTCAGACCTGTCGACTGAACCCAAATTTCAGTCGCCTGTCCAGAGGTTCTGAGTTTTATTCAAAGAAACGAAAATCTCAGATAATTCAACCTATTTCACCTCCCAGTCGACTGGCTTCTAGTAACAGTCGACTGAAAGGTTCGATAAAGTCGACTGGACAGAGCAAAAGCATTTGGGTTCCAGTCAACCTGAGTCTAAAAGATAGAATTACTTATATAAATTCATATGTTCTTAATGTCTGTAATTCTGTAGATTATATTCGTGCTTTTGGTGGAAAATCAAACTCACTTTGGGTTTGGTTTCCTAAAAACTAATCCCTTTCGGACCCAATGAAAAGGGTACCATATTCACAATGATTATTTTATAGGTACTTAAAAGAGAACGTTGGATACTTGACAGCGGATTCTCCAAGCATATGACTGGTCATGCTAACCTTCTTTCTTCCATACAAAAGATTGATGGA
Organism: Hemerocallis citrina; assembly: GCA_017893485.1. NCBI lineage: Eukaryota > Viridiplantae > Streptophyta > Magnoliopsida > Asparagales > Asphodelaceae > Hemerocallis > Hemerocallis citrina. The sequence continues at coordinate 165,228,872 of CM030363.1, forward strand.
GGAACAGTCACATTCGGTAACAACAACAAAGGGAATGTTATTTGTATAGGCATGGTCGGTAAGAACACTACCCTTACTATAGAAGAAGTTTTTCTTGTTAGTAGGTTAAAGCATAATCTGTTAAGTATTAGCCAATTGTGTGATAAGAGATATAAATTGTTTTTGAAAAAGATTCATGTTTAAATTATGATTCTACCATGCAAAATGTAATTTTTCAAGGCTTTAGGAAAAATAATATTTATGAGTTATGTTTAAAATCAAATGATTTTTCGAATAATTTTTGCTTAGTAGCTTCTAACAATGATTTTAGCTTTGGCATAAGAGATTTGGCCATGTGAATATAAAAAATATTGCTAAATTGTCTAAGTACAACCTAGTTAAAGGACTGCCAAGACTATCCTATAAAAAGGATAAGTTATGTGATGCATGTTAACTAGGTAAACAAGTCAAATCTACTTTTAAGACAAAAGAAATGATTTCTACTAGTAGTCCTCTCGAATTAATTCATATAGATATATTTGGTCCTACTAGAGTCGCTTCTTTAAATAAAAGTAGGTATGTATTTGTTTTAGTAGATGATTTTTCAAGATTCACATGGGTTTTCTTTTTAAAACATAAGAATGATGCCTTTGAAGTATTTGAAAATTTTTGTAAACGGATTCAAAATCAAAAATCTCTAACCATAGTCACTATTAGAAGTGATCATGGTGGAGAATTTGAGAATGAAACGTTTTCAGAATATTGCAACAAGAATGGTATAACACATTTATTTGCATTTCCTAGAGCTTCACCACAAAATGGAGTAGTTGAAAGAAAGAATAGGACTTTGCAAGAGTGTCCACGTACTATGCTTATTGAAAGCAATTTGCCTAAGTACTTCTGGGCTGAAGCTGTTTCAACAGTGTGTTATGTTTTAAATAGAATTTTGATTAGGCCTAAACTTAAGAGAACATGTTACGAATTATTTTTTGATAGAATTCCTAAAGTATCTTACTTTAAAGTATTTGGTTGCAAGTGTTTCATTTTAAACACTAAAGATAATTTAGATAAGTTTGATCCTAGATCTAATGAAGGTATCTTCATTGGATACTCAAATAGGAGTAAGGCATATAGAATTTTCAATAAGTCAACTTTGACTATTGAAGAATCTATGCATGTTTCGTTTGATGAATCTTTGCCTTCATCTACTGTTATTGAAGATGATGAAAATATTTTATCACCTTTAAATAACGTTATTAAATCACTAGAACAAACTACCCTAGCAGATAAGTCGACTTATAAGGAAGTCAAGTCGACTGATTCGCTGATGGACTAGTTAAGTCGACTGATCCTGTTGTAATGACTCAAACTTTACCAAAATTATTTGTTGAAATTAGAGATCATCCTCATGACATAATAATTGGTGATATCTCACGTGGTATTCAAACAAGATCTCATGTTAACATGATTTCTCATACGGCTTTCTTGTCGGATTTTGAACCGAAGAATATACAAGAAGCTTGTGAGAATGAATTTTGGATGAATGCCATACAAGATGAATTAAACCAATTTATAAGAAATGATTTATGGGATTTAGTTCCACGACCCCCTGATCATACTATAATTGGTACCAAATGGTTATTCAAAAATAAGTTAGATGTATCAGGACAAGTCGTTAGGAACAAGGCTAGATTAGTTGCTCAAGGATATAATTAAGAAGAAGGCATAGATTTTGATGAAACATATGCTCCTGTTGTTAGAATAGAATCAATTAGGATCTTATTATCTTTTGCATGTTTTATGAACTTTATACTTTTCCAAATGGATGTTAAAATTGCTTTTCTTAATGGTTTTATTAAGGAAGATGTTTATGTTAAGCAACCACCCGGTTTCGAACATGAACAATTTCCAAACTACGTTTTTAAATTGAAAAAGGCTTTATATGGTCTTAAACAAGCATCTCGTGCTTGGTATGATCGGTTAAAGACTTTTCTATTAGAAACTGGTTTTGAAATAGGTAAAGTAGATACCACCTTGTTTATTAGGAAAATAGAGACCGATATCCTAATCATACAAATATATATAGACGACATAATTTTGGATCTACTAATAGTAATCTCAGTCAAGAGTTTGCTAATACTATGAAAAATGAGTTTGAGATGAGTCACATGGGTGAACTCAATTATTTCCTTGGACTACATATAAAGCAGTCACATAATGACATATTTATTAATCAAGAAAAATATGCTAAGGAATTACTCAGATGCTTTGGCATGAATAGTACTAGTAGTAAGACCACACCTATGGCTACTACTACTACACTTGACAAAGATGAATTAGGTAAGAGTGTCGATCAAAAACTCTATCGAGGGATGATTGGATCACTCTTATATATAACTGCCAGTAGACCAAACATTATGTTTAGTGCATATTTCTATGCTAGATATCAGCCAAGTCCTAAAGAGTCTCACTTAAAAGCCGTGAAACACATTTTAAGATACATTAAAAGCACATCTGAGTATGGTTTATTCTATCCATGCACCAATAATTTTCAACTTTCGTCGTATAGTGATGCGGATTTTGCTGGTAGTAAAACTGACCGTAAAAGTACTAGCGGTACTTGTCACTTTTTGGGACATTCACTAGTATCTTGGTGCAGTAAAAAGAAAAATTCAGTATCCCTGTCTACTACAGAAGCTGAATATATTGCTACAAGTTTGGCTTGTGCCTAAATTTTGTGGATGAAACAAACCCTAATAGATTATGGTATTTCATTTTCAAAACCTGCTATAATGTGTGATAATACCAGTACCATTAATTTATCTAAAAATACGATTCAACACTCACGTACAAAACACATTGATATTAGACATCATTTTCTACGTGATCATGTTTTAAAGGGAGATATATCTTTAGATTTTATTTCTACTGATAAACAAGTAGCATATATCTTTACCAAACCACTTAAAGAAAACACATTTATCAACGTTAGAAGAGAGCTGGGAATCTGCTGTTTTCATGATATTTCTTGAATTTTTAACTTGTGTAAGGCGACTTAAAAATATTTTCTAGTCGACTGACCAAGTATTTTACGTTGTCTATTTTACTAAATTTTATGCTCTAGACAGTCGACTGTGTACAGTACTAAGTCGACTGACAGACATATTACTTGATGTTTTTGCTTGATTCTCATTGCTCTCGACTCAGTCGACTGATCTTCAAACCCAGTCGACTATCGCGACATCAGTTTGTCTTTCTGATTCAAAACGGCACATTTTTTGGAGGTAATTTTTTTATTCTTTTTACCCGTTGGCTGATCCCAACCTTTGATTCCCTTCTGATTTGATCTCAGTCCTCAAACCATTAGTAAAACCCTAGCTTTTACCCCTCTTCTTTCACTTTCCTTTTTTTCTTTACTTTCTCTCTTAGAAGACGACGACCTGTCGGCTCTTCCTGTGCTTCGCAATTTCAGTGATTCGAAGCTCCTAAATTGAAGATTTCATCTAGATTTTGAGTGCGTTTCCCTTTTGTGAAGTCTATTTGAAGCTTTGTGCTTCTCTCTCTCCATTGTTGGGTAAAAATCCTGATCTTTCTCTTCTTTCTAAGTTTTCTAGAGTTTGGTATCATGCCTCCAAAGAGAGCTCGCAGTTCCCATGTAGAAGAAGCTCAATCATCCCAAAACTACCTTCAATACTTGAGGAATCTAAACCTTGTTGAGAAAATTTTCATTATATGCCAAATTGCTATCTTTCCGGGGAGATTTGTCAATTTTCCTGATTTAGATAGATTCCCCTTAGCCCCATTGTTTGAACAATGTGGATTATTTGACTTGCTTTTTCTTGTCAATCAATCCTATTACAATCCACAACTTGTATATTTGTTTTATACAAATATGAAAGTTTCCACTTCTGAGGATGGTAGCGAAATATTTCTCCTTACATCGGTGAAACATATTCGCATGAAACTAACTTATGAAAAATTAGGGATTATCTTGAGTATTCCTAATGAAGGGATGGATTTAGGGGAAATTGAAATGGATGACGACTCTATATTGTCCAAAATTTACTTGCTAAATCGCGGTCCCCCTATGACAAACAAGTCAATTACACCGCTTGCTAAACTTGTTGCAAAAATTTTGTTGTATAACATTATCCCTAAAACATGTAGCTACAACCAATTCTCTTTTGAATTGCAACAAGCGGTGTACGCCATTTTCGGAAACATCCAAATAAATTGGAGTCGAGTCGTTTTCAATCGTCTCCATAAGGCTCATACTTCTTTTCTTCCTTTTGGTGCTTTACTTACTCATATCTTCAAATTCTATGAAGTTGATCTTTCTTCTGAGTCTAGTGTTGTCACTCATTATGAGTCTTTTGATCGTGCAAATTTAGCTCGTATGAAGATTCTTAACTCTCCTCCTAGGTCTCCTCAAAGGAATGTCCCTCCTATTCCTTTAGCCACTTCAGATCATAGGTCCTCTCATCTAGTTCGTCTCGTCCTAGAGCTATTTTTACCGATCCTGAGAGTCTTTATCATTCTGTCAACTATCTCATGGATCATCAGGATACCCTTGAGGCCAATCTTGCTCACCTAACCCACTTGTTCACCCACTAATTTCCACCTCCTCCTCCTGCCTCCCAAGGTACTGCTGACGAAAATGAAGACTGACTTGATGTATTTTCTATTTTTTTTTTGTAATTTTTCGTTATGTTTGATGTATTTCACTTTTATGCAGTATTTGAAACCATGTACTTCAATTTTCTTCGTATAAATTTGTTATGGTTTTGCAATGTGTTTGTTCTTTCTGCAATGCTTTCCATTATGTTATTATTTCTTTCCTCCTATTTTTTTTGTTGATGACAAAGTGGGAGAAAAGAATGTGTTTGTTTTGTGCTTATTTCTAACTTGTGCATGTTGTACATTAGTTAGGGGGAGCATTTTTAATTATTATTATTATTGTAAGCTATTGTGCTGTCATCATCAAAAAGGAGGGGGGGGGGGGAATGTTGATTCTTGGTTTTTATGACTACAACCCAATGCAAAGTTGTGCTACCACCTATATATATTGCAGGATATATCAAAGACAAATACCAGGGTGCAATACACAAAGGCAAAATTGATCCAATGAAGCTTTCAAGAGAATCGATCAAACTACAAAGATCTAAGTTCAAGTCAAATTTGATCAAGCAAGCTTCAAGACATAAAGACAATAGCTTAAGCTCAAGTCAAAGACTCAAGTTCAAGACAAGACTCAAGTGCTTCAAATGTTTTATATAAAGTGTCTTGTAACAATTGTAAGTTTTATTCTTTGAGTCTTAGGAACTTATAATAGCCTTGTCACACACACACTCAAACATATCTTTTAATAATTGAGTGTTTTACAAAGTTAAAAGGTCGAAACAAGCTTGAATAAGTTTAGCTGTTGAGTACCAGTCGACCGTTCTTTGGAACCAGTCGACTGTCTTAGTACGAAATTGTCTGAACTCATACAAGCTCTGACTAGACGACTTATTATGGCAACCCTAGTCGACTGTTCAAGTCGTTTCGACAGTATTCTGAATTTAAAAACTTATTTTTCAAATTCAAATGATTTTCTATCCATTTTAATACTGTTTTGGGAACTGTTTTACAACGTCCCTCTGATTCCTCTCGATAAATAGAGTATAGGAATCACCATGAAAAGGTTCCGAGCATTTTCTTAAGTTTCAAGCTTTTTGTTTTAAAGAAGAACAAGCTTTTTAAAAGGCATACATATTGTCTAAGTCTTGGTTCTTTGAAAATCAGTCTAGTTTAACATCAAATTCGTTTTAGACTGATTTCAGAAGTTAACCTAATAGCCACCATACAAAATCACAAATCACAAACAAGACTATAGGTTATTGTAACTTTTTTTGTTGTTATTTTTACTCTCGGGTTATGAGAGTGGTCCTCTCGGTTGGAGAGTAGGGCTCTTGGTTGTAGAGTCAGGTTTTTTCACTCTAGGGTGTAGAGTGGGTTTGCTCTCTCTTGTGGTGAGAGAGGTCTATGGGTTTGACATAGTTGTTGTCAAATGTCGTAGGGTGTTCTTGTACTTTTTCAGGAATAGTGGAAAATCTCAAGTGGGTTGCTTGGGGACTGGATGTAGGTCGGGAGGACCGAACCAGGATACATCGCTGTGTTTTCTGTGGTTGACTCTCTCTGTGGTTGTATTTTCTTCACTTGCAATCTCAATTTTGTTAAGTTTTAGTTCAAAAACTTGTCTAGCAAGTCGACTAGTTTCCGCTATAAGTCGACTGGTCAGACTCGTAACTCTCAGTAAAATACTCTTATAATCTGACGCTTCAGTCGACTGGATATCTCTTTTCAGTCGACTTAACAGAACAAAAAGTTCAATTTCTTAATTAATTTTTATACAACACTATTCACCCTCCTCTAGTGTTATTTGCCTTGCCTACAGGATCCAATATAGCTTATACCGCGAAAATATACTACCAAAATGGAAACAAGATGGATATAATAAAAAAGCAATAACTGGTTAACTGGACAAACTATCATACTTGATAAGTATCAACAAAATGTTAATATACAAATAGAAAATTACATACTAAAAATACCAATAATATACTAGTTTGATGATATGAATAATGGTGTGCTCTTAGGAAATGACTTTTTCCAACAATACTATCCTATAACTATATCACATAAATCAGTTGTATTTACGACACCTTGTCGACACCAAGAAATAACAATTAGAATAACCCAACCTTATTCTAGAACCGACCTGCCACACATCAGAGTTTCTTCAGCCCAGCGTGGTGAATATCAATATTTACTAAGCAAAACTAGAATACAACAAGTTCAAGAAATAACTACAAAAGAAATTTTACAAAAGCAATTAGAATATCTGTGCAGAGAAGACCCCTTGGAAAAATGGGACTTAAGTAAACCCACAACACATATAGAGTTAATAGATAAGAACAAAATAATAAAAATTAAACCTATAAGGCACACTCCAACAGATCTAGAAGAGTTCAAAATACATATAAAAGAATTAATGGAAAATAATTACGTAAGAAAATCACAAAGTCCATATTCATCATCAGCATTCATAGTAAGAAAACATTCAGAAGAAAAAAGAGGTAAATCTCGAATGGTAGTAAATTATAAGGAACTAAATAAAAATACTTAGAGATTTGGATATCCACTACCAGATATGCAAATACTACTTAACACAGTATGAACAAGAAAATATATTCTAAATTCGATTGTAAATCAGGATTTTACCATGTAAAACTAACAGAAGTCTCAAAATAGTTAACATCATTTAGCACACCCCAAGGATTCTATGTATGGAATGTATTACCATTCGGATATAAAAACAGTCCAGGAATATTCCTAAAAATATATGGATAAGATATTTGAAAAATACAACAATTTTATATTAGTGTATGTAGATGATATTCTAATAGGATCCGAAAATGAAGAACAACATAAAGAGCATCAACTAAAATTCATAGAAATAGTCAAAAATATAGGTATTATACTATCAAAAAAGAAAATGGAATTGTTCAAAACTGCGATAGAATTCTTAGGAACAAAATTATCACATGAAGGAATAGAACTACATTCACATATAGCAGAAAAAATAAAGACATTTCCTAATGTCCTAAAAGAAAAAATAGAAGTACAATCTATAATCGGGTTACTAAATCAAACAAGAGGATACATACCAAATTTATCAGCAAAAATAAATTGGTTACAATAAAAACTAAAAAAGTTTAAGAAATGGGAATAGACCCTAGAGGATGAAGAAAAACTTAAAATATTAAAACAACAAACTTCAAAATTAAATAAGCTAAGATTACCTGTTAAAGAATGTTCATGGATAATAGAATGCATGTGAAAATAATTGAGGAGCTGTATTAAAATTCATTGAAATAGGTGAAGAAGAGGAAAAATTAGCCAGATATACTAGTGGATCATTCACACAGATCCAACAAAATTACCACATAAATGAAAAAGAACTACTAGCAATCTTAAAAGCTATAAAAAAGTTTGAGTTATTCATAATATATACAGAATTCATAGTAAGGACAAACAATACACAAGCAAAGAGTTGGATTAACAAAATAATAGACGCAACTATAGCAAATAAAAGGTTGATAAGATGGCAAATGGAGTTAGCACATTACGACTTCTTAAAAGAAAATATAAAAGAAAAAGATAACATCCTAGCAAATTTCTTATCAAGAAGCTAACAATTTCATTTTTACAGGATGGCAAATAGAGTCCAGTATATAGAATAGGATATAGTCTATCTAAAGGAGACTGTGGAGCAATTAAAAGAAGCATTTAACCAACTACAGCTACAGATATGTGGTCTTCAAAGTATATTTTACCAACATATAAATGCAGATTATATTGAAAAAATGAGCGAAGGGAGTGAACCTATTAACTCACAAAATATAAGTGAGATCACAAAAATAGCCACATAAGAGGGAAACTCCACATCCATACAGCCTACTACCTATAAAGAGAGTTTACTCTCAAATCCTCCAAAATACTCCAAGAAGGATTTATTTTTACAATATATTGAGAAATTATGCCAGACCACTCAGGTCAACCAATTTATCAAGACTATTTCTCGACAATATATGAACAAAGCGATCATACTACCAGGAGCAAATCCAAAAACAGTGAGAGTATTGTTCGAAAGAGGACTTATCGACTGCATATACCCATATCGAGAATGTGAAGAACTTAGCCAATTACCAAAAAAGTATATAAAGCTGCTAAAAGTTATTTTGATTTTACAAAGGCATCCAAAATATATGTCCGGGTATTTTCAGCTATTCTAGAATTCTTTGAAGATGATGAGGAACTACCAGTTGAACATATTATAAAGATAGGGATGATTACACAAATCCTGTTTGGAGCAACCAATATTATACCATATAAAAATGAAGAATTTGAAAAACTGATCCCAGAAAGAAGAGCTATGGGATTTAGAATAATATATTGTGATCTGAAGGACATACAAAATAGAGATGGTAACATATGGATCTATGATAGCTGACCCACAAAAATTAATGATTTACAGAATAGCAAAAATTAAACAACCACAGTCAAAGAAAGAAGTCTTTGACAGCTGGTATCGAATTCTACATAAAGGAGCCATGACAATGATAAAAAAGATAGCTGTCCACTACTGTAGATTGATGAGGATGGAACCATAGTATAAATGCGGACAATGCAGAAAAGAATAAGAGGAGGCTGACGAAGATCTATTTCTAATGTGAAGCACGTGAAGATGTTGGCCAGAAAAGAATATTCAACGTAAGCAGTGACGTAATTGGCTCAATTATTTATCTATGATGTAAGCAATGATGTAATGAGAACAATAATTGTAACTGATTTAAAGCCACCCCTTCTTCTATAAAAGGGGAGGCTGGGTAAGGGAAAAAAAGGGGCAACATGAAGGAAGGAAGAAATTCCATATAAGTTTGTAAGAGTCTGTAAGGAGATTGAGTGGAATAAAAATTATTTTTCTACGAGTTCTACTACAAGATCTTATACAAAATAAGGTATGAAAAAATAAATTATTCTTAATTAGGGAGAGTTTCGTAAGGCTCTGCCTGAAGGATCTTGCAAAAAGACCCATTTGTAACCTTCTATAGTTAGACTGTACACCTAGTAGCATGAAACGAGCTAGGTTGTGGTTGCATGTATCGAAGTGCTACTAGTTGTTCCAGACGTATCTCTCGAATGAAGCTCTCTTGAGAGCATAGTAATCCTGAGATGGGAGGAACGTAAAAGGAGCACTGAAATTGGGGTGCATACCAGAGGTATTTTATCTACTAGTAGTAACTGGTACAGAGTAGCTTTAGCTAGGTCGGAAGCATGATGGGCCATTTTATTTTGATTTTGATAGTATCCTTAAGAAATCTCTCCCAACTCATGATTTCATTTTAAAGTTTTTTTATACTCTTTTGTTTTCATTTAAAGACAAGTACAACTCTATTAATATAGCCACGTAGTAGTAGCAAAATATTTGAGACAGAATCAGAAGCCATGAGAGATCTTGAAGGTGATTTCACGCTTTGCAACCCCATTTGGTATCTGAGCATACTAAATACATATGAAGAAGAAGTAGAAAGGTAAAAGAGAATAATAAATAAGAAGGCAAGTAAGAGACTTGAATTTAATTTGTTAAAATAATGGAGGTACGGAGATAAGAAATGGAATCTAACAAAGGAGAAGGAGACAAATCTAATAAAGGAACCTAATAATGGTGAAAGTGACTTGAAGATGGAATCTAATAATGATGAAAATGACTTCAATATTTATGGGCATACGAGTCTATCAAGAAAACATGCTAGCTGTACTACTTTCTTCATGTTGTCCTGTATTATTTTCTTTATGTGTTAATCTTGTGAGTTTGCTTTATGTACTGAGTCAGTTTATGTACTTTTTATTTGTATCCGCGTAAGAGTCGGTCCTGTAACCAGTCCTATAACGCTTCAACCCAAGTTGGTATCAGAGCCTGGTTTTAAGTAAGAAACTCTTGCATGGTTTTCTCATTTTAAGCAGTTAAAAAGCAGTCAAGTAAGAAACTCATATTTACTACATTATAAGCAGTTAAAAAGCCAATTATATAATTAAAATAGAAAAGATTACAACGACAAATTTTAAAATTGCAGAAAGATCACACATCCTATAGAAAATAGAAATAGTGTAGAGAAGGAAGTATAGAAGTTTATTTAAAAACTAGCCCTTAATCGCAAATACTTTGGAGAACTAGCCCTTAATCGCAAATACTTTGGAGATTAGGCCTTTTTTGCAAATAATTTCAAAAAGGAGCGCAAATCTAATTAACTCCAGACTGGGAAGCCAAGATTTTTATTTTTATTTTTTTCCCGATATATGGGGCAGTAGCCCTCCGCATACACTTTATCCCAAATATATATATTAAGGGTTAGCACACTCAACTTTCTTTTACCACCAATCTCAACTTTTATCCCGTTTTTTTATTTTTTTTGGTCCTTCTTTCTTTCTTAAAATTCCGTCTTTCCTATTATTATGAACTTTTATGTTTACTCATTTATTTTGCTATTACTGTTACGCATTATATTAGTTTCAATTACTACTTATTAAATTATCACTACAACTATTAATTTATTTTATTATTATATTCTTTAAATTTTTTATTTACATTCATTTTATATATACTTTGATTTTACGATGTTGTTATTTTTTTCATTTCTTTATATTGTCTTATTAATTCAATATGTATTAAAATGATTTGAATATTTTTACTTATATAAATATAATATATTTCTACACACTATATAACGCCCCGGATCCCCTAATACCGGACATCCGTGACACAACCAGAATCTTTGCCTTCAAATGCATCTCAACACAGTAAATAAAACAGAAATTTAAATACTTTTTATTGCCATTGGAGTTATTACATCAATAATTATAATATCAAATGTCCTTGAACAAGGAATACAAATTACATATCTTATTACAACTGATCACAAAGAATATTCAGGCTCCTCTTAAAAAGCTGTCAGTTATCTTCCAGATCGGCAATTGATTGGTCATTGCTGATAACTCTGCTGAGTGGTCTATCTGCTTCCCTGGGACTTGTCCCTCGGTTTGAGCCTTCTGCTGCGTGACTCTGATATTTCTGCACCCACTTGAATGGTAGGCACGTATACTGTCATCCCCCCTTGGATGCCCTGCTGATCTTAGGCTCTCCTGCACTTAAGACCTGATATTCATGTACCTAAAATATGGGGTACGTCAGTAATTCTACTAACGCAATGCTGATAAGAAAACAGCGATCTCCAACTGGCAACCACAAACCATCTTGAATGAAAAAAAAACTTGCATCCTAATTCCCTGGTGTTCGTGCATGCCATGGTCTAACGACTAATGCACTGATCACCTGCCTTATTGTAATACAGGCAACCTTGGGACTCTGGATACGCGTGCATCCCATACTACATACGTTCCAGGCCAAACATGACATGGTCTAATCTAATGCACGAAACAAGAATGCACACGATGCCCTTACTCTAATGCGATTCGTTGGGAACGCATGCATCCCATACTGCATACTTTCCCAAAATCAACTTCGATGGAAATGTATGCATCCCATACTACATACTTTCCAAAGAGTTCATTTTTCTTAATATAAGGTTCAATACCTCGTCATGCAATGCATTCTAATTTGGTCTATTTCCTATTCCTGATAGTATGACATGGTTGGGGGGATAAATAACATAAATACTTCGGGGCACTGCCCCGTTGTCACCAATAATCAATGCATCAGACCCTTCTCGAAAGTCGTGACGAACTTAAAGATATACCACAGTATACCTATAGCGCCGTATTACACAGGACCGCAGCCCATACGACCCGTTCGTGTCCACCAGCATGTACCAGGATCCCATCCCGCCCTTACCACGGTACCTCAGGAATCAACAGTGCAAGATACGCACTGCAGCACGTATCCCTAATGACAGGAAGAGACAACCCTATAGTATTACCACCTACCGCTAACTCTCAGAACGAGTTGGATTGTAGGAAATCACCCCTAACACCAATTCGGTCTTCGAGCGAAAACAATAAAGAAAAACCTAATCAATGCAGTTACTGAAAACAAGTTGTTACCCAGATCACACTCGGTATTGATCAATAATGTCGAGCCTGTCCGGTCTGTCAAACAATAATCATCACAGGAATCACCTCCACTGATTCCCAATACCTTCACAGGTCGGCGACCAAATAATCTCGGCCCGTGATCCTCAGCGAGTTGTCCAACGGTGCCCCAAGGATGCAATACAATTTAAATGAAGGTAAGCACACACATAACCATCACTTCTTGACCATTGACAGACTCAGGCATCGAGATACCAAACACAAACCGACCAGAGCTATATCCCAACTCACTCATGTCTACTATGAGTACTAAACACCAGAACTTATCTAAGTTCCAAATGAAAATGCTAATACATCATTAAAACCCGATAGCTCATGATCACCACACTGCGGTATGCAGAGAGCTCCTCATCAATTGTCCGATAAAATAATTCAAGAAATAGCAGTAGTTGTGACCCAAGCTACGCTCATCGGAATTTTACACAATCAGACTTCTAGAAGGGTAGAGAGATCCACAGCAATCTCCTAGTGGGCGACTCCCTCAAATATTTAAGAGCTCAAGTCCTTCAGTCAACTTAAACTCGAAGTTTGGTCTAAACAACATGTTGCTATCTTGGAATGCCCATAACTTCCAACACGTAATATAGAATTGCTTGACACCACTCATTTTGAAACTCTAAGACTCTGGTCTACAACTCTCCAGCTAACCATTTCCTTGAATTCAATCATCTTGGCACCCAAATAACCCATATATATTCTCAGCAGTATATTCCTTCTTGCACTTGCTGTACCTTCCCAATATCATAGAAGTTGCTCACTCATCAGAATTCCTCGATCCCGGGTCCTATGGAAAACTGGGAGTGTCTACTTTAACTTTCTAGTTGGACACGTCCTCAGATTCAATCCTTAGGGTCCTCAAAGATACCCATTTCCATTGGGGGCATAACAAGGAAAAAGTTGATTTCTCTAGCAACCATTTCCTTAACAAGGCCGAATCTTTCCCAACTTTGGAAAATCATAACTTCAAACCCTTAACCAATAATTAAAAAATTCCAATTGGGTTAGGAAACTATGATTCTCTGCTGTAAATCTCTAGTTGGCTAGTCGCCCAAATTCTTAACAGATAATTCTAGAACTATCCATCTCCACGGACTAGACAACTTGCACTAGGCTGAACATAGCCTACTTCGAAATTCGATAATAAATCAACCTTGAGTCCAATGCTCATGAAATTTGAGATTATCTATCTCCACATATACCATTTTATTGTGTCCAAAATTCGCATTCAAATTCATTCCACACAATGATCTACGACTCCTCAAACATAGCAATATTTTCAGCTGTTCTTTTTCAGCAGGGTATTTACTGCCCCTCACTAATCACTTTTGAAACATCGTCAAATGATCTCTAAAAAATATAAAATTTGAGATTCATCAAGTAGACTCATACCCCAAGCTACTCCCAAAATTTCATGTCAAAATAATAAACGTACACGGAGTTATGGCTTTTTGAACTTCAGCCCAAAACACAGTCAGCTTCTGCCGACACCTTCAGACCAGTCGCATTCTACAATTTTTTCGGGGCATCAAACGACCTCAGAAAATTACGAAATTTAAGAATATAGTTTTAGACATATACAAGAGCGTCCACAAAAATTTTCAGCTCAAAATGCCATGTCATTTCTGAGATACAAAATCGGAAAGACACACAAAAATTCTCACAGCCAGCAGCTATTCTGGCTGCTCACTGTCCGGACTTGGAACTGCTGTTTGGGTTACTAAAATGCATCCAAATATTATGAAAAAAATCATGGATACTCTACATACATAGAAGAACAATACCCCAAAGTTTTAGCTCAAGATCCCAAACCGTTTGGGCGTAAGAAATTTCCCAACATACCCTCACAATCATGCTTCTTAACAAGCTTAAGGAAGAAGTTGTTCTTACCATGCAACTATGTTTCCCTAGCACTTCACATGCTCATACATGGTAACTACATCATGACTACTGCTACTACACATCCATTTCATACTCAAAAGAAAATAAATTTCAAGTTTAGAGTTGAAGAGATCACCCACATGATGTTTTGCAAAAGAATCTCCTTCTAGCTTAGCTTGCTTTTCTCCTTTCCTTGCTCCTTGCTTTGCTTGTTTGCTTGTCTTTGCTCCTTGTATTTGTGTGGCTTGGCCAACACCCTCTCCTACACTTTTTCTTCTCCTTCTCTACTACTCCTTCTATTATAAAAGACTTCTCCCTTTCCTATATATACATATATATATTTTTTTGAACAAGGAGGAATGGAGAAGGCTTAGGAGGAGAATGAATGGAGGTTGGAAAAATGGAGTGAGGTGAGATGGGAGGGGGGGGGGGGGTTATATGGCCGGATTATGGAGGGTGGGTGTAGGTTGGAGTGTGGTGAGGTGTAGGGTTGAGATGAAGGGTGGGATGGGTGAAGGAATGAAGGGTGAGATGAAGGCCAACTTTCCAAGTAGAAGCTTCATTGAAGCTTCCTTGAAACTCCTTGGAAACTTCCGATTCCCTAAGTCAACATACACACATAACACATGGTGAATTTTCTCCACCATTGGATCTTCATCAAGATCAAGCCATGATCATCATGATGCTAGGGTTCCTAACCCTATGTTAGGTCAAGGAACCCTAGGTCACCATACCCTAGGTTACCATACCCTAGTGCACAAATACAACTCACATTCACTTCAAGCACTAGCTTAATTGAAAATAACCAATACATATAAATTAAAATCCTATAAAAATACATGTTTTCTAGAAATTATAATTTTCTCCCAAAAATTGTCTGGTCAAAACAATCGGGACAAAACCACAGTTTAATCGAGACGATATTCCGAGTTTACCTCATCGGATTCCGAGTTTACCTCATCGGATTCAGAACAACTCATGTGTATGAAATCTCTCAATTAAAACTGATAATTGTTTAGAAAATTATGTAATCGTGTGCAATACACAGACATGCACGGATTATAATGCAAAAATAGCCATATGCTATTTTGCGGGGTATTACACTATATATTTTTTTCCCATCTCGTTTTACGACTTATACTCAATGCAATTGTTATTACCTAATATTTACTACTTTTGTTATACCCGCTCTTCACCACTAATAGGTACTTATTAATTGAATTACTTTATTTTATTCATTTTATACTTTTACTGCTATAATATACTATAGTCGCTTGTCACTTTAATATTATGAATTTTTACCCTCCTTGTTATTTTCTTACTACATATACTTTCTACTATTTACTGTATATTTTATGACATATGATTATTTATGCTAACTTACTACACTACATAGTTATTTCTCATTCGCAGTTGCATTTAACCTTATGCATTTACTTCATTTTATTTTCTTCTCCTTACTTTTATATTATTTTCATTACTACAAATTTCTACCATTTATATTCAACATTTATGACCTGTACCTTTTCATTCTATCAGTAATTTTCTACCATATTTCCTACTTTTATATCCCACACTTTTACTTCTATTTTTATAGCACCAATTTCAAAACTTAACATCATACTTAATAATGCAACCAATACCCAAGTAAATGTAGAGGATTACATCATTCCACTCACCATTTTGTTGCAATCAGATATCGAGAAGGCAAATATGCAACTAGACGTCAATGGAGGAAAACTTGCAACTGGATGTCGGGGAGGCAAAAACTTCAACCAAATATCCAGACGGCAACCTGCAACCTGATGTCGTTGAGGCAAACCTACAACTTGATGTCAAGGAGGCAAGCCTGCAGCTAGACATCAATGAGGTGAACCCACAACAAAAGAGATTTTTTTTAATATAGTTTAATGACCCCCCACTTTTAGTTTTATATATATATTAATTACCACAATTCCATTCTTTTGTACTAGTTTATACTATTTTATCAGATTTTAAAAGTTAGCGCACACTACTTCAACTTTATTATTTATAATATGGTTATACTTGTATTCACTAAAAGTTAGCGCACACTACTTCAACTTTATTATTTATAATATGGTTATACTTGTATTCACATTAACTCAACCACTTTATCATCTATACTTCTATGTCGAAAATATGTTCTTTACTATCATCATTATTATTATTTTCATCCTATACCATCACCGTTTACTATTAACTATTTTTGCTATCTTAGTATTATAATTTTGTGTGTGTGTGTGTGTATATATATATATATATATATATATATATATAAATGCTCGGTAGAAAATGGGTTTGTTTTCACCAGGTTGGAAAACAACGATTTGAGCCATTGGATCGCTCTCGATCGTTATCAACGGCTCAGATCGAAGCCCGCTCAGATCTCCCACTAAGAGCCCCTAAGAGCGGAGGGGCATTTTTGTTACTTCACGCAAAAAAAGCTTCAGACTTAGCTTTTTTTTGGCGTGAAGTTTTTTTTGCGAAAAGTTATACTTAGGCCGGTGTTGGGAACAACGGCCTAGGTTGTTTAAAAAAAAAAAAATTCAACCTATGTACAAGTGTTTTTCCAAACACTTGTACATACTCAGATCTCAATCTCTCTCATTTCGTCGACAACTCTCTCTTTCTTTCTCTGGAGCTCGCGAAACCCATCCCCAAACCCTAGCTCTCTCTCTCGATTTGAAAACCCTATCTTTTTCTTGCTCGTTGCTTCTCACTAATCTCTCCCTCTTCTCACACTCTTAAAAAAGTCTTTTGAAGATTCCGAATACAAAAAAAACCCCTAACCCAAAAGAAGCAACAAACTCATAAAAAATCCAACCTCTTTTTTAATACCTAGGCCGTTGTCTCCAACAACGGCTTAAGTTATATAAAAAATTTCAAATTTTTTTAGTCCCTCTCTGTCTTGGACAAGTCAAAAGAAGCAACAAACTAAAAAAAACCATTGTCTCCAACAAAGGCCTAAGCTATATGAAAAAAATTTGAATTTTTTTCAGTCCCTCTCTGTCTTGGCCAAGCCAAAAGAAGCAACAAACTCATAAAAAAATCCAACTTTTTTAATACCTAGGCCGTTGTCTCCAACAACGCCTTAAGTTATATAAAAAAATTTGGATTTTTTTGAGTCCATCTCTGTCATGGACAAGTCAAAAGAAGCAACAAACTAAGAAAAATCCAACTTTTATTTAACTTAGGCCGTTGTCTCCAACAACGACCTAAGTTATATGAAAAAAATTGGATTTTTTTGAGTCCCTCTTTGTTTTGGCCAAGCCAAAAGAAGCATCAAACTCATAAAAGTTCAATTTTTTTTTAAACTAAGATCGTTGTCTCCAACAACGGCTTAAGTTATATGAAAAAAATTTGGATTTTTTTGAGTCCCTCCATGTCTTGGCCAAGCCAAAAGAAGTAACAAACTCATAAAAAATCCAACTAGGGTTAGGGTTAGGCTTAACCATTCCGCCCTAACCCATAATATTTCAACCATAGGTTTGGTTAGGATTAGGGTTAGGTTAAGGTTAGGGTTAGGGTAGAGTTAGTATAAACGATTGAATCATTAGATAATGCATATGGATCACATGAATAGAATATACCATATTGAGAATATACCATATTCTCAATCATTATGCATTATCATATTCTCAATATGGTATATTCTATTCATGTGATCCATATGCATTATCTAATGATTCAATCGTTTATACTAACTCTACCCTAACCCTAACCTTAACCTAACCCTAATCCTAACCAAACCTATGGTTGAAATATTATGGGTTAGGGAGGTATGGTTAGGGGTTAGGTGTTAAGCTGAATAGGTATGCACATTCCAAAAGAAATTACATTTTAGGGTTAATTTTTTTTTTATAAAAATGGGTTTTTACAACAACGGCCTAAGTTATATGGAAAAAAATTATTTATGTTTTAAAATTTTGTAAAAACCTTTTTTTTTATATTTTGTAAAAATCCAATTAGGGTTAGGGTTAGGGTTAACCATATTGCCCTAACCCATAATATTTCAACCATAGGTTTGGTTAGGATTAGGGTTAGGTTATGGTTAGGGTTAGGGTAGAGTTAGTATAAACGATTGAATCTATTAGATAATACAAATGCATCACATGAATATAATATACCATATTGAGAAAATTTTCAAATTATTGTTGACTAAGACGGTTTATTACGTTACATGTGATGCCAATAGATGTGTTCACTACAGAAATTAAAATTAAAGATGTTACAATATTTAAAATTTGAAATAAGTTTAAATTAAACTAGGTTATCTTCAACCACAGACTTCACCAAAAAATTTTGGGAATACACGTTTTTTAAAAAAATAAAAAAAATTAGAAAAAAAAATTAAATTTCATTTTTAAGAGTTACATCGTCTCTATATTTAAATTAATTTACTTTTTTAGGTTAACTGATTAAATATCTACTAGAAAATAAAATATGTACTTCTTCTTTTTTGTAAAGGATTAATTGTAATGGTAGGGTTAGGGTTATGGTAGGCTTCAGGGTTTAGGTTAGGGTTACGCGTATGGTTATAGCAGAGATACGGGATAGTGAAGGGTTATGAGCAGGGTTATGGTAGAGAACCGTAGAATTTTTAATTTTTAATTTTTAATTGTTAGTTTAGGTAAAAAAAAATGTATATTCTATTCAATGTGTATTCCCAATTATTTTGTGGTGAATTCTGTGGTAGAAGAGAACCTAGTTTAATTTAAAATTATTTCAAATTTTAAATTTTGTGGAATCTTTGATTTCTGTGGTGAAGACATCTATTAGCACCACAGGTAATGTAATAAACCGTCTTAATCAGTAATAATTTAAAACGTGAATTCTCAATATGGTATATTCTATTCATGTGATCCATATGTATTATCTAATAGATTCAATCATGTAATAAACGTGTATTCTTAATTTTGGGAATACACGTTTTTTTAAAAAAATAAAAAAAAATTAGACAAAAAAAATTAATTTTCATTTTTAAGAGTTATATCGTCTCTATATTTTATTAATTTACTTTTTTTAGGTTAACTGATTAAATATCTACCAGAAAATAAAATATGTACTTCTTCTTTTTTGTAAAGGGTTAATTGTAATGGTAGGGTTAGGGTTATGGTAGGGTTCAGGGTTTAGGTTAGGGTTACGTATGGTTATAGTAGAGATACAGGTTAGTGAAGGGTTATGAGTAGGGTTATGGTAGAGAACCGTAGAATTTTTATTTTTTATTTTTTATTTTTCAGTCTAGGTAAAAAAAAATGTATATTCTATTCAATGTGTATTCCCAATTATTTTGTGGTGAATTCTGTGGTAGAAGAGAACCTAGTTTAATTTAAAATTATTTCAAATTTCAAATTTTATGGAATCTTTGATTTCTATGGTGAAGACATCTATTAGCACCACAGGTAATGTAATAAACCGTCTTAATGAGTAATAATTTAAAACGTGTTTTCTCAATATGGTATATTCTATTCATGTGATCCATATGTATTATCTAATAGATTCAATCATTTATAGTAACCCGACCCTAACCCTAACCTTAACCTAACCCTAACCCTAACCAAACCTATGGTTGAAATATTATGGGTTAGGGCATTATGGTTAACCCTAAACCTAACCCTAATTGGATTTTTTATGAGTTTGTTGCTTCTTTTGTCTTGGCCAAGACATAGAGGGACTCAAAAAAGTCCAAATTTTTTCATATAACTTAAGCCGTTGTTGGAGACAACGACCTTAGTTTTAAAAAATTTTGGATTTTTTAATGAGTTTGTTGCTTCTTTTGGCTTGGCCAAGCCAGAAAGGGACTCAAAAATATCCAAATTTTTTCATATAATTTAGGTCGTTGTTGGAGACAGTTGCCTAAGTTAAAAAAAAGTTGGAGGATTTTTTTTAGTTTGTTGCTTCTTTTGACTCGGCCAAGACAGACATGGACTCAAAAAATTCCAAAATTTTTCATATAACTTAAGCCGTTGTTGGGGACAACGGCCTAGGTATTAAAAAAAGTTGGATTTTTTATGAGTTTGTTACTTCTTTTGGCTTGGCCAAGATAGAGAGGGACTAAAAAAAATCCAATTTTTTGGAGACAATGGCCTAAGTTTAAAAAAAAACTTGGTTTTTTTTTTTAGTTTGTTGCTTCTTTTGACTTGGCCAAGACAGAGAGGGACTCAAAAAATTCCAAAATTTTCATATAACTTAGGTCGTTGTTGGAGACAACGGCCTAGGTATTAAAAAAAAGGTTCGATTTTTTTATGGGCTTGTTGCTTCTTTTGGGTTAGGGTTTTTTTTTGGGTATTCAGAATCTTCAAAAGACTTTTTTTAAGAGTGTGAGAAGAGGGAGATATTGAGTGAGAAGCAACGAGCAAGTGAGAGAGAGAGTTTTCAAATTGAGAGAGAGAGAGCTAGGGTTTGGGGATGGGTTTCGCGAGCTCCAGAGAAAGAGAAAGAGTTGTCGACAAAGTGAGAGAGATGGAGATCTGAGTATGTACAATTGTTTGAAAAAACACTTGTACATACCTAGGCCATTGTTGGGAACAACGGCCTAAGTATAACTTTTCACAAAAAACTTCACGCCAAAAAAACACTAAGTCTGAAGCGTTTTTTGGTGTGAAGTACCAAAAATTACATATGTTAGTATTTTTTTATATTCATACTATTTCATTTTCCAGGTTCATCTTATATTTGCTTACTACTTATACAATATAATTCTTATTATTCATAGTTATTTATTATTTTCATTTTATTGCTATATAATTAATATTATATATTATTCCAATATTATATTATTATTTCATTTACTATTATTATACTTGTTTTACTACTACAACTAATGTTTTTTTATATTATAGTATTGTTTGTTTTATCATGTATTCCAAAAACTTATTTGCATATATAATATCCTAAGTTAATTTTCTTGCTATAGTTGACAATTTACAAATATTTTGATATACTAATCAGTATTCTATATATTTAATTTTACATCGCATATATGGTTATTATATTGCTTTTACAAATGAATTTTGTGTGTGTTTTTATATACATTATTACTCTTACTATTACACTAATCTTATACTTTTAACAAAATTAGACACTCATGTTTTTGTTTTTATTTTTATTTTATTATTATTATTATTATTATTATTATTATTATTATTATTATTATTATTATTATTTAGCTAAATTTGTTGGTATTTCGACGTGTCTTTGATTGACTAATATATATATATATATATATATATATATATATATATATATATATATATATATATATATATATATATATATATATATAAGTTTGTATTCTTTGTGTTATTTTTATTATTATTTACTTTTTCCATTATTCACGTTCTTAACGTTTTCTTTTGGATTCTTATTTTGTATGGTTAGCCTTATTATCCTTCTTACTATAATGATCTTTTACGATGTTATTTGATCAGTAATCATATTCTTTTGTTGATCTATCCGTATATCTATTTTACATTTTATGGTTTCATACAAATGTTTTAACGACCTTTGGGGTGCTTAATAATTTATTTTACTGAATAAACTTATCGTTATTTGTTACTTTAGGCGATTTTCTTTTACTCGTATTCTTGTTTAAGTTTTGTGTTACGTACGTTTGTCTATCTTCATTAATTTTTAAATGCATAGTGCCTTGTGTTTATAGTGTATTCAAGTTTTAAGGGAGCTTTTGATTCCTTTGTATGCTTTGAAGTATTATTGACTAATTTATACTAGTTGTAATAAATATGCTGTAGAAATTCGTATGCATTAATTGATTATCTAGTTGCTTCAAACAAGTTATTGCATAGTTTATATGTTTTTTTAATACATTTTATGTCTTCTTGGGATTAGTTTTATTGCCTTGTGGGTTTTTGCTTGTACTTGTTGCTCTGTCAGTTCTCATATTTATCTTACTGTTCTTATTATACGTTATTTTATTTAGTTAGCAACCCAATGTAATTAGAAAATAAAGATAAAATGATTTTTCTGAACTTTTCGTGAAATATTTTCTTGTTACTAGAAATTATTCTTTTCCCTACTAGTGGTAGTTCTGAGGACAGAACTATTCTAAGGGGGGAGTGATTTAACGCCCCAGAATTTTAAATATTTTATTTTGAATTAATAAATAAATTTATTTAATTATTTTGAATTTTTGTAAAATTGTCGTTTTTTCACACGTGCAAATATTTTTTGAAGTGTGAATTTAGAATTATGATTTGATAAAAAAATTGTATTATTTATTATTGGGTATATTTGAATTTTTGGAATTTTTCTGAATAAAGGAAACTACTTTTGTAAATTCTTGAAAAGAAAGGGACTTTTTGTAAAAAGTGGTTTAGAGATGAAAATTGAACCTAAAAATTGATTTACTGCATTTAGGGCCGTCTATTCAGTCTTGGGATCTAAGGAATTAGATTATTTCCCTATTTTTTTGATTTTAATTGATGAAATTGAATATATATATATGTTTATGCAATTTTGGGATTGTTGGCGACCTTATTGCAAATATTTTTCTTGGAAAATAAAAATTTAGGAAATTTACTTGGAAAACCTAATCTTTATTTGTAGATAAAAATTCTGAATTTTTTGAATTTTTTACAAAAAAATTTGGACATATTTGCAAATATCTCAAAGTAAAGGCTTTTTTTGTAAATTCGCCACCCAGGGAATTTTTTTTGGGAAAGAATCGGATTTTTTGGGCGGTTCTGAGGTTGAAAAGATTTCGGGATTGAAAGATCGGATTTTTACTCAATTTGGTTGATTAAATCTAACAAAATCTATTTAGAACCTAAATTATATAAAAACATATTTTCTCTAAGGGGTTTTTTTGTAAAAACTTCGTATTAAACCCTAGAACCATAGCCGGCCTATTTCTACTGCAGCAAATAGCCGCCCTCTGTTGTGAACACATTTTCTTCCCAATTATATTATTATTTTTGGAGTTTAAAGCTTTGGGGATCCTAATTTCGCAAGGAGAAGGAGCATCATTCCTCATTATTGTTATCTTCTTTGAATCTTCTTTGAGGTGGGTAATCTTCCTACTCTCTTGATGTGATTCTTTTATTTTTTCATGAACAATAGAGATCATTCTAGGGTTTGAATAAGGTAAATTTTGATTTTATATAAATTAATTGTGGAGATGAATTGTTTTTTTTTTTTTTTTTTTGAAGGAAAAGGTGGAGTTTGGCCACTCTGTTTCATTAATAAGAAGTTAATGATACAAACCCAGAGAACTAGGCCAAATTACAACCTACAGACAGGAAATAAAACATACATGAAGCAACATGACCCGTACAAACAACAAATCTCTCCAATAACCCTGGAGGGTGGGCCGACAAACAAGCTCGGTCCAGCAAAATTGCATGTACGTCATTTCAGCTTCGTACACTGCCACCACGGCACATGCACACCCACCTGAAACTAGTCTGACAGGATTTTAACACCCGCCGATCTCTGCCTTCTCCACGCTAGGGGGACCCCATCTTTGGGCCCAAGCCCCACAGGCCGACTTATGACACCACGACACATGCACAGCAACCGCACCCTCTTACCATCTCCACCTCTCATCCTACAAATATGCCAACAGCTCTCACAACCACTACCAAAGAGATGGCCGTGAAGAGGATACCTTCACCTCTCTCACGATTGTGCTATCTTAGGCGATTTCTCACCAAATAACTATCTCGCTCACCCACCAAAAACCACGC
Organism: Hemerocallis citrina; assembly: GCA_017893485.1. NCBI lineage: Eukaryota > Viridiplantae > Streptophyta > Magnoliopsida > Asparagales > Asphodelaceae > Hemerocallis > Hemerocallis citrina. Next base: position 165,253,165 of record CM030363.1, read on the forward strand.
TCCAGGAGAAAGCCGTGGAGAGGATACCTTCACCTCTCTCACGCTCTTGCTCTCTCAGGCAATTTCTCACCACACAGACTCATCTCGACTCTTACTCCCAATGAGGGAAGAGACAACGCTGTTACGAGACAGAGGCCTAAGCTTGTAGCGCCCCGAATTTCTAACATAATAACTTAGAAAATGCGTGGCACAATGCCAGCATCAACTTCAATGTAATAGTACACATAGCCCAAAAAAACAAATAATTTTATTCCAACTTTTATTACAACAATCTTTTTCATATGCAGCGGAAATACAAACACCTTGAATTAAAAACATTCTTTTTACAACACTTCTCTTTACAAAAATTACACAAGGCTCTATTACATTACTTATAATCTCCAAAACTAACTCAAGCGTACAAACCCCCAAACTCTAAGCAGCAACCTGCAACATATGAGGCTAGAGATGATCCCTAACCCCCAAAACTAAAGGGGTCAGCCATAAATGGTGTGAGTGACATAAAAACAATCAACATAATTTAATCGTAAGACATAAAGTTATCAACAACATGTATCATCCACAAGAATAAAGGAATGAGAAATAACAAAGATGTAAAGCATGAAAACATCATAGAATGAAAACAACAAGTGCATCTAGTCTAAGTGTCAAGTGTGGGAAAACTGGAAAACACATGCACGAAACCAAGTCAAGACAACACAAAGTCTATATGCGGACTCTCTAATGCATACTTGTCGAAGTCTATGCATCCCATACTACATAGGTTCGGTGCAAGCCCTTAACGTCTTCACTTCATAGGGTTCAATCCCCAGCTATGCAACTAATCCTATCACAATGACTACTACGAGATAAAGATAAACTGTGAGAATTAGCCCATGCCTGATAATTTCGGAGATGGATCCCACATCTCAGGTATTTTACCTGGATAATTCCGGAGATCATCCCACATCTAGACATAGACACATCATCACATGAATACCCCATGTGCGTTGCCTCGACTTTGATAATTCCGGAGATCAATCCCACATCGCAAGAAACCACTTGGATAATTCCGGAGATATATCTCACATCTCAGGTAATTTACCTGGATAATTCCGGAGATAAATCCCACATCTCAAGGAAGTTACTTGGATAATTCCGGAGATTAAATCCCACATCTAAAGTCATACTGAGGTGCATAACCCATGTTCCCGTTCATCATATTACCACTAGTGCCTGTCCTTATTATTTTTGGGTTACTTAATTACTCAATGAATCTCCTAGAGTAGTGTACCCTACCGGACTAAAATCAAAACTGAATAACTGAAATACCTCTACGGGCCTCAACAAAATAACTCAACACCGGTATACTAGGATCACTCACTTCTAGAGACTCAAGATCAAAAGTCTTAAACAACTTTCCACTAAACAAAATTAGCTCAACTGAATTTCTCAAATCAAAAGCTTAACTGAAGACAAAGTATAGACTGAATTATCTGAAAACCAATCATTCGAAATAACGCTAAAGTTTACAAAGATCCTTCAGTACCAGTCGACTTATACTGTGGTAAGTCGACTGTCCAGAAGACAATTATCCAAAGTTTTACAAAAATAAACTAAGTCATAACAGTCGACTTAAAAGAGAATCGGTCGACTTACCCAAGGTAAATTCCAATAAATTTCACAAAAATATTCTAAGTATATAAGTCGACTTAAAGGAGGTATAGGTCGACTGTCCAGACAAGAAACTGACATAATTTTACACAGTAAGTTCTAAGTACACCAGTCGACTGACAAGGGTCTCAGTCGGCTGTCCAGATCGAATTTCAAAAGGCTAATGATACATCAGTAGGGTCTTACCAGTCGACTGATAGGTAGACCAGTCGGCTGTCGGCCAACAGTTTTCATAACTTAGGTCTGAATACAATAATTAAAACTGGAGTTTTCTAAAGATTCATTGTTTATGAAAATGGTTCGTATTCAGGTAAAATGACAAATCTCAAAGAATCTTCATTATGGGTATATTACTCAAAACATCAAATATGTCAAAACTCAAGTTCTCATGTTCTAGATCCCTAATTCTTTCATTAGGGTTTCTCAAAACTAAATTCCTTCCACAATTCTAAATCAAAATCTGATTTACAATATATATATAAGATCCAAGTGTTCATTGTCCGATCATAACAATACTCAAATCTTAATCATGTCTTTAGCAATACGATTTTATAAACAAGGATCTACTAATCATTCGTAGATTTCACAGCATGGTATAAACAACAATCATTTATTCACATGAATCACACCACAATACAAGATCCATATCATCCACAACATCAAATCTATACATCATTGACACTCGCACACATAGATCAACAACAAGACGAATTTATATCATTCACAAAACAAAAACAAAACACACAATGTCACTCACCTTCGAATTGAGAAAATCCACGAAAAGCCTTCCTTTTTGCGAGATCCAAAAATTCTCCTCTTGAACACCAAGAAAATAATAATATAATAAATCTGGAGTTGTGCAGTGAATGACGGCTGCACACCTTCTTTTATACAGGCCGGGATTGAAAGGAATTAGGGTTTTGAAGTACTTTTGCAAAATAGTCCTTTTTCAATTTATTACTTCACTTATATAACCTTCCTTAGTTAAAATAAGTTAAATAAATCAAAACTAAATAAAATCCTTTTACCACTAAGTTTTCCAACAACCCAGCACGGCCCAGAGATAAGAAAATCCCGGATTTACACTCAGGGTGGCGATTTTGCACAGAAACCCTCCCTTTTGTAATATTTGCAATTACATCATAAAATATTTATAAAAATCCAGAAAAATCAGAAATAATATCTAGTAATACATATTCTATTTTCCAATCAAAATATTTGACCTTTACTTTCCAGAAAAACATTTGCACAAGATTCTACATAAATTTCATATTTGCAAAAACACCCTTTTTGTTTAAATCTTCACCAAATCGGCTTTAAATAAAATATAGATATATTTAGATTTAAATGCTAACCATGGAAAACCAAAATATCAGTAAAAACGAATTATCATAGTTTATTTAAGATCCAAATGACTTTTTACATAAAAGCCCCTCTCTTTCGAGATATTTGTAAAAATAGTTTCTTTATTCAGAAAAATTCCAAAATTTAGAATACACTCCATAATAAGTATGAGAACTTATTAAAAATATCAAATTGTATATTTACACCAAAATTATTTGCACGTGTTTCGCACGTGTAAAAAGATAAATCTTTTTAGAAAATATTTATTAAATTTCCAGTAAATCATTTTAATTCATTTTCAAATATTAAAATAATATTTGAAAATACGGGGTTCTACATCACTCCCTCCTTAGAAGAGTTCTGTCCTCAGAACTACTGCTAATGGGGTCCAACAAACACATCAAGAAGGAAGGAAAACTTATGGATAGAAACATAATTTAAAGAAATACAATCACACAAGGGAATGCATTTCAACAAAAGATGTACAACATACAGACGAAACACAATCATGCAAAGAATTCAGAAAATCAAACTTCTGCTGCGCAACTCTGATAACTGTCACCGGAAGCCATGCTGCAACAACTACTGAACTCCTGCATCCAACTCTGACCTTCCACACCCGCTTCATTCTTCCAAGAATCAGTGGCCACTCCCTCCTTAGAAAGGACATGACTAAGGATAACCACCTCAAGACCTTGCCTGGAAACACCTTAAACTCCACACTAAGACTAACAAGAATTTGGGCGACACAATTGCATGTAAGAAATCAGTATCAAATAAAACTTTTGTCTTTATTCCATTAATCCAAATAATCTTGTTACATGAAGAAAAATACTCAATCTTCAATTATTCCCCAATTAAAAGTTTTACTTAATACAAAAGAATGAATTTCCAAGTTCTTGCACACACGAGTCATAATTCTGAGTATCCTCATCAGTCAATGCAGACTCTTGCCCTTCTTCAGATCCTTGCCCTTCCCGGCACCATCCTTCTTTAGCTGCGGACAGATTGGTCGAATATGCCCTTCACGACCACAATGAAAATAAATCTGCCTTGCCATCTTCAGACATGCTGACCGGTAATGACCTGCCTCCTTGCAGAAATAACAAGTCACTTCCCGAGTTGCAGGTGCCTTCTGCACTGGGTCACTGGAGTTGGCTTGCTTCGCTGGGGATTCCTTCCCTTCCTGATCTGATGCTGGCCTCCTCCTCTTGAGAGACTCGTCCTGCTTGATGGGATTAGCGTTAATAAACACTGGTCCAATCCTATAGTTTCGATCCTGGTTCCGAATCTGTGCCAAATTAACTGCCATCAGCGCATCCAGAGTCTGATACACCTTGGCGAATTCAGCCTCGAGATCAATTCCGGTTCCTCGAGAACTTCCAGATCCTTCCTCATTGTTACCACCGTTCCTGGGCCTGGGCGCAACCATTCTGATCACTACAAAACGAGGGTAAAGGTAGAGCATCACCACACAATTCACATTCACATCCATACCCTATGGCAAAACCATAACCATACCCCAACCCAAAACATCATGTTTCAAACGGAATGAAATATATGCCTAAGCACAAAGACAAATGTGAATGAGAAAATACATATGTAGTATAGCAAATTTACATAATGAATACATCATAAAATATACAATAATGTAGGAATTAAACAAATGTAAAATGACATGCATGGTAAATATGTTGAAATATATGATACATATATATAGGAATTTGTAGGAGTACATGTAGAAATCAAAAAGGTAATGATAATAAAATTTAAGCAAAATATAAGTAGTGGGTGCACATAGTACATTCGAAAAGTATGAAGCAACAAATTTAATAAGTAGCTTTCAAATAGTGGAAAGAAATTATAACAAAAGCGGTCAACTATAAGTAATAATAAGGGTATCGAATATAAGGTGCAAAAACATAATTAATAATAATGATCTAAATGTGCAAGACGTATCATATTTATATGAGTAAAATATTGCAATCAAGTTTAATTGCTCCAAAATAAATAAGACAATACAAAATAATGGAAAATATAGTATCAAAAAATCCAAGTATATGTAATAAAATGAATGTAAATATGCAAAGCAAAATTTATAGTATAGCAAAACAATAATGAAAGGAAATAAAAGTAGCAACAATAACTTAACGCGTAGTAATTCAAAACTTTAATGTAATATGTAAGAGTAATATCAAAGTATGCGAGTAACAAAAACGCACATGAAAGTAAGATAAATAAGACGTCAAGAAAGAAATGGGTAAGAGTCGCAAAATAAAATGAGCTTGTGATATACTAAAGGATGCACTATCGAATTACAGCAAAAGTTGCCAAATAATCACTTGGACAAAAGAATATGAAGTAAAAACCAATAGTAAAGTCAAAGAAACAGTTTTAAAAGGAAACAAGATGATTAGTAAAAGTTTAATGTTTGCACTAATGAATAGAAATAATATAAACTCGGTTGGAGATATAGAAAAAGAAATAAGCTCAGTTGCTGACAATAAAAGAAACCGAATAAAAGTAAAATAAGTTAATTTCACAAAAGTCATTTAGTAAGTAAACAAATATAAAACAGTAAGAGTGATAGGACACAAGAGTGAGCACAAAATTGAGGTGCACAAAATATACAAGAGAGCAAATAATTAAAAGAATCTAAGGAAGATAATTAAATTTTATAACTAGGATTAAATAAATAAATGAAAATTCCTTTGGCGAAAATCATATAATTCAGAAATTATATGCAGTGGGTAAGATCGCAAAGCATATAGTAGATCATGAATAAGTAAAATAGAAATTACATAAGTTGAAAGGGTAACACCTCACATGAATAAATATCGAAAACACAAAGCGGACAAAAGATGTCAAGAATAGCTAGTGAGATAATATTTGCTTTATGCAAAAAAAATAATCAATACACTTGTGATAAGGAGATTTCATTCAAGTCTAAGCATACAAACAGCCTAAATCTCATTACAGGTCTTCATGACCAATCAATCAAATCACACACATCAGATGTCTACCAGGGTATTCACACTTCTAATGTCCACCTAGGTACTCACGCTCTAGTGTCCACACCTAGGTTGGTTTTTATACTATGTCTATTATTACTATTGAAGCATGCTCTGATACCAATCTGTAGCGCCCCGAATTTCTAACATAATAACTTAGAAAATACGTGGCACAATGCCAGCATCAACTTAATTGTAATAGTACACATAGCCCAAAAACACAAATAATTTTATTCTAACTTTTATTACAACAATCTTTTTCATATGCAGCGGAAATACAAACACCTTGAATTAAAAACATTCTTTTTACAACACTTCTCTTTACAAAAATTATACAAGGCTCTATTACATTACTTATAATCTCCAAAGCTAACTCAAGCGTACAAACCCCCAAACTCTAAGCAGCAACCTGCAACATATGAGGCTAGAGATGATCCCTAACCCCCAAAACTAAAGGGGTCAGCCATAAATGGTGTGAGTGACATAAAAACAATCAACATAATTTAATCGTAAGACATAAAGTTATCAACAACATGTATCATCCACAAGAATAAAGGAATGAGAAATAACAAAGATGTAAAGCATGAAAACATCATAGAATGAAAACAACAAGTGCATCTAGTCTAAGTGTCAAGTGTGGGAAAACTGGAAAACACATGCACGAAACCAAGTCAAGACAACACAAAGTCTATATGCGGACTCTCTAATGCATACTTGTCGAAGTCTATGCATCCTATTCTACATAGGTTCGGTGCAAGCCCTTAACGTCTTCACTTCATAGGGTTCAATCCTCCGCTATGCAACTAATCCTATCACGATGACTACTACGAGATAAAGATAAACTGTGAGAATTAGCCCATGCCTGATAATTTCGGAGATGGATCCCACATCTCAGGTATTTTACCTGGATAATTCCGGAGATCATCCCACATCTAGACATAGACACATCATCACATGAATACCCCATGTGCGTTGCCTCGACTTTGATAATTCTGGAGATCAATCCCACATCGCAAGAAACCACTTGGATAATTCCGGAGATATATCTCACATCTCAGGTAATTTACCTGGATAATTCCGGAGATAAATCCCACATCTCAAGGAAGTTACTTGGATAATTCCGGAGATTAAATCCCACATCTAAAGTCATACTGAGGTGCATAACCCATGTTCCCGTTCATCATATTACCACTAGTGCCTGTCCTTATTATTTTTGGGTTACTTAATTACTCAACGAATCTCCTAGAGTAGTGTACCCTACCGGACTAAAATCAAAACTGAATAACTGAAATACCTCTACGGGCCTCAACAAAATAACTCAACACCGGTATACTAGGATCACTCACTTCTAGAGACTCAAGCTCAAAAGTCTTAAACAACTTTCCACTAAACAAAATTAGCTCAACTGAATTTCTCAAATCAAAAGCTTAACTGAAGACAAAGTATAGACTGAATTATCTGAAAACCAATCATTCGAAATAACGCTAAAGTTTACAAAGATCCTTCAGTACCAGTCGACTTATACTGTGGTAAGTCGACTGTCCAGAAGACAATTATCCAAAATTTTACAAAAATAAACTAAGTTATAACAGTCGACTTAAAAGAGAATCGGTCGACTTACCCGAGGTAAATTCCAATAAATTTCACAAAAATATTCTAAGTATATAAGTCGACTTAAAGGAGGTATAGGTCGACTGTCCAGACAAGAAACTGACATAATTTTACACAGTAAGTTCTAAGTACACCAGTCGACTGACAAGGGTCTCAGTCAGCTGTCCAGATCGAATTTCAAAAGGCTAATGATACATCAGTAGGGTCTTACCAGTCGACTGATAGGTAGACCAGTCGGCTAACTATCAGTCGACTGTCGGCCAACAGTTTTCATAACTTAGGTCTGAATACAATAATTAAAACTGGAGTTTTCTAAAGATTCATTGTTTATGAAAATGGTTCGTATTCAGGTAAAATGACAAATCTCAAAGAATCTTCATTATGGGTATATTACTCAAAACATCAAATATGTCAAAACTCAAGTTCTCATGTTCTAGATCCCTAATTCTTTCATTAGGGTTTCTCAAAACTAAATTCCTTCCACAATTCTAAATCAAAATCTGATTTACAATATATATATAAGATCCAGGTGTTCATCGTCCGATCATAACCATACTCAAATCTTAATCATGTCTTTAGCAATACGATTTTATAAACAAGGATCTACTAGTCATTCGTAGATTTCACAGCATGGTATAAACAACAATCATTTATTCACATGAATCACACCACAATACAAGATCCATATCATCCACAACATCAAATCTATACATCATTGACACTCACACACATAGATCAACAACAAGACGAATTTATATCATTCACAAAACAAAAACAAAACACACAATGTCACTCACCTTCGAATTGAGAAAATCTACGAAAAGCCTTCCTTTTTGCGAGATCCAAAAATTCTCCTCTTGATCACCAAGAAAATAATAATATAATAAATCTGGAGTTGTGCAGCGAATGACGGCTGCACATCTTCTTTTATACAGGCCGGGATTGAAAGGAATTAGGGTTTTGAAGTACTTTTGCAAAATAGTCCTTTTTCAATTTATTACTTCACTTATATAAGCTTCCTTAGTTAAAATAAGTTAAATAAATCAAAACTAAATAAAATCCTTTTACCACTAAGTTTTCCAACAATCTAGCACGGCCTAGAGATAAGAAAATCCCGGATTTACACTCAGGGTGGCAATTTTGCACAGAAACCCTCCCTTTTGTAATATTTGCAATTACATCATAAAATATTTATAAAAATCCAGAAGAATCAGAAATAATATCTAGTAATACATATTCTATTTTCCAATCAAAATATTTGACCTTTACTTTCCAGAAAAACATTTGCACAAGATTCTACATAAATTTCATATTTGCAAAAACACCCTTTTTGTTTAAATCTTCACCAAATCGACTTTAAATAAAATATAGATATATTTAGATTTAAATGATAACCATGGGAAACCAAAATATCAGTAAAAACGAATTTTCATAGTTTATTTAAGATCTAAACGACTTTTTACATAAAAGCCCCTCTCTTTCGAGATATTTGTAAAAATAGTTTCTTTATTCAGAAAAATCCCAAAATTTAGAATACACTCCATAATAAGTATGAGAACTTATTAAAAATATCGAATTGTATATTTACACCAAAATTATTTGCACGTGTTTCGCACGTGTAAAAAGATAAATCTTTTTAGAAAATATTTATTAAATTTCCAGTAAATCATTTTAATTCATTTTCAAATATTAAAATAATATTTGAAAATACGGGTTCTACAAAGCTGGAGGAAGCTCAATAGCCTGATAGTAGGCGCTATCAAGACTGCATCGGCATCATCGTTGGACACCCAAAAAAGTGAGCGCACATTATGGAGGGACCCCATCTTCGGGCCCAAGCCCCACAATCGTGCAATACAACGTGTTACATAGTCCCCACCTCCCACAGCAAACAACCACTAGCCTTGCCCCATGGGCCCCATACCGAACCACCGACCTCACACACTTAAGCCCCTAATCCAAGGGCGTTCGCGACAACAGGCCCAGGAGGATGCTCTGGCGCGACATATTCGCTCTGAGATAGTTGATACAAGCACCCCAAAAGTTGAGACAAGTGAGCGCACATCATGGAAGGACCCTATCTTCGGGCCCAAGCTCCATAATCATGCAAAACAACATACGACACCCTTCCCACCACCCACACAAAGGCATCGACACATCAATCGATATTGAGGGAGATCTACTGCTGCCGACACCACCCACCGGTGTCGACATGACCTCCCCAAATGGGATTGTGATGTGGGGGGTGGGGTCCTCTCGCCGTGGCCCAGATCTGAGATGATCAGATCTGGGTTGGCGCCCTCGTTAGACGACCTCGACTTCAGTGCCAAGTGAGGAGAGGGGAGCAGATCAGGACTCGTTGAAGGCGACTTCGTTGCGGCGCCCAGACATGAGGCCATATGTCCCCAACTTCGGCACCAAGTGAGGAGAGGAGAGCCGATCGGGAGGATGGGTCGTTGAAGGTGACGTCGTCGCTCGCTCGTTGAAGGCGACTTCGGCTGAAGATGGAGGTAGGAGCTCATTGAAGGCGACTTCGGCTGGAGATGGAGGTGGGAGAAGGGCGAAAGGGACGGGGCATCGAATGGCGATCGGGGAGGGGGCAGCACGATCCCGGCCGCCACCCCCTCCAAGCTCTCTCTAGATTTAGGGTTTTTTGTTTTTGGGTTTTTTTGGGGGAGCTTCTCTCTATAGAAAATCTAGAGAGAGAACCTATTTTTGGTTTTTTGTGGAGATGAATTGTTGAATAAAGATTGATGTTAATAAGATAAAAATCAAATGTTTGATGATATGATGCCCCCTAATTGATCTTCTTTTATATGATGAATGTTTGGTATATGAAATATTGTGCTAAATTGTGAAAATTTAAACTTTTATGAACATTTGGAGATGATTGGAGTTGTCGTATGTTTTAAACATTCATGTTGATCAAAAATAAATTATTCTTGAGTTTTAGAGTCCCTTTTCTATGCTTACAAGATCTAAAATTTTATTGTTGAACCTATATATGAATGTGGATGAATAGATCTATATGTGTGAGTAAAGAACATGTTTGGAATGATTAAAAAATGAATTTTATTATTTGATTCGTTGGTTAATGCAATTGTAGTTTGATGTCAAACTCTAATTAATTATGCATACAATTATGATTATGAAAGGAAATATACATGAAATGTAACACCCCGAATTCCAAATAAAACCGAATTTGAGATTCCACAGGATCTTTACACTTCACTTCGTACAATTTTACAAGGAAATTTAAAACTTTTCAACATACATCAGAGTTCTTTATATTTTGTTTACACAGCGGAAGATACAACAATGAAAATAAAATACAACTTGTACAACTTTATCAATGCAATTAATCAACAGCATCATAACATCTTTACTTCTTCATGAAAAGGTCCATTACCTGCATGATAAGCTGTGGGCACGTCAGTCACTTACAAATGACAAAAATGTTATACTCAGCCATCCTTTCTATGCCGTACATATAACGATCTCAATACTTTAACAAACCACAAATTTGAATGAACAATAAAGTGTCAAAGTGATTATTCTAAACATGTAAGTATATGCGATGCCTTAATGCCTAATGCACACATTTTATACCAAGATGACACTAATGTATATTGTTCGGATTCTATGCATCCCATACTACATAGGTCCGAGGGCAAGCACCTACGTACTCCACAATAAAGGGTTCGATCCCTTGCCATGACAAACTACCCAGTAGTAAAACAAGGTTGAGACGTCCCACGAGTATGGATCCCAGTCCCAGAGAACTGCCGCAGCAAGACCCCCGCCCGACTGTTATACAGATTCCTTGTCGTGCGAGTGCCCCTCTAGCCCCGGTATACGTATATACTTTGGAGAACGGCAAACTATCCGCCTGACTATGCATAGTCCCGAATTTAAAATAAAAGCTCTTCTCCCACGAGACAACCACAGTCCCGGAGTACACCGCCCGACTGGGTCTATAGTCCCGTTGAACCGCCGCAGCAAGACCACCGCCCGACCATATAGAGAGCCCCACTTACGTTTGCCCAAGTTTTACCACATCTTCAATTATGTGCCTAGTTCTTAAGTTCAAGACATGAATCAATTACAATCCCTAGAGTTAGCTTTAACCCCCTACTGGACTTAATCACAAAACCGAGATAGCTTCATAGCCATATCTCAAAATATATCAGTCATTTAATTTAACTTGCCGGTACCCGGGGCCTCACTACATCTCTAGATCACAACTTTTCATGTACTCAAATTCACGGGTACTCATACCCTTCAATAAAAATATCTTAAACTTAAATATTCTCATCTTCAACTTATTCACAATGTTGATAAATGTCCTATCTTGACATAATTCATGATTTACTTATTCATTCACAATATTTAGAAGCCATAATTCCTTTCATAACTAAATTAACCACTTGAAATCTTACTAGCAAGTTAAGCTCATAAAAATGTATCACAACTACATCAAACGTTTCTTAAACCAAGTAAGAGTGTAATCTTTTCAAAAGAAATCACTTTACATAACAATATTTTACTTTTCTTCAAAAAAAATTATACTCTTGAAATAACTTATCAATTTATCTCAATTTCACATTCAATTAGGTCACACTTCCAGTTCTTTCAAGATACTAAAAGGGAAAAATTTTATTTAAAAATCCATGTTAGAAATCCGTACTCAAAATGTGTGTTAAACTCAAGTCAGAGAATCAACACTCAAAAATGAATTTAGAAACCCAAGTCAGAGAACCAACACTCCAAATAATGAATTTAGAAACCCAGGTCAGTGAACTAATACTCAAAATGAATTTAGAAACCCAAGGCAGTGAAACCAACACTAAAAAATGTGTTTAGAAACCCAAGTCAGAGAAACCAGGAGGATTCGAACCCAGAACCAGCAAGGAAACAACCCCACGCTCAAGCCACAGAGCCAAGAGCGCCCGCGGTTGAAGTGTTCACAATGGGGTTTAAGTACCCAACCCCTCCCAATACACTCTATTAACAGATTACTCTTTCGGGAAAACTCAAATTTCATTTCTTCATTTTAACCAAAAGCACATTGTATCTCTTACAAACAATTAAGAAAATAATTTCATGTGTATCAATTCAATTTCACCCACAATTTTTTTTTTATCAAAAGAGAAAATCTCAACAAGTAATCTTTCCATTATAATTCTACATAAGCATGTATGGTCATAACTCTTTTTCTCATTTCAAATTAACATGATGACAACTTATGTCTTTAATCACATTAAAAATTTCTACAATTCATAGCACACATAAAAGCATAGATTTTGTTATCTTATTATCACATTCACTTTATCTTTACTACTCATGTAATATATTAGCATGCATGTCTCATAATTTAGGAAAACATAAGATTACTCACATCACATCAATTGATCTATTTTACTAATATCATGTTCTAGCATGCTCAAACTAAAATTTAGAAAATATCAAGACCACCCACCTATTAGGAGCGTAAAGTTAATCCCACCTTCAACGAAGACACAGAACTCCAAGAAGATCAAGCCGAGTAGCGAACTCCGAAACCACCCACAAACACAGTGCCCTTCCTTCTCTCTCTAAATGCTTTCGGCCAAAAAGTGATTTGGTTCTCTTTTGTTTTTTTTGCTTAACAGTAAATAGATTATGGTGGAAGTGAATGGATTAAGTCTAGGGTATATTTATATATAAAAATCCAAGTAAGTTAAGAAAACTACCCATGATCTCTCATCACTACTCAACTTATAATTACCCACTACCCCACTACTCCACCTTTTCATCTTTCAAACTCCTGACCTCTCACTCTCCCATAACCGACACCCCCCCCCCCTCTCTCTCTCTCCTAATACACGTGCACCTGCAGTGCAGGTGCACACACACTTCACAATTTGATTATTTATTTAATTTAAAATACATGTGTATAATATATTGTAAATGTTTAAGTAAAAATTAGTTTAATAAAAAGTTATAGATTTTCATGCACCAATAAAATAAATACACACACTTCAGAATTTATTTTTGAAAACGAATACGCCCAAAATACGTTCTCCGAAAATACATGCGTTGCACGTAAAATATCATAAATGCAAAATCAACTTTATCAACAAAAAAATAAATATGTATAATCAAAATTCAATATGAAAATATATTTATAAATTTTTATATATGACGTAATCACTATGTACATAGAAAACACGTGCATTACACGTACAAAATTATTTTAATCAAAATAGACGAAAAAGTGAATTTTTGTTTGTAAAAAAAATTTAAACACGTCATAAAATAAATAATTGAAACACATCGAAAACATTGCACATTACGGTGGAAAAATCGATAATCGATACGTGCATCGATAATACGTAAAAAGCACATAAAAATACAAGGATTGAAATATATATTTGAGTTCACTTAAATAAGATAAAATCAATACGGGAAATGCATAAATAGTCGGAATCCAAAATACGTAGCGAAATACGTTACAGACATGGCCAGTAACGGTACAAAATACACGTGCGTAACACATGAAGGCAAAATTGTCATTTGCAATTTTGCGGGGTGTTACACTCTTCCCCCCTTAGAATAGTTCCATCTCCGGAACTTGCTAGGATAAAGATTGTATTTTGTACACACTAGAGAAAATATCTTATTGTCTATAGAAAACTGTAAACATTTAGAAAATAAATGTAGTATAAAAATAAGCAATGAGGAAAATAAGGCAAACTCTATATAAGAAAACTATGAGTATCAAAATTTTATAAGAATGGAACAATACAACTAGGAAAATAGCGTAAGAAAATAAATGTGACAAAAGATAGGATTGACTGAGAGAAATTTTCATGCAAAAATAATATTAAATGAACCATTAGATAAAGAGGAAAATCAATTAAGTCATTAATTTGTGGAATGGTTTGGAAAACAAAGCGGTAAAGAAAACATAGATAATTTATAAATAGATTTATAAATCAAAATCTATCAGTGTAATAAGCGGTAGAAAATTGCAAATTGAATTGGTACTGTATGAACAAAATTGAATTAGTAGTTTAAAAAAAAACTATTGGATAACAGTCTGAAAATAAACGAGAATGAATTTCAGTTAAAAGTATAGACAACACAAAACGATTTTGTATACCAATTAATATCATAAAATAATTGTAAGGCAAATATGATAATTATACATACGATTTGAAAAGATACAGAAGGCATACATCGAAATAGTTTCGAATAATCAAGTAGAGCAAGAAAACCAACATACAAAAGTATATACGTATATAAGCATCAAAATCATAAGGGTGAAACAAACAATGTTATGATACGAAAATTTTAAACGGTTTGTAGGAGTAAAACAAAACATCATAGTAGAAAAGTAATAACATATTATTGGAATAGTGCAAAAATTAATCATCTATATAATAAATTACAAAGAAAGCTATCAAGTGGCTCTCATTCAATCTCACCTAAAATCAATGGCCTAGATTGACTCTCACAAAACATATTTTCTCACTTAAAATTTCAAACCCCAAAATTAAAATTTCCCCCCAAAACTAAAAAACTCATTACTTTATTACTATCTCTCTCTTCTCTCTTCACTTTTTCATATTTCTCTATTTCTCACTCTCCCTCTCTCTCTCCCATTCTTTCTTTATTTATTTAGAAATTTAGATTTAAAGATTTCAGGTTTGTAAAATTTTTAGAATTTTTATGCTTTTTTTATTGCACATGTTATATTGAAAATAGCAAATATCTCTTCAACAGTTAAATATCATCATTTTCGACACTTGAAGTTCTAAGAAGTTGGATTTTACACCCTCATTTATAATTATTTTTCAATATATACTAATAGAAACATGGACTTTTATTTACAACTAATTAATATCATACTATTCAAACTTGAACTACATAATTGTTATTTTACTGTTTACAGGGCTTTTCGTGTGTTGTATATCGTTCCGAAGACGTGCCGTAGGCACGTGCCCACGGGCAAATCTAGTATAGAAATAACTTACGAAAAAAGTATAAATACAAATTTTATTTTTGTTAGGTGAGTAGACACCAAAATCTAAGATAAGTTAGTAGCAAAATATGATAAAGCAGTATGAAATGCTAAAAGATTCTAAATACTGGGAAGAAGATAGTTGATATTAAGTAGTAAGTAGACAAGTAGGATAGAAATCAGTTTAAATAATATAATGCTTGTTTGTAAGATATTATAAGCTAGTACGAAAATAGAATAGGGGTAAGTAAATATCATAGAAAACAAAATAGGGGTTATCAAAGTAGACTCCTTCTAGTGTAGGTTCGTCTCGTTGGCATCCAAATGCAGACTTGCCTCTATGATCCCAAGTTGCAGAATTGCCTTCTATGACATCCGATTGCAGTTTGCCTTCTGGACTTTCGGTTGGAGACTTTGCCTCCCGACGTCCAGTTGCAGTTTGCCTTCCTTGACGTCTAGTTGCAGATTTGCCCTCTCGACATCAGGCTGCACCAAAACGGGAGATAGAAAGATGTAATCTTCCATATATACTTGGATATTGGGAGGTTTAATAAAACAAAGTATTATGTTTGAAATCAGTGATATAAAAGTGGATGAAAAAATTGCAAATGAAGTAGGAAATTATGACGATAAAATATTAAAATAAATAGACTTTAAATACATAATCTCTGCTATTTTAATGGGAGAGTTGGGTTTTTGTAAACAAACAAACCCTAATTTTTAAACTGAGCAAACTCGTGCAATATACGTCCAAACTAAACCCCCTAAAGATACCCTTGTGATGCATGTGCAATCCCTACAAAAAAAAAACAGCCGCTTCATCTTCTCTGTTGGAAAAAAAACCTAAATCCAAAACCTAAATCCTCGGTTCAGAAGAATAAGAGGGAGGAGAACTTGCAGAAGAAGCGGAGGGAGGGGAAGAACGCCCAGGCGTTTTCTCAGTCGATTGTGGGATCTGGCGTGGAAAAGCGGGTAAAAAAATCGAAAAGTTGGTAGATTTAGGGTTAGGGTTAGAAAATTTGAGTCTTTGTTATTGATGTTTGTGTTTCGTGTGGTTGGAGAGTTCGCCGGCAATGGTGGCGGGGGTGTATTCGGAGGATGGGAAGTTGCAGTTGGAGGCAACAACACATTTCAGGAAATTGCTTTCCATAGGTATTGGATTTGATTTACTTTAGTTTTAGATTAATTAGTACGATCAAATTTAAGTTTTGTGACCATTTGTTTGATTGGATGGATGAGTATGTTGTCAGGTGAACATGTTAGGCCCAGTTTTTGGAATCTCTTTGTAATTTTTTTTAGATACAATTATTATTATATCTCAAATGCCATTAATTTTCCTCTATTTGAAACTGATTTTAACTTGATTGCATTATTATTGAGTAAAGAGAACCTCATAAAGGAGGTCAAGAGGTGATATCCTCATATTGAGTAGTTGTCCACACATGATGTGATCCATTATAGACGATCGGCACCGTTCACACACACACACACACACACACACACACACACACATAGTTCCCTTCGGTTGCTCACTACTTTTAGTGAGCACTCCATGAGCACTCATGAAATAAAGACCGTATGAAAAATCTGAGCCGTTCATATTATTCTATATGCCTAAGATAGCCTAACAAAAAAAAAATCAAGACAAAAAATCAAGTAATCTCTGTTAGTTTTGAACTTTATTTGGACAATTGGATCATTGTGTGACTTCCTTCGACAAACTTTGATTCTTTTTAACAATTAACAATTGGATCTGTTATGTAGTATACTATTGAATCCATTTCAAAGATGCAGATTATTATCATACTTAGTTTATGGAAATTAGCAACATTCAAAAGCATATGATTCTTTCTCTATTTTGATAATATTTTCTACTGATACTTTTCAAGTTCTTTTACCCTAATATTTTTCTTAGTTTTCAAAAAGTGTCAGTCTTCTTTTTGACATAAAGGAAATGAGATAGTCACATTCTGTATTCATTAGAAGAAAGTTGATGGTAGTTGGAAATTTAGTAGTTAAAATTGTATTCTTAATTTATCATATTTTTGACAGAAAGGAAATGAGATAGTCTTGCTGTAAAAAAGTAGTATACTAATTTTGATTTTTCTCTTTTATGTATTGTTGAAGTTTGATTCTATAATCATTCACACTGATTCTATTATTGAAGCTTGCTATTTTGGCGTTTAAATGTTTTACTATTTCTTTTCTTATATGATATACAAATTCATTTAATTTAATGACTAAACTTTTTTATAGACATGCATCGCACGTGCATTATACTAGTTTATAGTAATGAAAATGATGTAAAGCATATGCACGAGATGAAAACACAAATGAAAACAATAATTATGTAGTGTATGTATTATATTGAAGAAGCGTAAAACTACAAAATTAATTAGTAGTGAAAAAATGATTATAACAGAACAAATTAGCAATTAATATGTAATAACAATAGTATCGAATATAGACAATAAAACAAAATGGTATGTCATATTTATACGGATAGAAAATTTCAGTCTTGTTAAAAATATGTTGAAATACAGGATAATATAAGATAATGAAAAATATAGCATCACAAAATCAAATCATATAAAATGAATACACATAAGAAAATTTCATAAGCAAAATTCAAAGTATAATAGAAATAATTAATGAAGAAATTAATAGTTGCAATAATACGGAAAGTAATAACAAATGTAAACGGATAAATATAAAGTGACACAAAAACACGAAGGACAAATCTTTAAGATTAAAATACAGATAAAACAACTTCAAAAGATCGAGACTGAGAAAGATAGTCAAAATAATACATATCCAAATGATTTAATAATGTAAGAAAATATTTATTTGAAGAATATTGAATGTTGAAAAAAGACTAGGACGAAAAATCCACGAAAAAATAATTTGAAAGGGAAGTGTGTCTACGTGTAATGTATCATGAATGTAGGTTCAACCAACCACGCTTCTGCTGCGCCACTATGATACCCAGGAAAAATGTGCTCGCATACAATCTCACATCACTGTATACGATGAGAGCATCATGAATGAAGGTTATTATTGAACTTGTATTCATGACTTCAGCCATCCAAAAGAGAAAAGGGGAGAGAAAACATCAGCCTATAGAGCAACACAAATGTAAATTACTTACATTTAAATCTCTATAAGTTGAAACTCACACTCTAATGTCCACTCTAGGGTGTCGTTCCTTATAAATTTTTACTACTTATGAAGCGTGGCTCTGATACCATCTGTAACACCCCAAATTCCAAATAAAACCGAATTCGAGATTCCACAGAATCTTTACACTTCACTTCGTACAATTTTACAAGGAAATTTAAAACTTTTCAACATACATCAGAGTTCTTTACATTTTGTTCAACATACATCAGAGTTCAACATACATCAGAGTTCTTTTCAACATACAGCGGAAGATACAACAATGAAAATAAAATATAACTTGTACAACTTTATCAATGCAATCAATTAATAGCATCATAACATCTTACTTCTTCATGAAAATGTTCATTACCTGCATGATAAGTTGTGGGCACGTCAGTCACTTACAACTGATGAAAATATTATACTCGGCCATCCTCTCTATGTCGTACATATAACGATCTCAATACTTTAACAAACCACAAATTTGAATGAACAATAAAGTGTCAAACGTGATGATTCTAAACATGTAAGTGTATGCGATGCCTTAATACCTAATGCACACATTTTATACCAAGATGACACTAATGCATACTTGTTCGGATTCTATGAATCCCATACCACATGGCTCCGAGGGCAAGCACATACGTACTCCACAATAAAGAGTTCGATCCTTTGCCATGACAAACTACCCAGTAGTAAAACAAGGTTGAGACGTCCCACGAGTAACAAGACCCCCGCCCGACTGTTTTACAGACTCCTCGTGGTGTGAACTACCCGCAAGTGCCCCTCTAGTCCCCAGTATACGTATATACTTTGGAGAATGGAAAACTATCCGCCCAACTACGCAGTCCCGAATTTAAAATAAAAGCTCGTCTCCCACGAGACAACCACAGTCCCGGAGTACACCGCCCGACTGGGTCTATAGTCCCGGTGAACCACCGCAGCAAGACCACCGCCCGACCATATAGAGAGACCCACTTACGTTTGCCCAAGTTTTACCACATATTCACTTATGTGCCTAGTTCTTAAGTTCAAGACATGAATCAATTACAACCCCTAGAGTTAGCTTTAACCCCCTATCGGACTTAATCACAAAACCGAGATAGCTTCATAGCCATATCTCAAAATATATCAATCATTTAATTTAACTTGCCGGTACCCGAGGCCTCACTACACCTCTAGATCACAACTTTTCATGTACTCGAATTCATTGGTACTCATACCCTTCAATAAACATGTCTTAAACTTAAATATTTTCATCTTCAGCTTATTCACAATATTGACAAATGTCTTATTGACATAATTCAGGATTTACTTATTCATTCACAATATTTAGAAGCCATAATTCCTTTCATAAATAAATTAACCACTTGAAATCTTAATATCAATTTAAGCTCATAATAATATCAATTTAAGCTCATAAAAATGTATCTCAACCACATCAAACGTTTCTTAAACCAAGTAAGAGTGTAATCTTTTCAAAAGAAATCACCTTACATAACAATATTTTACTTTTCTTCAAAAAAATCATACTCTTGAAATAACTTATCAATTTATCTCAATTTCACATTCAATTAGGTCACACTTCCAGTTCTTTCAAAATACTAAAAGGGAAAAATTTTATTTAAAAATCCATGTCATAAATCTGTACTCAAAATGTGTTAAACTCAAGTCAGAGAATCAACACTCAAAAATGAATTTAGAAACCCAAGTCAGAGAACCAACACTCCAAAAAATGAATTTAGAAACCCAAGTCAGTGAACTAATACTCAAAATGAATTTAGAAACCCAAGGCAATGAAACCAACACTAAAAAATGTGTTTAGAAACCCAAGTCAGAGAAACCAGGAGGATTCGAACCCACAACCAAAAAGGAAACAACCCCACGCTCAAGCCACAGAGCCAAGAGCGCCCGCGGTTGAAGTGTTCACAATGGGGTTTAAGTACCCAACCCCTCCCAGTACAGTCTATTAACAGATTACTCTTTCGGGAAAACTCAAATTTCATTTCTTCATTTTAATCAAAAGCACATTGTATCTCTTACAAACAAATTAAAAAAATGATTTCATGTGTATAAATTCAATTTCACCCACAATTTTTTTTATCAAAAGAGAAAATCTCAACAAGTAACATCTTTCCATTATAATTCTACATAAGCATGTATGGTCATAACTCTTTTTCTCATTTCAAATTAATATGATAACAACTTATTTCTTTAATCACATTAAAAATTTCTACAATTCATAGCACACATAAAAGCATGGATTTTGTTATCTTATTATCACATTCACTTTATCTTTACTACTCATGTAATATATTAGCATGCATGTCTCATAATTTAGGAAAATATAAGATTACTCACATCACATCAATTGATCTATTTTACTAATATCATGTTCTAGCATGCTCAAACTAAAATTTAGAAAATATCAAGACCACCCACCTATTAGGAGCGTAAAATTAATCTCACCTTCAACGGAGACACCGAACTCCAAGAAGATCAAGTCGAGCAGCGAACTCCGAAACCACCCGCAAACACAGTGCCCTTCCTTCTCTCTCTAAATGCTTTCGGCCAAAAAGTGATTTGGTTCTCTTTTGTTTTTTTTTGCTTAACAATAAATAGATTATGGTGGAGGTGAATGGATTAAGTCTAGGGTATATTTATATTTAAAAATCCAAGTCAGTTAAGAAAACTACCCATGATCTCTCATCACTACTCACCTTATAATTACCTCTAAGTCTCCCATAACCAACCACCCCCCCTTCTCTTTCTCTCCTAATACACGTGCACGTGCAGTGCATGTGCACACACACTTCACAATTTGATTATTTATTTAATATAAAATACATGTATATAATATATTGTAAATTTTTAAGTAAAAATTAGTTTAATAAAAATTTATAGATTTTCATGCACCAATAAAATAAATACACACACTTCAGAATTTATTTTTGAAAATGAACACGCCCAAAATACGTTCGCCGAAAACACGTGCGTTGCACGTAAATTATCAGAAATGCGAAATCAACTTTATCAACGAAAAAATACTTAAGTATAATCGAAATTCAATATGAAAATATATATATAAATTTTTATATACGACGTAATCACTATGTACATAGAAAACACGTGCGAAATACGTACAAAGTTATTTTAATAAAAATAGATGAAAAAGTGAATTTCTGTTTGTACAAAATATTTAAAAACGTCATAAAAATAAATAATTAATAATTGAAACACATCAAAAACATTGCACGT
Organism: Hemerocallis citrina; assembly: GCA_017893485.1. Classification (NCBI taxonomy): domain Eukaryota; kingdom Viridiplantae; phylum Streptophyta; class Magnoliopsida; order Asparagales; family Asphodelaceae; genus Hemerocallis; species Hemerocallis citrina. The sequence goes on from CM030363.1 coordinate 165,275,206, forward strand.
TACGGTGGAAAAATCGATAATCGATATGTGCATCGATAATACGTAAAAAGCACGTAAAAATACAAGGATTGAAATATATATTCGAGTTGACTCAAATAGGATAAAACCAATACGGAAAATGCATAAATATTCGGAATCCAAAATACATAGCGAAATACATTACAAATATTACCAGTAACGATACAAAATACACGTGCGTAACACACGAGGGCAAAATTGTCATTTCTAATTTTGCGGGGTGTTACATGAAAATACATTGAATATATGTTGGCAAGGGATTAGAGGTCAGAAACCCCAGGTTGGGGGCTGTACAGTTCTGGGTGAACAGTAATCCAAGGATTACTGTTCAACCCACACTGTACAGTTCCTGCCCTGTTTTTGTTTGGCTGTTTTTGCACTGTTTTCGAGGGGTTTTTGCGTATGGCTTTGAGTGCTAGGTTAGGGGAACCTTAGTATACATATAGAAGTGTTTATATAAGTGTTTAAACTAATATTTGTGAGGGATTGGATTGAGTTTTATGAATTTTTCGAAGTCATTAAGTTTCAGATTTGTGGATAAAAGATAGTTTTCAGAATTTGTTAAATATGAATTCTTTAAATAAATTTATTTGAGTCCAGATTTTTATGGTGAGTACCTCAATATTTGCTGGATTTAAGTGAATTTTTTCAGAATTTATTATTGATTTCGGAGTGTATTGTTTTGAAGAATGAAACCATGAAATTTTCAGATTTTGGTGAAATTCAAGTTCGATTTTCGATACATTCAAATAAGGGTTTGTAGGAATAAAATCTAAATTTTTGTAGATGAAATTCTCAGTTTTAAGAGATTTGTTTCAGTCAGAATCGAATGAATTTGTAGTGGAATTTATAGAACTTTACGAATAAATGGAGAGTGATGTTTAAAAGTTGATTTTTAATGAAATTTTTATAAGTTTGACATATTACCATATATGAAAGAGTCTTTCATGGTAACATGGGTTGATTCATAAGAACGTGACTAATGAAGAATATTTTGGTGATATTAAACCAAATTGGGTTTCGATTTGAGGCTTTGGGTTAGGATATTGTTGGTGTATGCCCTAGAGGCCAGTTGTGTATTAACATTACTAGTTTACATTGTATCATGATATTTATTTCATATATGAGGCATTTCATTTATCTTGTTGTTTATTGTGATTAAATGAACATAATAAAGTTGTAACCCCTGTTTTCTATTTTCTGTATTTTGGGTGTATTTTATTTTTTTGTGTATTTATTCATTTTGTACTCTTCTGTTTCTTCTGAACCATGTATTTGTTCTTAGTTCTCAATGATCAATCTATCTGTTCTGGCTTTGACTCTATTTTGTGGCCTCGAATATTTTCTTGATTCAATTTCTCTGTTAAATTATTTGTCTCCATTTAAAATTGTTTGATCCTAATTATTTTGTTCATGGCTTTTTTTTATATTATTGTTCCCTATATCTCTTATTAGATCTAACTTAACCCTATAAACCTATATCCTAATATCTTTGGATCATATTTAGTACCCAAACCAAATACCCGTTACCCCCTTATTAACCCTAATACTCACCTAATATATATTCTACCTGTTCATATCCTAACCCTAAAACTCTACAGCCATTTTTAACTCATCCCCTACCTCCCATACTCCCGTTCTCCCTCTCTCTCTCTGTGATCCCGACTGCCGACCACCCTCCACGACCCCTGTGCGCTGCTTCCTTAAGATGGCAGACCGCAGCACCCTCTCGATGCACCTCGACAGCGCCGCCCAACACCCCGACGCCTCGTCCCCTCTTCCTGCCGCGTCGACAGACAGCAGCCAGAGCGACAGCGTGCCCCCTGTGCGCTATTTCCCTGTCGCGATGTCGCTGTGGCACAGTGCAACCCCGCCGTCTCTTCGTTCGTCGTCGCCACCGTGTGCAGCGCAGCCACTGCACTGTGTACCACCTCTCGATGACAGAACAGCAGCATCAGTGGCTTCGTCAGCCACTGGCACTGTCGTCATTCTCCCGTGCACACCTGGCTCTCTCTCTCTCTCTCTCTCTCTCTTGTGTGCGTGTGCTTGATTGCATTTGTGTGTTCGTGGGTTGTGATTTGTTCGTTGTGTTCGTGCCCAGGAAATTGTTCCTGTTATTCTCTATTTATCATCGTTTTCGTCGTCAATAATAAGGCAAGTAACTTGTATTCCTTTTGTTGTATAATACAAGTACTAAATACCACCTATAGTGTAGTTACTTCAAGTTCTATTCCCATGAAAATCCTTGTTAAATCTTGTCTCTGCTTTTTTATCTATCGTAGGTGTCTCGTACACACACATGACATGAAATAACTTAGATCTAATAAATTCTTGATATATACATGCATGTTATTCGTGATCCATGATGTGTCATATGATCTTGTGTGCATGATGTGTTAGTCGTAGTATAACTTGTTGTAAGCTTTTTAAATATCCTATACCTTGTTGCTTGGATATCTAGTATACCATATTTCGTGTTTTATTATGATTTGGATGTGTTACATGTGAACTAGTTGATTTTATGTATGAAGAAGATTTCTGTTTTTTTATTGTGATCCTGTTTTATTCAGTATTTTAGACCATATTAAGGTCAGTATATAAAAATTATTTGTGAATATGAATTATAAAGAATTCTGTCTACTTTCCAGAATTTCTGACAGATCTCAGTTTCGTTTTGTGAGTTGCAAGTTATTGCTATTTTACTACAGAGGTGTAGAAAAATTACAGATTTGGTTTTATATAAATTCTGTATGGTTATTTAGTTTTATACTGATGTTAAAGATAATATTTTGATCCAATATTTTGCTCAGTGCAACTAAACTTGACTAGGATTAACCCCCAATTTTTGTGGATTTAATTGATGATTTTTATAAATTATTCTATACTTGCAAACAACTACCATACTTGCAGAATTTTCATGCTGTTCAGTAAAGAACCTAAATTTCGACCTGATTCTATTTGTTGTTTATAAAAACTTTCTGAATATGAAATGTAGCCTACTATATCTATTTTATCAGCCTTTTAACGGATCTGGATTTTGATTTATATTTTGTAATCTATTGCTGTTTTCGTACTGCTGTGTTTAAAGTTTCAGATTTACAAACTGGCTGTATCTCGCTGTTTTCTAATTTTATTTGACTATACTACCCAAGTCGGAATTTTATGAAATTATATTTTCTGATACTAGACATACTAGGGAATATCCCAGATTTTTCTTGGATTTAATCAGTAAGTTTTTTATGCCGTTTTTCTATTTATGAATACAAACTTCTGATTTCTGGCTGAACATGTTTTCTGGATACAATTCTGTTTGAGTCCTGTTTTTGTGAATTATCATATGACTTATATATATTTGCTGGATTCGGCCGTGATTTTATTTTCTAGATTTTCTTATGGATCCAGATTTGCATGTTCTTGGCAACGGGAATCCCAGATTTGGTGCAGTATTGTCTTGCTGTCCAGAACTAGAATTTTCGTTGTCTTAATCTATTTTGAGTCTCTCATCACCAGTTCATGTCCTTTATTCAACTTTTACTTGTTCCTTGTCATCTTACCATGTTTCTTGACTTGTTTTTGCACGTCCATGCTTGCTTGAATAATAATAAGAAGAAATTAAGCTGGGGTTTAAAGGGAAAGTTCTAATAGTGGAAAATACAGAAACGTGTACTCGGAAGAGGATTCATAGATCCTACTTGGTTATTTGGAGCTTGATACATGGTTATTTGGAGCTTGAGACGTGATTACTTGATACTTGCACGCTTGACACGTAATACTTGGTTACTTGGAGCTTGATACTTGTTACTTGGAGCTTGATACTTGATACTTGGAGCTTGTCCATGAGTACACTGACCTCTATGATCCACAATGAAATCTAAAATGTAATTTGCATGAATGTCGCAACCATGTGGTAAAAATCTGGGATGCATGAAGTGCTACCTAGATAGGACTAGATACAAGACTTGAAATAACATGATCACTTGACACTTGCTACTTGTTACTTGTACATGATACTTACTTACTTGCCACTTGTTACTCGTTACTCATTTACATGATACTTGTTTACTTGACACTTGTTACATGCCATTTACACCCGTTCATCTTGCCATGCTAGTTGTTTCTGTTTCTTGACTTAGAGTTGTTGCTCTATTTTTTTGTTACATCTTTTTCATGATATACTTGCTTCCGCTGTTACTCTATTCTTGTCTATTTGTCTTTCATGTACTTGTTGCCTGCACTACAAGCGGCCTGTAACTTGCATTGACGGGCGTTTTGTTTCTCTTTCTTTTTCCTGCAATTTGTTAAATTGTAGATTATGTTGATCAGCAGTCCGATGGAGTAGGTGATCTAAGATTCTAGTTGCTGGAGTTTTTGCTATATTTATTTTCCTGCTATTCTTGAATAAGTGTATTTGCTACTTGGATTATTTTGTATTGGGCAGTTTGACCCAGAATTTATAACTTGTTCAGATCTGGTTTATTTGCGATTATTAAGTTTTGCTTCAAGTAAATCCTGTTGGTATATTGATTCATTCATGCACGCGTGGTTGATTTCTCCTTATTTACTTCTTGTTATTTCTGTAAAATATTGTAAAGATCCTGACAGCTTATGGATGATGAAAATCATTCGTTGGTAATCACGTATCTGTATTCTGTATTCTCTTTTTGAGAAGCTGGGCATGACAAAAGTCCTTAGAATAGTAGGTTCAATAACATAGGATATCAAGTGCATGACTTGATTGTGAGAACTTATTGGTTGTAATCAGAACACTATCCTAGTCAAGTATTATTGTGAATTAGGACAAAAATAATGCATAGAGACTAGTATGTGCATTGACTGATGACCATATCTCACGGGTCATGGATATGAGATATCAAGTCTTCACATGGGTACATATTAGAGTAATAATGTACTGGACTAACCCACCACGAGAACGCTGCATGGATCGTTACGTGAGTGTTATAAGCGGTTCTCACAGTGACCATGGTGTATGTAGTCCTTTGACTTGAATTCACTATGGTTTCCTACATGAGAAGTTATATATTTTAATGTCATCAAATGTTGCCTGTAATAAGGTGATTATAAAGTCGACTATTAGATATACTACAAATCATGCGGAGGGATGTGAGTAACTTATATAGAATTTGTCTCTCTTACATAACATGAGCGATATCTATGGGCCCCTTGATTGTGTGAGACTGCAAAATGCATGGCAAGCAAAAATGAGCCAATATGAGATATTGAGCTCATTTATTTTAGTAAGTCTACTCGAACATTAAGAAACCAAAGATTGAACTATAAAAGGGTGACACGCTCTATGACTTGTGGTCAATTAAGATATCTAGACAAAAGGACTAGACTACGTGGTAACATTGGTCACGGATAGGTTATGTCTGATCACTGACATTTCCGTTACTTGAGTAGCAGTGATGTATTGCTGATACCGCTCACTGTTTGTAATACTAGAATATGATAAATTTTAAAAAATACTAGAATATGATTTTAGTATTACTGTCAACGTAATGGGAACCTACAGGATCACACACTTAGAATGGATCGAAATTGAGAGTTAAATTCATAAGATGAATTTAATTGGGGATCCAAGTAAGACTTGGACTTTTGATATTAGTTGGACATTTAATTAGATTAAATGGGTTGACTAAAGTTTAAAAGCCCACACACGAATCTGAACCAGGTCAGATTATGAGTCCAACAGCCTCATTACTCTCTTAGGGTTGATTTTCTGCAGCTATATATATGATACGTATCTGTGAAAAAAGGTTACATGAGAAAACCCTAGCCATCACAAAAATTGTAAGAGAAATAGATCGTGAGGAACATCCCATCCTGCAGCTAGCACCGCAATGTGAAGGAAAGCTTAATTTGATCCGTTCATGTGGATACCGTAAAGGCACAATAATATTGCAGTGTTGTAATCGACATTAATTGGAGACAGCAGATCCATCTTCAAGGTATAAAACCTAAACACGATTTGTGGTTTTTGCATGGATCCATGTCTAGGTTTCAATATTGCTTTGTAATTTTTTCGCTGTGTATTTAATCTGAGACTACCATCGAAACCTAACATATGGACCCTAGAAAGGCCATTAATGATATTTTAAATTTTGAGACTCTAGAGTTTAAGTGGGACCCTAGCATGCCTGCAGATGAGATTTTTGTGGAATTGAACCAGTGGGGCTTTTGTTGTTGTTTTAGTAGAGTTAAGTCTGGTAGGGTACACTAACTCTAAGGGGGTCTATGATTTATTTGAATATAATAAATATAAGGACATGCACTAGCGGAGATGTGATAAATCTTGGGAAACGTAAGTAGGGGGCCTTGTATAGTGGACGGATGAGATTCCAGACTATAGTCGTAGTTAGGCGGTTTGATTCCGAAGGCTGCGATTATCATTGCCATCTCCCGTATTCGCACGTTGAGGGTCTTTTGCAGTTGGGCGGTTTTATTCCGAAGGATGGGATCTATTCATGGAATTATGACATGGAATGTTCAGGGAGACGCTTACATGATGCTTGGGCGTTGAGGGTGCTAGTCTGGCGGGTAGATACCGGGACATAGGCCTATTCGCGGAGTATCTAGATCTTATTTCTATCATCGTAGTAGTTTAGTTGCATAACGAGGGATTGAATCCTATAAAGTGGAGAACGATAAGGGCTTGCACTGGACCTATATAGAATGAGATGCATAGAATCCAACAAGTATGCATTAGAAGCCATCATGTGCATTGTGTTTTCTTGAACATTGTTTTATGCATTTCTCTTTTGTTTTCTTGACACATACTTACTTAGAATAGTTTCACTTGTTGTTTATTGAATCTTTCATTGTTATTTTATTTCATGTTATGTTGCAAGTTTATGATTGTGAGACTTGGGAAGGTTACTATTACTATAGTTGACGTCAGTTGCATTTAACTGACATGCCGACTTTTTATTCAGATTTTTGCAGGATTTTCAGTTATAGATATAGTTGAATCAAGAAAAAAAAAGGGGCTTGGAGTTAACTGAGAATTGTAATTTATCATGTTGTAAAGAGATTGTAATTAAAGTGTTTATTTCCGCTGTGTTGTAAAGAGATGATGTAATAAAAGTGTTTAATTTTTCCCTGTGTTTGTACTATGTTTATAATTGCAATTAAAGTTGATCATGAAAATTGTGCCACTTATTTCTAATTTTATTTATTGCAAATTCGGGGCACTACAAAGTTTGTATCAGAGAAAGTGTAGTGATTGGTAAAGCTGTTGTCAGATTTAGCTATAGAAATAAATACTTTATTGATTCTAATTGATCACTACAACAAACAAGAAAAATACCGACATTTTTACTCGGGCGTTTTTCCAGAACGTCTGTGTAGGATGCACAATTTTTTGAAACCAATCAAAAAATTTATATATCCCTGCGTTTGATAAGAAACGCAAGGGTTTCCTTATATACCCCGGCGTGTTTCGAATGTCGGGTTATAGACGACTCATTTCTTTAATTAGACCCCTTTTCTTTCTCTCTCTCTCTCTCTCTCTTTCTCGCAGCCCTAGTCCCATCGCCGGAAAACCTGCCTCTGGTGCTCCCCGCCCTCATCCCTTCCGGCATGCTCCCAGTCGTCGTTCCTTTTGGCGTCCTCACCGCTCTTGCTTGCTGTCTTTTTCTCTCTCTCTATAGCTCTCAAACCCTATGTATGAAAATTTCTAGCTTGTAATAAATTTTGTATTTATGAATGAAATTATTTGGGATTGTGTGCTGAAATCAGGGATTGTGGAATATTTTGGGATTCGAGAATGTGGACTAATTAGGGTTTGTTGAATTTGTAGTTTTATGAATTTGATGATACATCTCCGAAAAGAATGGTGGGGTTATCACGGTGACTACGAGTGTTCTCAGGCATGGATTCACACAACAAAAACTCAAAGCACAATACAGCAGAGAAAAAATTAAGAAAAGAGCTGAACTAAATCTCCATTAAAACCCCATATCAAAAACAACCAAAACAGAGTACATTGGGGGATTTTAAAGAGCAGCGCTCACCCCATTTCGATCTGCCAATTGGGGGTTGACACGAAAGCTCGTGCAACGCCCGTAAAGAAGCTCTAACCGTTTTACCCTGTAGATGGGCCCCGTGCTAACGTTCTCCACTCATAGATCTCCACGTAGGCATGGATTGATCCGTGAGACCTCGTTAGCAGGGAGCTTATTACAATTGTTGTGGCTCATTTACACAAAACACCAGTAAAGAAAAACAATTCTCGAAGGACTGATACGTAAGGATATAAACTGATACACCACAGTACCCCTCTTCTCCATCTTCTCCCTTCTTCCTCCACCATTATCAGATACAGTTTGGATCAACTGTATCAATCCTCCCACCATGAAAAGGTGCTTCCAAATTCTCTCTAAATTTAGGGAAGCGATCGTGGATGCTCCAAAATTTCTCCCACGTTGCTTCATCTCTTCCTTCTCCCTTCCATTGGATCAACACTTCAGTCGTTGCTACCCCTCTCTTCCCTACCATTCGCTTGTCTAGTATTAGCAAAGGTTCGGTTGTCTCTTCATGAAAATAGGCTGGGTTTTGGGTTCGAAGCTTTGTGACATCCCCCACATGTTTCTTGAGCTGAGAAATGTGAAAAACATCCTGGATTTTAGCTTCGGCAGGCAGCTGCAGTCGATAGGCAACCGTTACCACTCGTTCAACCACCGTGTAGGGACCGTAATATAGGTGTGACAGCTTATGGATGCGCCTTCCTCCTACTGTGAGTTGCCGATAGGGTTGGAGCTTCAAATACACCAAATCACCGACAGCAAATTCCTTCTCCACTCGATGCTTATCAGCTATATTTTTCATTTGTCCCTAAGCCTTCGTCAAATTGTCCTTGCACAGTCGGAGTATAATATCCCTTTCGATCAAGCACTGTTCCACATCCAAAGACTTGGCTGTTTTGGGGATGTAGGGAAAGAGAGTTGGAGTAGCTCTACCATAAAAAGTTTGGTAGGGTGAGAACCTGGTGGAGCTATGGAAGCTTGTATTGTACCAATACTCTGCCCACAGGAGAACATTAGACCACGTTGTAGGATTTTAAGCACAGAAGCATCGCAAGTAGGTCTCCAACGTTTTGTTGACGACTTCGGTCTGACCGTCAGTTTGGTGATGGAATGAAGTGCTCAAACATAGCTTAGTTTCCTACAAATTGAAGATCTCCTTCCAAAATTGACTGGTGAATATCGCATCTCGATCACTCATAATTGAGATAGGGACTCCATAGAACTTAATGATATGCTGCACAAAGAGCTCTGCAACTTGTTTCGCTGTATACGGGTGAGCTAGGGGAATGAAATGGCCATACTTAGAGAGTCGGTCGACTACCACTAACACGGTAGTTTTTCCCCAGCTCCTTGGCAGGCCCTCGACAAAGTCCATACTCACATCCTCCCATACATTTGTGGGAATTGGCAAGGGCTGCAGTAGGCCTGAAGGTGATTGGTTAGAGTACTTGCATCTTTGGCAAACTTCACACTCCTGGATATACCTCTTCAACATTCCCTTGGCTCCCTTCAAGTAAGTTATTGCCTTTAGCCTAACCCAAGTTTTTTCAAAGCCGGAATGTCCTCCTTGGAGAGTGGTGTGGCACAATTCCATCAACTTGATGGTGAGAGGGGAGGAGGAGTTGAGTAGAGCCCTTCCTTTGTAAAAGTAGAGCCCATTTTGGTACTCGTACTTGGAGTTTTCTCGACCTTCTTGATCAATTTTCCCTTGAATTTCCTCATAGAAAGAGTCTATCTCAACTTCTCTTTTGAGCTCCAGCACCTAGGGTGGTTGCACAATGGTGATAGCCTAGATTTGTTGATCTTCAAAGTCCCTCGAGAGCCCATCTGCCCCAACATTTTCCCTTCCTTTCTTATATTCCACGATAAACTGGTACTCGTGCAACTTCCATAGCCATGTGTGTTGCGCTTCCGTATCTAATCTTTGCTCAAGCAAATGTTTGAGGGGTTTGTGGTCCGTTTTGATGATGAACTCTTTGCCTAACAAGTAGTGCCTCCACCTCTTGATGGCATGTAAAATGGCTAGCATTTCCTTTTCGTAGGCAAATAGATACCTACTTTTACCCTTGAGATATTTTCTCAGGAAAGCAATGGGGCGCTGCTGCTATATCAAGATGGCACCGATTCCCGTACCTGAAGCGTCGCACTCAAGAGTGAAGGGCTTCGAAAAATCAGGGAGTTGGAGGACTGGGGGAGTGGTTAATGCCTCTTTAAGTGCTTCAAATACACTTTGAGCCGCCTGCGACCATTTGAAAGCGCCTTTTTTAGTTAAAGCTACTAGAGGAGCAGAAATGGTAGCATACCTATTAACGAATTTCCTGTAATATCCCGATAACCCTAGGAAACCCCTTAGTGCTCTCAATGTTTTGGGCACCGGCCATGAATTCACTGCCGCAACCTTGCTAGGATCCACTCTCACCCCTTGTTCTGACACGATGTGGCCCAAATAAGCCACCTCCTTAACCCCAAAGGTGCATTTACTGCGCTTAGCTTGCAAGGAATTATTCTTTAGCATCTGCAAAACCACCCTTAAGTGCTCCTTGTGTTCTTCTATGGATTTGCTATAGATTAGGATATCGTCGAAGAAGACCAAAACAAACTTTCGGAGGTAAGGCTTGAATACTGAGTTCATGAGAGCTTGGAATGTCGAGGGGGCATTGGTTAGTCCAAAAGGCATGACCACAAACTCGTAGTGTCCCTCATGAGTCTTAAAGGCTGTCTTTGGGATGTCATTCTCTTCCATGCGCACTTGGTGATAACCACTTCTGAGATCTAGCTTTCTGAAGATTATTGATCCCTACAACTCATCTAGGAGCTCATCAATTATGAGTATGGGGAATTTGTTTTTGAGGGTTACCTTATTGAGGGCTCGAAAGTCCACACACATCCGCCAGGTGCCATCGGCCTTCTTCACCATTACTACGGGCGAAGAAAAAGGACTAGAGCTAGGTTGAATGACTCCTGTGTGTAACATTTCCTTCACCAATTTCTCAATATCATTTTTCTGGTGCCACGGGTGCTTGGAGGGCCTCAAACTAATGGGTTGTGCATTGGGATGTAGAGGTATTCTGTGATCGCAGTCCCTCCATGGGGGTAATTGAAACTTCTCTTCGAAGACCTTTGCATATTCCTGGAGGAGATCAGAGAGTTCAGGTGGAGAGGTGGGACACTCAACGAGACTAGCAACTTGGGCTATCTGCAGCAGCAATCCCTCCTTCATATGACTCAAAGTTTTTATCATGGACTTTGTAGTAGCTAGGTCGAGTGTTTTTTCATTAACACCTCTCAGTGTGTGCATCTTTCCATTCTGCTCAAAGTGGAGGGAACAGCTCTTGAAGCTAACCCAAACACCCTCCACGGTTCTCAACCAATCCACTCCCAACACTACTTGGCTAGTTCTCAGAGGAAGTATATAAAAATTAGCTTTAATGACTACCCCTTGGCAAACAAACTCCACCCCTTCACACAAACCTTCACACCTCAGCTTCTCCCCTCTTGCTACTATAACCTCGAAGCATATTCCCTTGGTCACTAGTAATTTCACCATTTTGGCAATGTGCATATCAATGAAATTATGAGTAGAGCTAGTGTCCAGTAAGGCATAGATCCCCTTATTCTAGATAGTACCTCTTAATCTTAAGGTACGGGGAGCTTCCACTCCGGAAATGGCCTCAAGAGAAATCGCAGGTTGGCCAGTAGACTGAATGAAGGGCTGTATGCATTGCAGTTCTTCCTCCTCTCCTGTGTCATTGTTAGCACTAACAAGTGTGTCCATGGTGGGGTCCTTGCCTCTCGGAGACTCTATTTCACCCTCAATTTGCAACAGAGACCTCCCCCTGCATCGATGGCCCTTCACCCATTTCTCGTCACACCGAAAACATAGACCCTGTGCCTTCTTCTCACTCAAAATCCTATCAAACTCAGTGAGCTTGGGATCTGCAAGAGCTGGAGTTTTACTGTCATTGGGAGTAGGAGTTTTGGCTTGGGATGTGTTTGAGGTATAGACATGCTTTGCACCCATGTTATGGAATCTTGCTGCCTTTCTTTAGCACATGAGTATAGTCTCCCTAGCTTGTGCTTCCCTATAGGTGTGGGTCACGGTGGTTGGCCTCTTGAGGATCACTTCTTGCTATATGTCCTCCTTCAACCTAGAGATGAAGCAGTCGACAAGCACTGGCATCTCTAGTGGCCTACTCAAGTGGCTATACTTAATAAATTCTTTATGGTAGTCAAGCACGGTACCTGTTTGCCGTAGTTTCAATAGGGTAGTTATTGGATTTTGGAGTTCAGCGGGTCCAAATTGTAGCAATAGCTCCTTCTTGAGCCTCTCCCATGAAATCATTAGTCCATTCTGACCCTTGAACCACCTCCACCAAAGTAGAGCATCCTCTCTCAGGAAATACACGTTGAAACTGACTTGATATTTAGCTTTAATTCGCTGAGTTTCAAAGTGGTGTTCCAGGTGGAACAACCAATTAGTGATGTCGCTACTGCCATCAAATATTGGAATCTCAAGTTTGGTGTGTTTTGGGAAGATGGAGAAGGGCCTATCATAATCACCCCCTCCCCTTTGATCCCATCTTCGTTCATCATCACGTCCCCACCTGCTTTGATGGTGGTAGTCTACAGGGTTATTGAAGGGAGGTGGATGGTAGGGAAGGGGATGAGACCCAGTGGGAGGGTGAGGCGACTCATAATTGGGTCCACTCCTCTTTTCGACCTAGGGCGTCAAACGCTCCACCATAGCCTGTATCTTATCTACTTGCGACTGCACATTAGTAACATGGTTCTGAACATCTGCAGTAAGGGAACCCATTGAGATTTCCAAGTTACCCATCCGCTGTCCAAGATCGGTCGACTGTTGAGGATCGACACCCCTAGGGGGGATCCTCGCGCCGACGGGCCCTGTGATCCGAGTCCAGAGTGAGCTCCAGACTCGAGGATCGTTGGACGCTCGATCTGGTGGGATGCTAGTTCATCGCCTAGCTCTGATACCATTGATACATCTCCGAAGAGAATGGTGGGGTTATCACGGTGACTACGAGTGTTCACAAGCATGGATTCATACAACAAAAACTCAAAGCACAATACAGCAGAGAAAAAATTAAGAAAAGAGCTGAACTAAATCTCCATTAAAATCCCATATCAAGAACAACCAAAACAGAGTACATTGGGGGATTTTAAAGAGCAGCGCTCACCCCATTTTGATCTGCCAATTGGGGGTTGACACGGCAGCCCGTGCAATGCCCGTAAAGAAGCTCTAACCGTCTACCCTATAGATGGGCCCCGCGCTAACGTTCTCCACTCGTAGATCTCCACGTAGGCGTGGATTGATCCGTGAGACCTCGTTAGCAGGGAGCTTATTACAATTGTTGTGGCTCATTTACACAAAACACCAGTAAAGAAAAACAATTCCCGAAGGACTGATACGTAAGGATATAAACTGATACACCACAGTACCCCTCTTCTCCTTCTTCTTCCTTCTTCCTCCGCCATTATCAGACACAGTTTGGATCAACTGTATCATTTGAGTATTTGTGAATTTTGATCCTAAGAAACTAGATTGTTACTGGTTGAAATTGATATTAAATACTAGCCCCTTACTTGTGTATCATAACCATTTGATATAATGCATGTGCTTTTTTTATTTTCTTTATCATGAAAATATGATGATGTTCTTCGTTTTCTTATTTAGAGATAGCTTACTAATGTATGTACAATTTACCTCTGGATTGGATTATTATGATCTTCTCTTTTGTAGAATGCATGACATAGAACTATATGAAATAGGATCTCAAATGGTAACGGTGTAACCCTTGAATGAACATTTATTTTTACCTACAATTTTCACACTACAACAGACAAGGGAAATACAAACATGAAACATGCATGTCTTTATGCATTCTATGAGGCTTATGTTTTTTTCTTGATCTGTATGCAAAAGACACCAATTTTGAGTGCCAATTTTGCAAGGAGTAAGTTTTTCGTTTTTAATATTTGTTGCATAAGGCAGAATATGCTATGGGACTATCGCATGTTTTCTATTATAAATACAACAAACTTTTTTTTAATCTACTGTGAAATTGGAACAAAAAAAAGGCAAATCATTCTACGTACAAAAAACGTACTTATCATATATAAGAAATGAAGATGAATATTTAAAGACAATTCAAATAGAGTAATGCTTTAGCTACTACCAATTTCACTACCATTCTCTTCACTACCTTAGGTGGCATACTCCTATTGGAGAGTTCCCCCACCTACTCTATCTTTCCCTACCTATTGGAGTGTGCCACCTAAGGTAGTGAAGAGAAATGTAGTGAAATTGGTAGTGGATGTTGTTGGATATATAAGTATATTCTCAATATAATAGAATATTATTGTGTATAATGTTCTATGGGGCAACACGTGTTTTGCACGCGTTATCTGTTTAATTGTTGGACCGGGTTGAGTGGGCATAAAGCCCAACACCCTAAACCCAGTTCATCTCATATAAAAGCTGGTCTAGAGGTAGTGCTCTGTGATATTCCAATACTGATAAGCAGGGTATAATATCTTAAGCAGCTATGAGATAATCCCTAACCCTAATTTTCCTAAATCAGATTTAACAATCTTAAGATATTATACACCACCTCTAACCAAATAAGCCATCGTCGATACCACTGCGACGGTAGATGCCGACGATGCCTTAGATCACGACAGTAGCCGCAATTGTCGTCGCGGATCCCGTTCGCTATCGTCTTCGCAGCTCCAGATCTGGTCGTCGTTCGGATCTCGGTGATCTGGTCGCCGTCGTTGTCGTTCGGATCCCGTTCGCTGTCGTCTTCGAAGTTCTAGACATCTTGTCTGCATTCGGATCTCGGTGACGCCAGTGGAGGCGTCGTTGCCATTGCAGGGGCACGAGCCGCGAGCCGCCGCCGCTGTCGATGCCCCTATCGTCGCTGGGCGCGAGCCGCCGGAGGTCGCCGAAACCAGCCGTCTGGTCTATGCTGCCTCGTTATCCCCTTCATATCCATTGATCTTTGTGTGAGATAGAAGGAGAAGAAGGAGACTACTCAGATCCAAATTTTGATTTTTTCGATTGGTGGATTATGGTGTTCTGTGTTCGGATGGTTAGAGCAGATCCAGTCCAACAGCTACTCTATTGGTTGGAGATTGCTGTTTGGTGTTTGGAATGTTGGATCAGATCCAGATCCAGTCAAAATGATTCAAATCTGGATCTAACCAGTGGAGACAATCCATTGGATATTGATTTGTATTTCGTGTTTGGGGAGAAGACTGGATTTGCTGCAGATATAAATTAAAGATAAGTTGTTCACCAAATTTAAATTATTATTTAATTATTTATTTGAATTTTGTTGCTAAGTGCTAATGTTCAAAACCGTATTAAGCATTGTTTAATTAAATACAAATCTGAATAACTGTTTTGGCTACGTGCTATGGATCAAATATTTATTTTGATAAATTATAGTCTTTGACTATAAAATTGAATTTCCAAATTAAATTGTTGTGAATTAGATTGTGCTAATAATCTGTTTAATTGGCTAATCTTTAAAGATTTGATGAATGTAGGAACTTCAAAGTTACTTACAAACTGTGTGAGTTGGAGACGATGGATTTACATCACGGTATGACAAGTCTGCACTATGCAGACTTCTACATCGAATTTGGAAAACACTTCTAACTTGAAGTGTCAGTATGATCTACTCTAATTTTCTTAGTATTTTTCATGTGATGAATGTGTTAACATTTTGTGCGTTTGATCATATGATTGAGAGTTTTAGATCATAGTTATTCTCGCTTTGGAAAACTAGCATGTTTAGGGTTGTTAAGTGTTTTATCATACTATGTGTATAGATATTTTGACAAATCCATTGTTTGCAGTTTGTGTGAGATTATATATTTGCTTCTCTAATAATTAAAATTTTTGTATAAGATTTATAACAAATGTCCGTAACTTAGATAGGAGCATACTGTAATGCAGAATATGACTCCATTATTTACGTTTTGTTCTTTATCGTTCATTGTACTGTGTGTGCAAAATTTAATTATAAAATATGAGCCATTATCTTGCTTAGTGTTTCGAATATGATGAAGAACGAATAAAGAAATATAGCTCAATTTGTTTGAGCACGTGGACATTGTTAGAATCACTAGAGAAAGCAAACAACTTTGTAAAATGTAATAGAGTAATTTTATATTAACTCTTATAATTTGCATATATTGTCAATCGCATGTATAAGCTGAGTTTAACAAATGAGACAATTAATAATAATAGTTCTAATTGTGTTCTTGAACAATAGCATATTTGGCTAGGATTTGAGAACTATATATTCAATTGTTTGTGAGGAAATGTGATCTAATTATCAAAACTGTGGGGAAAATGGAGTTAAAAGCTAGTGAGTCAAAAGCTTTAACATTCAAGTTGTTTTGAGATTTAGAATCAATTGGAGCCATAGAGAAGTTCAAACTGAAGCATCAATTTTAGGCAGTTGACATGCTTTAGATAATTTGAAAAGTTCTATGTAAATTCTGTTAATATATAATTTCATTCCAATTTTGATGATGCTATATATTTTCAGAATTTACTTAGAATCATCTCATTATTCCAAAAGAAAGCATGAAAACTTGTCGATGTGTTTCCGATGTTTAGAATGGTTGTTATATCATTCTAATTTTGATGATATAACTCTTTTATGGATTTATGTTTCATTCCAATTTTGATGATTCAGAATTAACCATAATTGATTTGACTGTTTTATCATTTCAATATGAAACATAGTATAGTTCTTGTGCAGAAACTATAATAGTTCTTGTTCTTTATTTTGTTAAAGAAACTTGATTGTGATGCTTGCATTACATCTTGCTAAGCTATCGTTGAATTGTACTAAGTTCTTTGGTGGAACTAGATACTTTATGAAATTCACTAGAATACTCAGAGATGTGTCTCTTGATATTCTTGTTTTCAATAAGCTAGTAAAGATGGAGGAGTTGAATCTGTCAACATAGATTTCAAAATAATGATTTGCTCACAATGGAGGAGTAAACATAAAACAGTTTGCAAGGATATAGTTTTGGTTTATTTCTCTGAAGAATAACTTTGCCACTTACTTGATAAAACTTCTGTTGAGTTTAAGACTCTTGTGTTCATGAGCTTAAAACTCACATTTTGTTCTCGAAGGTTATCTGCTTTGGTTAATTTTGAAACTATGACAGGTTTCTCTGGTTGGTTTAGTCATAGTGAACTATTCTGTTTTGAGACGGTCTTTGAACTATTTGATTATTTTCGTTTGGTCTCATTTGAACTATTCGAGTTATGATTGATTTAGTCTATGAACTGTATTATTTTGTGAGCCAATGATTTAACAGGGCATTGCCTAATATATTGAGAATATAGGAGGAGATTGTTGGATATATAAGTATATTCTCAATATAATAGAATATTATTCTGTATAATGTTCTATGGGGCAACACGTGCTTTGCTCGCGTTATCTGTTTAATTGTTGGACCGGGTTGAGTGGGCATAAAGCCCAGTACCCTAAATCCAGTTCATCTCATATAAAAACTGGTCTAGAGGTAGTGCTCTGTGATATTCCAATACTGATAAGCAGGGTATAATATCTTAAGCAGCTATGAGATAATCCCTAACCCTAATTTCCCCAAATCAGATTTAACAGATGTAGCATTACTCATTCAAATATTCCAATAAGAGTTGAAGAGACTAATTTCGTTCATTTCTTTTTCATTTGTAATGCATTTCAATCAACCAAGCTTATTCTTTGTTACTCAATTTCTTGCTATGGTAGATTAAAGTAGTAAGGAAAAATGCAACACCAACAACCAGAGACCAATATTTTAGATGACTAGCTGATTGTAACATGGTTCGGTTCATTATATTCGTGATAATAAGGGTTTGGTTGTCAACCTTTATTCAAAATATAGAAACAATAAACCGTTTTCTAAAGTTGATGAGATGGCTTTCTCAAATAATGACAATTCAATTAGTTCGGAGACTCTTCATTGTACATATATTTCCAACAAACACAATTTTGCTCTTTGGTTTCTTCTCCCTTCATTAAATCGCCTGTCAATTCATTAGTAATTACATGTGAAAAAAGTGTGTTATGGTAATAATCAATTCCATTTATCTGTCATTAAATTGGCTCTGTTTTCATTAGTCATTACATGTAAACAAATGTGTTAGGGTAATAATCAATTTCATTTATCTGTGATCACAAGTTAGAAGATCAAATTCATGGATTCATCAAGTAGAGTTCGAGTATGTCTGACTGTTTTTGTAATTTTTTTCCTTTTTTTTTTTTCATGTCATATATCTTATCTTCAGATTTCCCACTTCTACTGAAGTTGATGCCAAAACACATTATATTAAACAATAATTTAAAATACTGAAATTCATTTTTTGCTAATTTGAAGAGTGAGAATTGTATAGGGAGAATGCTGCTGCATTCAGTCATTATGCCATTGTTTAAATTTCTTTTTGCTAACAAAATTATATTGCAGGCGGATGTGGATAATAGTGGTACCATAGACTACGGGGAGTTTATAGCAGCTACATTACATATAACTAAGATAGAGAAGGAGGATCACTTATTTGCAGCCTTCTCATATTTTGATAAAGATGGCACAAACAGGTCTGTGATGAGTTTGGTATTGAAGATGTTCGAATTGAAGATATGATGCAGGAAGTGGATCAGGAAAGTGTAAGCTTTACAACATTTACCCAGTTGCTTACCGGTATTTGATTGAAACTAAGAAAAGTAATAGAAAATACCCTCTTTGGTCAGGCAGATATATTAATTTATAGTATTATACTAATAATTAAGATTATCATATCTTTGAATTTCATTATTGATCTTTCAACATATGGTTTTGCTTAACTTTAATCAGTGTATTCATGTGCCCTGCCTGACTTGTAGTCCCAGCATCCTTATTTTTTGCTTATTGCTGTGTGTCTAAGCTTGGACTTATGCTGCCAGCCACAGGGTGTAGTGTGTACCTTTGTTCTTAGTCCTACAAGTTTAATTCTATTGATTCTTTATATTCTATTTATTTAAGAAATCGCGCTATAATTGCAGTGACTATGCATTGCTTTAGGTAACTTCACTTCAGGTTGGACTTTGTTGGGTAGCATTAGTTCAGGTTCAATGGCTCTTTGCAGCCTACTTAAATTTCAGAGGATCCATTTTTTGGTACAAGAACTGGTTAAGTATGTAGAATAAGAATTATTAAGGAACTTACGAGCACAACATTTAGGGAACTTTTTAGAATGTAGAAATCGATAATGTAAATTCCACCACCTAAATCCCAGACCGTGATTTCCGACTTGTGCTGCTCCATTGAGCTTGCAATCCTCCAAACTTCTGATTGATTAGCTTTGTATGCTAGTGGTCTATACACAAGCATACACATGAGTATGCTACATTACGACTTGTGCTGCTCCATTGAGCTTGCAATCCTCCAAACTTCTGATTGATTAGCTTTGTATGCTAGTGGTCTATACACAAGCATACACATGAGTATGCTACATTAGAGAGAATTTATTGAATATACTCTGCAACTATGATATATATTGTGTTTTGGCATTTCGTAATGCTATTGTGGCACTATTTTTTTGTATAATGTGTGACTTACACAGTTCCAAAATAGAGTTCCAAGTGGTTCAAGTCGGGTCAATCAAGAGGAAATAAGCGAGCATAATGGAAGCAACTCCGACAGAAGGCGGCGTACGTAATAAGTTGATGTGAATTGTGATAATGTTTTTTTAGTGGTTTTTGTGCTCGAACTATTTTGAGTTGTAATAAAATGAAAATTGTTCAAACTTTTTTTTAATGGAGCTATATGTATCTTAATTTGTGTGGGAAACAAGCTTAGATTTTGGATTTTGGATATAATTTTTATTGTGTTATTTTGGATTACTATAATTATTATTGAAAATTATTATGGGTTTTGTAATGCAAAAGAGTGGAATTTTTTTAATTCCAGAAGCACTAGCAAAATTACACGTATTTAATTCCAAAAGCACCTACAAAATAATTTAAAAAACAAAAAACAAAACCCCGACGTTTCGGAAAATGCTAGGGTATATAAAATTATTTCCCAACAATTTAATGATTTCAAATAAAATTATATAAAAAATAACTTTCTAAAAATACCTTCCGTAGGGTAATTTTATTAAAACTTATTTAAAATTAAATTGATATTCTCCAGTGCAAAATACACACCGGGGTACAAGCAAGATACACCAGCGATTTGGAAAACGCCGGTGTAGGGTCAAAGACGAACCCTGGCACACGCAACACCAGTGTTTGTTGTGGCTCTATACGAAACGTCGGTACGCTATTCCCCGACGTTTATAAACATCGGGGAAGCCTCCAAAAAAGGCCGGAAAATCCCTTGGCTATTGTAGTGTGATTGATTATAACTGAGTACAATGTCTACTGTATATATGAGAGAAGGAAAGACTAAACCAGTACATTATGAGACTAAACTAATATATATCATCTAACACTCCCTCTCAAACTCAAGTTGGTTCAAGCAACATGAGTTTGGAATATTGATGATGTTCATGTGGCAGGGACGACACACGGTGGTGCATGAACGATCTGGCTCTTGAATCTGGAATAGCGCAGGGATGGCGCTTGGTGACGACGATGATGGCATAGGGACGAAGCTCGGTAGATGGCGCAGAAACGATCCGGCTCTTGGATATGGGACGACGTAGGGATGGCACTTGGTGACGACGCCCGATGGTGTAGGGAAGGCGCTCGGTAGTTGGCGCAAGGACGATCCGGCTCTTGGATTTTGGAAGTGTGGGAGTAGTGCTTTTTGAAAAAAGGGACGACGCACGGTAGATGGTGCAAGGGAGGATCCTGCTCTTGGATCTGGTAAGTGTAGAAGGGGGCAACGCTCGGTAGTGGCGCAAGGGACGACGCACGGTAGATGGCCAAGGGACAATCTAGCTCTTGAATCTGGTACATGTAGAAGTGGTGCTCTTCGGCGGAAAGTAGTGGGAATAGTCGGCGGGAAGTAGTAGAAGTAGTAGTGGTAGTAGTTCAGGATGACGTCGGGAACTGGGATGATGTCAGGATCTCCCCCTCCCAAACTTACGATGGATTAATCAATGTGAGTTTGTATTGAGATCTGGATGCGGAAGTTGGAGGAGGTTGATGAGAGGTGGGATGAGGGAGATGAGAAACTAGGATGATGTCGATATCTCCCCCTCTCAAACTCACGATGGTACAACTAGTGTTGGTTTGCTAACGAAGTATCAGAATCTCTTTGGGTCGGGACGACGACCATAGAAGCTGAAGAACCTGCAAGAAAGAAGTTTTTTTTTATTTTAATGTTTTCTGGTTTGGGTTTCGGGTTTAGGGTAAACGGGTTGGGTTTGGGAAGGGGTTAATAGGGTATTAGGGTTTCGGGTAAACGGGTTGGGTTTGGGAAGGGGTTAATAGGGTATTAGGGTTTTAGGTAAACGGGTTGAGTTTGGGAAGGGGTTAATAGGGTATTAGGGTTTCGGGTAATTGGATATTAAGGATTGAATTTTTTGGGGGTACGACAGAGTGCCAGGATTTGCAGACGCAGTGGAAGAGGGAGTCGCTAATGAAAGGGAGGAGGTCAGATGGTTGTTGGGTAGAGGATTTGATGGTGGAGGAGGATTCGGGTTTCGGGTGAGTAGGATTACGGTTGGAGAAGTGGTGGCTGGATGGTGAGAGAGGTTGGGATGAGAAGAAACAAGATGAGTAGTCGGGATCTAAAGTTGTTGGGTTTGGCCGAAGTTGTGAGGTAGAGGTCAGAGATGTAGGCAGAGGACATCGGTTGGGAGGGTCGACCAGTTTGCCATTGATGAGGTTGATTGAAGGTTTCTTGGATTTAAGTTTAGGATTAAGGTTTGGGGGGATGAAGACAGTAGATGGCGGCTAAGGTGAGTAGATGTGGGTTTCGGGAGAAATTGGGGGGGTGGTGCAATCAATGATATGGAGGTCGTTGGGAGGGGAAGATCTTCGGGGCGACGAAGCGGGCAAAGTCGAAGTCGATGAGGAGGTGGCAAGCTTGCCCTGTTAGTAGGAATGCGAGTGTGGTGTGTTGGTGGAGGAGAGGGATTTGGCTAGTTTTTTAAGGAAGGAGCCGCAAAAGTCAGAGGCATCAACAATAATGAGGACGAGGGAGCAGGGGCTATTGGTGGTGTTACTGCTGTTGCAGTCGGGGTTGCTGTTGTTGTAGTCGGATTAGGGGAAGAAGGTCGCCTAAGGTGATGGGTATAATGGAGTTGATAGGTTTTGATGAAGTCAGTGGAGGTGATGGGGATGATGGTGTTCATGTGGAGTTAGAGGCAGCAAGGGGTATATGGAGTTACTATAGATGGTGTTGATGCCGAGGGTGAGGATGAGGATGTCGACAGAGTTACGGGGAGGGTCGCCGGAGTTGCTGGAGGTGATGCCGCTATTGCTATTGTTGTGGATTATGGTTAGGGTTTAGGAATTGATTATGGAATTAGGGATTTGATTGGGAGAGAGATGTCGACGGGAGGTAGAGTGATTCCGATGAAGACGGGAACCACTCCACCTCGATGACAATGATAAAAGTAGTATATGCCTTATTGAAGTAAAGACTCTGATATCATGTTAGATTTATGGATTGAAAGGAATACTTTATTGATTCTTATTAATTGATTGTAACTGAGTACAATGTCTCCTATATATAGGAAAGAAGGAAAGACTAAACCAATACATTATTTGATATATGACTAAACTAATATATATCATCTAACAGTTGTAAACAAGATTTAGGAATGCATCTGTATTTTGGGTGCATAGTGCACGTTTTTCATATTTGAACTGTAAAGAAAATGAGCCGGTGAAGAGTTAATGAGTTCACGTGCTTCATACGTGACTTAACCGCCCAATTCTGATTTTGCAACCGCTTATAAATAGATGAGTTCGTTAAGGAAACAAAGCAAGCTTTTACTAAATTGTTTCTTCCCCAAATTAATACTCATCAAACCCTAGCTCCTAATCGCCATGGCCAAGTCCAAGCAAGCTCGTCTTCCAGGACCTGACAACATGGTATCATAGCCGTACACCGATGACGATGATAGGGATGTTGGGAGTATGACGGTGGTGGAATTGAAGTTCGAGGCACTTTAAGATAAAATTGCGGATTTTCAGAATTGAATCGATTTTGTAGTGGAGCAATTGGAGGAGTTGGCGATTAGTTGAACGAGCAATCCAATGCAGGGGAATCCAACAACGGTTCCAACAAGACCAAACAGAGAGGTAGCTAACCCTAACTCCACTCCTTTCAATTCTAGGGTTCGAAGTGATCAAATGGGGTTTTCAAGAAATCCATTTAAGATGGAATTTCTAGTATTTCATTAGGGGGATCCAACTAAGCCGATATGTGGAGTGGAAAAATTTCTTGAATTATGTGAAATCGAGGATTCTTAGAAATTGAAATCAGCCTCACTGAATCTTAAAGGCAAGGCAACTCGGTGGAAGGTAGCTCGGTTGTATAGGATGCATGTTAGAGCTAGGATTCAAATGATTACTTTGTCTAAATTCTTGGAGGAGTTAATCTCTAAGTTTTGGTCCATTGTGTTTCAAGATTACGAGGGAATTTTGTCTAAGTTGCGACAAAAAGGAGACCTAGAAGCATATGTACAAGAATTCGATAGACTATCCAATTTCGTTGAAGATTGGATTGAAAAATATTTATTGAGTACATTTGTTAGTGGGTTAAGAGATGAAATTAGATGGGATGAGAAATGTCAAAGACCTAAAAATGTAAATGATGCTATCGGGTTGGCTCGAAGATATGAATAGAAGATGGCATGTGCAAAGAGGAGTTTTAAACCCTGATTTAACTCTAGATCCCAACTTCCAAGTAGTGGGAGTACAACAAGCTCCAAGAGCATCAGAGGTCAAACCAGCATCAAATGTAGTACATAGATTACTACATCCACAAGAATTGAAAGAAAGAAAAGGGAAGAGGCTATGCTTCAATTGTGAGAAAAAGTACAATAAGGAACATAGGTGTAAAGCTCGGAAATTTTATTTTCTTGAGATGATTGATGATGATTCAGAGGAAGAAGATGCAGAGGAAGCAGAAGAACCTATAACTCCAATTGAAAGAACAGTTGCACAAACTGAAATTTCATTCCATGCTTTATCAGGGTATTAGGTTTATCCGCAGACTATGAGAGTCAAAGGGAGGATTAAAAGTAGGGAGGTGCATATATTGATTGATATTGGATCAACCCAAAACTATTTAGATCCTCGTACTGCAATTGAAGCTGGCCTAGTGTCAAAATTTAACCAAGATTCAGGGTAACAATAGTAAATGGCCAAACCATGAACAATGAGAGAAAGGTTGATTATGTGAAGTTTGTTGTGCAGGTGGTGGAATTAATAGTTGATTTACTGCTCTTGCCTGTTGGTCATGCTCAAACAGTCCTAGGTGCGCACTGGTTGAGAACTGTGGGACCAATCACTATGGATTTCAATGATATCACTATGGAGTTTAGAGTATCGGGTATACTCAAGAAACTGCAAGCTATTAATAACCCACAAATTGATATGATGGAGGTAGCACAATTATACAAGGCAACATGGCATGTTTGCCAAGCCTTTATGATTTAGATGCAGGGACATGAAGAGATCAGACCTGAAGATGTTACTGAGTTCTTCCAAATTGCTCAAGGAGAACATATTCATCATGCTTGGCAGGCAGTTTTGCTGCAATTCTCTGAGGTTTTTTGCAGATCAAACTGCATTACACCCACAAAGAAGCATATACAATCAAATTCCCTTGATTCCATGTAAAAAAACTAGTATATATAAGGCCATATAAGCATCCATTTTATCTTAAGAACGAGATTGACACGTGGATCAAGAAGATATTGACCTCTGGGTTGATCAGGGCTAGTAGCAGCCCCTATAGTTCACCAGTTATTTTAGTTAAAAAGACTGATGGAAGTTGGAGGTTGTGTGTGGATTATAGGGAGCTCAATTCACCAACTATCAAAGCCAAATTTTCAATTCCAGTGATAGATGAATTACTTGATTAAATTGAATGGTGCTAAGTTATTCTCTAAAATAGATCTCAAATTTGGTTATCATCAAATCAGGGTACATGAAGAAGGCATTCCAAAAACACCCTTTAGAACTCACCAAGGCCATTATGAATTTGTGGTCATTCCCTTTGGACTCACTAATGCATCAGCTACCTTCTAGTGCTTGATGAATGATATCTTTCAAGAGCATCTCAGGAATTTTATTCTAGTATTCTTTGATGATATACTAGGGTACAACAAAACATGGGAGATTCATTGGCAGCATATGTTTATGACTGTAAATTTTAAGTAAGCATAAATCGATTGCCAACCTGAGTAAATCCAGTTTTGGGCAAAGAACAGTGGGGTATCTGGGCCAAATTATCAGTGAAGAAGGCATTGTTGTGGATCCTTATAAGATTAAGGTGGTTAAGAGCTAGCATGTACCTTCAACACTGAAGGAATTGGGGTTTTTTGACTCACAAGATATAACAGGAAGTTGGTGAAGAACTATAGTATTATATTTGTTCCCTTGACTCAGTTGCTTAAAAAGAATGCATTCAAGTGGTCAAGTATGGAAAATTTTGCCGAAATGCCCCTGTTTTTGAAAATAATTAGCAAACTGCCCTTGTTTCGAAAACATTTAGTCATTTGCCCTTGTCTGTGACACGTCAGCAACAAACGTGATTGGGAATCACGGCATCAGCTAATTGCATGCCGTGTTTCCCAATAATGGCATCTCTATTTGAGAAAATTGCCATGCCGTTATTCCCATTAACGGCATTGGTTAATTTTTCAAATAGAGCTCTACTTTATTAATCTTGACTCGAGATTAATTCCAAATATGAAATAAACTGATGCCGTTATTCTAGAGAACGGCATCGTTTATAACTGATGCCGTTTTTCAGAATAACGGCATCAGTAATAAACTCTTTGCACTAATCCCTATACTCGAAAAAAACCCTTCCTCTTCCCCCTTTCTCTTCCGCTCGTGCCTTCTTCATTTCCAAACAGAAAACCCTAGACGAAAACCCTAGACGATCTGAAAAAAAAAAATCCACTAGATCTTTGGTGTGTTATTGACTTCTATTTCGGAGTATACTCTTCAATCCTTCATCCAGAGTTCCTTCTCATTCCGAATCCGAAATCTTTGTAAGTAACCAAAAACCCTAATTTGTATTTTGTATAGTTGATTTTGACTGTTTTATTATGTAGTATAGTACAAATATTGTAGATTAGGGTTATTGAAGTAGTAATTTTGGAAGTATGAAGTATTGTAGATTAGGGTTTACTAAATGTTGAGTTTTTGAGATGCTCAAATTCTTAAATATTCAAGTGATTTACGTTTGAAGTCGGGGTTTTGAAGATCCTAATACACTTAATTTTGGTGCTTGTTGCTCATGCACTCAATTTTCCTAATTCACGGGGAGATCCTAATACACTCATCTTTGGTGCTTCTTGCTTATTGAAGATCCTAATTCACTAGCAGATCTCTGCTCATGCACCCAATTTTCCTACTGAAAATGTTGTTGATTAGTCTTTGTTAATGTGTACAGGCCAATGGATCCTGCACAACCATCTTCTTCGCATGGTGTTGGTGCTTCTTCTACGCCTTCATTTGGACCACGGGGACATCCGGGTCCATTAGATCCTACAGTTCTGTTTCTGCAAGAAGACCACAGATCACAGGCCGTTTGGACTGGGGATGTGGAGAAGATGAGTTTTAGGATGCACAAGGTCATGCCTGTCCTCAAGAACTGTATTGCTATGGAACATTATTTAGTTAGCAGTGGATTTAGCGGTATGTCAAAGCTGACCAACATAAAGTGTGATCACGCCTTGCTTACCGCACTGGTAGAGCGATGGAGGCCGGAGACACACACCTTCCACTTACCGTGCGGTGAGATGACGGTCACCCTACAAGATGTAGCGGTGATTTCGGGTCTTCCAATTGACGGGGTGGCCGTCACAGGCAATTTGATGTTCAACAAGGTTGCACTGGTACGAGATTATTTGGGGTTGGATGTTGATGAAGTTGACCACGGCATATGGGTTGGGGAATCCATTAGACGTTCATTCCTAGAAGATAGTTTCACTCACATTCGAGTCGCACCTGTGCATACGGACATCGAAATCCAGAACTATACGCGGGCATACGTACTGTCGATGATTGGAGGGATCCTATTCCCTAACTCTTCAGGTGACGTAGTCCACCTCATGTATCTTCCATTGATAGCTGACCTACAGACAGCCGGCAGGTATAGTTGGGGAAGTGCAGCTCTAGCCTCCCTTTATTGTGCACTCTGCAACTGTTCGATGGGTTCGATTCAGATGACCGGGCCGATGTCCATCCTGCAAATTTGGTGTTGGGAAAGAATACATCTCGGCCGACCCCGTGTGACGGTACTATCAGAGAGTTGGAGGGTAGTCCAGGATAATCCCGTGATGAGAGCTCCTCTCGGTGCATACTGGACGGGGAAGCGTACGTAGAGGGATAACGTATGTGGTGTCCTAACTTATTATAGGGACGAGCTAGATCAATTGAGGGAAGAGCTCGTCAATTGGACCCCGTACACGGATGAGAGACTGGCTCGTCTACCATCTATTTGCACTGCTAATGCGCAGTTGTGGTTGACCTTAGCTCCACTAGTGAATTTCTCAGTTGTGGAGTTTTATTATCCCGCCGTGTTCTTCGGCAATTCAATGCACAACAACCCGTCCCCGTGAACACATTATACGATCGTAGACTACACAACATCACGGGTCAAGGTCGTTTACCGAACATGGATTGGGCCGATCACCACCGCGCGTATGTAGGAGCATGGAATGAGCGGAGGTATGAGTTGGTAGTCGAGGGTGTTGAGTATCCGTATGATGGATCAATACAAACAACTTATATGGTCTGGTACCGTCGCATAACGCGACTTTATATCCAACCCAAAACGGATTTTCCAGCGGGCATCCAAGAACCTATACCCGCGATTCATGTTGAACCACCACCGGCATTTTCATCATCACAGCCGATGTACCAACCGAAGGCCTCATCATACCGTATAATGGTAAGTTAGATTGTTTGTTGAATTTCAATTATTTCGTTCCGTTCTACTTATGCATCTTCACTTACAATATATATGGTTTACTATTATAGATAGAAAGCACATGGGACATGGCTAGAAAATGTGCGGATGTGTTGAAGAGCAATGCCAATAAGGCATGCAAAGAATTGGCACGAGACCTCCTGTGCAATTGTCGTACCTCTCTTGAAGAGGTTGGAGATGGTCCTCGTTTCAATGAACTTGTGCGTTCAACCGAAGGTCAACGCCAACAAGAACGGCCTACCACTAGCCAAGCTTCACCTCCACCACAACAAGCATTGCAATTGGGAAATCCATCAGATCGTCGAAGAGCCAAGACCGTTCGTGATCCTCCACCGCAAAGCCAATTGGCAAATCCGGAGATTGAAGAAGGAGGAGGTGGCGAAGAAGAAGGAGCTGGTCCAAGTGGACCCCCAACGCAAGAACAACGGGAACGTAGGCGGAAAGTTCCGGCTCGGATGAGAAAAGCACCCAAACATTACACTCCAGGATAATTGGTAGGAACAAACTAATTATCTTTTTGTAACACATCATTTTATGCATTTATTAATTGTATATGTTTGTATGCAGGTTGTTATATGTAGGTTGATTTTGATGAAGATTAACACAGGAAATATTTGAATTTTGTAATGTCTGTGAAGTTGGTATGTGGGAGTGGCAAAGTGAACTTAATCAATTCTGATATGTGAAATAAGTCCAAGTGAACTTGATGTAGTATTAAAATTTGAAGTTGAATGTATGTGGAGTTCAAAGTAGTATGGGGACTTGATCTGTGAATTTGAAGTTATTTGTGTATATCTATGTGAATTTGAAGCTTAAATCTGTGCATATCTATGTGAATTTGAAGCTTGATTCTGTGCATATTTTGAAAACTTGAAGATTTGAAGTATTTGATCTGTGTAGTATATGATCTGTGCATATTCTGTGGATTTGAAGTATTTGATCTGTGCATATTCTGTGAAGTTATTTGAAGTAATTGAAGCTTGATTCTGTGCATATTCTGTGCATATTTTTGATTGAAGTTTAGTTGGTTTTGAATCTGTGAAGTTGGTTTTCAATATGTGAAATTGGAATTTCAACTCAATTTTGATGAAATTGAATGTATCTGTGTTTGAATTGAGTTTGAAGCAATTTGGTGAATGAAGCTCTGAATGAAGTTGAATTGAGTTTGAAATTGAAAATGAGGGATTAAACGAATGAATGAAGTTTATCTGTGTTTGAATGAAGCTTTGAATGAAGTTGAATTGAAGCTTATTGGTGAATGAAGTTGAATTGAGTTTGAAGCATGTCTGTTAAGTCAAAAAGAGAGAATAAACGATGCCGTTATTCACAATAATGGCATAGTAATCCTGTAACGTTATTGCGGAAAACGGCATCTTCATATAGGGAAAAATAGAAAATTTATAGTTCCTGCCAAATGTTTTTGTCTCCACATACGTGGTTCAGAATAACGGCATCTATCAAGCATGCCGTTATTCTGAAGCACGGCATTAGTTATGTATGCCGTTATTCAGAAAAACGGCATTAGTTAAACAACAAAATTTTAAATTTTGAGCATTCTGGCAAACATACTGTCTCCATAGTCGTTCTTCAGAATAACGGCATGCAAATAACATGCCGTTATTCATGAGCACGGCATCAGTTAAAACATCTGTGCATGTTTTATGTGCATGTTTTCTGTGCATGTTTATTTTGCGAATGGTAGTTTGGAACAAATCTAATCATACCCACCACTCAATTTAAACATACAAATCACACAACACTTATCATAACAAACAATAACAATTATAGAGAGGTACGACACAAATAAACATCTAAATTAGTTCATACAAACAATTACAAAAAGTGGATACGTAAGCAACAAACAACATGAAAATAATTCAAGTAATTCAAACGTAAATTACTCAACAAACAACAAACAACATGAAAACATTTAACTAACATATAATAACTAAGAAAAATATTCAAGTGCGGGT
The DNA here is from genome assembly GCA_017893485.1 of Hemerocallis citrina. Lineage (NCBI taxonomy): Eukaryota > Viridiplantae > Streptophyta > Magnoliopsida > Asparagales > Asphodelaceae > Hemerocallis > Hemerocallis citrina. The sequence continues at coordinate 165,305,411 of CM030363.1, forward strand.
AGATTGTGAAGTCCCGACACTTTGTACATTCTTACAACTGCGTCTATTATGTCCGCTCACACCACATTTTGAACATACTTTTCCACTACTCCCACCTTCTCGAGCGTCCATGTCATTGCGTATACGAGTACTCTTAGGCCGCCCCTTGACCCGACGAAGACTAGGATCAACTATTAGTACCGGTGTGCTTTGGGTAGGCCAATAAGATTCGTCTGGGAAAGGATTGAAATATGGTGCCCATGTTTTTGCTAACGAGTCTGTAGAGTAGAAAGGATCTATGTACGGTTGATAATCTAGCGCCCGGGAAGCACATGCCGCTAACACATGAGAGCATGGAACGTGGAATAATTGAAATTTTCCACATGTACAAGTTCGGCCTTCTAGATCCACCGTATGCCAATGCCCACCCTTTTGATATCCACCGTCCATTCTAATGCCCGTTTTCACCCCAAAGACACCATCGCGATTATTGAACATTATGGCCTCATGTAAATTCGATTTTTCACGCCGGGCATCAATAAGATCCTGGATTCGTGGTGCCCATAGTTTACCTTCAGCGATAAGTGTCTGCGCGGCCTCACGGCGGTCGGTGAAATACATGTTCAGACGGAAAAATATCTGTTCTACAATTGCGGTGACAGGTAAGCTACGAACACCTTTTAGAACCGAGTTGAACACTTCGGACAGATTTATTGTCATAATACCATATCTACGCCCACCATCAGCAGTAAGTGCCCACTTCTCAATTGCTTTCTCCTTAACCCAATTAGCCGCATCAGCATTGCTAGCTTCAAGTTGTGCCATCTTTTCCTCGTACTTTCTCCACTGATTTTCACTAGCAATTACCTTTAGTTTATTCATCAAAAATTTCGAACCAAATTTTTTATGAAAATTGCTAGCAAAGTGCCGCATACAATACCGATGATATGCAAAAGGTTCCCTCCACGTGCCAAACTCATTTTCCATTGCTGATAAAATACCGGCATGTCGATCCGAGATGACGCAAAGACCTTCACGATCTGTCACATAGCACCGAATACAGTTCATGAACCATATCCATATTTCTATACTTTCACCTTCAACAAGTGCAAATGCAAACGGAAACAACCTACCGTTTGCGTCTGGTGAAACCGCAATCAACAAACAGCCTTTGTATTTTCCGTACAAATGAGTACCGTCAACACTTATAACTGGTCTACATGATTTGAATCCTTCGATCGAAGGACCGAATGACCAAAAAACACTCTTAAATGTTTCTATACCCGGCCCAGTCGTAGTCTTCGCCCACTGTACAGTCGTACCCGGATTCGAAGCTTGAATTGCATTGAGTAGGTATGGTAATTTAGTGTACGCTGTTTCAAAAGAACCATATAGTTTCTCAATTACTTTATGTTTTGCCTTCCAAGCTTTCCAATATGATATTGTGTATTGGAGCCTACCCTTTACCTGCCCAATTATGGCTCTTGGTGTTACTGTGAGTTGTTCCCTCAGAGTATCTATTATCAGCATCGATACAACCGTCGAGTCAATTTTGCTGTGATCCTGAGTCAATGTAGGATTCACACATGTGTGTACACCTTCAAGTTGTTTCACCACAAAATAATCACGACCTTTGGGAATAATTGCACGCAAGCACCATGGACAACCGACTACATTTTGAAGTGATGGATTTTCTGCAATCTGCTCGGCTGAATGGTTGATGGGAGCGTATTTACATTTCACATGGTACAGACTACGATCTGATTTTACCGTTACGAATTCCCTGTGATTCTTCACGGCATACATCTTTACTTGATGTTGTAGAGCATCTTTGGATGGAAATCTTTGACCTATGAAGAGTTCATTCAAGTTGGAAGACCCAATGGAAGACTGGTCATGTTCATGTACGGTGGCACGGGACATCCATTCGCTTGACTGCGATCCACGCATAGCTGGACCTGTGTCCTGGCTTGGCAACACGCGGGCATTGTTAACCGGCACATGAGCATTGGCATCAACAACCGGCACATGAACATTGGCATCAACAACTGGAGCTTCAAGGGCGATCTCCTCATCATCATCCTCGAGACCGCGTACCTCATCTTCTTCCTCTTCTACCAAGTCGTTATTTACTACGGCGTTATCAAAGTCTGTCAAAGCAATGCCAGCTACCAAAAAATTTTGCGGCAATGGGGTCGGATGTAGCGGCTCGTATTCGGAGGAAACAGGTTCCGTTGGAGTTGTGCTAGTATCTCCAACAGTATTAGAAATCCTTACGTGTGACTCTTCAGATGGTCTCAGAATCCTAGTTGGCCTTGGACCGTCGATAACAACTCTTGTAGTATTTGGAAGCCTCGTTTGATCAATATATAACTCAACTATATTCCAACTACAACTTGGATGAAGTGTCCTAAGCAGGACAGACCTCAGAGAACTGTCACTGTCTATGGGTACCAACATGAAGTACTGCCCATCCCCTTTACCAGCAGAATAACGGGCTCTCAATCTCAGAGTCATTTCACTTCTGTCCCAATTGGTTACTTCATATATCTTATCTGTTAATTCTGAGTAACCAAAATTGGGGGTAGCCCAAATAATTACAGGATCAACATCACTATAAGAATATTCAATTTTTGGATCCTTAATTACTTCACCCCCAAAATATAACCATATAGGGATATCAAATTCCATACCTATGCATAAAAATTAAAACATATTCAAATCATTCACTACTCAAAATGTGATGAATCTTTGAAATAAAAATCAAACATAAGGTTAGTATGATAATACCTTTCAAATGATACCAAAATAACCACCGGCAAAATATTCGTTGATGAGGAAGACTGAAAATGAGAGTGGGAGTGAGGAATTAGGATGTATGGAATTTTATAGGACTCAAATGGTTGAAAATTTTTGATTATGAGATCTAGGGTTTGTGGGTAAAAGGGGTGATGTGAGAGAGATGCGTTTTACAAAACAGAAGGGGAAGAAAAGGGGAGAAGAAAGGGGGTTACACTTATAGGGATTTGTGCAAAAAGTAAATAACTGATGCCGTTATTCTGAAAAACGGCATCAGTACAAACGATGCCGTTCTCCGGAATAACGGCATCAGTTCATTTCTTTTTTGATTTCCAATCTCGAGCCAATGTTGATACAATATAGTTCTATACTAAAATTAACCAATGCCGTTATTGGGAATAACGACACGTAATTTTTTTCATATACAGATGCCGTTATTGGGAATAACGGCATACAATTAGCTGATGCCGTGATTCCCAACAACGTTTGTTGCTGACGTGTCACAGACAAGGGCAAATGGCTAAATGTTTTCGAAACAAGGGTAGTCGGCTAATTATTTTCAAAAACAGGGGCATTTCGGCAAAATTTTCTCAAGTATGGCAGGAGATGCATTTAACAAATTCAAATTGGCATTAACTACTACACCTGTTTTGAGACTGCCTGATTTCTCCAAAGATTCTTGAAACTGATGCTTCTCAGTTTGGCAATGGAGCTATTTTGATGCAGGATTCTCATCCATTAGCTTATATGAGTAAAGGACTCAAAGGCAAGGCTCTGAGTGTGTTTACATATGAGAAAGAGGTGAGGGCTATGTTGGCTGCAGTCAAATAGTGGAGGCAGTATCTTCTCGGGAGATCTTTTGTTATTAAAACTCATTAGAAAAGTAACAAATTTTTACTGAACAAAGGATCAACACAGAGATGCAAGAGAAGTGGTTGTGGAAATTATTGGGCTTTAATTTTACTGTTGAATACAAAAAGGGAAAAGATAATGTGGGTGTTAATGCTTTATCTAGAAGGGTTCTTAATGAAGCAAGGTGTATCTGAGGATGTTCAACCTTGTGAGGTTACCTTCGTAGTGCCTAAATGGCTGGATGTAGTCAAGGCTATGGTTCAACAATATGTGTATTTTATTAAGTTGCAGGAACAAATGGACATGAAGGAATTGTCCAATTGCAGGAACAAATGGACATGAAGGAATTGCCCACTGAAGAACAATGGAATTGGATTTTAGGGTTCAAACAAGAGATAGATCAAAATCAACACGGTTCAAATAAAATCAGTTTAAGATACATGGAGGAATTTGGTACTACAAGGGTAAAATTTTACCAAGTCATATTGCTAGTATTAGAAAGCTGATTTTTCTTGATAATCATTCCTCAACTGTAGGGGGGACATTCAGGGTTTCACAAGACTTTGCATAGGATCAAGAGATCCTTTATTTGGTATGGAATCATTAAGTATATCAACCAGTTAGTTAAAGAATGTCTCATCTGCTTGACGAACAAGGGAGAAGCAGTTGCTTTTGCTGTACAGCCACTGCCTATGCCTGATCAAGCGTGGGAGGATATATCCATGGATTTTATTGAGGGATTACCGAGTAGTATGGGCAAGTCAGTCATTATGGTGGTTAACAAAATATGCACACTTGATCAGCTTAGCACATCCTTTTTCTGCTCAATCCATAGCTCATGTGTTTGCTGATCAGATTGGTAAGTTGCATGGTATGCCCAGGAGTAGTTTTAGTGATTGAAACCCCATCTTAGTTAGTAGCTTTTGGGAGGAATACTTCAAGCTTCAAGGCAGAAGACTACTACACCCCACAACCTATCAGCCCCGAACATATGGCCATATGGAGATAGTTAACAAGGCCGTGGAATGTATCATAGGTGTATGTGTGGTTTGAAACAGAAAAAGTGGGTGCAGTAGTTCAGCTGGGTTGAGTTTTGGTATAACACAATTTGGCATTTGACCACCGGTACCACCCTTTTCAAGCTCTTTATGGTCGACTTCCCCCACTGCACAGCATTATGTACAGAATACTGCTTAATGTCTAGAGATGCAGTGTTAAAGTTGTTGAAAGATAATATCAAGGCTGCACAGGAGAGAGTGAAGCACTTTGATGACAAGCATAGGACTGAGAGGGAGTTATATGTTGGTGATTTGGTGTTGTTACGATTACAACCATATAGACAGTTGACTGTGAATGTTTCCTTACCGAAAACATTGTATGTCAGATTTTTTAGTCCATACAGGTTACTGGAAAGGGTTGGGAAGGTGGCGTATAGACTGGAGTTGTTCCATCTGCTGTAATTGATCTAGTATTCCATGTTTTGAAGCTAAAGAAGTGTCATGGTTCTCACTTACCTGCTGTTTCTGAGAAGTTACCACTTTGGTGGGTGGATAATGATGATGATTTAGAACATGAAAATATAATGGACATACAATTCTTCAAGAAGGCTAAAAGAATGGTTAATCAATTGTTTATTAAGTGGAAGGGATCAGATTTGGAACGTGTTACTTGGGTCAACATTGATAAGCTTCGACAACGGTTTCTCGACTTTGAACTTGAGACAAGTTCATTTTGAAGTGGAGGGGAATTATTAGGGATGAAGATGAAGCTAAGTGACCCGTTGCTGAGCAAGTGTAGTGATTGGTATCAGTTGTAAACATGATTTAGGAATGTATCAGTATTTTACGTGCATAACGCATGATTTTCATATTTGAACTGTAAAGAGAATGAGCGGGTGAACAGTTAATGAGTTGCACGTGCTTCGCACATGACTTAATTGCTCAGTTCTTGAATTATAACCACCTATAAATAGGTGAATTTTTGAAGGAAATAAAGCAAGCTTTTACTGAATTGTTTCTTCCTCAAATTAATACTCATCGAACCCTAGCTCCTAATTGCCATGGCCAATTCCAAGCAAGCTCGCCTTCCAGGATCTGACACTCAAACCTGGTCAGCTGGTCCTTATTAATTAACTTCACCCACAAATAACTCATCCTCTCCGCCTTCACCGTTGTGCCCTTATGAACAACAACTCCCCTTTTCCTTTAAACACCTCAGATTCCGACTCCCCGGCCTCCTTCTCTAGCTCTCCCAAACCCAACCCCAACCTCAGAAACCCCCACTGGAAGCAACGATCTCATCGAAATAGAAACCTAGATCCAGCTCCCGGGAGGTGTAAGATAGTGACCTTCGAGGGGGAAGCAGGTGGACGGTGGTGACGATTAAGGAAGAGGGAACGATGAAGGAGAAAGTGGGTTGCTTCTTTAGATTTGAGAGAGATAGGGAGATGATGTTTTTGTAAATATGGGGATTTAAGGAGGGTAAAATTGAAATGTAAATGAATTTTTTCCCGTACTAAGACATCTTTTGAAACTATTTCTAAACTAAGATACTTTCCAAATTATTTCCCTGAGGGAGCTAGTCAATGTTATGTCAGCTGTAGCCGCAGTTGGCAATTGCAACTACAGTTCTTTTGAAGTCGCAGTGGAATTAAAGGAATGATTGTTGACTAGATTTAGACGATCTTACCTTTGATTCCTAGATGCTTGAATAGAGAGAATATCCCAGCTAGAATAGAAAGAGAGATAGGAGAGACTAGGGAATGACTAGCAGTATTCTTTGTGTTTTCTTAATGTCGTAGTTACCAACTGTGGCTCGAGTGAAAAATTAAAAATACTTGAGACACATTTAGTCAAGTGATGGAGACTTAGAAAAAATTTCTAAATTTTTTATTTTAAAGAAAGGCTGCAGTTGGAAACTGTAGCCTTTTTTTTTCTTGTAATTTTTCAGAGAGTAACAAGTATCTGGGAAAATTACTCTCTGGAATATTACATAAACGAGAGGCTGCAGTTGCCAACTACGGCCTCTCTATGTTTAGACCACAGTTATCAGCTGTGGCCTACACTATAGGCAAATTTTGGTCTATAGTCATGCCTGCCTACCATGCTTGAGATGCCTCACCACCTGCTTATATCTACCCGTAGGCGGAACCAGAGCTCTCAACATACCATCAAGCATTACTCTCTCATAAACCTCTTCGAGTGTCAACATGCACAGCTTGAGAATCTTGTGTGCGAACTCCGTGATGCTCTCTGCCACATTACTCGTTAATGTCTTAGCGTATTTCTTTGCAACAACTCATGCATTTTCAATCTATAACAAATTAGAACGTATTAAAAATAATTATAATTATTTAAATTTGAATATATGCTAAAATTAAATAAAGAAAATAAACACACAATTTTTTTATTTATATCTTACGATTTTACGAGAAGACGAAGCCCTCAAGTTGATACATGGGTCGAATGCGGGAATGTCAGGGCACTGGTTTCTACTCTCTCATCTGAACAGGAATCTGGATCCCTACTAGTACAGTGGATGGAGGAGCAACATATAGCCGTGTGACCCTACGATACCAAGACATGTAGTCACGGTGCAAGGACCCATCATATGGAAGAATACCCTCAACAATCATATCAAACTACCGGCCATTCCATGCTTTGACCCATATCCAACGAAGAATTGCCTAATTGTGATCCAGCAAGCGACCCACACCCTTTCCACTGTGCAGAGCAGTGTTGTACAAATGGGGTGTCGGGATGCTCTATTGCAGCCCAAACTGTAGAAGGGCTCGGTCAGGAAAGTAAAACTCTACTACATAAAATTTTATGAGTGACCAGTAACCTGCACAAACATGAGAAATTAGTTTAATTAGTTACAACGTTATATCTAAAAATTCAAAACTGTGAAAATGAATCATAGAAAACTTACATGTGTAGGTGCTCGTACCTAGTAGATGGCCGTCCGCTAGTACTTGGCTGACCGCTAGTAGATGGCTGACCGGTACTAGTCGATTGTTGGCTGCCACTTGTACTAGCAGCCACATCCGTATCGTCCTACAAATAATAGATGCATTTTGGAAAATACATGAAAATTAACATATTATTCAAACATCCAAAACATATTACTTACCCGAGGCATACTAGTACTACTGAAGGGTTCGCCATGCGTTCGTGCCATTATGTCCAAGATGACTTTTTGTAGCTTCCGGGAGGTGTATGATAGTGACCTTCAAGGGAAGGAGGTGGACGGTGATGAGGGTTAAGGAAGGAGTGGTGAAGGAGAAAGTGATTTGCTTTTTTAGATTTGAGAGAGAGATGAAGTTTTTGTCAATATGGGATTTAAGAAGGGTAAAAGTGAAATGTAAATACCAGCTGCATTTTGAAATGAACAAAATTAATAAAGAATAAAAAATGGTTAATAGACACTCGTTACCAAAACCTAATGAATTATATACTAATTGAGGAATTTTTTGGTATAAGTGGGAATTCAAACTTCTAACTTCTTCGCTAATAACCAGTTAATCATACTAACACTTACGAAAGACAAGAGTTGTAAAATAAGTATCTTAATCTAAAATTATAAAATTCGGGTATAGTAGCAAGGGTTGTATGCGCATGAAGCAAGAACCGCATGCATTTAAATATACTTATGGGACACTTGTGCATAATTTACTCTGAGATACTAGGAAGCAACCGCATTCGCAAGCATTTAGTTTTGGAGACTAGTATAATGCACATGCGATGCATGCATACAAAAAGTATAAGAGCATTTCATAATATAATATCAAAACGAAAAATATTATACAACGAAAAAATATTATGTTTTTAAATTTGTGAATGGTGTTAAACTATTAAATATTAGAAGCAATATGATCACTTCATTAAAAAGCAGTAACTAAAATACAGTACATACATGTTTTTAACTTGTAACAACAATTACTATCCTCACAGACTAATTATTGTAGTTGGTTCGGAGAGGATGAAGCCAGTTAAAGCTCCTAATAGCATACCGATATCTACAAATTAAACAAAAAATTTAATATTTTAATCAGTATCAAAGAAATGTGTATGTAATTTAAACACGGTTCATGTTAAATACATGAGAACCATACATACTTTGCTTGCTGGTTTCTTTCTATGAGATTAGTTCATAATCTCTCTATTAGTTATTAAGCTTTCTTTTGTATCTGTGATGTTTTTTGTTCAATACAGTACGATGCTTCATCGGTCCCAACATGATTACGTACTACTAATTCATCAAAACATCAGAAATATAACAATGTTGAGTATAGTAGATGAATATGGCAGCCACTGCACACACACCTATAAATACCTGCCTACTTTTACCATTATTGAAACCCTAAAGAAACTACTCATCCACAAACTGAAATCGTAAATGTCAAGCAATAAGAGAAAACTCACAGAATATGTCACCAACCGGTAAAACTCTAAATCGAAACTTTAAATGTCATAACCATCGACATACCAACTTAGATCCACACCAATCGCATAAAATCCAATCTTTCAAGTCAAAACCTTAACAATCTACAATGTTATTGCTCCAAATCCCATCGATTCAAACAAACATGACAAAAAAGGATCAAATCTTTCAAAATGAGAAGAAGATTAATACTATCTCTACTACTATAAATCAACAACGTATCCTACATCATCATGAAATTTATCAAGAGCATATCATCAACCACCTTATAAGTATTAACAAATTTAATCACAACTACTTTGCAATTAAAATTTAGATTGTGTTGGATCCTATATGCAAGGCAAAGAATACTAGAGGGGAGGTGAATAGTGTTGTATAAAAATTAAACAATAAATTGAATTTTTCGCAACTGTTAAGTCGATTGTATCAGAGAAACTAGTCGACTGTCAGCACAAATATAAGAGTAAATGAACTGAATAGCAACCAGTCTGTTAACTCGACTTAAAGCGGAAACAGTCGACTGCACAGACTTGATTTTCAATATAACTCAGCGAAAATGAAATTTCAAGATGGAGAAACCAAACCACAGAGAGTCAACACAGCAAACACTACGATATATCCTGGTTCGGTCCTCCCGACCTACATCCAGTTCCCAAGCATCCCACTTGAGATTTTCCACTATTCATGAAAAATTACAAGAATACTCTACGGCCTTTGACAACAACTATGTCAAATCCGTAGACCTCTCTCACCACTAGAGAGAGCAAAACCCACTCTACAACCTAGAGTGAAATCGACTCTACACCAAGAGTCCTGCTCTCCAACCGAGAGGACCACTCTCACAACCCGAGAGTGAAACAAAAATAAAAGTGAAGATTACAATGACCTAAAGCCTTGTTTTAATTGTGCTTTTTGTTTAGTGGCTAAAGGTCAACTTCTAACTTCAGTCTAGAACGAATTCTTTGTTATACAAGACTGAAATCAGAGAACCAAGTCTTAAAGAAAGTAAGTGCTCTGTAAACTTGTTCTTTTTCTCTCAAAAGCAAAATGACTTGATAAAAAGTTAATGACCTTTTCCAAATGAATTCTATACTCTATTTATAGAGTTAGATTCTCTTGGACGTTGAGAAACAATTCCCCAACTGTCATACAACGGCAGTAAGAATTTTAAATTTGAAACACAAAATTTAAATTTCTGAAAACTGTCAAAAACTGCTTGAACAGTCAACTGGGTTGCCATATGAGTCGACTGGTCAGAGCTTGAGTGAATTCAGTCAGTTTCGTACTAGAACAGTTGACTGTTCTCAAGAGTAAGTCGACTAGTACTCAACAGCTGAACTTATACAAGCTTCATTTTGACATTTTGATTTTGGAAAATTTTATTTTTATGTAGGGGATGTGTGAGTATGTGTGTGACAAGGCTTTTACAAGAATTCTAAGACACAAATATTACAAACACAATTACAAGGAACATGTTCATTTAATAAAACACTTATGAAGCTCTTGAGAAGTCTTTGACTTGTGTCTTGATCTTGAGTCTTGATCTTGTCTTCGTGGCTTGATATGGAACTTTTAGAAGCCTTCATTGTATTGTTGCCTTGAACACTTTTGGTACACACTGCAAAGATATGTAAAATAGAACAATTATGTATTGTGTTGTAGTCATCAAAATCAAGAATCTATATTCTCCTCCTTTTTGATGATGACAACACAATAACTTAAAAACAGTATAGAATAACAATTTACATATCATGATGTCACACATAACTGAGAGATATACAAATGTAAATAAGCTCCCCTTGAATAAAATACAATATGCACACAATTTCTTAAACATGCACAACATGCACAAAATTTTAAACATGCACAACACGATATGCACATATTTCTCCCCCTTTGTTATCAACAAAAAAAAAACAAAAGTAAAGAGATAAGTACCAACCATAGATAAAAACCAACATAGCATAAATAGCATAAATGGAAATTTATACATGACTAGTCAAATAGATTGTTCATACGACAAAGTGAAGAGAGAACATCGTGAAAGCAGACAACATATTTCAAAAGAGAACAACCGACTTGAGCTATTGGGAGCAAGAGTAAAATGTGAAAAAAGGGAAGGAAGAAGGCTTAGAGTTTTTACTCGAAGGGAATGGCTATGATTACAAGTGATTTTGAAATTGAGGGTCTAGATCAAAAGCGGGTAAAAGAGAGTAAGAGAGAAGAGCCTCATCCTGTGACAATTCAGAATCAGAAAAATGAAATATAGTCACGACAGTCGACTGGGTTTTAGATCAGTCGACTAAGTCGAGATCAAATACAACCAAACTCAAAGTTAAGTAAAGCTACTATCAGTCGACTGTAGATTTGAAGACAGTTGACTGGGCAGAAGACAAAATTAAGTCAGAAAAATAGACAAAGAAAATACAGTACAAGTCGACCGATAATCAATTATAAGTCAACTGAGATATATAGAAAAATTTTTAAAATGTCATGAAATGAGAAAATGCCTAGTTCTCTTCTAAAGTGATAAAAGTATCTTCTTTAAGTGGTTTGGTAAATATATCTACTACTTGTTTATCAGTGGAAATATAATCCAATAGTATATCTCCTTTTAAGACATGATCACGTAGAAAATAATGTCGAATATCAATATATTTCGTACGTGAATGTTGAACCAGATTTTTAGATAAATTAATAGCACTGGTATTATCACACATTATAGCGGGTCTTGAAAAAGAAATACCATAATCTAATAAAGTTTGTTTCATCCATAAAATTTGAGCACAAGCCAAATTTACAGCAATATATTCAGCTTCTGTAGTAGATAGGGATACCAAATTTTTCTTTTTACTGCACCAAGATACTAGTAAATGTCCCAAAAAGTGACAAGTTTCACTAGTACTTTTACGATCAGTTCTACTACCAGCAAAATCATCGTCACTATACGACAAGAGTTAAAAGTTATTGGTGTGTGGAATAAAATAAACCATACTCAGATGTGCCTTTAATATATCTTAAAATACGTTTCACTGCTTTTAAGTGAGTTTCTTTTGGATTAGACTGATATCTAGCACACAAACATACGCTAAACATAATATCTGGTCTACTAGAAGTTATATATAAGAGTGAGCCAATCATATCTCGATAGAGTTTTTGATCGACACTCTTACCTAATTCATCTTTGTCAAGTGTAGTAGTAGTAGTAGCCATAGCTGTGGTCTTACTACTAGTGCTGTCCATGCCAAATCGTTTGAGTAATTCTTTAGCATATTTTCCTTAATTAATAAATATGTCATTTTGAGACTGTTTTATTTGTAGTCCAAGGAAATAATTGAGTTCACCCATGTGACTCATCTCAAACTCATTTTTCATGGTATTAGCAAACTCTTGACATAGATTACTGTTAGTTGATCCAAAAATTATGTCATCTACATAAATTTGTATGATTAATATATCGATCTTTATTTTCCTAATAAACAAAGTAGTATCTACTTTACCAATTTCAAAACCATTTTCTAAAAGAAAAGTTTTTAAACGATCATACCAAACACGAGGTACTTGTTTTAGACCATATAAAACCTTTTTCAATTTAAAAACATGGTTTGGGAATTGTTCATGTTCGAAACTGGATGGTTACTTAATATAAACATCTTCCTTAATGAAACCACTTTAAAAAGCACTTTTAACATCCATTTGGAAGAGTGTAAAATTCATAAAATGCGCAAAAGATAATAAAATTCTAATTGATTTTAGTCTAGCAACAGGAGCATATGTTTCATCAAAATCATTTCCTTCTTCTTGATTATATCCTTGAGCAACTAATATAGCTTTGTTCCTAACGACTTGTCCTGATTCATCTAACTTATTTTTAAATACCCATTTGGTACCAATAATAGTATGATCAGAAGGTCGTGGAACTAAATCCTATACATTATTTCTTACAAATTGGTTAAGTTCATCTTGCATAACATTCAACCAAAATTCATTCTCACATGCTTCTTGAATATTTTTCGGTTCAAAATCCGATAAGAAAGCAGTATGAGAAATCATATTAAAATGAGATCTTGTTTGAATACCATGTGAGATGTCACCAATAATTAAGTCATGAGGATGATCTCGAACTTCAACAAATGATTTTGGTAAAGTTTGAGTTATCGCTACAGGATCAGTCGACTTAATAAACCCATCAGCCGACTGATTCACATCAGTCGACTTAGGAAGTCTATCAGTCGACTTGTCTAGGGTAGTTTGCTCTAGTGATTTAATAATGTTATCTAGTGGTGATGATTCAATTTCATCATCTTTAGTAACATTAGATGAAGGTAAAGATTCATCAAATGAAACATGTATAGATTCTTCAATAGTCAAAGATGACTTATTGAAAATTCTTTATGACTTACTCCTATTTGAGTATCCAATGAAGATACTTTCATTAGATCTAGCATCAAATTTATCTAGATTATCTTTTGTGTTTAATATGAAACACTTACAACCAAATACTTTAAAATACGAAACTTTAGGAATTTGATCATAAAATAATTCAAAACAAGTTTTCTTAAGCTTTGGCCTAATTAATATTCTTTTTAAAACATAGCATGCTATAGAAATAGTTTCAGCCCAGAAGTATTTAGGTAAATTACTTTCAACAAGTATAGTACGTGCACATTCTTACAATGTCCGATTCTTTCTTTCAACCACTCCATTTTGTGGTGAAGCTCTAGAAAATGCAAATGAATGTGTTATACCATTCTTATTGCAGTATTCTGAAAAAGTTTCATTCTCAAATTCTCCACCATAATCACTTCTAATAGTGACTATGGTTAGAGATTTTTGATTTTGAATACGTTTGTAGAAATTTGCAAATTCTTCAAAGGCTTTATTTTTATGTTTTAAAAAGAATACTTATGTAAATCTTGAAAAATCATCTACTAAAACAAATATATATCTCCCTTTATTTAAAGAAGCGACTCTAGTAGGACCAAATAAATCCATATGGATTAATTCGAGAGGCCTACTAGTAGAAATCATTTCTTTTGTCTTAAAGGTTGATTTTATTTATTTTCCTGGTTGACATGCATCACACATTGATAATTTTGGCAGTCCTTTAATTAGGTTATTTTTAGATAATTTAGCAAATTTTTTTTCTTCATATTTACATATCCGAATCTCTTATGCCAAAGCCAAGAGTCGTTGTTTGAAGCAACTAAATAAAAATCACTCGAAAACTCAGTTGTTCTTAAACATAATTCATATATATATATTTTTCTAAAACCTTGAAAATTACATTTTTCATGGATGAATCATAAATTAAGCATGCATCTTTTTCAAACACTATCTTATAACCCTTATCACATAATTGACTAATACTTAATAAGTTATGCTTTAAACCACTAACTAGGAATACATCTTCAATAGTAAGGGTAGTGTTCTTACCATCCATGCCTATTCCGATGACCTTTCCTTTGTTATTGTCACCAAATGTAACAGTCCCTTCATTTATATTTTGCATGGAAGAAAGTAAATTTGCATGGCCCATCATGTGTTTAGAGCATTCGCTGTTAAGTATCCATCTTTTCCTTTTAGGTACCTATAAAATATTAATTGTGAATATGGTACCCTTTTTATTGGGTTCGAAAGAGATTAGTGTTTGGGAAACCAAAACCAAAGTGAGTTTGATTTACCACTATATGCAGGCATATAATTTACAGAATTACAAACATTATGAACAAAAGAATTTATATAAGTAATCCTATCATTAAGACTCAGGTTGACTGGAACCCAAAATTTTTTGCTCTATCCAGTCGACTTTGTTGTACCCATCAGTCGACTGTGCTGTGAAGACAGTCGATTGGGAGGTGAAAGTAGTCGACTTATATGAGGTTGTCGTATCTTTGAATAACACTCCATACCTTTGGACAGACGACCGATTTTATGGGTCGGTCGACTGGTCTGATATGAAGAATTACTATTTTCACGATTAAAAATAATTTTTGTTTTTTCAAAAAAATCATATAACTTGTTCTTCACACTAGAAATAGAATCAATCTTATTACTACTAGTGTTATTAGAAGAATGATGTTTTTCAAGAGTTTTTTGAAAACCAAGTCCAAATCTTTTATTAGATTGAACTTGATTTTGGAGAACTTCATTTAAATTCTCTTTTCCTTTATTAAACTTAGATACATTCTTAGATATCTCTTCATAATTTTTCTTTAGAAATATAAGATCTATATCCAAGTTTGAAAGACGAGAATTTAAAGACTTGACTTCAACATTTAAGTCAAGATTTTCTTGAGAAAGCGTTTGATTAACTTTCTCTAGATTTTTAACTCTTATTTTCTCATTTTTAGTTATTGAAAGACTTCATTAAACACTTCTAATAAATCATTAGAGTCAATATTGTCACTTACATCATTTTGAGAGGCCATGAAGCACACATTTGCGACTTCATTTGACTATTCATTCTCTTCTTCCGATGATGAGTCGCTATCATCCCAAGTTGCTTGGTAGGCCTTCTTATTCTTCATGTACTTGTTCTTGGCGTACTTGTCCTTCTTGAAGTTAGAAATTTTCCCTTTTGATTTTGCATTCTCTAATGGACAGTCCTTCTTCATATGACCTGTTTTGTTACATTTGAAATAAGTAGGAAGTTCATTAGTATCCTTAAACTTAGAATTGAATTTACCTTTGCGAAGAAATTTCTTAAATTTTCTTGTGAATATGGCCATTTCTTCTTCTTCTTCTTCTTCATCTTCTGAATCGGACATGGCCTTCAAAGCAAGAGTTTTCTTCTTGGCTTGTTAAGGTTTTAAATCCTTCTTACGTTCCTCTAATTGTAATTCGTATGCCATTAGATTTTTCACAAGATTCTCAAGAGGGGGTTGTGTTAAATCGTTGGCTTCTTCTATAGCGGTGGTCTTCTTTTCCTATTCGGGGGTTAGGGCACGAAGAACTTTCCTCACCATCTCTGCTTGTGTATAGGTTTTGCCAAGAGTCACAAGAGAGTTTGTGATGTCGGTGAATCTTGTTGTCATGTCCGATATATTTTCATTCTCCTTCATGCGGAACATCTCGAACCTGTGAACAAGAATAGAAATTTTAGATTCTTTGACCTTATTTGTACCTTCATGTGTTACCTCAAGAGTATGCCATATTTGGTATGCCCTTGTTGCGGTTGACACACGATTGAACTCTTCTTTGGTAAATGCCCAAAAGAGAGCATTCATCGCCTTTGCATTGTTCATGGTGTTGCTCTTCATGTCATCATTCCATTGTGCATAAGGAAGAGTAGGCATGGTGTACTCTGTTTCGGTCATGTTCCAAATTTCATAGTTGATGGATTGTAAGTAGATCTTAATTCTACACTTCTAGTAGTTGTAGTTTGTTCCATCAAAAAGAGGTGGCCTTTGTGTGGATTGGCCTTCATGGTATTGACTTGCATTTGAGGTGGATGCCATTGCACTCAACCAGGCTCTGATACCAAGTGTTGGATCCTGTATGCAAGACAAAGAACACTAGAGGGGGGGTGAATAGTATTGTATAATAATTAAAAATAAACTGAATTTTTCGCAACTGTTAAATTGACTGTATCGAAGAAAAGAGTCGACTATCAGCGCAAATATAAGAGTAAATGAACTGAATAGCAACCAGTCTGTTAAGTCGACTTAAAGCGGAAACCAGTCGACTGCACAGACTCGATTTTCAATATAACTCAGCGAAAATGAAATTTCAAGATGGAGAAATCAAACCACAGAGAGTCAACACAGCAAACACCATGATATATCCTGGTTCGGTCCTCCCGGCCTACATCCAGTCCCCAAGCAATCCACTTGAGATTTTCCACTATTCTTGAAAAATTACAAGAATACTCTACGGCCTTTCACAACAACTATGTCAAATCTGTAGACCTCTCTCACCACTAGAGAGAGCAAAACCCACTCTACAATTTAGAGTGAAACCGACTCTACACCATGAGTCCTGCTCTCCAACCGAGAGGACCATTCTCACAACCCGAGAGTAAAACAACAATAAAAGTGAAGATTACAATGACCTAAAGCCTTGTTTTGATTGTGCCTTTTGTTTAGTGGCTAAAGGTCAACTTCTAACTTCATTCTAGAATGAATTCTTTGTTATACAAGACTCAAATCAGAGAACCAAGTCTTAACGAAAGTAAGTGCTCTGTAAACTTGTTCTTTTTCTCTCAAAAGCAAAATGACTTGATAAAAAGTTAAGGAACCTTTTCCAAATGAATTCTATACTCTATTTATAGAGTTAGATTCTCTTGGACGTTGAGAAACAATTCCCCAACTGTCATACACGGCAGTAAGAATTTTAAATTTGAAACACAAAATTTAAATTTCAGAAAACTGTCAAAAACTGCTTGAACAGTCAACTGGGTTGCCATATGAGTCGACTGGTCAGAGCTTGAGTGAGTTCAGTCAGTTTCATAGTAGAACAGTCGACTGTTCTCAAGAGTAAGTCGACTGGTACTCAACAGCTTAACTTATACAAGCTTCATTTTGACATTTTGATTTTGGAAAACTTTATTTTTATTCAGGGGATGTGTGAGTGTGTGTGTGACAAGACTTTTACAAGAATTCTAAGACAATTACAAACACAATTACAAGACACATGTTCATTTAATAAAACACTTTTGAAGCTCTTAAGAAGTCTTTGACTTGTGTCTTGATCTTGAGTTTTGATCTTGTCTTTGTGGCTTGATATGGAACTTTTAGAAGCCTTCATTGTATTGTTGCCTTGAACACTTTTGGTACACAGTGCAAAAGATATGTAAGATAGAACAATTGTGTATTGTGTTGTAGTCATCAAAATCAAGAATTTACAGATTGTATTCTTTGTAATACCACTGTTTTGGAGAATGAGATCAAGAATTAAAAAAGAAGATAGTTCCAAGTGTGTAGCGGCCCGAATTCCTCAAACCGGAAACTCGAGACACAAGCCAGATTCTTACTTCAAATGAGTCAATAACACAGAAAAATCACAGAAAATTAACAGAACTTTTATTTCCACTAATGTTATTACAATGTACAAAATTTACATCATGAATTTACATCGATCATTTCCATTAACAAATTACATTGTACCACAATCAGGAACCTCATCAAACGAATTGAACAACGTCTCTCCACTAAGTGCCTTCCACAGCTCGAGTTCCCTACTCCACGATCTGCAATCCTGCAATTTAATAAACTGTGGACACGTCAGTTGAAAACAACTAACGCAATACTGATAAAACCAGCTATTCTAAACCTCAACAATACAAACTTGATGATAAAGAAAATGTGAGCAAACACAAGTGTCAGTGTATGACATAAACTAGAACTAATGGACACTTAATGCACACGCTGCTCTTAGTCTAATGCACACTTGGTTGGAGAGGTATGCATCCCATACTACACATTCTCCAAACAAGCGACGTTCTCCAACTTTTTGGGGTTCGATCCCTCGCCATGTGTCCTATCTTGTGCTCCCTTTTATCTGAAACATTAGTGATGAAGAGGTTGCAGTCACCGCAGTTACTGCAGTCAATAGTGATGTCAGGTAACTCCTGTTTTCCATTACGCTCGGTAGTAGTCTTTTCCGTCGCTACATTTAACATATTATTATTGTAATGATTCCTCCTTCTGGACCTTTTCAAAAACTGTAATACGGGCATAAGGCTTCATAGTACCCCCGCTAGCCGAGGATATTAGAGTTCCACATAAGAAGTTTCACTCTAAGTCCCTGCCTCCGTTGAAAAACATTGGACATGGTGGATTCTAAGGGTTTCCCCTCTTTTCCGCTAGTTCTCGTTCTTACACTAAGCCGGACTTGCAGTCAAGACGACGCCGCCTTGCCAGCTTTCATCAAAAAAATTTACAGGCATAAATTCAATTTGCGCTAACCATGCGTGCCAAGAGTTACGGAGCCTTACCCTTATCCGGAGTCTTGTTCGGCGCTCCCTGCCCACATTAAACGGAACTTAGGACTTGGTCAAACGTGATGACGCCATGCGTCCCCCTGACAGGCGAGCACAACACCCGCTAGTGCATGTCCTTACATTCAATAATGACTCGATCTATCCTAAGTCCCTACCAAGCACAAAAAGTCCATATACTACCCACAACTAGGGTCAATGGTTAAGGAGTACTTCTTCCCTTATTATGTTCTAATCCATTATTTGGGTTCCTGATTCTAAGGATTTAACTCATGCTCTAACCCTATTCAATTTACCCAATCACGTTTATTAATTCACTAGGTGATCTAGTTCTACCCAACTAATCAATTAGTTAGGTGATCTATCCATTAGTTCCACACCTAGCTTAGAAATCACATAACTAGATTCTTTATAACTGCTAGTTAAACTGTAGTTTGTAGGTCTCTTTTATTTTACCTAACTCATCTTTTTCTTGAACTTAACCCAACCCACACTAGGTCCAAAACTTGGCTCTCAAGCCCAGCCTAAAACATGGCCATCAAAAACTGGCGAATCGACCACGTCGATCGCCACCGCCTATCACGCTTGGAGTCGCACACCACCTCAGTCCGAAGTAAATCGTTGCTTCCGCTAGCCATAGCGCTCCATGTCCTCCCGAAAAGTGGTAGCTTCCACGATGCTGGATTCCTCCTTAGACGGCAAGCACATCGGCGTCCGAGTCGTCACTCCAACACGTTCGGGGGTCACGGGTTCCCAAACAACCCGTTACCAATCTCATACACGGACTTAGTCCTAGGGTCTCAAAATTCCATTCAAGTGACCCTACATGAATACAAATACACTAGGGCAACTCTACAAAAGTCCATGCCCTAAAAAGGGTATCTCAAGCCCAAAAATGAGGATTTACAAATTCCAAATAGCAAACACACAATTGGCAATTGTGCCAATTCGGCGTTCTTTCCGGTCCCGTTCCCATGGAAAAACATGTCCGGGTGACCCACACATTTCATACATAATGTAAACCACAATTTGAGACATCATGAGTGGGGGCAAACTATTCCTCCCAAACTATAATTTCACATAATATTCACATACAAGCCAGACTCTTAAGTATGTGAGACTATCACTAAGGGCCTAAGAATAACCACACAACAACTAGGGACATATACCAACTTATAATCTAACTCACATCAGTGCACTAAGTCTTATTACTCAATAATAGCATTTGCAAACCACAAATCTTCATATGATACTCAACATACACTTCAATCCTCAAACAGAAATTATAGGGTTTAAACATGCAGAACCACCTTAATGTAAAAATCATTAAAATTAGCCTACTACATCAATTTTCTCATTCTTGGACTTTTTAGAAAGATCCAAGTGCCCTCTATAATTTCTTAGTTAAGCACTCCTATTGATTCTGCCGTTCACAGACTTTAAAACTTAATAATTTAACATGCAATAAATTAATCTCAGAACAGAGCATCTTATAAGCTATGAGAAGTAAAATTATTGGAAAATTAGTAAATGTTATTAGGTTGTCATAAAATTTAAGGTTTAAGCACAAGACATGCATTAGCAACACATATCCAAAAATCAATTTATTATACCAAGTACAACTTAAGTTATGCCTTTTTGAATAACACTCAAAACAGAGCACTGGACATTAACAGTTCTGTTTGTTTTATTAATAGTCTGTGTTTGCATGATTTATTACTATAACTATAATAGTCCAAACTTCATGAAATTTTAAATGTAGGCTCTAAATATACTCTAGATTAACATATTTAAATTTCAAATCATTACCAGAAGCATACGACAAGTTAAACATATAACAGTGGCATGCAATTCTGTTACGTTTTATCCTGACCAGTGTGCAAGTTTGCATTTTATTTAAATAGCAGAAAAAATCATAAAATTTTGAAAAAATCACAGAAGGTTCAAAACACATTCAGGATAACATCATAAAAATTTAGAGCTAAATACTCTGTATTTTTCATCCTATAAGTTCCAGACTAACATGCAAGTTTTGTGCTTCATCAGGAAGTTTTTGTTTTGGTTCTTTAACAAGATTCTAGCAAGATATCTTCAAAACTCACACATGCATTCTTGTCTTAGCATCAAAAATAGATCATGTTCACATTCTAAACATTCGCAACAATTTAAACACACCAAGGAGTAGAAACACCCACCTTACTAGTTGTGTAGTTGAAGGGAAATGACACTTCAAGATTCAACCTCCTTGCTCTTTGCTCTTCTTGCTCCTTGTTCCTCTTTCTCCTTACTTGCTTCTTGCGCCTCTTGCCCCTTACTTTCTCCCAAAACAGTAGCTAAGAGTGTAGGAGTGGGTTTGGTAGTGGTTTAGAATGGAGAAAATAGTCAAGTTGGAGTAGAAATGAAAAAAATGGAGCTAGGGTTTGATGATGGGGCTTTAATAAAGAGGGGCAGATCTTGGGGCCAGGATTTTCTGATGGGGAGGGGAAGGGTCACCTTCACTAGATTGGGGAGAGAGGGAGGTGGTGTGTGTAGGGAGTTGTAGCACTCAAGTGCTAGAGAGTCCCCATACAAAACTCTAGATTCTTCATTCAAAAAACCCTCCAAAACAAACCCCAACTACCACTCCTTCCAAACATCTTGGCCGGCCAAACCCTAGGGGTTCACTTCAAATTTTTTTTTGTTACATGCCATGCTACAAACCAAGTATAGAGTCAAGTTATGTCCAATTGGGTTCATTTAGGTTTAAATCTAGTCTGAGTCCATTTAATTGAGTTAATTAGGTTAATTAAAATCACACAATAGAAATTGAAATACACACAAATCATGTCAATACAATTTGTGCACACCATTTGTAATAACCCACGTAATTTATTCAGATAAAATTTTCTAACATATGTAATCATATTCATATATTATTATACAAAATAATAGTCAATTATTTATACATTTCATCTTCAATTATAATTGAGACAGGTATATTCCAACTCCGGTTCTACAATTGCACCTTGGTTGGGTTCGAAACATATTGAATAATAATATGTTTCAATACTTACTCAATTAAAATCGAGAAAAATCTATTAATACGTGCAACTCTCAATCGTGCACGGATTAAAATACAAAATAGATATATACTATTTTGCGGGATCATACAAAGTGACCAGTAAAATTTAATTGATGTGCGACGTTACGTGTAGTATAATCAATTTCAACTACACCATGTTCTAGCAAACTTTTTCTAGTTGGTTGTTGATTGTAACATGAAAAAATCTTACAAATAGTCTCAAAGATGAAATTGCATGTCCAAATTATTTGAATTTCAAAGAAGACAACATTTTTCATCACCATCTTATCTTTCATCTCAGCTTGGATGCCAAAATAACTTCAATATTCCCACATGCATTTCATCAAATAGATAACGTGTAAGAAAACCATCCATACATTCACAAAAATAATGAATTGTGAACTTTAGTGAAACTTGGTGATAGTACATAATTCATCAATGTCTTAATACCAGAGTTTTGAAGCTTGTATAGATCCATTGTTTCTCAGTCTACTTTTAGAAGTGGCCAACTTTTAGGTGCAGAAATAAAGATCTGGATTCAAGTTCTCTTCCACCGCAGATGTCAGACAGAGTGGTCGATGGAAAGGGGGGGGGGGGGGGGGGGGGGGGTCGTAATGGAGAGAGATGAATAAAATGACAGATGTAGGATTTAATCTTGCAATTGAATGTTTGGATTTATTTTGCATGTGTAATGCACGTTTATTAGATTGGATTTAGTTTGAGCCTGTATTGCATGGGTTTACTTGATTACAATGTAGGTATTTGTTTGATTATACAATCCAAGTCTGCCATTATAACATTAGATTAGAAATTAGAGATTAGAGATCTGTGCTTACAATCCAAAATTAAAATGTACAAATAAACAAGATAATATTCATTTATTTATTAGCCCATCTCCCAACTTCGATTAGTTGGTTTGTGGTGTTTAACTCTCCAACAAAGTGACTTGGGTTAAAATGTACAAATAAACAAGATAATATTCATTTATTTATTAGCCCATCTCCCAACTTCGATTAGTTGATTTGTGGTGTTTAACTCTCCAACAAAGTGGGTTTGAGACCATACTAAGCTTCCCTATTGTTTTACTTTCATTTAAGTCCACTTTTAAGTATACGTAAGATATAATTCTAAAGTAATAACAAATATTAAATTATTACATCCATATCGCTGGAGATCACTATGTACATATGGATTTATGAAAGTGGTAGGGATATCCATATATGCAAGGAAAATGATCAAATAATACCGAAAATTTATCCTAATTCTCAAACAGCACATAAAATTTTTAAAATAGGATAAAAAATTATTTGCTATTACATTTTCCATAAAGTTAATAAAATATTTTCTGAATATACTTCTTAACAAGTTTATACAAGTTGAGAAGAGTGTGAAATATCGAAATTGTCCTCATCTCCTTGTACAAATTACAATCTCCATCCCCATCACCACCACCACCATCGACCACCATCTCCACCGCCGACCACCATCTCCATCGTCTCCAACCACCATCACCACCACTGACCACCATCTCCACCATCTATATCAATTACCACCATCTCCAACCACCACCGCTGACCACTATCTCTAACCACATTTGAAACCCGGCCATCACCATTAATTACCACCACCGACCCCCATCTTTACCACCTGTGAAACTCATCACCATCATCTTTATCTCGACCAAAACAAGAAAAAATGAAAAAAATGAAGAAGAATAAGAAGAAGAAGAAGAAGAAGAAGAAGAAGAACTAAAAAGAGAAGAAAAGAGGCTAGGGGTATTTCTGTAATTTAATATTATTTCTGCTAAAACAATTAATGGAAGAGGTTTTTGGTCCTATTTAAAAAAATTTGTGTGCTATTTGGATATTATAAAATTTTTGAGTGCTACTTAAAAATGAAGGTAAACTTTGGATATTATTTCGTCCTTACTCCAAGTGAAAAATAGTTTACACCAAAAAGTTACAACCTTAATGAGAATATTATATATTAGGGCATTTTATGCATGTCACTAAGATCAACTCCAACCATGCTAGCTATTTTGGCTAGCTAGAATAGCCAAAATAGATAATATATGGATAATTTGGCTAGCGAAAAAAGCTCACACTCCAACCATGCTATCTATTTTGGCTAGCCATAAATGTTTTAATTTTTATTTACTCATAAATAGTTACAATATTATTTTTTTAAAATACGATGAACTCAATCTAATAATAATTCTATTCATTCAATTAATTTCATTTCATTCGCAACCTTTGGGAACAAACAAAAATACCAGTGTTTATTGTCCGTGTCGCTGCCACAAGTGTTCGACAAGATCCAACTAGAGTTGGGAATGCATCCGTTTATCTCTGATGCGATGATGAGTTTGAATAAATGTAAGCAGTTCAGGCGTATAATCATGTGATACTTCTATGGACGGACTTTCCTCAACTGCATCATAGTTAAAATCCTTATTATTATCTTCTCTCTCATCTTTGACTATCATGTTATGCATTATTATGCATGCTGTCATAATATCATGAAGACTCTCGATTGCAGTGCTTTCTCCAATATGTATGTGATCATCAACTAAATCTGCTGATACCCCACATGCAAGCATCCTTATTGCGGCTGTCATCTTTTGAAGTGAAGACAATCCAAGAACACTACATGCATCCCTTCTTTGAATGAAGTATCAATCATGGGCTTCTATAGCAGACTGAATTCTTAACTACCAACCTAGGATGTTAGCTCTATTTATCCTTATACAAAAGAATCACAGCTTTGAACATCTCAATCCTTAGGATAGTTGGTTTTCGGATTGCAACAACACTATAATATACTCTCTAAATGGGTAATGTTTTGTCCTGTAACAATTACTAGAAGGTAGCTTGATCTAATTCTATATAACCATTTAGCTGATACATGTTTGGAACTGATTCCAGATGAACTGTTTATGAACTGAATGCAGATGAGAAAGAAAGAAAGATGAGAAGGTATTAATATCTGTTGTAAACATGTATCAGCTGTTTATGAACTGAATGGTTATATATGTCATAAACAGACATATTAATGACATATACTACAGAATATATTAATGACATATACAGATGATTCATAAACAGTTCATAAACAGATGATACATGTTTCAGATGATATTAATGACATATAGCTGATACATGTTTCAGAAGAACTGAAGTAAAGCATTTGAAGAATTGAAGTAAAGCATTCAGTATAGAACATATGCAGTAAAGCATTTGAAGAATTGAAGCAGTATAGAACATATGCAGTAAAGCATTTGAAGAATTGAAGTAAAGCATTCAGTATAGAAGCATTCAGTAAAGATTTGAAGATTTGAAGAATTGAAGTAAAGCATTCAGTTTAGAAGGATTCAGATTTGAAGACTTCATTGAAGTAAAGCATTTGTAGGTTATAAAACATATGCAGTATATATATATATCTAGAAGCATTCAGATTTGAATAGGAGTGTTTGGACCATATGCAGGTTTTAGTAACAAATTGAGAATACAACTACAATCTATATATCTACAGAGTAACAAATTGAGAATACAAAAGGACAAATTGAGAATATAAAACATATGCAGTATATATATATCTAAAACATATATAGAAGCATTCAGATTTGAATAGGAGTGTTTGGACCATATGCAGGTTATAGGAAATGAACTTTTGTTGAATTAAAACATATGCAGGCTAGAAGATATGAACAGTAACCTGCTACCTATAATGAGTCTAAAAGTTCCTCTTCATAAAGCAAACAGTGTGTGTGTATATATATATATAGGTCAATAATACAATGGACATACTCAGATGCTAATTCAAGCCTCAACCAAAAAATTAATTTTTGTAAGAACTCAGTATTAGTTTTTCTCTTTAAAAAAAAACAAAAGGATTTCATCTTGCACACGAAGAGAATGAAGAATTCTTCTTCTAATATGATTTCCTCTTAAAGTTCATTATGTGTGATTGTCAATTCATACACAAATAGTCCTATTATTTCAGTCCTCATATTGGCCAAATCCATCAAAAATCCACAATTTTTTAAAACAGTAAATGTATAAAAGTGAATGTGTATGTGTATGTGTGTATATATTACATCAGTTAAGCATTGCAGCCTCAACAGTTGAAAATATTACATCAGCTTAAATATGTTATACATGGAAGAACTTAATTCTTCTAATTATTCCTCAACAGTTGAAAATAGCACCAATCATATGCACCTTAACAACCCATATATACTCGTTCCTCAATTTGATTATAAACATTTCTAATCCAAAAGCCTCATTAACAAATTGAGAATACAAAAGCTGATGTACACTCATATCTGAAATATATCTGATGTATAGCTGATGTATACTAATCCTGATGTATACTAATGCTAATGTATACTATCTATGAAATATATCTGATGTATAGCTGATGTATACTGTCTGTGAAATATATCTGATGTATATAGGTTTTAGAGAGTGATGTATACTACAACTACAATCTATATATCTGCAGAGTGATGTATACTACAACTACAAATTGAGAATACAACTACAATCTATATATCTGCAGAGTAACAAATTGAGAATACAAAAGCTGATGTACACTCATATCTGAAACGTATCTGATGTATAGCTTGTGTATACTAATCCTGATGTATACTAATCTTCAGCTACATATAAGCATATCCAATTATGTCATTCCTATGTTTTAATTCATTCTGATGGAATAATATTTGATGCAGTAATCTATTTAGAATAATTTTTTCTTACTATTTCCAAGTTTTTGATATGTTTGTGGTCTGTGTAACTTAATGCCCCCCCGTTGCAAAATTAACTATATTGATTAACTTCACCTTGATTAATTTTACTTTGTTTTGCTGATTTACTAATATGCAGTAGATGCACACTGATCAGCCACACATAAAATAAATTCATATAGATTAATCAATATTCTAAAATGACAACATTTCTAATCCACAGGTAGCTAACAATTTTCATATAGATTATTTAAACAAGAACAACAACTTCGATCAAAAATTCATATCCAAAAAAGCTACACTAATTCATTTTCATAATGGAGTAAATTCATATTGCAGCAATTTCATATTCAAAAACCCAAAAAAAAAAAACCTAAAAAAAAAATTATTACCTAATGAAGAAGAAGAAAACCCAATGAAAAAGAACCCAATCAAGAAGATGAAGAACCCAATGAATAAAATTTAGGAACACCAATCTACCAAGAACAAATTGAAGAGATGCAAGAAGAAATTGAAGGAAATCAATGTCGATTTAAATAAGCGGGAATGAAATCTTACCGTTAGAGCTCCGGAAGAACGCAATCGCCAGATTTGGCGAGCGGGATCGAATCGCCAGAATTGGCGAGCGGATCACGAGCGAAGATCGGATCGCCAGGATCGCGAGAGATTTGGCGAGCCCGTTGGAGAGGAAATTTGGGGATTTACTCGCTAAATTAGCGATTTGAGAGATTTGGCGAGCTCGGTTGGAGATGCTCTAATAAATTACTATTTGACATTCCTCATAAAAGTGTGGCTCATTTAGAAATAGTCATTCTATAAGAATACCTTTGTTTAACTCCAGTTACCAATTGGTCATAGTTGGCTAAGAGCATCCACAGTCGTTATTGTGTAAATTATGTAAATTATGTATATATGAATAGTTCCGTCGAATCCTATTTTTTACCAATTTAATTTAAAATAATAAAAATCTTAGATCAGACGAAGCTCGAAATTGCGTCGGAGGAAATAAATTATTTTTTAATTGATACATTGCGTCAGAAGAGAGGAAAAAAAAGGGAAATGGAGTCCGAGAAATGAGGAAGTGGCAACATGAAGTTGCGTCCGAGGGGGTTATTATTTTCCGGATTTTTTTTAATTCATAAAAAATTAATTTTTTTGGGAGCGACGGAACTCGAAGTTGTGCCCGACGATTTAAAAATAATATTTTTTCGAGCGACGAAACTCGAAGTTGTGTCCTTAAAATTATACATAATTTTCATATTCGCTCTCATTTATATCAATCTCCTGTAACAAAATATGCAAAATATGCATATTTAATAGAGGACTGCAACGATTTTTTTGTCAAAATACATACTCCCTCCGTTTCACTTTAAGTGATATTTAGGGGGTTTTTTCTTGTTTCACTTTAAGTGATATTATCTAATTATTTTACATTTTTTTCCAAGAAAGCCCTTATTTATGTTGATATTTTATCTTAATTACTCATCTTAATCCTATCAAACATTCTTAGAAAATTGTACTTTCAACTTTCTAGATTTTATTTTCTCTAAAAAATTAATGCCAACTCACCATCTCAAAGAGTTGGTGTAAAAAGAATGTCTTGAACTTGAGAAAACATTAATTACAATTTCTTGAAATCATAATTTGTATTGGAAAGGGAATTAGTAATTAAATCATGGAGACTTATTAATAAGGGTGTAAAGGAAAACAATTGTTTATCTCACCATTCCTTAATCTGTGTGCAAAACTCCTGAATATCACTTAAAGTGAAACGGAGGAAGTATTATGTATATTTAGTAAACCGACTACAGATGCTCTAACCACTTAAATGCTCTGGAACTAGTTGTCCTTCTTATTGCCTTTCCCTTTTCATTGAACCCTAAACTTTCCCCCTTCTTTAAATCTTGTCAAATCTAAATTGTTCACCTCCCAACATGTCTCCTTTCCAACTAAGGCCAGGAAGATGGATATAATAATGGCAGCATTACAGGTCAATCCTATGGGACACTGGTTTTCATTTTTGATAATTATTGAAGGTCAAATAAATACTCTGGTAGAGTCCACGAAGCCACAATGACAATGCGTGCAAATCAATGAGCGAAAAATATCTGTTAGGAGTGAGTGGTAAATAAGGTGGAAAGGAATAGGGATACCGTGGTGAAAGCAATTTGGGGAGGTCAAGTCTAACATTATATTTTTCTTTATTTGGATGACCCCACTTTATTTATAAGTGATAATTAATGCAAATTATAATTGTGATGGAGAAATCTACAATCTTAAAATTTATTACCGATTTGTGCAAAAAAAAAAAAAAAAAAACCCTATATGTTAACATGAATATACATTTTACTCAATTTCAAAATACATACTTAGATATATAGGAGTAGGACGAATTTGGGTCAAACTCATTCACAGCATAACAGTAAATGATAATTGTACAGGACTAAACAATCACTCGATAATAGCGGTTCTCATAGCAAATTTTTTGTGATGGAAAATTTAACAAAAAGGAAAAGAAATTTAAAAAAAAAAGTTTGGCATCTTTTGATTCGAGAAGGAAAGCCCTTTAATTGGCATCTTCTACTTGCTTAGCTCGATTATTAAAG
Source organism: Hemerocallis citrina (assembly GCA_017893485.1). Lineage (NCBI taxonomy): Eukaryota > Viridiplantae > Streptophyta > Magnoliopsida > Asparagales > Asphodelaceae > Hemerocallis > Hemerocallis citrina. The sequence continues at coordinate 165,334,837 of CM030363.1, forward strand.
ACACAGAAAATCACACACTTGATCTTAAGTGTCATGACCAGAGTTGATCTCACTATAAAGGATGACTAAACATACATGAGTTTTTATTACAAACATATATTATAAATATATTGAGGTTCACTTTTTACTAAAAGATAAACCATGTCTTTTAGTGAAAAGTGGACACCAATGCGTTTATAATGTGTTTGGAATAAAAACGCATGTAGGTCTAGCATTTTGCCACTATAAATGGAGTGGGTGTCACTATCTAAACTTTCGGAATAAAAACGCATGTAGGTCTAGCATTTTGCCACTATAAATGGAGTGGGTGTCACTATCTAAACTTTCAATGATCCTAGCTATTGGGATCTGTGGTTCTTTATCAGAAAATATGCCTCTGTATTCTCTTTATAATTAAGTGTGATCTACATAAAATTCACGACGATTTTCAGTTTATATATATATACATATATGTATATATATCCCACCCATATAGAGAGCCCTTCGGTTGAGAACTAATTTGGTGAGAACTCCGTGAGAACTCACGTAGTAGACCCCCAATGAAAAATCTGAACCGGTCATCCGTTCTATACGCCTTAAATAGCATAACATAAAGAAATCAAATAATTTGAAGTTCATTTGCCCATGATTTACATCATCGCAAAATTGTGTGACTGAAAATCCTACTCAATTTAATGATTGTGCAAATGAATTTCAAATTACTTGATTTCTTTATATTATGTTATCTAAGACGCGTAGAACGACATGGCCGGTTCAGATTTTTCATAGAGGGTCTACTGCGTGAGTTCTCAACCGAAGGGCTATATGAAGAATGCATGATACAAACCTTGATCAACTAGAGTGAATTAGATAATTGTTATTATTGTAATGCTTAATCACTGATTTCTAATACTATAATCTTTAATATTATAAGAGTAATGCTACACTCACTATCAAATTTACTACATTTCTTTTCACTATCTTAGGTGGCACACTCTAATAGGTGGTAGGACAGAGAGTAGGTGGGGGATCTCTTTACTAGGAGTGTGCCACTTAAGGTAGTGAATTTGGTAGTGGATGAAACATTACTCATATTATAATGGAAGAGTTGGGGTTATCATATGTAGACATTCAACCATCTAATCTCAATCATTCATTTTTAAGTGGGAGTTATATTAATCATTCATATACTCAACTATTGTTAGTTACCAGAATACCCTCAAAGTTCAAATTTATTTATGACATAATTATTTATAACAGTGTCACTCATATAAAATAAAAGTTTATGCCACTTGGGATAATTTGTAAAGAGCATGTGTTGAGTATGGGATGTCTCAGGTTCGAGATCATATTACGTCTTATTATTTACTATACATATTTTTAATTAGAACGTGCATCACACATACAGATTACTAGTGGGAGAGTAATGGGAGAGTTGAGGTTGTCATTTGTAGTCAACGTATAATTTGTAGATATTCAACCATTTAATCTCAACCATTCACTTTTAATTGAAAGTTATATTTAACCACTCATTACTCAATTGTTGTTAGTTACCATAATATTCTCAAAGTTTAAATTTATTTAAGACATAATTATTTATAAAAGTATTACTTATATAAAATAAAAATTTGTACTGCTAAAAATAATTTGTAAATAATATCTAATGAGTAAAGAGATGCCTTAAATTTAAAGTCTGATTATGTCTTATTACTTAATATATTAAAAAAAATTAATTAAATTGTGCATTGCACGTACAGATTTTTAATTGTATAAAGTATATAAGAAAAAATGTAAAAAAATGAAACCTATCGTTACGAGATTAAATTAATTGCTTGAATATCAGTCGGTATTAGTTGCAGAAATCGAACAAAACCACCGTTTCTAGACTATCCAACTAAATTATGAGTACGATGATTTATATTGCCGTCCTCGAATAATAGCATCACGAACTTGAATAGTACTATTTGACACAATATTTTACAGTTAATTTGAATTAATGGTTGTCAGTGATCGCTTGGGTGCTTAATAAGAGCATCTGTAGGCGTTCATTTCTAAATTTTGGGTATTTGGCTTTTGGAAATAGAAAATATGAGTGCACGCTGCAGTCGTTGAAAGCTAAAATATAGCCGGACGATCGGTTATCACTCGTCTCAAATTTTTTTTTTAAGCACTAAAAGAAAAAAAAAAAAAAAAAAAAAAAAAAAAAAAAAAAAAAGGAAAAATCCTTGGGACGAGAGATTATGCTTCGTCAATTAGAATTTTGGCATCTAGTAGGATTGACGATGTATAATCGTTCGTCCCTGATTTTTTTTTGATTTTTTTTTTCTTTTCCTTTTTCAAGCCGTATTTAATCCTTCGTCCGAACTCGATTTTTGTACGTCTCACCTACGAGACGAAATTTAATCTTTCGTCAATTCTGACGGACGAAAGAAAATATCCCGTTAGCTATATTTGGCATTTGGCCAAATCGTCTGCTATATTTGACAAGGCACTGTTCATCATACACTCAAATTTTACAAATTTGGACGACGACTGCAGCTCTTTTTTTCTAAATTTTTCCAAAATTTGGGTATATAGCCCACGACTACAGATGCTCTAATCGCTTGGATTCTAGAGCTGTCAGATTGCGAGTACTTGTAAGGATGGAACATGACATGCATGCGTCCCACCAACAATTACCAGAAAATTAACCTCCACTCAGAAAAAGGGATCTTTGACTTCTCAATACATGTAGAAACACTCATTATTGATAAGTCTGACTGAACGGAATTAATCCATAATTAAGTGCGATGTTGACATGCATTAATTATAGACTCAAAGGTTGGCATTTAACGAGTCAAAAGTTGGCATTGTGTCATGCATGTCGGTGTCCACACAATTAGGCTAAATTTTAAAAAAAAATCCCTTCAATTATTTTGTTTACACAGAAAATAATATTGAACTTTCTTTTGCTTAGAAAATCACACTCAAATATAATAATAAAAAATTTATTCTGACGACATGAGGTTTCTGTTACAGTTAAGTGAGATTTTTTTGAAAATAATGAAAAAGGTACATGATGTTTTCTAAACTAACTTGTAAAGATGAATGCGATTATCTAATACAGACAGAAAATTAGATGTGGTTTTTTTTAAAATATACATCAGGAGAGTTTTTTGCAATACTTAAATGTGATTTTCTACACACAAAAAAGTTCAGTAAGCATTTCTGCATAAAGAGAATAATAGTTCAAGGTTTTTTTTTTCTTTTCTTTTTTCTTTCAAATTTAGCCACACAATTAACACAGCTCATCGGAAGGTCAGCGAAAATGCAAACGACTCGAGATGTAGGAAAGAAAATAAAAATTATATCCACAGTCGGGCATGTTAATTTATTTTCAACTGCTTTCAACTCCCTTTGAGATGCTACGTCGTAGTTTCACATCAATGAACATGTTTCATGAAGATTATTATTAATCAATTCGTGTTTCTTCTTCTATTATACTGTTTGAATAGTTGATGCTCAGCACCTCAGGCTCTGTTGAAATATAGTAATTGTATATTCTGTTTCCTAATATAGGAAACAGATTCCCCAAATCTCTCATCTTCCCAATCTTCTCTCAATCTCTTTTCTTCTTCTCCAAGAATGTAATCCTTATATATAGATGTATACAGTGAAGAATAAAGGAGAACAACAAGAATAAGAATTTTCCCCAAAATTATTTTCTTCATGGTATCAGAGCCTAACATGATCTAGGCTAGTTGAAGAAGAAGAAGAGACGGAGGCCATCGGATCTAACGCCTCCATCCCGATCCCGACCAAACCCAGATCCCTGAATCTGCCAGTTGTTTCCGCACTGTTCATCTTCCCCAACACAGAACCCACGGCCATTGAGCCCCGACCTCCTCATCCAGATCAAACCCATTACTTACCTTTTCTTCCCGGCCTATCTCCGGCTCCTCCCCAGTTCTCTCTCCCCGACTGTGATTTCCCGCCTAAACAGCCGAAACCCGTTACTGTAAATCTTCCTCAACTTCTTTCCTCGTCTTCTCCGGTGCTGCCCCCGACTCCGGCGACCCCCAGCCCCGTCGTCGTCCTCCGTCGCGCCCGTGACGCGCGCTAGCACCCCCGAGCCCCTGTCCTCTTCCCCGTTCGCCGACAGCCAGTGAGACTCTGTCTGCTCCTCTTCCCGATTAGTACAACGCGCCTGTGCTTCGACGCTGTTGACGCCCTCCGCCGCCGCGCCGTTCGCCGCCTACCCCGGCCGCCAGCGACGCCACCCAGCCCCATGGCTGCCAATACTTCCCTCTCTATCGTTGCTGCTGCCTTTTTTTTATTGTTGCTGTGGTCTCCTTTGAGTTGCTGTTTTGTGAAGAAGGGGAGGGATTGATCCAGTGTTGGATTGTTGCTGTTTTGCTGGTTGTTGAAGACTTGGAGCTGTTCTTGACCAAGTTGTATTGTTTGCTATTGGTTGCTGAAGATCAGATTCATTGTTTTTCCCCCTTTGTGGCGCTACCATGGGACAAACTGATAGAGCTGAGAAGAGTATTGGACTCGCCTCTACGGAGGCCTCTACATTAGTCACAGCTGCAGGTAAGGATGGTAAGGTATTTAATATTTCTGCTTCTGTTAAGAATAGTGCATGGATAATTGATTCGGGTGCTACCGACCATATGACTTTTGATTCTAGACAAGTTCAAAATTTTCAACCATCCACTAAATCGACTGTGTCCACTGCCAATGGTGACCCTGCCACTGTTACTGGCGAGGGTACCATACATCTCACAAATAACCTAACCTTAGATACTGCCTTAGTTGTGCCATCCTTGAATTTCAACCTATTATCCGTAGCTCAAATAACTACTGTCTTACATTGTATTGTAGTCTTTTGGCCTTCTCATTGCGTGTTTAAGGATATTCGGACTCGTAAGACGATTGGTTATGGGGTTAGGCACGGAAAGCTCTATTACCTAGATTTAGAATCTGAAAGTTCGAGCAAGTTGACTCAAACTCTAAGTGTGGAAGGATCCGAAGATGAGAAGAAGAAATCAGATATTTGGCTGTGGCATCGACGTCTAGGGCATGCTTCTTTTGGTTATTTGAAGAAATTATTTTCAAGTTTATTTTTAAAATTGGATATATCTGCCTTTCGGTGTGATGTGTGTGAACTTGCAAAAGGTCATCGTGTCTTTTTTCCTCCAAGTCCAAGTAAAAGCTCCCTTCCTTTTATGATTATTCATTCTGATGTTTGGGGTCCATCCAAAATCACTACATTTGGAGGAGCCAAATGGTTTGTGACCTTTATTGATGATTGTACCCGTATGGCCTGGATTTGTTTGATGAAGTCGAAAAGTGAAGTTAGTGGTTTGTTTCAGAAATTTCACAAGCATGTTATGATTCAGTATAAATCACAAATTCAAGTTCTTAGGAGTGATAATGGCGGAGAGTACCTGAGTTCAAATCTGCAATAATATTTGGTGGAACACGGAATTGTTCATCAGACTACATGCTCGTATACACCTCAACAGAATGGAGTTGCAGAAAGGAAAAATAGACACTTGCTCGAAGTGGTCTGTGCTTCTCTCATTCATGGAAATCTGCCACTCATTTATTGGGGAGAAGCCCTTGCTTCTGCTGCATACTTAATCAACCGAGTTCCCTCTAATATCCTAAACTTTCTCACACCGTTTCAAGCATTAACTGAAGCTGTGAATGCACCAAAAGTCGTCAACTTGCCACCTCGTGTGTTTGGGTATGTTGCATTTGTTCATCTTCATCAACATGAACGCAATAAATTAGCTCCTCGAGCTGTCCGCTGTGTTTTCGTGGGATATGCACTGAATAAGAAAGGGTATCGGTGCTATCACCCACCAACTCAAAAAATGTTTGTGACTATGGATGTTGTGTTCCATGAGGATGAGATGTATTTTTCCTCTGAGGTTGAACTTCAGGGGAAGCACCGAAATGAAGTTCAAACTCTTGCCTATGATGAAGTAGTTACTATTCAAACTGAACAATCAGATATAAGGGGAGAAAATCAGGATGTAAGTAATGACGATTACTCGAATGAAGACTTGGTTGAGGAGGAAGAAAATTTTCACGAAGATCTGCAGTCATTGCCAAACCTCCATGAAGATGAGCCATCTCCACCACCAGCACCATCTGAACCATCTCCACCACCAATACCATCAGATCTATATCTACTCCCAGCAGAACCCCAAAACCAATCGTCATCGCTGTCCGAAGCTCCAAGAAGAGAACTCCCAAACCGTACTACTAGAGGTATCCCTAAACCCACTTACGAGCCTAATCTCACTAGTAATGTCAAGTATCCCATGAGTCATTATGTGTCCACTCACCGATTGTCTGAATCAAATAAGTCATTTGTAAATCAATTATCTGCTGTATCTATTCCTAATAGTGTGCAGGAAGCCTTAGCCGATCCAAGGTGGAAAGCAGCTATGGATGAGGAGATGAAGTCCTTGAAGAAGAATGAGACTTGGGAGATAGTCGAGCTGCCAACAGGGAAGAAGCCAGTAGGATGCAGATGGATTTATATAGTGAAATATAAATCGGATGGTTCGATAGAGCGGTACAAGGCAAGGCTTTTTGCTAAAGGGTACACTCAAACTTATGGAATTGATTATGACGAAACATTTGCACCTGTGGCAAAGTTCAACACTATTCGAGTTCTACTGTCACTTGCTGCAAATCTTGACTGACCGTTGGAGCAATTTGATGTGAAGAATGCATTTTTGCATGGAAAATTGACAGAAGAAGTCTATATGGATCTTCCACCAGGGTCGAACAGACCAGTTCAACACAGCAACAAAGTATGTCGTCTGAAGAAAGCATTGTATGGACTGAAGCAGTCGCCAAGAGCCTGGTTTGGGAGATTTACAAAATCAATGAGGACATTCGGATACGATCAGAGTAATTCTGATCATACTCTATTCCTAAAAAGGAAAGAAAGTAAAATTACTGCTCTCATTATTTATGTTGATGATATGATAGTAACTGGAGATGATCCCGAGGAGATGAAGGCATTAAAGTATTACTTGTCACAAGAGTTCGAAATGAAAGATCTTGGTTCTTTGAGATACTTCCTTGGTATTGAAGTTTCTCGCTCAAGAAAGGGGATATTTCTTTCTCAAAGAAAATATGCTCTGGATTTATTGAAGGAAACTGGAATGTCCGCCTGTCAACCGATTAGTACACCATTGGAAGAAGGACTGAAACTATGCAACGAAGCTGATCAAGTGCCTTGTGATAAGGAAAGATATCAGAGATTGGTTGGACGACTAATGTATCTTGCACATACACGGCCAGATTTGTCATATGCTTTAAGTGTGGTAAGCCAGTTTATGCATGCACCTCGGGAACAACATATGGACATGGTGATGAGAATTATGAGATACATTAAGTCAGCCCCAAGAAAAGGAGTCTTATTTGCAAAATATGGTCACTTGAAGGTTGAGGCATATACTGATGCTGATTAGGCAGGATCTACAATCGATAGGCGCTCCACTTCAGGATATTTCACCTTTGTTGGAGAAAATTTAGTTACATGGAGGAGCAAGAAGCAAAATGTTGTTGCACGCTCTAGTGCAGAGGCTGAGTATCGCGGAGTAGCTTTAAGTATAACAGAAGCTTTATGGCTAAAACTCCTGTTGCAGGACTTAGGCTATGGTCCAAAGGAACCTATGAAGGTGTATTGTGACAGTCAAGCGGCGTGTGATATTGCAGCTAATCCAGTTCAGCATGATAGGACGAAACATGTAGAGGTGGACAGATTCTTCATTAAAGAAAAATTAGATGAGAAAGTTATTGAGATATTCAAGGTGAAGTCAAAAGATAAACTCGCAGATGTCCTAACCAAGGCTGTTTCGAGTCGGCTCTTCTTGAAATTTGTTGACAAGTTGGGCATGCTCGATATCTATGCACCAACTTGAGGGGGAGTGTTGAAATATAGTAATTGTATATTCTGTTTCCTAATATAGGAAACAGATTCTCCAAATCTCTCATCTTCCCAATCTTCTTTCAATCTTTTTTCTTCTTCTCCAAGAATGTAATCCTTATATATAGATGTATACAGTGAAGAATAAAGGAGAACAACAAGAATAAGAATTTTCCCCAAAATTATTTTCTTCAGGCTCTACACTATATATAAAACAGATGGTCTAGAATAACTGTAATGACTGGTGACAGTTACATAAAAATCTGGTCCAGTCTGAATTGATTATATATCGACATTTGGATACTATGGACATTAAGAGCATCTCTAGCCGACTGCCATTTACCCATTTTTTAAAAAATTTGAAAAAAATTTTTGCTATAGTCGTTCACCATTTATCTAAAAAATAGCGATCGCATGAACAGTAGACGGTCAAATTTGGGAGACGAAATGGTTTTTGCCAAAATATAGCCGACGGCAAATTATCTTTCGTCCGTTTAATGTGATGAAAGATAATCTTTCGTCGGAGACATCGGATGGTAAATTAAACACCGTCCCTACACATTTTCATCCGAAACATCGTTGTACGGGATATAATCTTTCGTCCGATGAATTAATTAAAAAAATAGTAAAGGACGGTAGATAATGTCTCGTCTCTTCAAATTAAAAAAAACAAAATGAGGAAGACGATAGATTATCTACCGTCCCTTCATTTTTTTTCCCCCAAAATGTTTTTGTGTACAAATTTAATACCCTTCATCTCTTTTAAAATATAGCTTGGGACGAAACGATTAAGTCTCGTCCTATACAAAAATTTCGGTCGGATGAGAGAATGTTTATCGTCCCATATGATTTTTTTTTCTTTTTTTTCTTTTCTTTTTCTTTCGACAAACGGTAAATAATACTCCTTCGTTTCTGATTTTCGTTTACACTTCGCTAGGACGAAAGATAATCTTTCGTCTGAGAATAAAAAAATACGAAAATCCAAATTTTGGCTTTACACATGACTGCAGCGAAAACTCATATTTTCTATTCCCATTTTTCAAATACCTAAATTTTAGCCAACGACGACTGCTGATGCTCTAATATTCGAACTTTTACTTTCCCTTCCTTCCAAAATATATGAGTTATTCTAGTTTTTATAAGACTAATTAAGAGTATTGAACTTTTTTAAAAATCGAAGCTCTTAAATGAACCAGATATTGTAAAATATTATACTTAACCTCTAATATAATTAATGGATACTAGTAAATACACGTGCAATGCACGTTCGAACAATTTTTTTTATATTCTATTCACGTGATGTGCACGTGAAAAAAATTGAAGGGATAATGAGAAGGTAAAAAGAAAAAATTGTTATGGACCAGTTCGGTAAATATTTTCGAAAGTGGACCAGTTTGGTAAATAATTTTGAAAGTGGATCAGTTTGGTAATTATTTGGGTTGAGGACAAATGACACTAACCCCTTCTCCCATTATAGTAGTAGAGATTTAAGAATAGGAAGAAAATTAAAATTTTCCTGGACAAATTCTTTGTAGTTTTAAAAACAACAAGACATCTATATCAAAATCCTAAAGCTGACTTATATTGTATTACCATTAAAAAAAATAAATAAATAAAATAAAAATAAATGAATGTCTTATATTTTAGAATCGAAGGGAGTATAAAATACAGGTATTACAGTCTATTTAACATTATGTGTTCTATGGATATTTTCAATGATTGATATAGCCATAATTATCGAAAATATTAGTAGCCATAATGCTACAACAACAACAAAGCCTTTTTCCCAACTAGTTGGGGTCTGCTACATGAATCTTGGTTTTCCATTCTGCTCGGTTTAGTGCAATATCTTCTGTAAGTTCACAAGCTATCATATATTTTTTCACCGTTTTCGTCCAAGTTAGTTTAGGTCTTTCTCTACCCCTAACTCTACCCTCAATTCTTATCAAATCACTCTTTCTAGGGGGGGCACAACTAGGTTTACGTGTGACATGTACAAACCATCTGAGGCGATTCTCTCTTAACTTATCTTGGATTTGAGCTACCTTTAGCATGTCTTGTATATACTCGTTTCTAATTCTATCCTTCCTTATTTTACCACACATCCATCTTAACATCCTCATCTCCGCTAGTAACAATAATGCTGATTACTAAAATACTTTGGACCTTAAAGTACTGCCAGAATCAGACAGAAAAAAAAAACATACTTGATGAACCAAATATTATTCACTTTTAGGAGCAATAATCTTAAGACAATTGAACATTTAAATGCTCTATATGTGGTATTTACGCTTCTTTTCTCTTTTTCCATAGGAAACAGCCTAAGACAGCAAAACGAAGCAGATTCAGGATTTTAAGGATGAACTCAGAATATTACAGAGCATCAGTCGACTGATTCGTCCACACAGGCGACTGAACAGAGAAATCAAGTTTATGCAGAAGTTTCGGTGCAGTCGACTTACTCCACACCAGTCGACTTGGCTGATCAATGATGAAATCTACATGTCTCGATCCAGTCGACTGGTTCGAAGACAAGTCGACTGGTATGCGGCGAGTCAGAAGATAAGAACAGATGCATCCTTATCCAAACCCGAATCAAAATTAAGTTATCCAAACCCAGGTGTTTTCTGCGAATAACAACTTCTCAAACAATCAAAGCAAGAAGCACGTGGTGAGCAGATAAGGAAGGAAAGAAGAAAAAGAGAAAGAAATAAAAGGCTGATGAAGATAAGGAAAGAAATAACAAAAGAAGAGGACTTCTCTGCAAAAAGTACAAACCCTAATTCTCTTCTCTTGTTCTATAAATACCAATCAAGAAAGAAGCAGAAAATCTCTCGGATCTCTCGAGAAGGCCGGATCCATCATCAAGAACAGATCATCGACAGCAAGCATCAAGAAGGAGAACAAGGTGACTACTGATTGGGCTCAACGTCAACATCATAAAAATCAGTGTTCTTCTGATCTTTCTTCTACTTTTATTTCTATTGTAGTCATGAACTCTATGATATTAATCAATAAAAGTTTTATTATGTGGAACTAACTTTCATAGTTGGGTAGATTGAGACCATAGTTATGTAATGCTTGCTACTCTCTTACTTATTGATTAAACCTGAGTGAATTGGAATAGATTTATAATAATCAAACTAGTCCAGAATCCTAAGGGCAGTCGACTGAAGTGACAGCCAGTCGACTGGTCCGAATCTGGGAGTATAAGTTTATGCAATGTAAATCTGAAATTATTAGATGAGCATATTGAGACGACCCGTATCTCGTGTTCATAACTTGTAACAAGGGAATCCTTAGGGGTTCTTGGTTTAATCAACTTGAGGGATCTAGATCTGATACCAATTTCTAGAACTTCAAGTGTTTGTTCGTTTCCACTGATCTTATGTTTTCTTTGAGTGCAACTTAGTAGATACCATGCTAAATACTTAATGAAAGAAACGAATTAGAGTAGATACCATGCCTAATTCTTGGTTTAGGGAAACATTACTTTAAGGAGTAGATACCATGCCCTTGAAGAGAACAAACATGAGTAATGGATGTAGTATATGACTTAGCATTACTGACTATTGGTGGAGATCAATACCCAACTACTTTAATAGAGATTTGTGACTCAACTTGTGATGCTACTTATTTAGATTTTTATCTTTTCATTTCTTTTAGACTTTTAGATCAACTCTTTAAAGATTCTGTTTTCTATTTTATTGATTAGTAAGTTAGAATCTACAATCTCTGTGGGATCGACCCTTGCTTGCCGCTACGCTTCTTCAAACGATTCGTACACTTGCGAGGTTTTTTTTAAATTGTGTCTAGTTTATCTATTTATTTAGGTAGCTAGATTGCACAACAATACTTCTAAAATTCTTTTTGAAAGACTATCTCGCTATAATTTTGTGACTATTACATAGTTCCTTTCTTTTGTTGGCAATGCTATAATATTAATGCACACTAATATTGTGGTCATAATTTAATATCTTCCATCACCCAACCCAACTTTTGAGACAGTTTATTTATTTAATTAGGACGGAGAAACACCAACCCACCAGTGAATGAGTTGCATATGTTGTAAAATCTGATGCAATTTGTAGTGCTAATAGCGGAACACACACATCAAAAGCAACAAAAAACTTCTCAAGAATTAGATGAACCAAGAACAAGGCAGCACAATAATCAAAAGATCTCATAAGAACACAATAATATGCAACGATAACCAATACTTCTTATTCTCCCAAAAAATATAAAGATTATAAAGAGATTACAACTCTCAATCTCCCTCTCTCTCTTATCGTTGAAACACTCGACACTTACCCCTCTTGAAATTGAACAATGATAACGAATCACCTTTGATCTCCATTATCATTAGATTAACCATAGAGTTCAGATTTACTGCTATATATATAGTCCACAAGTAACACTAAAAGATAAACACACAGATACAACTTATTGGACCTTAACATACAACTGTTGTCGGTCGACCGCACTTTGGGTCAGTCGACCACGATGTATCATGCCAAAACTTGAAGCCTGGTCGGTCCACTTTACAGTCGACCTGCTCGCTCTCTGTTGGAACCATGTACACTCGAAGAACACCTAGCAGCCTGGGTTGGTCGACCATACATCTAGTCAGTCGACCGCAACCCTCCAGCTACATTTCTTCTAGCTATTGTTGCCTTCTCTTGTTGTCTTAGTCTTCTCATTTTCTTCTCCAACTTCAAGAACTTTTATGCCTACGTGTATGAGTTACATAGATTGTTAGGATTGATGCTACAATCCTAACAATCTCCCACTTGGACCAAATACACAACACTTCAAAATTATTGTAATCTTTACTTCGCATTATCTCTGTTAGTCTCTCACTCTCATGAAAGATCCAAGTACTCCTCACTCTCATGAAGAGCACCACCGCCACTCCACCATGTGGAGTGCACTAGCCTCCTCATAGGCTCATGAAGGATGTGCTCCACCAATCGTATATAGCACGAATAACGAAGAAACAACCTCCCATGTCAGATTCTGTGTTATAAGACTCCCAACTTGCAAAATTTCTATTAACACCAGATATGGTTCAAAGCCTCTTAATGCACTTTCTACACTAGAAGTCTCTGTGGAGGACACCTCCATAAAACACATAGACTGCTCGACCCTCACAACCTCATTTCGGTCATTAACATCACTCCGCATATCGATAATAGTGCTCTCCAACTCACAAGAATGACTTGAAGCTTCCACTGCCGTATCACAAAGTACCCTCACCACAACAATATTTTGTACTCTAGATCACTCTCATGGCCACCAGCTTACACTAAATTAGTAACCTCCTCCACCCCACAACTGAAAGAACTCGGTTGTACCCCATACAACCTACTACTCGATTCAACTGAGAGTCAACTACAAGAGAAATGCCCCTCACGTCTCTAAGCAAATATATAGCGTTCCCTCACACTATCACCTTTGAACCTGCAGCTATACACCAGCTATTAAGTAAAGTTTCTTGGTTGCTCCAACCCCTACTAAGCTCGGTACACTTGCTACCTCACTTCCGAATAAGGATGTTTCAGTTCATTCTTGGGCACCTATTTTCTTTTTTTCCCCACAACCAACTGTAGTAGACAACCCTTCTTTGTCTAGCCTTCCAATCGAGATAAGATTTTCCTTCAAGTCCGGAACATGCATTTTCTCCCACAAAATAATACTCTGATCATCATTAGCTTTCACACAAACACTACCAACCCCTCGTACAGGATACCATTGACCGTTCTCCATGACCACATTTCTAAAAGAACCCTCCTAGTAGTCATCAAACACCTCTTTCCTCGGAGTGCAATAAAAAGAAGCTCCTGAATCAATACACTAATCTCGCATGCCCAACTTCTCTCTAACTGATAAGCATAACTCTTCAATTTTATTGGACACCACATTGACTTCCGTTGGTTTTGCTTCATTCGACTTTTCTCGATTCCTTTTCATGTAAGTCTTACAACTGCGCATCATGTGACCCCTCTTGTGACAGTACCAACACGGAGGTCCATGTTTCCCATCGCTGTCATCAGACCCACTCTCAGATGAACTACTATGATCATTTCTTCTTTAACTGCTCTTAGATCTCCTACTTCTCTTCTTAGCTGATATAGTGATATCCGTAGAAGATGATGATGAAAATCCTTCGTTTCTCACCCTTCTCACCTCTTCGTTCAGAATGCTACTCACCACATTTTGTAGAGTCGTCGAATCTGTCATAGTGCTTACAATAGTCTGTTCCACAGTAATATAACTATCAGCCAAAGTAGATAGAAGTAATAATGATTTTCCCCTCTCTGAAAACTTCAATCCTACAGCTTCCATATGGTTGTAAACCATACAAGAGTTGTTCACATGTTTTGCTACTAACCCCCTTCCATCAAATTCATATTAACCAATTTCTTCAAGTGAAGAAATTGGTTAGATACCGATGGTTTCTCATATATATCCGTGAGAGTTTCCATAGCCTCATTTGTAACACCATGAATTTCAAATACAACTGAATTCGAAGTTCCACAGGATCTTTACACTTCTTTCGTACAATTTTACAAGAAAATTGAAACATTTCTTACATCAGAGTTTGTAACGCCCCGCCCCAATACTCAGACAATTTTAATATTTTTAGAAGACAAATTAGATACTATGTAGTACAACTGCCCACCACAGGCTGCCTCTCAAAAGGTGGTTAACCAATTAGGTGACTCTTGATCATAGGCAATTATATTTATACTCAAATTAGTTTTTGTATACTTCCCATGTGGGACTATATTTCTCAAATCCTTCTCAAATTCTCAAATCCCGCGCAGACCAGTCGACTGCTCAAACCACCAGTCGACTGTTCGCTCAAGATCTGGGGTATTACATACACCCCACCTTTAGAAATCAGCGTCCTCGCTGAGTACGAGACACACATCTAGTGTAGGATCCGCCTTTCTAGCCGTTGTAGAATAGTCCTCAATCCCACGAAATGGGTAGAAACACCCAATACATACAAATGCACCCTGCCTATCCGGAGAATCATCTCCCTGCCGTGAACTAGATCATAGACCCTCTTCTACACTCGGTGTCGAAAGTCGGCTCTGATACCATTTGTAACGCCCCGCCCCAATACTCAGACAATTTTAATATTTTTAGAAGACAAATTAGATACTATGTAATACAACTGCCCACCACAGGCTGCCTCTCAAAAGGTGGTTAACCAATTAGGTGACTCTTGATCATAGGCAATTATATTTATACTCAAATTAGTTTTTGTATACTTCCCATGTGGGACTATATTTCTCAAATCCTTCTCAAATTCTCAAATCCCGTGCAGACTAGTCGACTGCTCAAACCACCAGTCGACTGTTCGCTCAAGATCTGGGGTATTACAGAGTTACATTATACCTTTACATTATTACAGCGGAAGCAATTTTACAGTAATTACATGAAACAACATTTGAATCAATCTTTGAGCAGCATGTATACTTCAATTTGTCAAGCATCTTTATCCTGCATGTAAAACTGTGGATGCGTAAGTTCATTCACTGACGAAATATTATACACGGCCATCCTCTCTATGCCGAAAACAGTATAACGATTCTTAACACTTAACAAACTACAAACTTGTTCACAAACAAAGCTAAAGGGACTATCCTATAGATCTCGTATTGTGCGGTGTGCTTAGTCCTTAATGTAGTTATTATGTTACATGACACTAATGCGCACTTGTTCAGATTCTATGCATCCCATACTACATAGGTCTGAGGACAAGCCCTTAACCGTTCTTCATCTTGTTGGGTTCAATCCCTCGCCATGACTTAATCTACTACTGTAACTACGATATGTATCCTAGATATTCTATAAGTACGAGCTCATGTCCAGACAGCTTGGAGGATTCCACGTCATGTTACGACGCATCGTGAAGACAGCCTGTGGACAATTCAACCTCCGTCATGGGACATGACATCACCCACAATCACCAAACACCCTACGAGCGTCGCCTGCGGTACGAACTCCTGGAGATATATCCACGTCATGTCACGACGCATCGTGAAGACAGCTTGTGAATATTCTCACTCCGTAGCTCCGAGACCTTCATACTCGTGTTTTTCTCTTATTTTCATCACCTCTTCACTATGTATCTAATACTTAGTTATTTGAATCATGAACAAAATCAATTATCTAGAGTTAGCCTTTCCACTATACCGGTCTTAATCATCTATTCAACATGACCCAATCTTGATATTTTCATCTCAAATTTTCATTTCAGCATATCTCTTTTCAATGCCGGTATGAGGCTTAACTACACTATAGTTCTCAATTTCAATTCACAATCAAAAAAATGAATTAGTCTTTTTCATGATTAACATTAATTTTTCCTTTCATGTTCATAGCATTTGCATACTCATGCTCATAAAATCTTTCATAATTCATCATGACATTCAATTTCACTTTCATGTACAACTCATGCAAGAACAAAAGAATTTGTTTTTTTAACTTGTCACATTCATAGCTCATTCAACAACCATGAAATTACCGTACTGTCATTTTATCGAAAATTCACACTTTCATTGCCAAAACTCATTTTAAAACTCTTTTAAACAAGGCATGTATTTTTCTTTATTCGGAGACAATTTGAACTAATAAAATAATAAGTTCTTTCTTGCCAAAAATAGTCTCAAACTTTTATTTATATTAGGCCACAGGTTATAGGAAATTATCTCACGAAAATCCAGACATTAGTTGAAAGGACAGTTGACTGTTAAAACATGGCTAGTCGGCTGTTCCGCGATGATTTAAAGCCCCGAAAATAAGATGATCAGGGCAGTCGACTGTTATACTATGATCGGTTGAATGTTCCACAAAGATTAAAAACTTGAAAATAAAAAGATCAGGGCGGTCGACTGTTACACTATGATCGGTCGACTGTTCCGCAAAGATAAAAAAAAACTCAAAAATAAATACTCAGAGCAGTCGACTGTTTCAATCTAATCGGTCGTCTGATGCTGCTAGGTTTTTCAAATTCCCAAAATATTTTTAGTTCTTTTTCTTCTCTTTTTGAAATATAACTTTCCAAATTTTGAAACATATACAAATACAGTAAACCAGTATTTTTAAATTCATTATTTGCTTATAAAACATGCATTTTTTTTATCTTATTTTAAGTTCTATGTCCATAATTTCGACACCGAGAACAAATCATAGTTGCACACAATTTGAATATAAATTTCTACAAAAATACTTCATTCCTTCATTCTTTCATTTATTAGCAATCTACAACCTTTTTAAAACACAAATTCTCATCTTATTACAATAGAGTTATCTTAATTTAAACAATCACTTTCACAAGATACATTCAACTTTGTCTCAAAAGTATAGATTTTCTTCACACAATATGGTTCTTAAATATCTAGCATGGCAAAACATGATATCTGCTAGCATTCTAAATTTATAATTTATCAATTAGTAATCATTTCAACAAACATCTTCTAAATTATCAATTCATCTCTACCTAAGCAAACATAGACTCAATTTCACTTAAGTTTTCATTAATAATTCTATCAAAGCATTCCTAGCATGGTAACTAGAATTAGAAGTATGAGAAACATCCACCTATTTGGAGAAAAACGAATAGAAAGCTCCTAGAAATCTCCTAGAATGCATGAATGGATCATTCTCCTCCTAGGTTGTAGCAAACCCGAGCCTTTCCTAGTGCACTTCCGGCCTCCTCTTGGATGAGCACACACACAAAAAAAATCTCCTCAGTCTTTTGCTCACCAAAAACTCTCAATCTTTTCTCACTCTAATTCTTTTCTTTCTTTAATCAATTTTCTAGTGTACTAAATGAGAAGAACTATGGGGTATTTATACATTTTTTTTGGGTGAGAATAGATGGCTAGGATTAAATCTAATGGTGAGAGATCAAAGGCAAGGATGAGTTAGCAAGTTGTAGTAACTACCCATGATGAGATAACTACCTCTCCACTAGCTCCAATCTCTCCCTCTCTCTTTGTCCATTATCCGGCCTAGTGTAAGGTGTGCAATGCACACCCTAGTGCTTGCATGTGCCAACTAGTACTCCCCCTTACAAGTGTACATGTGCATAAAAATTTATTTGTTCATGACAAGAGTCTACAATACAAGTTAAATTGTTTTAAAAGAGAAATAAGTTAAATGGGCTCACTAATGGGCCAATTTAACCATGGATTTAAATAATTAAAATAATTAATTAATAAATTGGGCTAAAAAGACAATTTGGGCTTTAGATCTTAATTAGGCTTTAAAAGAAAATAATTTTTGGAAAAATAAGGGAGAACAAATACTATAAAAATATTTTATACGAAAAATTACATAAATGAAATCATACGTGCAAAACACGTAAAATCACAAAATCTCATAAATGAAAACTAGGGTATTACATCATTTGTGGTCTTTGTCTTCGAGATATGAAATAACGCATTCCTACTCAGTCCCAATTGAATCTGCCCTAGCAATTTCTGATCCAAACAATTTTAATCTGCCAAGACCTTCACATCCTTGTCTTCACTTTCCGACTTCTCATCAAACAACGGACCATCTAGATTTTTCTAACGAAGATATGCTATCATCTGAATCTTCTACATCGCAAAGTCACTCCCATCAAACCTCTCAATCTTTGACTTACCATCGACCATCACGAACACAATGCTCTGATACTACTTGTTGCTGAATCTGATATAACTCGTACTGCTAATAGCGGAACACACACACCAAAGGCAACAAAAACTTCCCAAGAACTAGATGAACCAAGAATAAGTACAACAATAATCGCAAGATTTCACAAGAATATAATAATATGCAAAGATAACCAATACTTCTTATCCCTCTAAGAAATACAAAGATTATAAAGAGATTACAACTCTCATTCTTTTTCTCCCTCACCTTTAAAACACTCGGCACTTACCCCTCTTGAAGTTGAACAATCATAACGACTCACATTTGATCTCCAATCTCATTAGATTAACACTAGAGTTAACAACTACTGCTATATATATAACCCTCAAGTAAACCTTAAAAGATAAACACATGTACAATTTATTGGACCTTAAACCCGAAAGCCCAAATAACATACAACTGCTGTCGGTCGACCGCACTTTGGGTCGGTCGACCACAATGTGTCATGCCAACACCTGAGTCTTAGTCGGTCGACTGCACGGTAGACATACTCGCTCTCTGTTGGAACCCAGTACACTCGAAGAACACATACCAGCCTGGGTCGGTCGACTGCACATCTGGTCGGTCGACCGCAACCCTCCTGCTGCACTTATTCTAGACGTTGTTGTCTTCTCTTATTGTCTTCGTCTTCTCTTCTTCTCCTCCAACTTCAAGAACTCCTGTGCCTACGTGTATTTCGTACCACAATCATAACAACATGTTCCACTTTGAGCTTGGTGTGAAATGTAGCATGACCATATACTATGGACTTAGATTTTTGAAGAGTGCATATTAGTTCCCATATTTCTCAATAAAAATAATTAATATATTAATAAAATAGCGGAGGATGATGTAAAAGACCCTACAATTACACTAAAACTGTAAAGCTGCATAAAATGCTAAGCAAATTACGTTGTATTCTAAGTGTCTATACAGATTGATCGCTCTCATTTTTAATGGCCAAAGACACAAGACAAATACCTAACCAACTGTGCACTGAAACCAGGATTTCCAGAGGGATATGGAAATTTTTAAAAGTTTCGGGATGAATAAATAAAATAAGCACATCCTACGAGACCTGAACTTGGGTTTCTCTCATAATATGTTCACGGCAAAGTAGAAGAATATATTTTATTTATTGAACATGTAGGATTACAAGGCATATATATATACCCCTGGTCCAAGTACAAAGATAATAACAAGCCAAAGCAGAAAAAATTCATGTGCAAAAGAGGTCTCCGTCAAGGAAATCCGATTTCTCCTATCATTTTCTCCCTGGTTGCTGATATTTTTAGAAAATTACTTCTCAAAGCATGGAATGCTAATGTTATTGAAGGCTTGGGTGGTTTCCAAGGTTTTTGGGGTGTCCTCAATCTGCAATACGCAGATGACACTATCCTCTTTGCTAAATCGAATGGAATCACCCATCGTAATCTCAAACTACTGCTGTTTATCTTTGAGCGAGCCTTTAGTCTCTCCATCAACTTCAATAAAACCTCCGTCATTTGGCTTGGTGGCACTGAGGACCGGCAGCTCGAGGTGCCACAATTTTTTAATTGTGCATCTGGCTCTTTTCCAATTTCTTACCTTGGCATCCCTCTGAGATGGGCCAAACTTCACAAGAGTGACTGGTCGCCTTTGATCGATAAAGTGGAAAGGAGACTCAATACTTGGTCTGGGCGGCATCTCTCTCGGGGTGGTAGATTGGTGCTTGTCAATTCGGTCCTATCTGCCATCCCGCTATACATGATGTCCTTTTTCTTTCTGTCATCCTGGGTCATTAAGTGTATCGACAAGATCCGTAGAAATTTCTTCTGGTCCGGCTCTTCGAACTTTCTTTCTGGCAAACACCTCTGCAAGTGGGACTTGGTCTGTAAATCTAAGTGCGAAGGCGGTCTTGGTATCCTTAATTTGAGGCACCAAAACCTAGACCTCCTTGAGAAATGGATTTTGAAAGCACTCACCCAACTAGACTTAGCCTGGGCCAAAATTGTTTCTCACCGTTATTATAGAAGACACAAGATTTGGGAACTCTCCTTTACGGTATCCTCTGCCGTTTCCCCCTTTTGGAAGGGCATCTGGAAGATGGCAGAAATCTTTTAGTACGGGGTGCGTAAACTCTGTGGTGAAGGCGTTACGGTCAAATTTTGGACCAATCTCTGGCTTGATAACAACAAAATTGCTTTCAATTTCCCTCAGTTATATTCCCTTGTCCAGAATCCTTAGGCTACTGTGGATGAGTACTTTACTCATGCCGACAGCCGTCGGGAATGGCATATCCATTTTAAAAGGGCCCTCCCTATATCGCTATTTTCCCAGTTTCATAACCTCCTTACTTTATTGCGTTCCTACAACTGGTTCCCCCGTGACGTTATTTCTTGGCGATGGACCAATTCGGGAACCTACTCTGTTAAATCATGCTATAATTTCCTTAATTCCGCTGGGGTGGTGTCTCCTCATTACAAGCTCATTTGGAAAAGTATCGAGCCACTCAAGGTTAAGATACTTATTTGGCTTGCACTCCATAATAAACTTTTGACTGTTGATGTTTTGAACAAGAGGAATCTTGCATGGAACCAACATTGTGCCCTCTATCTTTCTCATCACGAAGATAGGGTGCATTTATTTATTAAATGCCCTTTTATCCTCCCGCTCTGGGCGCTTTGTAAGAGAGCTTGGAATGTTCGAGGTATGCCGACTTCTTTTCCGTCGTGGTGGTCTGATTGGAGATCCATTCAGGTTAACCATTCGCTGATTGACTCATGGGACTTATCCATGATGGCATTGATTTGGATTGTTTGGAAAGAGAGGAATGATAGGATTTTCTCTAACTCGTCGCGACCTATTAATTCTCTTGTGGATGACCTCGTGTTCTACACTCAGTTTTGGGCCTCTGCGCTCAAACCTGCTAAGTCCCTTAAACTTAAGCTTTACCATCTTGATAATGCAGTTTGTTTTTTTCTATACACATGGTTTCCCATCGTCTCTTGATTAATTTCCCTCTTTAGTATTCTTGAGTTTGTTTCTTTTCACTTGCGTTTTTTCTCAGTTCAATTTTATTGTATTTACTTCTTATATCTTCTTCTCTAATTCTTCTTGCAGATATGACATTGGGTGTTTCCTTTTTCTGCTTTTGGCTAATTTTGTCTTGAGCTTCTTGTTGGCCTGAGGGGCCTCAGGTTTATTACTATTGTCACGTGTTTTGTTTGCTGTTTCTCTGTAGCGTTTGCCTATTTTGCTCCCCGTTTGGCAGTGCTACACTATCGTGTTATTGCAGTCCATCTACCACGCTTACTGATTATGTGAGTGCCCCCCCTTTATTAAGGTTTTATTTTGGTTGTTATCTCCTCGTCTGGTTGATGGGTGTTCTCTGTTGCCCTATTGGCTTCCGTAGCGGGGATTTCCATCCTCTTTCCTTCTACTGTATGCAACGTTTCTAATGCTTTATTCTAGTTGTATGGTTCTGGTTTCTCTGATGGAGGTTGTTAGTTTGGTGGCTATTTCTCTGTGTTTTTCTTCTTCTGTTCGCTTTGTTGTGTTGGTTCCTGTTGTGCTTTTGCCTTTGCCCCCTCTCCTCTGTTGGTGGGGGGCTGCTGTTGTTGAGCGATTGCATTTTGCAGCGGCTTGTTTTTTGTCTTTTTGTTGAGTCTTGCGTAGGTGATTCCTGTGGGTGGTGTATCTCTGATGGATGGGGTTATTATGATGGCTACTTCTCTTGTTTTTTTTTCTTCTGTTCGCTCTGGTGTGTTGTTTCCTTTCGTGCTTCTACCTTTGCCACCTCCCCTCTATTGGTGGGGGCTGCTGTTGTTATGTGGTTGCATTTTGTGGCGGCTTGTTTTCTGCCTTTTTGTTGTGTCTTGTGTATGTGGTTCCAGTGGGTGATGTTTGCATTGTCGGTGGTGTTGCTCTGGGTCTGCACTACTTTCTGTTGTGGCGCTGTTCGGCTCTTTCTGGCTTTCGCTCAGGTGTCACTGTGTTTTCGGTGCCTCTGTTTTTTATTTTGGCGCCCCTTGGTTTTGGCTGCTGTGCTACTCCCTCAGTACCCCGCAGTCTTTTTATTTTGGTGTTCGCGAGTTTTGTTTAGTTTTTTGTCTCTGTTCGGGCTTATAAGCTGTTTGCTTATGTCCCTTTGTTATGTGTATTATTGTATTCTGGACTATGTATTTTGTTCGCTTTCTATATATATATATATATATATGGGCTGTCTTCTCACTCTATCCTTTACTATCAAAAAAGAAAACAAAGATATATGGAGACATCTAAAAATCTGGCCCATCGCCAGTAAATTCAGAGAACAAAAATGATCGACCGATCTATAATACAGTCCACGGATGGTTTACGTTCAGTTGTCCTAAAAGTGGAGTCGATCAAATACTCCAATGCTCCCTCTCACGCTAGTGGGTAGAAATTTAAGAAAGCTTTTCCTAGAACGGTATTGCCTATATTGACAAATATGCATGCGTTTTTTGGATTGTTTTGAATGTTGATATATCTGATGTATATTGAATTAAAAAAAAAAAACACAAAACGTCACATCCAAACCATCTGCAGCGGCTTAAGAATCAGTTTAAACATCAGTAAGCTTTTAAGAATCAGTTTAAACATTTAAGACATGGGGCCCACCCGGTTTAAGAATTAAAAAAAAAAAAAAACCAGATGAACTCTGTTGGAATTGTTAAGGGTGAGTTGTCACCATTTGGAGAGGGCCCCACTGTGTGGTAGGATAGTGAAAAAGGATATGTGGTATTTGAATTGATGTGACTTCTCGCTTGGTTACTTCGCAATAATGCAGTTTAATATTTTTCAACCAATTGTGCAGTTGGTTGAACCAATAATGCCCTTTTTTTTTGTTGTGTTGCAAATACATATCTCTATGCAACCCCGTATAGTCATTTCAATCAATATTTATGTTTTGTTTACAAATTGTACATGTTTAATATTTTAAGTGAATTAATTGAAGCATGATGACACCAAAGTGTCCTCTCTTGTGAAAATTATTCATGAAAAATATTAAATGTTGTGCAAGTGTATGTCCATGCGAGTATTGATCGACCCAAAGGCAGGTCTATACTTGGCCGGATTACATCTGCACTTGTGATGGTAAACATGTGATAATTATAAGGTTGCACTTGTGAACAATAAATCGATCCAAAGAGAGTTTTGTTATTGCACATGCATTATTATCAATGTTTGATCATTACATCAAGAGTATCACTAGCAGTTAATATTACTGTCCAAAGACTTGATATTAATGTTGCACTTGATATCTTGAGATGTGATGTACAATTATTTGGTTTTGAATATTGATTGATTTTTTGTGAATTATATGGTCATTTGTTCTCATTAAGTTAATATTGCTGCGGTGTCTGCCGACATTTTTTTTAGGTGCATAGATCTAGACCTTGCATGGATTAAGACACTCATTTCTGTTACAGATTCAAGTTCTCTTTATGAGAAAATAACTTTTGAGAAATAGGAGTGTTCTAATCGCATTGGTCTTCTGGTCATAATGAACACCATTTCAGAAACCTTTAGATGTGTTAAAGAGACCAATCTTAAAGATTAAAAGTACTCATTCGGCTAACACATTTAAGGTAAAGGGCAAAAGAAAGAAATTTGAGTTCACCAAGAATAATGCTGCTAAAGGTCCAATAAAAAAAAAAATCCATATATGGTTCTGAATTGATAGACTTTGCCCATAGAAATTTGTGTGGGATAGTTGTGCTTGAATTTTTGGATTATGATGTTCAATTATCTGTTATAGTTTTAATTAATTTGATATTATTAAATCAGTAGATAGATATGGTTCAATTATGGTTTTGTTATCATAGATATTATCTTGAAATTATCCATCTACAAATAAAGTAAAATTATGATATTAAGGAAAAGATAAAGTTTTTTGGAAACAATTGAATTCAAATTATGGTTTTGGTTTTCTTATGAATGTCTAATATTTTGAATAGTTTAATTGAAACAAAATGTCGCCAAAGTGACCTCTTTTGTGTAGATTAATTTATTTAAAATATCAAGATGATTGTGTGTTTGTAATTCATGCATTTATTAATTGACCCAAAGGTAAGTTGATATTTGGCCGAATTTCATACACATCTGTGGTAATAAATATGTGACAATTATAAGGTATTCCATGTGAACAATAAGTCAGTCCAAAGAATGACTTGTTGTTTGACATGATTTATTGTCAATATTTGATTACTACAACAAGAGTACCGCTTACAGTTAATGTTACTGTCCAAAGACTTGATATTAACGTTGTGCTTGGTATCTTGAGATGGGATTAACCATTATTTGAATTTATTGTTTTATATGGTTTTTCATGTGAGCTTATTTTGTTTGTTTAGTTTTTTGTTCAATATTCAGCTAGTTTATCATCTGCTACCTCAATAACTGCTAACATCAATTTTGTTCCCATGATTAATGGGAAAAATTTCAAGGATTAGAAAAGGAATCTTAAGGATATGGTAAGGAGTATGATTACCTGAGTCCCTCTGAGGAGAAGCATTAAAGACAACAGCTTACAATCTCAATAAAGTACCACCTAAAGCAGCTGCAAAAACACCTTATGAGCTTTGGACAGATCGAAAGCCTAGTCTAAAACACTTTCACATTTGGGGATGTCCAGCTAAGGCAAGGCCTTACATGCCACCTGAAAAGAAATTGGACTCCAAAACAGTGAGTAGCTACTTTATTGGTTATTCTGAACGATCTAGGGGCTATAGGTTTTATGATCCCACGCTTAGGAATATTTTTGAGATGGGAACTGCAGTATTTTTTTGAGGAAGTTGAGTTTAGGGGAGAAATAAAGTCAGAAACATTGCTTTTGAGGAGGAATTGGATTCAATTACAAACTCAATTCCTACTATCACTTTTGACAATATTCAGGTTCCCACACCTATTATTGATCAAGAAGTGAATCTGGAACCTCAACAAGACAATGTTGAACAACCCCCCATTCAAGATGAGGTAATTGTTCCAGAAGAACAAACTCAACAACCTCAAGAACCAGTGCCATTAAGGAGATCCACGAGAGAAAGGAAGAATGCTATTCCGGATGATTATATTGCATTTCTCCAAGAACATGAGGATGACAATGGAATGATGGAAGATGATTCAATCACATTTCATCAGGCCATAAAAGGTTGTAACTCTCAAAAGTGGATGAATGTCATGTATAAAGAGTATAAGTCTATGCAAGACAACAAAGTTTGGAAACTTGTCCCATTACCAGAAGGTGCAAAACAATTGGTTGTAAATGGATATTTAAGACCAAGAGGAATGCAAATGGTAATGTGGATAGGTATAAGGCACGTCTTGTAGCTAAAGGCTATACTCAGAAAAAAGGCATTGATTTTACAGAGACTTTCTCTCCAGTTTCATCGAAAGACTCATTTAGGATAATTATGGCAATTGTTGCTCATCTTGATCTTGAGCTACATCAGATGGATGTCAAGACGGTGTTTCTCAATGGTGACATTGACGAGACAATTTATATGGTGCAACCAGAAAACTTTGTGTCGGGAGATCCAAAGAATATGGTTTGCAAATTGACAAAATCCATCTATGGACTCAAGCAAGCTTCTCGTCAATGATACCACAAGTTTCATCAAGTAATTATCTCATTTGGTTTCGAGATGAATATAGTTGATGATTGTGTGTATCACAAGTTCAGGGGGAGCAAGCATATATTCTTAGTCCTATATGTCGATGACATATTACTTGCCACTAATGATATAGATTTATTGCACGAAACTAAAAGGTTTCTGTCCAAGCATTTTGAGATGAAGGATCTTGGGGATGCCACTTTTGTATTAGGAATTTAGATACACTGAGATCGTTCTCGAGGTATTCTAGGATTATCGCAAAAGGGATACATCGATAAAGTACTCAAAAGGTTTGGCATGCAAGATTGTAGACCAGGGAATACCCCTGTTGCTAAAGGAGACAAATTTAGTCTCAACCAGTGTCCTAAAAGTAACCTTGAAATTCAGGAAATGCAAAAGATCCCCTATGCATCAGCTATTGGGAGTCTAATGTATGCTCAAGTATGTACGCGTCCGGATATTGCGTACATTGTTGGGATGTTAGGCAGGTATTTAAGCAAACCTGGTATGGACCATTGGATAGCAGCCAAGAGAGTTATGAGGTATCTTCAGAGAACAAAGGATTACATGCTCACATATAGGAAATCAGATCATTTGGAGGTCGTAGGATATTCTGATTCTGATTTCGCTGGGTGCCAAGATAGCAGAAAGTCTACATCAGGCTATATTTACATGTTAGCTGGAGGAGCTATATCCTGGAAAAGTGCCAAACAGACACTTATAGCTTCTTTCACTATGGCAGCAGAGTATGTAGCATGCTATGAGGCATCGAATCATGGAATATGGCTGCGGAATTTTGTCACTGGGCTGCGCATTTTGGAGAATATAGAAAGACCACTCAAGTTATTTTGTGACAATAAGTCAGCAGTGATGTATTCCAATAACAACAGGAGTTCGACAAAGTCGAAACATATTGACATAAAGTTCCTAGTTGTGAAAGAAAGAGTGCAAAGTGGACAGATGTCCATAGAGCACATTGAGACAAACTCCAGGATGGCGGATCCGCTCACAAAGGGATTACCACCCAAGGTCTTTTATGAGCATACTGCTCATATGGGTGTTGTATTATTTAAGGATATCATGATTTAGTGGGAGTTTGTATTTTGCTTTTTGTTGAGTGAGATATTTATACATTTGGTTATTTTCTGATCAGAAATAAAGAATTCAGTTTTCTCACTCATTTGTCATGTTTTGGTTCTGACCTCACTTAAGTTTTAAAGATGACCAGTTGGAAATAGGCATGTGTATAGATCACATTGCATGAAATTTCCATGCTACACATTCACACTTGATCTATGTCATTTGATTATGTTGATATATGTGACCATTGATGAATTTAGTTACGATAAATGTAACGAAAATTGCTTTGATCCTATATTTGCATGATTAATGGACGAGATTGTTTGGCTATGCTTTTGGTTATGATAGCAAAATTTTGAGCTCATAAAGTATGTACATTTATAAGGAGTAACATATGTGGCCCAAGTGGGAGATTGTTGGAAAATAATTTATGTGGGCTCACATATGTGACTAAATGTATGATTGCTATCCTAAAGTCTAACCCAAATTAAAGTGATCTAATCAAGATTAAGTAATGGGTTAAAAGCATATAATGTTAAGTGTGATATAACACGTGTAGAGACCGTAAAGTAGATTTCTTATTTTGTGATGGGCAAAATTGGAAATCAGTATTTATCAATTAGGGATATGGTCCCCTATATATACGCATCTTCTTATTCCATCTGTCATCCCATCAACAGAAGAATAGAGAGACATCTCATAGAAGTGCGTATCATATAGGAAGATCCAAACCCACTGCGCAATCTCCATCAATGGCTTCAGGTTAGTGCTTCCGCTTTTAATTTTGTTCTTCTTTTGATTTAGCAAAGATATGTAGTTTCATGATTTAGGATTTTATATTAAAATACTTTTGCAACATGATTAAGATCTAGATTCATAGAAACATGTTTTCAATTGTTATTAATATTTTATGCATGTTCTTAAGTGTTTATAAAATTCCAACAAGAATGTTGGAGAATTGAGAGTTGAAAGAACACGCGAGAGAGAGAGAGAGAGAGAGAGAGAGAGAGAGAGTTCATTGTAAGAATGCAAAGGAAACCCCCACGTCAGAAAGTAAGGAGCGAGCAACAAAATATTAAACACAAGATGAGCAAAATAATCTGATGCTCTGCCTTAGCACTGTAATGACCAACCATTTTCGGTTTCTTAATCTTCAATAATTTCCACCCCAAAAACACAATAATCAATTGTGAAAGGAATATCAACCGCATTGCCAGAATGATTGGCATCGGAAAAAATCATGCAAGGAAAACAAGTGACCTGGAAAAAACAATAGGCCCTAGCCTGGAAATCCGTTGAGCTGGCGCATGATACGAAGAAAAGCATCCCAATGAGTTGAAGTAGGAGTATGCATAAACTGGTTCCCAAAATGCACAACAAAATGCAATATCTGGTTGCGTAACTTTCAAGTAAATGAGCTTGTCAACTAAGAGCATCTGTAGTCGTTTGTCAAATATCGATAAAATGGATATTTGTCTAACGAACGTGCTGCACTCATTTGCCAAATATCCATTTTATCGATAAATCGCTACAGTCGTGTGCTATAAATGAGAATCGATTTGAGAATTATCCATATTTGAGCGACGGCACTTCGAGTGCCGTCGCACCCAAAAAAAAAAGTTGGCACGTCGGACGGCACTTCAAGTGCCTTCCCTTCTTTTTTTTTTTTTTTTTTCAATTAAAAAACACCCCTCCCATCGGACGGCACATGAAGTGCCGTCCGGAGGTTTTTGTAATTTTCGAGTTTTTTTTTGCAATTTTTGAAATTTTTTTTGCAATTTTTTAAATTTTTTTGCAATTTCTAAAATGTTTTTGTAATTTTTTGTAATTTTTTTTGTAATTACTGAAATGTTTTTGTAATTTCCGGAAAAGTGGAAAATGGCACTTTATGTCTTGGACGGCACTTCATGTGCCGTCCGTCCAGGGCTTGAAATATATATATATATATATATATATATATATATATATATATTTTTCCTTTGTTTGTTTCTTTCTTCGATCTCCGACGGCACTTCATGTACCGTTAGCTAAAATATAGCTTTAAACGAGTACAACAAAACTGCGGTTCTTATTTCCATTTATCCATATATCCATATTTTTACATTCAACGACTACAGATGCTCTAATCGGCGATACGGACCTGGATCAGGAAAAGGAGCCTCAGAAGTGAAGGAAAACAAGTTCAGGCTTGAGTCCATAGTGAACCAGAAAACAAAAACCACACATTCACAATTTATGATAATAGTTTAAACACATACTTTCTCTGGGATATAAGTTGATAAGATTATGTTTACAAGCAACTTCATTGCCAATAAAGTATCAGCAGATGCAAGTTCATAGGCTAAAAATGATAGACTAGATGGCGCTTCATTTTGTCGATGCCCAGTGAATCGCTTCAGGTATATATCATCAACATAAACTAAAAGGAGCACAATATCTTGAGAGCTATGGGGTGTAAAAAGAGAGCAATCTACTCTATTTGGCTTGAACTCCGGAGAAAATACCACCTTGCTAAACCTATCAAACCAGGCTCGATCGAGGATGTTGCTCGAGTCCATACAGGAACGTGAAAGTTGCAAACAAACTCATCTATTTCTGAAAGCCCAGATAATGGTGCATATAAACAGTTTCCTAAAGATCAGAAAAACATTCTTAATATCAAATTGGTGAAGAAGCTAGGTCTAGTTAGAGACTAAAGAAATCAAAAGATACACAGAAATAATCTTGGCCACATGAGAAGTATCTTGAGATACAGAATTTTGTTTTTCCCCACATTTTAAAAAGCTATTTTAGCAAAAGGGATTTCTTAATAATCTACCTATAATCTACAACTATTATAGTGGGAGAGTTGGAGTTGTCGTTTATAAATCTACCAACTTACATGCATTGTCTGTGCATAACTTTTTGCTGCTTATTTGGGTGTGAGAGCAAATATATAGTGAGTTTATATTTGAAGGAAACAATTAAAGATCTGACCTTTGATCGTTGCTGTAAAAATTGGTTAGAGCTCTTTAGAGTGGATCTGGATCGTTGATTAAACATCATGATCTGAATCTGACGGTTGCTGATGCGGTCATGGACCTGTAAAAAGGCTTGAAACACCCGATGATGGCCTCGACGACAAACCCTCCGTCGCTCAAGTCAGAAGCAGAGAGGGAGAGAGTTCGAAATAGAAATTGCAAATTGTTGATTATCTTCTGAGTGAGGATAGGTGAGGGTATTTATAAGCCTGATAAACAGTCTAGGAGATCGATACGAATCCATTAGATCGATATGAACTCCTTATCTCCTGTTTGAATCTCCCCATCAAGAGATAATCTCTCTTATTCCGGGATAAGTGATTTGACTAACATCCCTTATGCACTAGATTTCTCTTAGTGGGACTAATCCGTCCCTTTCAATGGGCTTGAGAGTGGCCTATATTTTTGTAGAGGAGCCTGGAGAAGGTCTGGAGCTGTTAAAGAGGCCCGTTATGACTAATCTGCCTGTAGAACCTTTAGGATCTGTGCTGGAATCGTATGACCCTGATTTGTTACGATTTTTACCCTTATCATAAGCCCCCCACTCCCGAAAAAACAATTTTCTTGACTTTCAGAAAGTAGATCGCCTTATTTTTATATTATGGAGTACAACCTTAGCTTTCAAGGGCATTTAAAGATACTTGGAATTGATAAGAAGCTACTAAAGGTGGCGGATATTTTTCTGGATTTTTCTGAAATGTTCCGTAATTTTTGGATTTTTCCGAATTTTTTGGATTTTAAAATATTTTTTCCCATTTTAAATTCACCTTTTCAAATTTTTAATCAATAAAGCCAATTTTAAATTATTTTTCGGAAGTTTTAATTGATTTTACTAATTTGAATAATTATTTTTGGATTTTTAAATTAAATTTTCAAAATTAAAATGAATTTCTGGGGATTTTTAATGAATTATCAAACCTTGGCGCGCTTCTTGGCGTGATTAGGGATGTTGATCAAGAGGAGCTCGCCCGCTGAGTGATTTTGATGGCTGTGATGGCATTGCGGCGATGAAGAATGATCTCGTGCGTCGATCACGATAAAGCTCCGGGATTTGGGCGATCATGTGGACAGGAACTGAGCAGAGCATTTGGGACGAAGCCAGAAGATGTGGCTCAATCTGGACCATAACATTCGAGCGGGACTATCTAGGTGATCTGACGGTCAGAAATATCTGAGCCCCCCTCCCCCCAGCTCAACCGACAAACTTGTCGAGCTCATTTCACCTCTTTGAATTTTGGGCGTTTGTTTGGGCAAGCTAGGCCCTGGTCGAGCTCGTCATCGTCTCGTCGAGCTCCACTCTTGTCGAGCTTAAGTTTGGTTGAGCTCCTCCATTTTCATTGACCTCGAATTTGGTTGAGCTCCTCCATTTTCGTCGACCTCGAAGTTGGTCGAGCTCCACTTTCGTCGAGCTCGAGTTTTGTCGAGCTGCCACCCTCGTCGAGCTACAGATTTTTGTCGCAGTGGAGCTAAGTTTGGAAGGAGAAGCCTTCGGTGGTTTTTTCAAGGTGGTTCTTAGTCGAATTTCAGAATGAACTGAGCGTCTGTCTTGGTTCGATGTCGGAGTATAGGGGGTTGGCTTTGAAGAGCCAAAGCTGGTGTCAGCGAGCTGTGCCGAGCTCGATGTTTGGGTTCGAGGAGTTGAGTGACGAAGAAGAAAAACTTTCGAAGAAGAAGAAGCTAGCTTTCGAGTTTGGGTTTTCGGGTTTGAAATTTGTACCCGTAGACCCATTTTGTTTGAACACTAGGGTTTCAGGTTTTGTTTGTGGGTTTGGATTGGTGGCCCAACCCGAAATCCTGATGCAAACAACCCAAGTTTATTTTCTTCTTATTTTGAACTCGAGAGTTCAATCCTTGCTGTTTGGAGCTTTTGGCCGGATTTGGGCTCAGTCGACCTTCAATATTCGATCATCTTTGAACGAAAGTTGGTTGTGTTTCTTGTTGGAGAGGTAGGAGATAACTATTTTTGAATGAGCTAAGTTGCAAGAGTTTGTTCGTCTCTTTCTTTGAAGCTTTGGGCTATTGTTTTGTTGAGAAGCGGAGTTCGAAGAGAGTTTTAGTTGGTTGTTGCGCTTGGACATTTAGGGGGTTTGTAGGCTTGTTCACCACAAAGTTTGGTTGACGTAGGGTTTCTTTCGTCGGTGGTGATTTTTGTGCATACCAAGTGTTTGATGAAATGTCTACCCCATTGCGCCTACCAAGTGTTTGTTGATTTATCTAGCCTGTTGCGTCCACCAAGTGTCTGTTGATTTGTCTATCGTCATTAAACCATTCTTTCATCAGCCGGGCATTCTGACATTCGCCCATTTTGCTGATCGACTGTTCCCTTACTGGGGTACTATTTTTACTGATTTGGGTGAAGTGTAATCCGACCGTTGGATCTTATGGACGGATGAGATATTACCACTGGCAATTTGATCTTAAGAGTTCTATAAATAGAAGTTGATTTCACCCCCTTCTCTCTCATTTACCTCATTCACTTTCTCTGTCTAGAAAATTTTGAGAGCTTCTCTCTCTAGAAGTTATGGTGTTTTACCGGGCAGTGCTGGTGGTTTGTCTGGTGTTCAACGGTGGTGCTAGTTGCAGTTGTAGATTCGTTGTTCCCATTATTTTGACTAGGTAACCTTCTCACGATCGCTGTTCATTATGTCTAGCATTACGTCGACCAGTTCCTCTTCCATATCGGTTAGCCTAGATGTAGACGATCGTTGAGGCAGGGAGAGATAGGAGATGTGCACTTAAGACCATGTTGTTTGTAGTCCCCGAACTGATTAAGGAGTACCTTGTATTTGGCTGAGATTTTCCTAGGAGTGGCATGTAGTATGCTGAGCTAGACCCTATTCACACTACTGAGGCTGACAATGTCTCCACTATCCTTAGACGAGAAAAGCTTGCCGTGATTAGGGCGGTCTTTAGAATTCCCCCCGAGTATGGATTACTCTTACCGGGTCTGGGAGTTAGGTCCTGCTTCATGGTGTCAGATGAGTACTGTTTCTTTCCTTGCGATGCCTTCTTCGTGGGGCTCCGTTTTCCCCTTCACACCTTCGTCCCAAAGGTGTTTAACTAGTATCGGTTATGCCCGATGCAGCTGGTGCCGAACACATGGAGGCATGTTGTGGGATTCGTCCTACAATACCGTAGGCTAGAGGCCGAGCTGAGTCGCCGTATTCAGGCGATACTTCAGGATTGTTTAGTAGAGCCAAGTGGAGGAACGTTGGTATCTCAGCCCTCACAACAATCGGAGGGTAATCGACATTCCCAACTCAATCAAGGGTTGGAAGGAGAAATTTTTAGTTGTTCGAAGTGCTGAGCCCTGGGGGATTCCCACGACGTGGAGGAGAACTGTTCCATCAGTGTTGAGGGCAGAACCGGTGGTGACCATAGCGGAGAAGAGTGTTAGATAAGCTCTTCTTGCATTAAAGGAGTTGGCATGGCAAGATATCACCGACAAAGTACTCTTCGAATGTGGTCTTGGCCTGACTATTTCCAGTATGATTTGTAGCTTTCGCTTACTCGCATTTCTTGTCGTTTCATTCATGCTTTCTCTATTTTTGTATTGGTTTTGTTTTGTATCACAAGTTCTAACTTCTTCATGTTTTACCTTGCAGGAAAAACTGGCATGGAGGCGCTGCACAACAAGAGGACTGACGAGCCGAAGAAGCATAAGAGGTTGGGGAGTTATTCTCCTCTTCTCAGGACACGTTGCCTCCGGTCCCTACTATCTCGACAGAGTCAGCTTCGAAGGCACTGCCCTGATGTTGCTGCGAAGGGCTCCTCCTTGGCAGCTATCTGGCGAGTCCCACACCCGTTCCGTTGATCACCCAGGTTGCGGTGATTCTCACTGATGAGAGAGAGATGGTTCACATTCCCGAATGGTACGTGAAGTAGCAGGAGAACATCCTAGAGAACTCTATTGCCTGTCTTGACGGGATCCACCACCTTCCTCTCCAGCTAACTAGGAGAGGCTAAAAATGGAGCCCCCTAAGAGATCAGTATTTGAGATCGCGTGGGCATACATGACGGTATGATCTAGTCTCTTTTGATTTTTTGTCTCACGTTATTCCCATTTTACAACATGATGCCCTAATTATTTTCTCCTGATTTCAGGTGGTGCGTCACTTTCGGTCATCTGGTAGACTTCTATGCTGCTGAAGAGAATAACTTGAAGGCATAGATCTCTCGCGTTGAAAGGGAGAAGACGAAAGCTGTGAAGGAGCAGAAGCTGGATTTGGAGAGGCTGAAGAGGAAGGAGGGAGAACCATGCCTTGAGATGGTGGCATTGGCGAAGAGAGAGGGTGAAATGCACCTCGAGCTGGAGGCATCGAAGAAGAGGGAGGAGAAGTCGGCGAAGAGGGTAGTCGATCTCTTGGTGGAGTTGGAGAAGGCCCGTGCTGATGTGGCGTTGGAGCTGAAGGTTGGGGTGGCCAAGGTTGAGGCCGAGGCCAAGTCCAAGTTGCAAGGGGTGATGGTTAAGTCTTATGCAGAGGTGATTTTGCATATGGTGAAACACGTTCCTGGTTTTGACGGGAAGGGCCACCACTTGCTACATCCCCCCAGGGAGGCCCCTCGATATGGGCAAGGATGATGGTGGTGAGGATGGTATTCCCGCGAGGGGAATGAGGAGTAACTCTGGGAAGAAGAACAAGGGGAAGGAGGCAGCCACGGGGGGGGGGGGGGGGTCGAAGCAGGTGGACTCTTTATTCACCCATTTATGCTTTTTCAGTTCTTTCTTTAGTTAATTTTGATTTAGCCGTTTTATGATGCCTAATTGCGGACTGGCCACCACACTCCTGTATCTTCATTTTAGTGGATGAAAGACTATCTTCTTGCTTTTTCATTGCCTATTGTATTGTGTTGATGCGCTTTGAAGTGACTCTCAGTTGCTTGTCTCTTTTGTGACTATGTTCTTTGACTTGTTGACAGATGATTGAGGGAACTGGGGAGAAGCCCCGTAGTGACGAAGTCGAGCATCTTCGTAGGCGACTATGCATAACGGAATTAGCTATCGACCGTTTGTGTATTTAGTCAGAAGACGAGTGATTGGAAACTGTTCGCCTCAAGTCGGCACTTATCGAGAGGGACTATGAGTTAGCTCTCCTGTGCTCTAATCGTCTTGCCTGCATGCCAAAGGTGACAAAAGACAACATCAGGGAGTGTGCGATACTTAGGAAAGTGGTTGTTGAAAAGACTTGGAGTTGTATCGTCTCCAAGTGAGACTTGGTGGAATGCTAACGGCTAGCACTTCACGCATGGTTGGTGCAAAAAAGGGACCAACAGCTGACGTGAAGAAGGGCACAATGGATAATGTGAAGTAGAGCACAATAGCCGGTGGAGCTGGGTTGAGCATTCGGGGAAAGGGCTCAACTGTGCATATGCCCCTTCACCCTTCTGGCGATGCTCGGAGTAGGGTGACTGCTTTGTTGAATTTGGCTTCCCCCCATGGAGGATCGCGTGCGTTGGGTCCTTGTCCACAGACCCAGTTTTGTGGGATTTGCTCCTTCTGTCACAGACGTAAGTGGCCCGGAGGTAGTGGTGCCCATCAAGAAACCCACGAGGAGGCTTGTGTCTTTTAGGAATAACATTCCCGTCCGCTGAGCCAGAAGAACGGTTTGTAGGTTATATTGTAGAGTTACTATGCCACTTAACGTTTCGGCATGCCTGTGTAATGATTTTTTTCACTTGCAGACTCATTGTAGTTTGATGCTTGTACTATGACTGATAGTTTTGTCCTTGTAAATATATAGTGGCATTGGGTTTGAATATGTAGATTTTCGATAATTCTGTGCATTGAAGAATTCTTTTCCTATACTTGATCCTTATTGTGCAACTTGTTCGTTGAGATTGATGAGCTGTCGACTGAGTTCTTTGTTGCTAAATAACAAGGCCTCAAATTTTTTGTGTATAGATAATGAACCGTCGATGGTGTGCTTGTGTAACGTTTAACAGAGCTTAGAACTTGTTTGTCTTGTACCCAGCTAGTTGTAGGAGTAACTCTTCAGGAGTGTTATCTTCCAAACTTGCTGTGTGGGTCCTCCAACAAATTGTGAGAGTCACATCGAGTGGAGAATTGAACTCCAAGTGTTTCTTTTGCAAGTTTTATTGGAGTAACTTCAGCCCACGATTTTAGACCTCTAATATGTCTTTAAGGAATTTTAACTAGTTTCAGAAACAGGTCAAATGGTGAGTTGAATTCCGAACGTGCTTGGTTGCAGGTTGCTAAAGTAACTCCGAGCCTTGGGTATGGATTCCGAACTTGTTAGTTTAAGTACTGACAGGTTGCAGGAGCAGATCGAATGGCGAAGCATACTTTCAACTTTCTTTGTTGCAAGTTGCTAGAGTAACTTCGAGCCATGGGTATGGACTCCGAACTTGTCGTCGAGGCATTAACGGATTACAGGAGCAGATCAAATGGCGAAGCGAATGCTGAACTTGCTTTATTGCAAATTGCTAGTGTAACTTCGAGCCATGGGTATAGACTTCGAATTCGTCTTATAGGGAGCGTTTAATGAGTTTTTGGTGCCGTTTGAGGTATAAGTTTGGCATTTAACTAATTGTTTGCTTCGATAAAATTGAACAAAATGTTTAAAAATAAACTGACTAATTTTTATTGAGAAATAAACTATGTGACTGCTCTGGTGGCTGGCCTTTATTACATGTAATGACGGTTACTGAAAGCGGTCTTTATTGAAAGAAAACTAAACTAAATGAACACTCTAGTGGCTGACCTTTATTATAAGTTTCAAAACTTTTAGTTGAAGTAGGGCATTTCAGACGCTCTCGTTGTACTTCATGAGGTGTTCCATATTCAAAGTTTTGGGTATCTTCTTTCCCCCCAGGTCATCAAGTCGATATGACCCCGGGCGAATCACTTGAGAGACATTGTACGGCTGCTCCTAGTTGAGAGTGAGCTTTTCTTTTCTTCGTGGGTCCGAGATTTCGAGTTTGCGCAAGAAGGGGTCCCCTTCTTTCAAATTGGTGGGGCGGACTCTCTTGTTACAAAACTTCTTGAACCTTTACTGATAAATGTTTCTCCATATGGCCGACCTTTTTCGTACCTCTTCAACGATGTCGAGATTGACTCGAAGATTATTAGAATTTTTCTCTTTGTTGAAGTAAAGAAGGCGGGAGATGGTAATCCAACTTCCAAGGGGATAAGTGCTTCTGAGCTGTGGACGAGGTTGAATGGAGACTCCCATGTTGGCGTCTGCATGGTGGTTCTCTCAACCCACAGTCCTCTCGCAGCTCTTCTCCTAGTCTCTTTTTAAGGCCATCTAGAATCCGTCGATTAGCATTTTCAACTTGGCCGTTAGTTTCAGGGTGCGAGACTGAGGCGAAGCACTAAGTGATTCCCAAATTTGTGCAGAATTGGAGAAAATTTTTGTCGGTGAATTGTGTGCTGTTATCGGAAACGAGTATGCAGGGGATCCCAAATCTACAGACAATGTTCTTCCAAAAGAAATATTGAATTTTCTGCTCTGTGATAGTTGCTAGAGACTCTGCTTCGATCCACCTTGTGAAGTAGTCGATGGCAATCACCAGGAAAATTCTTCGGCTGACTGCTGATGGAAATGGTCCGAGCAAGTCTATCCCCCACGTGGCAAAGGGGATGAGGCTAGAGATAGATATGAGGATCGCTTGAAGTCCATGCTTGATTGCTGAATGCTTCTGATAGTGGTCGCAGTGGCGAACATACTCTTGCACATAACTGAGCAGTGTGGGCCAATAGTACACATGATTGAGTATCTTTCGTGCAGGGAATCTTGCCCCTTGAT
Source organism: Hemerocallis citrina (assembly GCA_017893485.1). Taxonomy (NCBI): domain Eukaryota; kingdom Viridiplantae; phylum Streptophyta; class Magnoliopsida; order Asparagales; family Asphodelaceae; genus Hemerocallis; species Hemerocallis citrina. Next base: position 165,372,935 of record CM030363.1, read on the forward strand.
GGCAGATGCCGATTCCTTCATGTTGTTCTTTGAGGGCGTATTGCGCTTCCTCTGGAGTGAGACATCTCAAATAGGGTCTGCCATAACTGTAGTGTATGACCATTTGTGCAGGAGTCCTTCCACGAGAGTGTATCTCTTGTCCTTGTCCGAATCTTCCTTACTTCTTTGCGATCTGCAGGGAGGATTCACTTGTCAAGGAAATCGATCGGGGTTTCATCCAATAATCTTCGGACATTTGGGGTATGACAGCCATGAGCTCCAACTCTTCCTCCTCGATGCTCAGCTTGAGAAGGACATTAATGAGGACCATGCTTGGATAGGGCATCTGCTTGCCCGTTATGCTCACGGGGAATGCGAGTGACATTGGCTTCTCTAAATGTTGCTAGGAGTTTATTTACTTGTGAAAGACACTTGGCTATGCGGCCATATCTAGCTTCATACTCGCCTTGGGCCTGGTTTACGACTAACTGGGATTCGTTGAATGTCTCGATTCTTTGTGCGCCTGCTTCACGTGTTAACCAGAGACCGGCTATTACAAACTTATCAGGGCCAAAGCAAAATATTCTTGCTCTGCTTCTTTTGAGGCAAGAGGACCCATCTACATATACCTTCCAAAGTGGGGGGTTTCCTTCTTCCTCGGGGGAGTCAGTGATGGTGGTTTCCATAATGAATTCAGCCAATCCCTGAGCCTTGATGGTCGTTCTCGATCGGTAGTTGATGTTGTGCTAGACTCAATTCAATAGACCACTTCATTAATCTTTCGGAATTTTCAGGTTTGAGGAGTACTTGCTTGAGTGCCTGATCAGTGAGAAAGCATATGGAATGCGCTTGGAAATAGGGGTGGAGTTTTCGAGCAGCCTGTGACCTAGTGCATAGGCCATCTTTTCCATCTTCGAGTAACAGAGTTCTGCGTTATGGATTACCTTACTTACATAGTAGACCAGTTTCTGAACCCTATTTTCTTCTCTGACTAGGACAACACTAAGAGTCTAGTCGGAGGTTGCTAAGTAGAGGTAAACGATTACACCTGGCTCGGGCTTGCTCAGGAGCGGAGGGTTGATGAGTTATGCTTTGAGTTGTTCGAAGGCGATCTACTGTTCCTCCCCCAACTCGAAACCTTTCGCACCTCATAGGATTTTGAAAAATGACAGACATTTCTCCCCACACTTAGAGAAGAATCGATCGATGGCGGCCAACCAATCGGTGAGTTTCTGCACTTCTTTAACCGAGGTTGGAGGAGCCATTGTAACACCCCGAATTTCAAATAACACTGAATTCGAAGTTCCACATGATCTTTACACTTCTCTTCGTACAATTTTACAAGGAATTTAAAACTTTATTACATCAGAGTTACATTTTTAAACAGCGGAAGCAAACTTTACAACAATTACATGTATGAAATAAAATAACACTTGAATAGTTCCTTAAGCATCAATTCCTTCTTAGTCCTTTTCATGCACTTTATCCTGCATAGAAACTGTGGGCACGTAAGTTGCTTACAACCGACAAAATGTTATACACGGCCATCCTCGCTATGTCAAATAGTATAATGATTCTCAAATACTTTAACAAACCACAAACTTGATCATAAACAAAGATACAAAGGGACTATCCTATTGATGTCGTGTTGTGTTGTGCACTTAGTCCTTAATGTAGTTATTTATATTACATGACACTAATGCGCACTTGTTCGGATTCTATGCATCCCATACTACCTAGGTCCGAGGGTAAGCCCTTAATCGTTCTTCATCTTGTAGGGTTCAATCCCTCGCCATGACTTAAACTACTACGGCAATTATAGTAAGTATCCTACATGTTCTATGAGTTACGAGCTCATATCCAGACAGCCTGGAGGAAAATCCCACATCATGACACGACGCATCGTGTAGAACCTATAGACAATTCAGCCTCCGTCATGGTACATGACACCACCCGCAGTCACCAAACACCCCACAAGCGTTGCCTACGGTACGGACTCCTGGAGACATATCCACGTCATGACACGACGCATCGTGTAGATAGCCTGTAAATACTCTCACGCCGTAGCTCCGAGGTCCTCATACTCGTATTTTTCTCTTACTTTCATCACATCTTCACTATGTAACTAATCCTTAGTTATTGAATCATGAATAAAATCAATATCATAGAGTCAACATTCCCTCTATACCGGTCTTAATCATCAATTCAACAATACGTCCCAAACTTGGTTTTTTCTTTTCAATATCTCATCTAAAAAATATTCTTTCAATGCCGGTATAAGGCTTAGCTACCCTCTAGCTTTCAATTCCATTTCATGTTCATAGCATTTGTGTATTCATATTCATAAGATCTTTCATAATTCATCATAACATTTGATTTCACTTTAATGTACAATTTCATGCAAGAATAAATAAATTCATTTTCTAACTTGTCGCATTCATAATTCATTCTTTCCACATAATTCTCTTATTCTTACTTTATTAATACTAAAGTCAAAATTCACACTTTCAATTATTCCATTACTAAATCTCATTTCAAAACTCTTTTAAACAATACATTTATTTTTCTTTATCCTAAGACAATTTAAGTTAATAATTTATAACAAGTTCTTTCTTGCAAAATAGTCTCAAATTCTCATTTATACTAAGCCAAAGGTTATGGAAAATTCTTTATGAAGTCTAGACATTATTAGAGATTTTTCTAATATTTTTCTCAATTTTAGAACACTTGAAAACTTTTTCTTTTGAAATATTTCATCAGCCAAAAACCGTGATAGTCGACTGTTGAGATAGGCTAGTCGGCTGTTCTGCAAGGATTTAAAACTCGAAAACCAATAGTCAGGGTAGTCGACTATTACAATATAGTCGGTCGACTGTTTTGCGAGGATTTAAAACTCGAAAACCAATAGTCACGGCAGTCGACTATTACAATATAGTCGGTCGACTGTTCTGCGAGGATTTAAAACTCGAAAACCAATAGTCAGGACAGTCGACTATTACAATATAGTCGGTCGACTGTTCTGCAACTAAAATCTGAAATTTATTACCTGACAGTCGACTATCGACTCTAGTTCGGTCGACTATCGATTGTACCAGGTTGCAATTTAAAGTAGATCATGAATATATTTTTGACATTGAGAACAAGGTCACAATTTTCACATTATTTATTATCAAAGTTTCCACAAAAGATTACTTTTTCTCTTTATTTTTACTTGTTATTATTAAACAATAATTTTAGAACATAAATCCTCTTTCTACATTAGTATTATACTAATTTCACCAATAAGGTTTCCACACTGCATTCAATCAACTAGTCATCTCATAAACACAAGTTTCTTAATTTAGCATGGCTCAAATATATATTTCATGGTAACATGATCAAATTTAGCATGGGAATCATAATTGTATCAACTAGAAAATCAATTTCCCAAGCATTCACTTTTTCTACAATTTATCTCTATTTAAACAAATATTTGACCAATTCTACTTAGTTTTTCTTAGCAATTTTAACAATTCAAACCCTAGCATGATGTCTAAAGTAGAAGTATAAGAAATCACCCACCTATTGGAGAAAAACGAATAAAAAGCTCCTAGAAATCTCCCAGAATGTACGAATGGATCCTTCTCCTCCTAGATTGTGCCACCAACGCGTCTCCTCCTCCTTGCTTGTATGGAACCCGATCTCTCTCTCTCTCCTTGTGCTTTGATGTAAGCTGGCCTCTTCTTGGGGTGAACACCACACACAAAAACATTCAATCTTTTACTCACTAAAGTTCTCAATCTTTTTCTCACTCTAATCTTTTCTTTCTTAATAAATTTTCTAGTGTACTAAATGAGAAGAACTAGGGGGTATTTATACATTTTTAGGGTGAGGATAGATGGCTAGGATTAAATCAAATGGTTAGAGATCAAAGGCTATGATGAGTTAGGGAGTTGTAGCAACTACCCATGATCACATAAGCACCTCAATCCACAACCCCACACAACCCCACTCTCTCCATCTCTCCTTGCTCCATCCGGCCACACCCCCATGCACAACTAGATACGTGCTAGTGCAATGCACGTGTCTCATCTAGTACCACTATTAATAAGTTGTACATGATTAATTAATTTATTGTCTACTAAATGTGGCTATACTACATGTTATAACAATTAAAAGGTAATTTAATTAGTGGGCTTCAAATTAATGGGCTTTTAGACCCATGGGTTATTAATAAAACACTTAATTAATTAGGATGTGCTAAATTAGAAAAATAGGCATAGGCTTTTAAAATAGGCTTTAGAAAATAAGGAGGAATATTTAAAAAGAAAACGATTGTTTGTTCATGTTATGAAAGAGATAATTATAAGGAAAAATGTAAAAGAATTTATACGTGCACAACACGTAAAATCAACAGTTTCCCAATTAATTATAAATAGAAATTTAGGATATTACAGCCATGTGGCGAATTTCTTGGATTTTCTCGGGATTGGCTTCGATTCCCCTTTGACTGTCCATGAAGCCTAAGAATTTACCAGAGGATACATCGAAAGTACATTTTGAAGGGTTCAAACACATGTTATGCTTGCGTAATTCTTCGAATGCCTCTTGGAGATCGGTGATGTGGTCTTCTTTTCGAAAACTCTTGAATAAAATATCATCGACGTACACTTCCACGTTTCTACCAATTTAACTTTAGAAGACTTTATTTGCAAGGCGTTGATAAGTTGTGTCGGCATTTTTCAGGCCAAAGGGCATAACTCAATAGCATTAAAGACCCTGATCTGTGATGAAGGACATCTTCGGGGTGGCAGGTGGAAACATTTGGATCTGATTATACCCAGAAAATGCATCCATGAAGGTTAGAAGTTCAAGACCCAACGTGGCATCGATCAATGTGTCTATGCTGGGGAGAGGGAATGGATTTTTCGGGCAGGCCTTATTAAGATCTGTAAAGTCAATGCACATTCTCCAATGACCTTTAGCTTTCTGAACCATCACCATATTTGCAAGCCATTCTGGATAGCTAACTTCTTGGATGAGGCGTGCGACTAGGAGTTTGTCAACTTCTTCTTTAACTACTTGCAGCCTATCGAGAGCGAATTTGCGGCACCTTTGTTGGACGGGCTTGGCATCCATGATGACACTAAGGTGATGCATGATTTGGTCTCTAGGGATCCCTGGCATGTTGGCTGCGGTCCAGGCGAACAAGTCTTTATTTCCTCTCATACATGCATTGAGACGCTCCTTGAGCTGGATAGGAAGGTTCTTGCTGACACAAAAACTCTTGGTCTGATCCTCTTGAGAAAAAAAGGTTCTCTTCCAATTCATCGACTGGTTGTGAGTTTACATAACTTCTTTCTGGAGGGATATCGATGGCATTAAGTGGAAGAATTGAGCCCCCACGGTGGCTGTGTAACATGGTCACGCTGCTTCTTGGTTTCCCACTGCCTACTACTGTTGGGAACTTCATCTTCATGTTAAATGCTGAGGCAAACACTTGGAAAGCTGCCAAGCCTGGGCGGCCAAATATGGCATTGTACACGGCTTTAATGTCAAATACCATAAAGTCTAACACTTCTGTCCGAGTTGTTGTGGCTTTTCTTGCCATCACATCGAGTGTGATGATTCCCTCAACTTGAACAGGTGTGCCTGAGAAGCCATAAAGTTTGTAATCGGCTAGCTTGAGTCAGTCTCGTGAGAGCTTTAGAGCATCAAATGTGGCCCTCAAGAGGATGTTTACTGAACTGTTGTTATCTACAAGGATACGTCGCACCTCATGGTTTGTCATTCATAGGTTTATAACCAATGCATCACAATGAGTTTTAACGCCAGATAATGGTAAAAATCACAGCAAATCAGGGTCGCACGATTCCAGCATAGATCTCAATGCTTCTACAGGCAAATTAGTCATCTTTAACAGGTCTGGACCTTCTCCAGGCTCTTCTATAAGACATGAGCCTCTGTCAAGCCCATAAAAAGTGATAGCATAGGCCCACTAAGAGAGGACCCACTAAGAGAGACCCAGCCCATAAAGGCTGTTAGTCAAATCTCTTATCCCCAAATAAGAGAGCTTATCTCTTGAGGGGAAGATTCAAACAGGAGATAAGAAATTCATATCGATTTAATGGATTCATATTAATCTCATGTAATGTTTCTCAGGCCTATAAAAACCCTCCCCCTCTCCAGTCAGAAGGTAATCAACAGTTTCTCTCTCAAACTCTTTTTCTCTCTCTGCTTCTTACTTAAGCATCATTGGGGCCACCCCCAGTGTTTCGAGCTTTTTGGAGGTCCATAGGTTGCGTCAGCAACCGTCAAATTCGGATCATAGTGTTCAATCAACGATCCAGATTCAATCTCAAGAGCACTAACCACTTTTCATGGCAACGATCAAAGGTTGGATTTTAGTAGTTTCCATCAAATATTAACTCACTATCTATTTTCTCCCACACCAAAATAAGAAGTAACAGATTGGTGCCTTCTGCGGGAACAACACAAATCAGACTTACCGCCTTGCCACCAAGACTAAGAGGCAGAGCGGCGGCCTCAAGCCATCGCACCAACTCTCTTCATCAACCAGCTCTTCCTATGGAAGATCTTATTCCTCCACAACAGATGCTCCGACATCTTAGTCAGGCTCCTATCAACAGAGAGGCACCAGGGGGTTCCCGACAAAGCTGCCATGAACCATGACATGAACAGCATCCTCTGCACGACCGTATCTCATTTCATAATGTCTCAACTGATTCAATTGCCTCGTGAGGCCCCCGAGGATCGAAAGATCTCTACCAAATCATCAGAGCTAGGAAACAAGGAACTGATCACGAATCCACTTGGATGAGAGGCACGCCTGAACTGAGGCCTCCCGCTTACAATGTCAGGAAAACTGGAGAAGAAACTCTCCTAGACAGAGATCAAGACATTTCTCCTCTCACGGTGGGCGTACTACAGAAAGAAGCCAGACTCATGAGAGTGGAAAGCTTCTTGAGCGAAACAGAGAGAAAAAAGTGTTAGGTTTCGAGGGTAATCTCAGATTAAATACACAGCAAAAAAATTACAAAAAAATATCGAAACTTAGCCATGGATCCATGCAAAAATCATAAATCGTGTTTAGGAGTTACACCTTGAAGATGGATCTGCTATCTCCACATTATGCTGATCACAACACTACAATATTGTGATGCCTCTACGGTATCCACACGAACGGATCAAATCAAGCTTTCCCTCACATCGTGGTGCTAGCTGTGGAAAGGGGATGTTCCTCACGATATCTCTCTCACAAAAATTCTGTGACGGCTAGGATTTTCTCATGTGTCACTTTTCGATAGATACATATCATATATATGGGTGCAGAAAATCATCCCCAAGAGAGTGATGAAGCTGTTTAACTCACAATCTGACCTGATTCAGATTTGTGTGTGGGCCTTTAAACTTTAGTCAGCCCATTTAATCTAATTAAATGTCCAACCAATGTCAGGAGTCCAAGTCTTACTTGGATCCCCAATTAAATTCCAATTTCGGTCCATTCTAAGTGTGTGACCCTATAGGTTCCCATTACATTGACAGTAATACTAAAATTATATTCTAGTATTACAAACAGTGAGTGGTATCTAGCAATACATCACTGCTACTCAAGTAACGGAAATGTCAGTGATTAGACATAACCTATCCGTGATCAATGTTACCATGTAGTCTAGTCCTTTTGTCCGTATATCTTAATTGACCACAAGGCATAGAGCATGTCACCCTTGTATAGTTCAATCTTTGGTTTTCTTGATGTTCGAGTAAACTTACTAAAACAAATGAGCTCAGTATCTCATATTGACTCATTTAAGCACAGTCAAGCATTTTGCAGTCTGACTCAATCAAGGGGTCCATAGATATCGCTCTTGTTAAGTAAGAGGGACAAATCCTATCTAAGTCACTCACATCCCTCCGCATGATTTGTAGTATATCCAATAGTCGACTTTATAATCACCTTATTACAGGCAACGTTTGACGATATTAAAACATATAACTTCTCATGTAGGGAACCGTAGTGACTTCAAGTGAAAGGGCTACATACACCATGGTCATTATGATAACAGCTTATGACATTCATGTAACGATCCATGCAGCGTTCTCATGGTGGGTCAATCCAGTACATTATTACTCTAATATGTACCCATGTCAAGACTTGATATCTTATATCAATGACCCGTGAGATATGGACTTCAATTTACGCACATACTAGTCTTTATGTATTATTGTTGTCCTAATTCACAATAATACTTGACTAGGGACATTTAAGAATAGTGTTCTGATTACAAAAAAAAAAGATCTTACAATCAAGTCATGCACTTGATATTCCATGGTATTGAACCTACTATTCTAAAGACTTTATTATGTTCATTTAATCACAATAAAAAACACAATAAATAAAATACCTCATATATGAAATAAATATCATGATACAATGTAAACTAGTAATGTCAATACACAACTGGCCTCTAGGGCATTCACTAACAAAAAGCCCCAATCACTAGGGCCGAATTGGAAAAATTCAACCTTGATATCCTCCAAGCTATCCAGGGCTAGTCAAGACCATGGTCAGCCCTCTAGAGAAGAATCTGGAAACTTAACTGGATTCAAGGGAAAGGACGACCAAGTCCTTCACCGTATCCAAAAGATAGAAGATCTCCCGGAACAGATGAAAAATAAGGGGAACCGCTCCACCAGGGCTTACCGTCCCAGTCGGCCTCCATTCAATAAGTCTATCCTTGATGCGCCAATTCGGAAGAACTTCAAAGCTCCTCACATCGAGTCATACGATGGTGAATCGGACCCGAAAAACCATATTGAGAGTTTTAAAACTCTCATGATGATCTACAATGCCACCGATACTCTCATGTATAGAACATTCCTCGCAACGCTGAAAGGATCAGCAAGGGAATGGTACTCCTGACTCACTCCGGAGTCAATATTCTCCTTCGACCAATTTAAGGAACTCTTCATAGCGCACTTTGTTACTAGCCCCAAAGCTGAAAATACAAGTGCCTCCCTATTGGAACAGAAATAAAAGGATGTAGAACTGTTGAAAGACTTGTCAAACGCTTGTGAAAGTCCCTGCCACTATGCTAAAACTTCGAAGTTGTAGAAGGGTTAAGGGAAATTGCACTTGTATTCTAACACGCCCCCTCAAGTCGAGCGCCCACAAATTGTGGGCCGAGACCTGGACAATACGCAGCGATATTTTTTTTTTGATCCGCATTTAAATTACGTAGCCAGTGGGATTCGAACCTGAGTTGCTCTGATACCATGTGAAAGTCCCTACCACTATGCTAAAACTTCGAAGTTGTAGAAGATCTCTTCTCTAGAATCATCAGTGGCGGTTGCCGCTTTCCGCCACAACGTCACTAACAAAGACCTGGAAGCATCTCGAAGGAGCCACATAAAGATTACACTGAGCTCCTAGAAAGGAGTGGCAAATATATCGGAGTTGAGGAAGCTCTTTATCCTCAAGGCAAGAACGATTCATCTTCTAGGAATAAACGGAAGAATACAAACAAGGAAAGACCCTGGAGATTTTAGAAAGACAACTTCAGTCACGTCGTCCACCTTCAACACCACGCTTCGACAAGTTCACTCATCTCAATGCAAGCATGTCAGAAATCCTCATGGAAGTTGAGAAGAACGAAATAATCCACCCCCCGCACAAGATGTCCACAGCTATCAAGAAAAGAGACAAAAATAAGTGGTGCGCATTTCACAGAGACCATGGATACAACACTCAAAATTGTCGTGCCCTCAAAGAAGAACTTGAAGGTCTGATTCGCTGGGGATATTTATCTCAATTTGTCCAACAAAATAACAATGCCAAAATCTCTTCGACACGGGAGGCTAATAAGCATCAGGAGAGGCCCTCCGAATCACAAGACTCATAACATATGGCCATTCTCCACTGCATTCACGGAGGCCCGATCGGGGGAGATTCCAACTCCTCCCGCAAAGCCTTTGTCATTGAAGTCAACTCAGTACATAACGTCCCACCTGCCAAAAGCACTGGGGTCCCAATATATTTCTCTGACAAGGACTTAGAAGGTGTCCGAACACCTCATTGCGACGCAATTTTCATAAACCTTTGCATGGTAAATCCTGAGATACGCCGCAACCTGGTGAACAACGGCAGCTCGGTAAGCATCATTTTCATGAACAATTTCAATGGCCTCAAGCTCTCCCGAGACCCGCTCAAGCCAGCCGGCTATACACTCCACTGATTCTCGGGTGTCCCTGTTCAAGTAGAAGGAATCGTCACACTCGATGTGACAGCAAGAAAAGCCCCCGCTATTCGGATGTCAAAGCCGCATACAATGCAATATTCGACCGTCCCAGCCTAGCGGCTTTCCATGCCGTTGCTTCCGCCTTCCACTTGAAAATGAAATTCCCAATTATAGCAGGCATAGGCCAAGTTGTAGGGAGCCAACAGGCAGCACGAGCATGCTACACCTCTACAATGGGGGGCTCGGTTCTACCTCTCGATGCCATAGAGTTACCACCGGAAAGCAATCACAGTAACTCCAAGTCCGTGAACAAGCTTGAAGTCACTGTCAAAGAAAATCCTACCATGAACTTCCAAACCCATCAAATCATCTCCCATCAGGTCTAAATTCGTTCTCATCAGAACACAGTAATAAACCCGAATACCCCGCCCGAAGCCACTCCACTCCTTCAACGGAAACAACTAGTCCTGCCAAAACACATAGCGAATCTGAAGATCTCCCATTCTTTCTACAAAACAAGGGGAGGATCACTCCAGAACAGGCAAGTCCAGGCAAGGTCTACCAAGTTGTTCGCCTAACGGCTTATCAACTTGAAGACCCCGGGGGGCAAGGAGATAACAGCAGGAACTTGAAAAGTAGAAAACCTTGTGAAGTTGAACGAGGGCATCTAAAATGTCCTATCTTAGTAGTAGTAGCAAATTTTATCAATTTGTAATAAAGGCCAACCACTAGAGCAGCCATTTAGCTTTACTTTTTAATAAAGACTGCTTTCACTACCGGTCATTGCATGTAATAATGGCCTGCCGCTAGAGCAGCTGCTTAGTTTTATTTTCAAATAAGATTTTATATTAATTTTCACAGAGTTATTGTACAACTCTACGGATGCATTCAATGAGTTAAATGCCAAGCCTACACTTAAAAACGGCACCAAAAACTCATTAAAATCTCCTTATATGACGGGTTCGGCGTCCATACCCATGGCTCGAAGTTACTCTCGCAATTTTTAATAAAGCAATTTTAGAGTATGCTTCGCCATTTGATCTGCTCCTGCAATCCGTTAATGCCTCGACGACAGGTTAGGAGTCTATACTCATGGCTCGATGTTGCTTTAGCAACTTGGGACAAAGCAAGTCCGGAGTTCATATCTCACCATTCGATCTGCTCCTACAACCTGTTAATACATAAACTAAAAAGTTCAAAATTCATATCCATGACTCAGAGTTACTTTAGCAACCCGCAATTAAGCATATTCAGAGTCCAACTTGTCATTCGATCTGTTTCTGAAACTAGTTAAAATCCCTTAAAGAAAGATGTCCAAAATTGTGGATTATAATTACTCTAATAAAACTTGCAGCAGCTACATTTGGAGTTCAACTCACCACTCAATGCGATTCTCCCAATTTATTGGAGGACCCATACAGCAAGTATGGAAAACAACTATCCTTTAGAGTTGCTCCTACAACTAGCCAGGTACAAGACGAATAAGTTCTAAATTTCGTCAAATATTATGCACATCGTTGACAGTTCGTTAGTTATACACACAGACTTGAGGCCATATTATTTAGCTACAAAGAAGCCAGTCGATGACCCATCAATCTCAACAATAGGTCTCATTACAACTGCATAATTACAATGTGTCTACGTTTCATGCCTAAGAATTGCTACAAAAGTCTTGCAAACACTATACAACAAGCTGTCCTACAAGTCATCCTTCCAGCTACATAATAGGGAGATGCTCCACTGTCAAGCCCCACTTCCCAAAAAGGAATACGAAATACAGATACGCGACACAAGTCCAGCAAATGGCTTTCACCATTCATAAGCTGTAAGGATCTTTACAACATGTACAAGGATAAATAAGAGACATACAAGAGAAATAATCAACCACGCATGAATAATTGAATTAACATAACCAACAAGATTATTGAAAACAAGAATACTTAATCTTCAAATAACCAAGTTTGGAACAAAACATAAATCTGGGACAAAACGCCCAAAACAAGATAATCCATGTAGTAATTACATTTATTCAAAAACAACAAGAAACAAATTGTATCAATAACTCCAGCCAACTAGAATGTTTGGTCACCTACTCCATCGGACATCTGGTCACCAAAGTCTGCAAGTTACAAATTACTGGAAGAGAAAAGAGAAACAAAATGCCCGTCAATATAATTTACGGGCCACTTGTAGTGCAGGCAACAAGTACAGGAAAACCGACAGACAAGTATAGAGTAACAGCGGAAGCAAGTAAAGAAGTAAGTATGGAAGGAATGTGACAGAAAAATAGGGCAAAAAATCTTTGATCAAGAATAAAATCAAGTGACATGGCCAGATAGTAAGGTGCAAGTGGCATGTAATAAATGTCAAGTAACAAGTGACAAGTGTCAAGTAGCATGTACAAGTATCAGGAATGTGCAAGTGATCATGTTATTCTCAAGTCTTGTATCTAATCCTATCTAGGTAGCACTTCATGCGTCCCAAAATTTACCACATGGTTGCTACATTCATGCAAATTACGTTTAGATTTCGTAGTGGATCATAAAGGGCAGTGTACTCAGGTAAAAGTATCAAGTAATCATGTGTCAAGTATCAAGTATCAAGTATCAAATGTCAAGTGTCAAGGAATCACGTGTCAAGTATCACGTATTAAGTATCACGTAGGATTCTATGGATCCCCTTCTGAATACACATTTCTGCATTTTCCACTACTAGATCTTTCCCTTTAACCCCGGCTTGATTTCTTGTTATTATTATTAAAACAAGCATGAACGTGCACAACAAGGCAAGAAAACACGGTAAGATAACAAGGGACAATTTCAAGTTGGATAAAGGACACGAACGAGTGACAAAACGATTCATCAAAGGCTAGGACAACGAAACTTTCACTACTGGACAGCAAGATACTACTGTACCAAATCTGAGATTTCCGTTACCACAGACATGCAAATCTGGATCCGTAAAAAAATATAGAAAATAGAATCTTGGCAGAATCCAACACATATATATAATTCATATAATAACCACAGAAACAGGGCTCAAAACAGAATTATATACAGAAATCATGTTCAGCACAAAATCACAAGGTTGTACTCATAAGCACGAAAATGGCATAAAAACTTACTGATTAAATCTAAGAAAAATTTAGGGTATTTCCTAGTATGTCTAGTATTAGCAAACAAAATTTCATAATATTCCAATTCAGATAGCATAGCCAAGTAAATTTGAAAAACAGCAAGATACAGCAAGTTTATGAATCTGGAACTTTAGATACAACAGTACTAAAACAGCGATAGATTCCAAAGTATAACTCGAAATCCAAATCCGTCAAAAGGTTTGTAAAATAAATACAGTAGATTACATTTTATCTTCACAAAGTTTTAATCAACAGCAACTAGAATCAGGTTGAAAATATTGTTCTTTACTGAACAGCATACAGTTTGGGAAATATAGTAGTTTGTTTACAAGCATAGAATAGTTTATTAATGGCATTAAATAAATCTCCTTTAGAGTTAATCCCAGTTGAGTATAGTCAAAATAAGAGAAATATTAGATCCAAATCTTATCTTTAATACCAGTATTAAAATGAATAACTATACAGAAATCACATAAAACAAAATCTGGAATTTTTAACACATCTGTAGCAAACAGCAATAACTCATACCTCACAAATCGAAACTGAGATATATCAAAAATTCTGAAAAATAGACAACAGTCTCTAAGATTTATATTCATAAATTAATCTGATTTACTGACCTCAACAGGGTCTAAAATACTGAAATAAAATAGGACAGTAGAAAAAAACAGAAATCTCTCCTTATGCGTTAAATCAAATAGTTCATATGCAATAAATCCAAATTATAACAAACACAAAACATGGTATAATAGATGTTCAAAACAACATGGTATGAGTCTTAAACAAGTCTACCACAAGATACTACAACTAACACATCAAGCATGCAACGAGTGTACGACATATCATGGAATCACGAAGCAACATAAATACATGCATCAAGAATTTAATTAGGTCTAAATTTATTTCATTTCATGTATGTAACAAATATGATGACGGATCGAAACAACAGATGGATCAACAAATAGGGTTAAGATCTACAAGTGTTTTTCATGACGGATCGAAACAACGGATGGATAAACAAATAGGGTCAAGATCTACAAGTGTTTTTCATGATAACGAATCTAGAAACAAAAGTGACACTACAGGCGGTATTTTGTACTTGTATATACAACAAAAATAATATAAGTTACTTGCCTTATATAATCGACGAATCTGATGAGAGAAGATGAGAATAAAGGGAATAAATTCCAGGCAACGAACATAAGAGAACGAACGGATGTCGAACAAGATGATCACGAACACAAAGAACACGACCCCAACATGCTTGAAGGATCAATCGCACACACACAACAAAAGAGGAGCAGCCAGGGGATGGGTGTGCACTGTGATGGAGGCAGGGCGATAATGGCAGGGCAATGGGCAGCGCGATGATGGGACAGCAAGAGGGGGAGGTGCTGTCACTCTGGCTACTGTTGGCACTGCTGTGGCTTCGGGAGGAGAAGGGAAGGAGGAGGGGGCTGCTGTGGTGGTTGTCATCGTGGAGGCAGGGCGACAGGGGGGGTCGCGGCGTCGGGATCAGGGCAGACCGGCGATCGGGATGGAGGAATCTGGAGCAGGTCGGGGTAGGGTAGGGTAAGAGAGATGAGAGATGAGGGAGATAGTGAATTAGGGATAGGGTTTAGAAGATAGCAATTAGAGATAGGAGTAACAAGTTTTGTTAGGGATTATATTGAGAGATTTTGGCAAGTAGGGATTGGGAGAATCAAGAGAAGATAGGGGAGAACGTGATCTGCTTGTTAGGCAGATACAGACGTGAAGAAATATCTGGAAAAGAATGGGTCAAAGAAGAGGGTATTGGGTAGCGGGTTAGGATCTAATAGGATGGATAGAAGGGTTCAAATAGGGTAAACTGTGTAGAAACCAGATCCAATAAGGCAGGAATCAATAAATAGCAATTAGGCCATGAAATGCAATAAATTAGAAACAATAAATCATCCAGAGAAAAAATAATTGGCTGACAAATGAATCACAAAAGGTCAAATCACAGCTGAAAAACAAAAGATGAAAATATATAGGAATAGAAGAACAAATACACGGTTCAGGAAAAAGAAAGAGTACAAACAGATAAGATACACTGGAAAAAAAGAAATACATTACAAAATAAAGAAAATGGGATAAAGGATTTACATCCGCCTAAGAGACACAAACCTCTTCATAGGTTTACCGCCAGTAAATAGCTTTCCAAGGTTGTCTCAACTCTTGACGATAAAATTCAAGACAAGTCTTCCTTAAATGGGCAAGCTCCAGGTTTACCCTACCACATTCACCTGAGTAGGCCCCAGCTCCATCTCCTATGAAGCACCGTGTAAACGGACGTGTCCCAACACCGTCAAGCGCAGCATATCATGAAGGAGAGCAAGCTTAATGTCCCAAGGACCTCATTCGATGTAAACAACTACTTTTCAGCAAAGAGAATAATAGAATCACCTCAATGCTGAACAAACATAAGTGACTTCACTTCAATATTAAGAAGATTCAGAACGCCCATAACTCATTCGGTCCACAAAATGAGTTAGGAACTCCACACACCACTTGAGTTCCTCCGGCCAACAATTCGTTGACTCCAAACAACGAGTTCAACGCTCCACTCACCGTGCGAGCTCCATCAAGCAACTCGTTGGCTCCAAACAACGAGTTCAATGCGCTGCTTTCTGCACGAGCTCCGTCAACAATTCGTTGGCTCCAAACAACGAGTTCGACGCCTCACTCTCCGCTCGAGCTCCATTGACGACCCGTTGACTCCAAACAATGAGTTTGATGCCCTACTCTTTGCTCGAGCTCTTCCAACAACCACTCATCTTCACGCAATAGGCTCGGCACCCAACACTGGCCTAGAACTGTCTCTACAAACTCACTGGGCACAAACCGTGAGTCCAAACTTCAGCTCCATCAGAGGGAGTCTCCACAAAAATTATTGAGCCCAAACTGCAAGTTCAACGTCTAACTCCATCTTTGAGTTGTCTTTACAAACTTGCTAGGCGAGAACAGCAAGTTGTACATCCTACTCTGTCTCACAGTTGTCTTTATAAACTGCTGGGCACAAACAAAAATTTCAAAATTCGACTCTGTCGCAGAGTTCTTTACAAGTTTGCTGGGCGCAAACATCAAGCTCTACATCAACTCGATTAAGGAGTTACCCCTCCAAAATTGTCGGGATCAAACGGCGAGCTCTACATCGATTCCATCTCAGAGTTGCCTCACAAAACTTGCGGGCATAAAAAGGCAAGTCCTACATCCAACTCCATCATAGAGTTGCCTCTAAAAAACTTATTGGGTGTAAACAGGAAGTTCAAACATCCGACTCCGTAGCAGAGCTCTCTATAAGCTTGTTGGGCCAAACGGCAAGCTCTACATCAACTCGATTAAGGAGTTGCCCATGTAAACTTGCCGGGATCAAACGAAAATTCCAACATCAACTCCATTTCAGAGTTCCACCACAAACTTATTGGGAACAAACAACAAGTACAAACGACCAACTCCATCTTAGAGCTGCTTCTCTAAACTTGCTGGATGCAAACGGCAAGTTCAACGTTCAACTCCGTCACATAGTTCTCTCCAAACTTGATGGGGTCAAACAGCAAGCTCTACATCAAATTCATCCTAGAGTTGCCTCTCCAAACTTGCTTGGTACAAACAGTAAGCTCAACGTTCAACTCCGTTACAGAGTTGTCTCAAAACTTCTTGGGCGCACACGACAAGTTCAACGATCAACTCCGTCCAGAGTTGTCTCTACAAAACTTGCAGGGTGCAAACGGTAAGTTCAAACAACCAACATCGACACAGAGTTCTCTATAAACTTGTTGGGATCAAACAACAAGCTCTACATTCAACTCCGTCTCAGAGTTGCCTCTACAAAACCTGCTGGGCACAAACATCATGTTCAGCGTTCAACTCCATCGTAGAGCTCTCTACTAACTTGCTGGGCGCAAACACAAAGCTCTACATCAACTCGATCAAAGAGTTACCTCTCCAATCCTATTGGGCACAAAAGTAGTTTCAATGTTTCACTCTGTCTCAGAGTTGCCTCTAAAACTTGCTCGGCACAAACAACAAGTTCAAACAATCAACTTTGTCTTATGGTTGTCTCTATAACTAGCTTGTACTAAACAACATGTTTAAACGTTCAACTCTGTCACAGAGTTGTCTCTCCAAACTTACCGGGATCAAACAGCTAGTTCAACATAAAACTTTGACTAGAGTTGTCCCTGCAAACTTTTTAGGAATGAACAACCGGTTTAACATTTAACTTCGTCGAATAGTTTTCCCTCCTAAAAAAAATTTGGGATCAAATGGCAAGCTCTACATGAACTCCATCTCAGATTTCTCTCCAAACTTGCTGGATGAGAACAACAAGTTCTACAACCAACTCCGCCTCGAAGTTGTTTCTACAAAACATGATGAGCTCAAACGACAAGTTCAATGTCCAACTCCATTACAAATTTCTCTATTAACTTATTGGGATCAAACGGCAAGCACTCAAACCAACTCGTTTCGAAGTTGTCTCTCTAAAACTGGCTGGGTGCAAATAGCAAGTTCGACATTCAACTCTATTTCAGAGTTGTCTCTACAAACTTACCGAGACCAAATGACAAGTTCTACATCAGCTCCATCTCAGAGTTGACTCTACTACCTTGTCGAATTAAACAGCAAGCCCTACATTTAACTCCGTCACAGAATTGACTCTGGCAAGCTTTACGTCCAACTCCGCCAAAGAGTTCTCTCCAAACTTGCTGGAACCAAACAGCAAGCTCTACATCAACTCAGTTAGAGAGTTTGTCTCTACAAACTTGCTGGGATAAAACTGCAAGACCATTGTCTGACTGCCTTTCAAGATTTGTTCCTGCAATAGCTCTTCTAGGTCAACTACAGAATGCTCATCCAACGTTCAAAGCACTCTACTCCTAGACCACAGAACGCTCGTCCAATGATGAAATGATTGATCGACAAAACAAGCAAACAACACAAGGCTTGGTCGACAAAAGAGGGGTTCTGCAAGATGAGCGACAATAAGTAGATCGACAAGTTTAGTAAACAATAACTCTGTGCTTCAAAGGTAGAGGTGAACAAATTCATGTTATTTAGCTCATTCAAGAAGATTCATCACCTACCTTGACTACCCACAATTTTCTTGCAAATCCAAGTCCAATCTCAGCAATTTTTTGTTTCAAAAATCAACTCCAAAAAACATTGGTGAGCATCAAAGAGCTAAATAAGGGTTTAATCTCCTAGAAGCTCGAATGTAGAGGTGAACAAATTCATGTTATTTAGCTCATTCAAGAAGATTCATCACCTACCTTGACTACCCACAATTTTCTTGCAAATCCAAGTCCAATCTCAGCAATTTTTTGTTTCAAAAATCAACTCCAAAAAACATTGGTGAGCATCAAAGAGCTAAATAAGGGTTTAATCTCCTAGAAAAGCTCGAAAACCTAAACACCTACACTTCAAAAGAATGCTTGAGCTTAAAGCTCAAGTAGGAGGGTTACGGGTCGGGTTTGCACCCAACTCGAACTTAAAAACCGTTATCCAAAAACTCCATCATCTTCAAAACCCTCGTCGAGCTCATTGCTTCTCGCCGAGCTCCAAGAGCTGCTCCATCTCAAATTCTTGCCGAGCTCCAACTGTCTCCGAACTCTCAAATCCTTACTGAGCTCTTCCATCACCCACTCTCGTTGATCTCCACCAAAATCTGTCGTGCTCCTCCTCCCTCAATAGCGGCTTTGCCGAGATTTACTCTAGCCAAGCTCCATCACCACTTTACAGCAATTTGCCAGTCGAGCTGCATCGCTAGTTCTTTGAGCTCTGCCATCTGAGCTCCACCCCCTCACCAAGCTCCCCTTTTTCACGAAGCTCAATGCCATTGCCGAGCTCCAACAGTCGTCGAGCTCCATTATGTTGCTGAACTCTGAGCGCTTCATTCTTGCTGAGCTCCTCGTTATGGTTGAGCTCCAAAACAGTAGAGCTACGAGTTCGTTGAGCTCGAGCTCGGCGAATTCGTTGGAGCTGAGGTGTAACACCCCACAAAATTGAGTCATGACAATTTTGCTCCACGTGTGTTACACACATGTATTTTGTATCATTACGTGTAATATCTGTAATATTATTAATATAAATATTTTTTGTATTTTGTATTTCGATTTTATGGACATTTTTTGGTTCTCTCGGATTTATTTCGTATATAATTATTTATTTGCACGTGCTTTATACGTGTTTTTTATGCACGTGTTAATTTTATTGAATTGTATACTTATATAGAATTAATAAAGTGTGCATGGAAATTTTCTCACTGTGATTAATCTAAAAACTAGATCTACTTCTTTTTTTATTCATTTTAAAATTGGGTGGAACATATGATTACTTTAAGTAATAATTAATAGTATTGTAGTGTGTAACTCACGTGTATAAAAACCAATTCAAAACCCGTGCTTTACCCATACTCTTGGCCGGCTAAGTTCATGGGAGGGAAAAAGGAAATTTTGATTTGGGGTCAAGGGGTTGTGGGTAGTTATTAGGAGTTTGCGGGTAGTTTTAGAAACTTCACCATTACTTCTTTCCTATATAAAATATCCCATGGGCCAATGCTTAAGAAAAGTTCTCATTTTCCATTAAAAAAATTCCTTACTATTGGCATTGGAGCTCGGATTTTGGAGGAGAGGAGATTGGAGATTTTTCTAGGAGTTTCATTTGCAATGATTTTCATCAAAAGAGGTGAGTGTTTCCAATATTTTCTAATACTTTGGTAGATTTTGCATACTTAGTCATAAATATATAGATGATAAATAAATTTATGTGTGAAATGTATATGGGTAGGAGTTTTCTCAAGAATTCTGTCTAAATTAATATAGTGGTAATTTCGTTTCAAATAACATGTACAATGGTAATTAGATTTCATGCTTGTGAAATGTCGTAGATGATTGCTTCCTCTAAATCCTAGCTGTTGAATGAGTATCGTTCATGTGATTTTATTTGTTACCATGAATTTAACCCTTGAACGTGACAAATTGATACATACAAACTATGTGCTAAATTTCAAATTAAATCTAAGTAGATTAATATAAGCACAAATCCATGTCAAAATGTGCTAGATTAAAAGTTCTTCTCTGAAAATTCATTAGAAATCATAGTATAGTGGGTAGAACTTGTGAGAATGATTGTAGAATCGAATTATGGTTAAATTTTCATCTGAGATGTCAAACAGAGAGTTTCATATTCAAAACAATTTTGTCACAATTGTAGATAGATTGTGAGGCTTGACAGCCTGGCTAACGCATGTGGATTTGGGCACTGTGTGCTTGGTTGCGGGTTCGAATCCTAAGGGGTTCCTTTTATTTTGAAATCGTAGTTAATTAAATTAAAGGTCGGGAACCCTTATAAAAAAATTTATAGTTTGTTGTGTAAATGTGAGGTTGTGGATTTGGTTTGAGCGGTGAAATTAGAGCACATAGTGCTGCTCTGTGCGCTGGTTCGAAACCCGGGTTGCACCTTTTGTTTTTATTTTTTTAATTTTAACTTTCTTCTTTCATTTGTTTGGGAAGGAGTTTAATTTAAGATTAAAATAGTGTCTTTTTAATAAATTGGACGGGAATATATAGATAAATTCAAGATTATTTGGGGACAAGAATTAAACTATAAAAATTAGTTTGATTATAAGAATAAAATTTTAATTGTTTGATCTAAAATTAATTACAGATTTATATATATACCTTAAAGTATATTCGAATTGGATTTTGTTTGTAATTTAATTCAGAGGAGGAATTAAGATTTTAAGAAAAGCTATTGATTTGAGAAATTTGAACTATAGTTTGTAAAAATTTATTAAAACAAAGTTTCATCGAAAAATTCCTCATAATGGGTTGAAAAGCTATCTCATTGTTTTGAGGTTGACTAATGGAAAGAAATATACAAGGGAATGAATAAATAATTTTTATAAAAGCAGTGAAGAATAACCTAACGAGATTATGATTTTAATGTGTGCATTCTAGAGGCTGAGTGAGACCCAGAATGCCAAAAAGATAGATAAATAAAAATGTGAGAAGTAGCCAGTGTGGGCTAGCATTATCAATGGTTTGGTTTAAGTCCGGTAGGGTAAACTAGCTCTAGTTCATAATAATTATAACTAAACTAAGGACATACACTAGATGGGAGATGTGACGAGTCAAGAGCAAACGTGAGTATGAGGGCTTCAGAATTATCCGCGGTGTGAGATATTCCTCAGTATTCCGAGATGGGAGTGAAATAGTCTCCAGAATTATCTACGGTTTGGGATTGATCTTAAGAATTATCGGGATGGGAGCGACGTTCATGAAACGTCCGTGTGATGAGGGTTCCAGGATCACTCGCGGTGGGAAGTACTCTCCAAATATTCCCAGATCGGAGTGAAAACTCCAGGATTATCTGAGGAAGGAGTTTGACTTTTAGAATTATCGGGGTGGGGACAAATACTCAAAGTACGTC
Source organism: Hemerocallis citrina (assembly GCA_017893485.1). NCBI lineage: Eukaryota > Viridiplantae > Streptophyta > Magnoliopsida > Asparagales > Asphodelaceae > Hemerocallis > Hemerocallis citrina. Next base: position 165,394,742 of record CM030363.1, read on the forward strand.
TTAATCTTGAAATTATCGTTATGGTTGTAGGTTTACATAACGAGAGATTGAACCCTATAATGAGTAGAATGTTAAGGGCTTGCCCTCGGACCTATATAGTATGGAATGCATAGAATCCGAACAAGTGAGCATTAGATTTTCATTGTATGTTTAGGTGTCTGCATTCATCATTAGGTTCATATCATACACCAATATGTTTAGGATAGTCACATTTTCTGTTTCTGCATTCAAGTTTGTGATTGTTAAAATAGAGGAATCGCTGTATTATAGCATTGTGTCATTTGTATGCAACTGACGTGCCTGCAGTTCTCAAGTTTTGCAGGATACAGATTAGCGAGCGACGTGGAGATGTGTTTGATGATGATGGATGTTGCAAGATTGAAGATATTATATGTTATAAATTTTATTTCTTTCATGCAAATTTCCACTGTGTATTGTAAAGGATAACATTGTAATGAAAAAAAATTAACTTCCTTGTATTTTTGTACGAAATTGAAGTAAAGATATTGTTTGTGCTCTGAATTACTTATGTTTTGAATCGGGGCGTTACATGAGGGACACTTGAAGACGAGTGGCATCCTTTGGATCTCCGCGAAAATTGCACTCGCGCAAGATTTGCGCCTAAGATCCGTCCACATCGCCCTCTCCTCTGATTTCACTCCACAATCGCCTTCACTTCGATGCGTGAGCTACGATCTGATCAACGAGCCAAATTGCATCAAGAAGCACACTAAGGTTTCATAATTCATTATAAATCCCTAAAATTCACTTTTAATTCAAAAAATTAATTTAAAAGAATCCAAAAATGATTATTTATTTCAGAAAATTAATTACAATTTTCGAAAAATAATTTAAAATTGGGTTTATTTATTAAAAAATTCGAGATTTTTTTTTAAAATTGGAGGAAATTATTAAAAATCTAGAAAAAATTAGTAAGTCAAATAAATGTGGAAAATCCAGAAAAATTCAGAAAAATATTCACCGCCTTCAGAAGCCTCTGATCAGTTCCAAGTATCTTCAAGCATCCTGAAAGCTACGATTGTATTCTACAATCCAAAAATAAGGCAAACTACTCACCGAAAGCCAAGAAAATTATCTTTCGAGAGTGCGGGGCTTTTGATAATGATAATCGCAACAAATCAGGGCCACACGATTCTAGCACAGATCTCAAAGCTTCTACAAGCAGATTAGTCATAACGAGCCTCTTTAACATGTCTGGGCCTTCTCCAGGCTCCTCCGTAAGACATGAGCCTTTTCAAGCCCCTAAAAAGTGACAGATTAGGCCCACTAAGAGAGACCCAGCCCAAGAAGGTTGTTAGTCAAATCTCTTATTCCCAAACAAGAGAATTTATCTCTTGAGGGGGAGGTTCAAATAGGAAATAAGGAATTCATATTAATCTAATGGATTCATATCAATATCATGTACTATTTCTCAGGCCTATAAATACCCCCCCCCCCCCCCCCTGTCAGAAGGTAATTAATAGTTTCTCTCTCAAACTCTGTTTCTCTCTAGTTCTGACTTGAGCGTCGGAGGGTCTGTCATCTGGGTCACCTCCAGTGTTTCAGGCCTTTTGCAGATCCATCGTCCACTCCAACAACCGTCACATTAAGATCACGGTGTTCAATTAACGATCCAGATTCAATATCAGGAGCTCTAACCATTTTTCACAGGAACGATCAAAGGTCAAATTATTAGTAGTTTCCATCAAATATTAACTCAAAAATCTGTTTGCACCCACACCAAAAATAAGTAGCAACAACTCCCTCGAGGTCTTTATCGGAGAATGATAAAGAGAGGCCCAAAATCTTTACAGAAGGAGCATTGTGTACTGAATTAACTTCCCTCACGAAGGCTCTGCGAGAGGAGTTGGAATCTCCCCCCATTGGACCTCCATGAATAGTGTGGAGAATGGCCATGTGTTTAGATGCTTGTGATTCAAATGGCCTCTTTTGACTGCTTATTAACCCCCCGGACCGGAGTGGGTTTCAGCGTTGTTATCTTTTTGAACAAATTTGGAGAGGTAGGCTCTCTGAATCAGAGTTTCAAGTTCTTCTTTGATAGCTCGGCAATCATCAGTGGTGTGTCCATGGTCTTTTTGAAATGAGCACCACTTGGTCCTATCTCTTCTCTCGCTGGCCATTGTCATCTTGGAAGGAGGACGGACTATCTTGTCTTTTTCAACCGCCATGAGAATGACAGACACACTTGCATTCAGGGGAGTGAACTTGTCAAAGCGTGGTGTTGGAGGAGGACGGTGTTGACCTGCGCCGTCTTTATGGAACTTCTTGGGTGCTTCCTCGCTTGCATTCTTACATTGGTTCCTGGAAGGTGACTCTTTCTTGCGTTGCAGATTGAGGGCTTCCTTGACTCTGATGTATTTGTCACATATTTCTAGGAGCTCAGTGAAATCTTTAGGAGGCTTTTTTGTAAGAGAGGCTTTCAGTTCTTTATGGGCGACATTGTGGCGAAATGCGGCAGCTGCCACTGATGAATCTAGGGAGGAGATGGACCTTGCTTCGGCCGTGAAGAGTTTGACGAAGTCTTTCAGCGATTCCCCTTCCTTTTGCTTTAGTTCCAATAGGGAGATACTTATTTTTTCAGCCTTATGGCTGGTAATGAAGTGCACTATGAAGAGCTCATCGGACTAGTCAAATGAGAATATTGACTCTAGAGTGAGGTGGGAGTACCATTCCCTTGCCGATCCTTTTAATGTTGCAGGAAATGTTCGACACATGAGCACATCGGTGGCATTGTAGACCATCATGAGAATTTTAAAACTCTCAATATGGTCGGTCAGATTTGATTCTCTATCGAATGATTCGAATTGAGGAGTTTTGAAGTCCTTTGGGATGGGTGCAACAAGGATGGTTTTGCTGAAAGGAGGTCGGGGCAGTAGGCCCTGCTGTAGCGGTTCCCCTCATTTTTCATCTGTTCCAGGAGATCTTCTACCTCTTGAATATGGCAAAGGACTTGGTCGTCCTTTATCTTGGATCCAGTTGAGTCACCGGATTCTTCTTTGGAGGGCTGTCCCTTGGTCTTGACTACCTTGAAGAGCTCGGAGGATGTCAGGCTTGAACTTTTCCAATTCGGCCCTAGTGACTGGGGCCTCTTTCTCTCTATTTTGCTTAAGAATCTTTCGACTCTCATGAGTTGGGCCTCTTTCTGCAGTGCGCCCCTGTGAGAGGAGGAATGCCTTGTTCTCTGTCTTTGAGGAGAGAGAGTACCTTCTCTGATTGACTTGACGTTCTGAGCGACTGGCCTCAGTATGGGCGCGCCTCTCATCCAAACAGATTCGTAGATCAGTTTCTTGTTGCCTGGCACTGATAATTTGGTGGAGATCTCTAGATCCCTGGGGGCCTTGCGAGGTCATTGAATCGGTTGAAGCATTATGAACTGAGAAACAGTCGTGCAGAGGGTGCTGTTCATGACGACTTTGTCGGGAGCCTCTCGGTGCCTCTCCGTTGATGGGAGCTTGTCTAGGCTGATGGGGAAGATCAAGTTGATGAGGTGGAGTTGCGTCATCCACGGGAAGATCTGGTTGACGAAGAGAGTTGGTGTGACGGCTTGAAGCCGCCTGCTCTGCCTCTTAGTCTTGGTGGCATGGCGGTTAGTCTGATTTGTATAATTTTCCAAAAACGGAGTCAATCTGTTGCTTCTTATTTTTGTAAAACCTTCGAAAAATAAAATGTATTATTTTGAATTATTTAATACGGATAAATTGATATTTGACTAATTTGAATACTTTTTGAAGTTACTATTTTTGCATGGGCAAAACACGTGCAAATATTGTGAAATTCAAATTCTAAAATTTTCGTGTCAAAAATTAATTCTTCTCATTAGATTACAATATTTTTATTTTTGAATTTATTTTGAACGAGGATAACTACCTTTTGAAATTGTTTTGACAAAAACAATTTATTTTCAAAAGAAATTGTTTTTAGGCCATGAAATGAGTCGTAATTCAAATTTAAAATTTGAATTATCCTGAATTGGAGGCTTGCCAACCATGAGGGATCCGAGGGATAAATCATATCCAAAATGATAGGGTAATATATATGGACCCTAACAAATTGATTTGCCAAATATTTAGATATGTAAATATAGGAGATTCTAGGGGGGGTCTATTTGCAAAATCCCCATGAAACCCTAATATTTACCCCGACCATATATAAGAGGGAATAGGGTTTCGGCCTCGTCTCTTTTCTTATTGCTTTTTGGGTGATTTTGGGAGCTTGGGAGAAAGAGAGAAAGCTTTTGCATTGAGAGGAGAAGTGCTTCTAGGTATTCTATTCGAAATCTACAAGAGGTGGGCGTCTCTCTACCTCTCTTGTATGTTATTTGTTTATCTTGGATGTTGTAGTAGCATGCTAGGAAATCTATTTGTAGATCCACTATTCTATGTAGCATGAATGTGGTGTTTGCTTTGAAATATATTGTAGAGATGATTTATATGATATGTTTGATTAAAATCATAAAGAAAGAAATCAATTTTTATGTGAGTTGGACATGATAATTGATTAGTGATTATTAGACCATGTTAGGGTAGGAAAAGATTAAATTTTTTTGCTTATAAAATTGATTACATGCATAACGTTATTATTGTTTAGATCTTAATATTGATCTAAAGAGGCTTGTGTGGTTGCTATAAAAATAAATTTTGGAGATTATTTTCTGTTTAATTGTGCTAAAATTTATATATATTAGATTCGAGTTGATTGGGATTGAATATGGTATGAATAAAGGCCCAAAAGAATCGAGTTTTCACGCTCGAAGGTTGCGGCATGGAGTTGAACAGTGCTCGAGTTTGCACGGTGCAAACCGAGCACTGTGCAGACCTAGGTCTGCTGTTGCTTAGGGATTCGGCTTGGCTACTGGGGCTCGGGGTTGATGTGGTGCAGGGGGCTTTTTGTTGTGATCTAAGGTTTTGTGAATCCTAGAGCATATGTGGGGATGTATGTGTATGTATATCTAGTGACGGTATGAAACTTCATTAATTTTTTAGATCACATTTCGAAGTGCAAAGTCCCAGATTTTGTGAAAATCTACTTTTTAGATTTTGGGTGAAATAGAGTTTCAAAACTTGTATAATTGGATTATGAATTGTGGGATACGATCTATGTTTATAGATGGAAAATAAACTTAAATTATCGAGTTATATGTTTCAGTTTTGGGTGAGCAGTTCTCAAAATTGAGAACATATAAATTTCAGATTGTGAGAAAAAGGAGTTTCAGTTTTTGTAAGTTTTGAGATGCAACATCAAGGGTTGCAAATCTATATGTTAGATGATTATAATTTCCAGTTTGAGATATTAAAGGTTCAGTTTTGAATGATAAAAGTTTTAGATTTTAAAGAGTTATTTTCAGTTTTAAAGAGGTGTGAGTTTCATACTTTGAAACTAGAAAATTTTAGATTTTTGGGGATAAATCCCAGAGTTTAAAGAGGATTAATGTTCAGTTTTGAATCGATTAAATTCCAGAAATTTGATTGTGTTTTCAAATATGGAAAGGATTATTTTAAATAGGAAATAAAGATGTTGGGAAAATTTGTTTTGTATCTATAAATGAAGGGGTCTTGATGGAAGTGAATTTCTTATTAAATAAGGAATGAGATATGATAGAATGATTGTGGATAAATGAATAATTATATTTGATATGAGATTATCTTAAATAGGACGTAGAATAATTGAAAACTTGTGGAAAAGTGGTGTTTCCAGAAATGAAAAAAGAAAGAATATTTTGATAAATTGAACCAAGTGGTGGTTCATATTGAAACTTAGGGTTATTGTGAGAACCATAGAAAGATGTGATTAAGAAATTTATGTGGTGAGCACTAGAGGCTGAGCACGACCCTGAATTACCGGCAGTGAATTATTGATTGTAGGAATTAGCCAAGGGGCTAGGGTTCCTAGTTTTGTGGAGTTAAGTCGGTAGGGTGGAGCTAGCTCTAGGTGGCTCAGGCTACTTCTATTTAAACATAAGGATAGACACTAGTTGGAGATATGATGAAATAACAACAAATATGTTGTGGATTCCAAGATGATTTGCGGAGTGAGATAATCCCCAGTATTCCGAGACGAGGGATGAGTGAGGCCCCAGGATGTTCTGTGGAGCGGGATTGATCTCCAGTATTCCGGGACGAGAGCGACACTCATGGGATATTTGTGCAATGAGGATTCCAGAATGACCTGCGGAGTGAGGTATTCCCTAAAAGAGTTCCCGGACGAGAGGAAAGGGCATCTAGGATGGTCTGCGGATAAAGTATGACCTCCAGTATTCCAGGGCGAGAACCAGTACTTACAAAATGTCTAAATCTCGTAGTAATCATGGTTGTAGGTTGCATAGTGTGTGATCGGACCCTAAAATGTGGTGAACGTTAAGGGCTTGCCCTCAGACCTATGTAGTATGAGATGCATAGAATCCGAAGAAGTATGCATTAGTGTGCATCATGGCATTGTGTTTTCTTGAACATTGTTTTATACATCTTTGCTTGTTTTCCTGGCACAGATCTTTCAGTTTCAGTTTATTGTTGATTTAAGATTATTTTATTATTGTTTTTGTTTGTGTAACAAGTGTGTGGTTGTGAGACTATTAGAGAGTCGCTGCTTTTATCAGCATTGCGTCGGTTGCATTCAACTGACGTACCCACAGTTTTTAACAGTTTTGTAGGATTGCAAAGTGGGTGTCTTGATTAAGGGTTAAAGCTTGGATTTAGGAGATGACTGGAGTTTAAATGCTGAAATCAGCTGTATTAAAGGTGTCTTAAATTTTCGTTGTGCATTGTAAACAGAACTGTTGTAAAGAAAGTTTTAAATTACCCCGTATTTTATGCTGTGTTTGGTTTACGTTGAAGTGAAGATTCTGGATTTGTGTAACACCCCGAATTCTAAATAAGTCTGAATTCGAAGTTCTACAGGATCTTTACACTTCACTTCGTACAATTTAAAAGGGATTTAAAACTTTTTATACAACAATGTTTACATCAACACAGCGGAATTATAATTACAACACGATACATGAAATAAATAACAACTTGAATATTTCTTTAAGCAGCATTCCTTCTTTAGTTCTTTCATTTATTTTATATATCCTGCATAGAAACTGTGAGCACGTCAGTTGTATACAACTGACGCTAGGATATAATACATCAATTCCTCTTACTTGGAAAGCACACACTTGATCACAAACAAAGCTAAAGGGACTATCTTATTGATGTCGTGTGTGAATGTGCACTTAGTCTTAATGAAGTTATTTATTATTTCATGACACTGATACACACTTGTTAGAACTTATGCATCCCATTCTACATAAATCAGAGGGCAAACCCTTAACCGTTCATCTTGTAGGATTGAATCCCTCGTTATGAGTTTAACTACTACGGTAACTACGGTAAGTATCCTAGATGTTTTATGAATTATGAGCCCATGTTCAGACAGCATATAGGAAATCCCACGTCATGATATGACGCATCATGCAGACAACCTGTGGACAATTCACCTCTGTCATGAAACGATGGCACTACGTAGTCACCAAGCACCCCACAAGCGTCGCCACGGTCCCGATAATTCTAGAGATGTATCCACATCATGATATAACACATCATGCAGACAGCCTATGAACACTCTCACACCGTAGATCCGATGCCCTCATACTTTTTTTTTCTCTTACTTTCATCACATATTCACTATAGTATAGTCCTTAGATATTTGTATCATGAATAAAGTTAACACCCTAGAGTTAGCGTTACCTCTACACCTGTCTTAAACATCAACTGTTAACCACGACCCAATCTTGGTCTTTTATCATCACATTTCTCTTCAAAATCTCATTCATGCCAATGTAAGCACTTAGCTAAACTCTAGTTCCAACCTCCTTTCATGTTCATCAAAATGAGTGTTTATACTCACCAATTTCTACATTTCATCATGATCTTTTTATTTCATTTTCGATGCACACTTGCATATATTAAACATCAATTTGATTTATTAACTTACTCAAATTTTCCATGTCGAAAATCTCAATTTTAATCTCTACACAAAAAATTCCTTACATTCAAAATATTCATTTTCTTTAATTGATCAAAGTCATATTCTAAGAAAATTTATCAAGTTCTTCTTCCCAAAAATTACTTCCCATCTCATTATAATGTGTCAAATATTGTACAAATAGTTTTTATGAAGTCTAGGTAATTTTAGAAGAATATTAGAATTTTTCCCAATTTTTTTAAATTATATGCTTAAAAACTATTAAAATACCCCGAAAAATCGAAATATGTTAAAATAAATAATCAAAAACCACAAAAAAAAGGCAAAGGGTCGGATTCGAACCCAGACCAACACCCCCGCCCTGCTACAGGGACCCAAAGCGCACCCGAAGACTAGAAGTCCAAGAGTGACTAACTGATATAAGGTGAGTTCAGTTTATATTTAAAGTATGGTTTTAGTGATTTCATTTAAAAATCGAGATTTGATAAAACAGAGTCCTCTTCAAGACTCGAACCCAATACTAACGGCACTGTTCATAGCGCCTTAAACCCACGCCGAGAACTAGTACGCCCAAATTCATTTTCTGTTATACTCATGAGTTAAAATTGTTTTATTCTACAATTCTGTATCTAACTCCTTCTTTAATAAACTCGATTTCTCAATCAAAATGTACTTATTTAAAATAAAGATCTTTCCGAGAATGTATTCTTTTGAAAAATAGTATAGTATATTTGTTTAGATATACGAAATTCTCATTTTTAACAACATAATAGAACTATTCTTCTTATTCCTTTTGAGAAAATGAAACATTAGTATAGTTATTGACATTGAAATTTCTCTTCTAGATAAACCTTTTGTCTATTTATCCCTACATTTATTCACAAAGGTTTTTGTACAATTTTATTCATTCTTTAATATAGTTAATCCTCTTAAGTAAATTTGATCCTTTACAAAACTAATTCATTTTCATATGGTTCTAAGAGACAACATATTTGACAATTGAATCAATATAACATTACTCATACAATAAAATTAAAGTTTAAACACTTATTGCAACCTTCTATATCAATCAATTGATTTCATAATTTATGGGTGTTATTTTGCATTCTACAATTCATTCACAAGCAAAATTTTCATACAAGCATGATTCATCAAATTATATCTATTCTAGTATGAAAATATATTAATAAAGCATCATGACAAATCTTAATTAACAAATTTCAATTCATTTTACTAATTTTCTCATGTAGACAAACAAGAGTTTGCTCTTTTTCTTACTACTCTTTTCAAGCAACTATATGGCAAACTTTTCTATTTGTTTCTAACATGTTCATAAATTAAATTCCTAGCATGGTAACTATATTAGAAGTAGAGAAATCATCCACCTTCTTAGAGAAAACAAAGAAAACTCCTAAAGAAAACTCCTTGAAAGCGCGATTGCCTTCCCTTCTCCTCCTAGCTTGTGCAAAATCCGAGCTCCCTCCTTGTACAAAATCCGAGACTCTCCTCCTCTTGCTTTGGTCGGCCTCCAATGGAAAGGAACACAACTCTCTTTCTTATTCTTACACAAATTTCTTTTTCACACTCTATCTTTTTCTCACAAATGCCTTTTTCTTTCTCTTTCTCTTTGAAAATTCTAAATGCAAGTGATAAAGAAAGACAAAGGAGGGGTATTTATACACACCTCAAGAGTAAATGAAGGGTTGAGATGAGTTTGGATGAAGGGCTAGGATACAATTGGGAGTTAGAAGAACTACCCATCATCAAGTAACCAACTCTCCACTCTCTCCATCTCTCCCACTCAAGCATGGACGACCTCTCCTTGTGTCCCATTGCACATGCCATCATAGTTGTTTGTTCATTTAATTGTTAATTAATTTGTTACATGATCATCACTACCCTATAAGTTGTCTTAATTAATACTAGAATTGATTAATGGGCTAGTTTAGGTGGGCTAAAATCCATGGGCTCTTAATTAAGTAATTAATTAATTAATTTTAAAAGGGCTAGAATTAGACTATTAGGCCTAAGAATTAATAATAGATAATAATATGCTTTTTAAAAGAGAAAAGAAAATATGTTTTTTTTCATGACATAAGATAATTTTTAAAGCCAAAATACACATTAATTTGTACGTGCGAAACACGTGAAAAAAAATGAAAATTTTTATATTTAAATATTTGAAAATTCAGGATTTTACAGTTTGTGTCTTGTATTTCATATTATGAAATTCGGGGCTCTACAATTTTGGTGTGAGAGCAAACAGATAGTGAGTGTATATTTGAAGGAAACTATTAAAGATCTGACCTGTGATCGTTGCCGTGAAAAGTTGTTAGAGCTCCTGTGCTGACGCGGCCGATGGAGGCAAAAAAGCCTGCAACCCCGGGAATGGCCCCTGTGAGAGACCCTCTGATGCTCAATTCAAAACCAGAGAGAGGAAGAAAGTTTGAGAGAGAAATTTCCACTTGTTGACTACCTTCTGACTGAGGAGTGGTGAGAATATTTATAGGCCTGAGAAATTGTCTAGGAGATCGATATGAATCCATTAGATCGATATGAATTCCTTATCTCCTTTTTGAATTCCCCCCTCACGAGATAAGCTTTCTTGTTTGGGGATAAGAGATTTGAATAACAACCCTTATGGGCTGGGTCTCTCTTAGTGGGTCTAATCTGTCTCTTTTAATGAGCTTGAGAGTGACCCATAAAATTATAGAGGAGCTTGGAGAAGGCCTGAACCTGTTAAATTGGCCCGTTATGACTAATCTTCCTGTAGAAACTTTAGGATCTGTACTGCAATGATGGCAACCAATTCTACATTTACGTGCACTTTCCCTTCCGTTCGAATTACAATCCACGTCCAAGCTACTCATAGAAGTATACACCGATTTCTGACTCTCCTTCCTAAGTGCATTCTCTTCCAACCCCTTGATCATACCTGCTAAAGAATACTTCTTGGTAGATGTCTCGTCTAGCACGGTTATCATGTTGGATGAATTTGGTTGTGAATATATCAAGTTGGAAGCTTTTAAATCATCTGCGTTGATCACCCTTAGTTCAGATAACTCCATGCTGAACTCCACTGTATGATCTAGAAGAGGGGTACTTTCCTTTCTGGTACATCCGATCTTGTAATGGCGATTCCGAGTAGTCAGTTATAAGTCTTGCCCACAGACTCACCGCGCTTTGCTCCTCCATGAGGTTGCACCTGACTTCGCTTGTCAATGAAATTCAGATTAAACCCAAGGCTTTTGAACGAACCTCCTCCCACTTCTCTTGCTTCATGCCGATTGGTTTCCATTTATCTCTTTCTAGGGATGACTTCAAACCCTTTAAAATCAATGTGTCATACATTTTCACCTTCTAGAAATTAAAGTTGATCTTACCGTCAAACTGCTTGATCTTCGTGATATAATCTGCCATCTTCTCTAGGGAACTAGAACAAACCCATGAACCTGATTGCTCTGATACAAATTGTTAGGAAATTGAGTATCTTGTTGAGTTATGTGATACAATCAATACAAACCACCAAGCACATAGGAGATCACACCAAACACATAAAAACACACAAATTTGTCCCGATTGGGGCTTTAGCCTTAATCCGAGGGAGAAAAAATCGAGATGTTATTCAACTAGAGAAGATACAAGAATATTACAATCCTCACCACGACTCTTTCTCAAGTCTCACCAGCAAGTACTAGTTGTTTGCAATTAGAAAAACTCTCAAACTCTCTTCAATGAAGTACTCTCTCTCTTGGCTCTCAAGGAGGCCAATAACAACAATATATAGAGATCTAGAGTCACCCTAAGTTGATATCTTGATACAATAGCTATTGGATATTATTGAAGCGATAACCATAAGATAAGAGCCACGCGATCTAACTTGAAGAACAAGTTTAGGCTTCAGCGAAATCACTCAGATCCGCACCCGAAATCTGCATCAGTCGCGCGCGGTCGACCGTCCAACAAGACAGGTCGACCGTCCCCCTCACGAGAAGCACCTGTACAAGGGTCAGTTGGGGGGGGGGGGGGGTCGACCACGCAGTCGATCGCACAGTTGACCGCCATACCCATGCTGCTATTGCTGTGACTTGCTTTCACTTCGTCAGTTCAACCTTCTTCGCTTCATCGTCTTCGTATCCAACATAGTTTGAAAGACACAAACCCAGTTGTTTCTTCCACAGAAGAGTACAAAAAAAAATATTTAGGGTGTGTTTGGATAGTTTTTTTAACTTTATTTTTAGTTTTCTAAACAACAAAACGTGTTTGGTTAACCCTCATCTCACAGGGTCTTTTTTGAAGGTCATTTAAAAAAACTCCAAACTGGTCATTTTCAAAGCTCATTCTCTCTCTACACGAGTGCTCTTTACTCCCATCAATCGTCTCCTTTACATCCTTCACCGCTACTGTTTTCTCCCTTTTCGACAACCACACTCGATATTTCGTCCTCCCCAAATCTACCCAAAATCAACAATTTTGGACATATTCTTCTCCAAATCTACTCCACCATAACAGTAGCGTCGCTCGCTGAGACCATACAGCAGTTGAGAACGTCGAATTTGGTGGGGTTTACATCGATTTAGGGTTGATGGTTTGTGAGACCCGATCTGCTTACAAGAGAAGGTGTACTCGAGAAAGGGGTAGTCGAATCAAACGACGACTGAAGCTTGAATCGGTTGGAGACAACTTCTTTAATCTTCAAACCAAGCAAACCAAGGTACGATTTAATTGGAACCAATTTTTTCCCATCTTACATGGCTATGGTTTTGGTTTTTGAGGAGATAATCCAGATCCGTGCAAAATGGTTTTTTTTTTAATGGACTGATTGAGGGATTAAAGAATGTGCATGAGATGGAACCAATTTTTTCCCATCTTACAAGGCTATGGTTTCGATTTTTGAGGAGATAATCCAGATCCGTGCAAAATGGTTTTTTTTTTAATGGACTGATTGAGGGATTAACGAATGTGCATGAGATGGATTTGGAGATGGTGACTTCTGATCCTATTGTTGACTACACTCCTAATTATTAGATTAAAGAATGTTCATTTTGTTCCTGTGAAAAAAAGTTTCTGTGAAACATTGTCACAAGAAGCCTTTATCTACAAATTTGTTGACTTCCGAAAATAAGTTCGGTTCATTCTTGTAGTGCAGCAATTTATCATTGTTGTTTTTTATTTACCGTTTCTTTTTCTAATATAGATGAGTAATAAGGGGAAGGGGAAGGAGATGGAGGTGGATGCTGATGTTGGCTTATGGAATCCAATTATTGAGCGGTTTTCTGTGCATCTGATAGAGGAGGAGGTAAACCAAAATAGTTTGAAAAATCGATATTTGAAGCCAAAGTTTGGCAATAATTTGTTATACATATGAAATATATGTGTAATCGTACATTCACGGTTAGACAATTAAAGGACAAACATTCCAGACTTAGGATTAACTGGAGGGAGTTTGAGACTTTGAAGAAGCAGAGTGGTTTAGGTTGGGATGAAGAGAACCAAACAATCAATTGCGAGAAGGAAGTTTGGGACACATATGTTAAGGTTCATATATATCTTTATTTTTATAATAGTGTGTGATTCTTATCTTATTATACTTAACAATCACTTTACTACTTGTAAATTAACAACACAAAATTTTTGATTAGGCACACCCTGGGGAAAAATATTTCGGTCGAAGAGAGTGGCAAATTATGATGCTTTGACCAAAATTTTTCAGTGGTCTACTGCCCAGGACTTACTTTCTAGGGCTTCAACACAAAAGGTGTATAACTCCGATGAGGAACGGAGGGTCAATTATGAGTTTGCCCACCCTAATGTACCATATGTAGATGTGGATGATGAAGATGATGATGCACCGAGAGGTTTGAGGTCTCGCAAGAGGCATTTCAGTGCGTCAAGTGGTCGAGCAACAAAAAGCTCGAAGGCAGAGGGAGTGGATATGGCTATTGATGCGATTACCTCTGCTAATGTGGCAAAAACTGAAGTATATAGGAAGAATATGGCCGAATAAAGTAATCCCTCGGATGTAGAAGATCCTTTCTCCATTGATGCGTGCATGGATATAATTAATACGATGAGTAGGCTTGATTACAAACAGGTTGGGAAGGCAGTTGAGTTGTTAGTTGAAAGCCGTGGATGGCATCGTGCCTTCATTCGTATGAACCCGGAGGTTAGGGGTATGTGGCTGAAGAGTCTTTTGGACTAGGGATCTCATTTGTTTGAGTGGATCCATCACTTCGTACTGGTTATTTGTTTAACAATTTATTTAATATTTCTGTATGAGTTAGTTTGTATTCTGAATATTTCATGGCACAATGTGGTGGATTTTTAATTGTAACGTTTTAATTTTAAATGCATTTTATATTACTAGCTGCCGTTGTGTTTTTTTTTTTGCTTTAACAATGTTAGATAACATAAGATGTTAGGATAATTCTCTATATAATCTCCACTATTGTCGTAGTATTAAAACTTGAACATACTTTATACAAATGAATTCAACAAAATGAAGATAATGCATGCACATTTCAAGGGTTGGATTTGTCATCTTCCCAATTGAATCGTATGAGTAGGAAAAGAGATCAAATTGCTACGGCAATGTGGAATGCGAGACATTAATGTAATGATAAATTTGGAGAATCATCTTCCTAACTACTGTTTTAGCCTAATCTAGTGTGCAGCTTCATTGTACCATTCCAATATATGGTTATAAGTGCCTTTGTTCCTTTTGTTTCTCATCTACTTTATGATCAGGTATCAAGTTGATTTAAATATGATCGTCAAGATAATGATCACTAGCCAGTTAGATACATGAATTGTTTATGTGCATTACAATGATACTTCATTATTTGTTGGTAGAAGCTTACTGTGAATTCACTTGACCATTTCTTGATGTTCAGGCATTACACATGGATGCAGTTTTGTTACATATGATGGTCAAGTAGATGGAATGGAGTTGGATATAACAGGAAGTGCTTGTTTTAAATTTTAATTCAACACAAAGTCTATTTCATTTCGGAGCCTTTAGGCAATGATGAAATGCACAAATTATTATATAATTTTTGAATGTGTGTCCCCCCCTCCCCCCCCCCCCCCCCCCCCCTTCTACCTGGTTTTGTTGTATACTAGTGAATAGGAAAAAAGAAAGGATCCATAGTGATGGCTTCCCAAATTTCATTCTTGTATGATATAATCATACCAAATGGGAGGCTTATGATGCTTCTAATTTTTTGGTTTTCTGATGCTTGTGAGAGAATATAACTCGGGATGGTTGTGATGGCTTCTGATGGTTGTGATGCCTTCTGATACTTGGGAAAAACCAGTTTGTGAAATACAAAAGTAACCAAAAGGATTTTTAATACATTGTACAGAAGCCATTATCTGAAGAATCTGGAGATGATGTATTCTAATCCTATATAAATAAACTGAATCTTTTTTCGGTCAGTCTAGGCAATGATGAAATGCACAAATTATTTTTTGAATGTGTGTCCCCCCCTTCTGCCTGGTTTTGTTGTGTACTGGTGAATACAAATGAACAACTGCAGTGAATATCCATGGAAATGAACAAATTTGAGGATGATTTGTGGTTTCTGTTATGGTTTATGTGTAGTCAGAGAGGTTTTTATGTGGACTATTCCTGCTAAGCTGAGTGTATGCTTTTGGAATTTAACTATGGGTGGCGGAGGGGGTGGACACATGATTAGAACTAGTTGGCATGACATAATAATGCGTGTTCTATACAAATGTGTTCTGAGCCTACGACTAATTCAATTCTTTAAAATGTATTTGGTTCAGTTGGATGCATACATACAAAATCATGAATATCTGATATGCATTAGTTAGCTCTGTAATGCATATTTTATCGTATATGATCAAATATGCATAAATATGTGCATGTTTATTAATTTCATTTGAGGAACACCTGTAAATATTAAGAAAAAAATTTGTTACAAATCTTCCATTTGAAACAGAAGAAGATTTACTTATGTGCCTCTAATGAAACAGAAGAAGATTTACTGATGTGCCTATTAAGGGTTTACTGATGTGCCTCTTATGAATCTAGAGATGTTTTTTTGCTTTCCAAAATTTTTGGTTGTCCATATTTATGGTATATGAAGCAACTCTTTTTGCTCTCCAAACCTGGAGATGATTTTTTTGGGGGGATTAAGGGAGAAAGAAGGAAATTTTGTTGGTTGCCCAAATTTTGGGGATCCTGTTATTGCTTCTCATGGTTCTTTATAATTTCTGATGCTTCTAATGCCTTCTGAAGCTTGTGATGGTTAATGATGGCCTCTGATGCTTTATAAGGGAACACTTTGGTAAAGTTTTACTATGTTTTTTTATTAACCTATAATTTTGTTACTATGAAAATTACCTTCCTGTTACCATGTACATATTCTGATGGGTGTTGATGCTTGGTGAGGTTCAAGGATCACAGAGATGGCGCTAAGTGCATTGAGCTCATCAATGGAAGAGGGTACATATTTACCCTGCTTTAAAATATCTTTATTGTAGAGTTGTAGCCAAACCCTAAGTTATATTTTACTTTTTGCAAATCTAAATAGTTTTCATCTTTTCATTGTAATGAGATTGTTGTTTATAATGCATCGACCATTTCATATATCAATATTTCCATCCTGATTGTGGGATATGTCATGGGTTTTGATGTTTTTTTTACCATGGTCTTCTTCATGTTTGCAGGTTGTACTTGGATGCTCATGCAGTACACTTGGATGCATGCAGTGCACTTGGATTAGAATGTGTGTTTAGATGGGTTTTGTTTCCAACATTTTACCAATTTTTGATGATCAGGCAGTGCACTTGGATGCAGTGAAGTACTTATGATGATTAGAAGAATGAATGGAGTTATCTCATAACAGAAAGTGCTTCATTTAAATTTCAATTCACCCTTAACTGTTTTTAATTTCTATCGGTCTAGGTAATGATGAAATTGACTAAATTATTTATAGAATGTGTCCCCCCCTTGTGCAATAAAGTTTTTGTTTTCCTGATTTCATCCATGCCAATATATTCTTCCTGTCAAAATGATCCATATTTTATTAACCAATAATTTTGTGATGGATAATGAAAGCTTATGATGCTTTTGATGGATAATGAAAGATCCTGATGCTTTATAAGGGGATTTTAAAGCCATCATATCCAGATTGATCAGAGGGACATGTGGATAGTGTTTTAAAAATCGAACATTTCTGTTTTTTAAAAAGATAAAACTACAAAAAATTTGTGTTTGGTTACTTGTATATTACAAACTGGTTTAGGCCAAGTATCAGAAGCCATCACAAGCATCAGTAGCATCCCAAACATCAGAAGCTTTCCCTTGAAAAATAATGATCCAGTTTCTGTTATGGTTTATGTCAAGTCAAAGAGGTTTTTATGTGGATTTTTTCTGCTGAGCTGAGTGTATGGTTGTGAAATTTAATATGGGTGGCCGAGGGGGATGGAAACATGATTAGAATTAGTTGGCATGGCATTAAAATGCAGCCCTAGACTAATCTTGATGCTTTATTCGAACATTTTTTCTATACAAATGTGTTCTGAGCCGACGACTAATTCAATCCTTTTAAATATTTCCTAGTATTTCATTTTGTGATTTCTTTTGTACGAAATTGTTTCAATCCTTAGCAGGATGAAGAGTGGTATCGGAAGTAGCAGCTGAACATCCTTGTCACAACTGTGACACTGTTGCGCCATTGGGTATTGATATCCTACACTTCTTAATTGGGTTTTTTTTCTCTTATTTTCCTTAAGAATTGTATGTAGCTGGCTCCTTTGGAGTGATACATACATTATTAGCTGGCTCCTTTGGAGTGATACATACATTATGCAAGAATTTCTGATGTGCATTAGTTAGTTGTATAATGCTTGTGATGCTGAATCCTTCAGATGCTTCTGAATCCTTCTGTGATGGCTTCTGATGCTTGGGCAAAACCAGTTTGTGAAATACAAGTAACCAACCACCCATTTCCCCAGTTTTTTATTAGGAAAAATAGAAAGGAAATTGAAATACACTATGAACATGTGCATCTGAAGAATCTGGAGATGATGATGATATATTCTGATCCTATATAACTAAACTGAATTATTTGTCCTGTCCATATTTCCTTACTGTGCAAAATTGAAGAGCAAATTTCTGACTTGATTTGGATCCTCTCGAGTACTGGATAGTTGTATACATGTCCAACCATTCATTTGCACTTTGATGAAACTTCTCTTCATGTCCAACCAATCATCTCTACATTTACAGACATTATCTACAGTTGTAGAACTGAGGGATTTGAATCAGTTGATCAGTGCTTTTTTTTTAGGGAAAGGTTGTGATGTTTGTGATGCTAGTGATGCTTGGGCTAAACCAGTTTGTGAAATGAAGGTAACCATACACAAATTTTCCTAGTTTTGTTTTTTTATAAAACAGACTGATCTATTTTTAAATACAAGTAACCAAACATGCTTGCAGATTACAATTTCACATATTCATTTATTAACCGCTAATTTTGTTCTTATCAAAATTTGCAGATTACAATTGGTGAAATGGCTGACAATTACATAATTCAGATAATGTCATGCCTCGTTTCCCAAAAGAGAATACGGAATACGGATACGCTACAAAAGCCTAGCGAATGATTTTCATCATCCATAAGCTGTTTAAGAATCTTTACAACATCTCACGAAATAATCAGAGTCGGAAGCAAAAGTATCAACCAACATGCACATATGAACCAAAATACCAACAAGAATACTTGAAACCAAATATATAAATCTCAAATAGTCATGATCTGAATAAGTCAAAATCCTGGGTCACATTGCCCAATACAAATAAGTTCAAGTATCAAAATATAATTGTTCAAGCAAGCTACAAGAAATAATAATAATAAGATCCAGCACTAATACTTCATCTCATCAATACCGTCTGGAACCTGTTCTCCAAAATTTGCAATTCAACAATTGCAGGGAAGAGGAGAAGAGAAAACAAGTACCCATCAATTGCAAGTTACGGACCGCTTGTAATGCAGGATACAAGTACATGGAAAAACTAACTAATAGCATGGTATAAGCATGATGTCAAAATAAACAACTAGCATGGTAAGGTGAATAAGTACAAGTGGCATGGGTCAAGTGTCAGGTGAACAAGTATCATGTAAATAAGCATTAGGTGTCAAGTATCATGTAATCATGTATCACGTGTCATGTCTCAAGTCTCATGTATCACGTAGTCAAGTACCAAGCAAGCATGTATCATGTTCAAGTGTCAGGTATCAAGTCTTGTTGTCATTACTATCTAGGTAGCACTTCATACGCGCCATATTATAACACATGGTTGCTACAACAAACAGTTTCGCTTTAGATTTCATAGTGGACCATAAAGGGCAGTGTACTCAGGGACAAGTAATCCAAATCATATACCAAATTCCAAATTAACCAAATCATATACCAAATTCCAAATAATCTAAATCATATACCAAATTCCAAATATGGAAAACAGGGGTCCCTTTTCGAGTACACGTTTCTAAATTATCCACTATTAGATCTTTTCCTTAAACCCCAGCTTGGTTATTTATTATTAGGGTCAAACAAGCATGTATGTGTCACGAAACAGGACAAGTATATCATGGTATAGTCAAGTAACAAGTTCAAGTTGCAATATAAACATGTACGAGTGCAAGATATCTCATGAAAGAATAAAATAGCCAAATCTCAAGTTCAGGACAGAAAGACCACACTGCAGTAAAACAGTGATTCCCAGTGTTACAAATATGCAAATCTGAATTCGTCGAAACTTCTAGAAAATAGACTCCCAACCGAATCCAGTGACTATAAATAAGTTATATACTAATTCACAAAAACATAACTCAAAATTGATTTGATTCCAGAAAAGATGTTCAGTCAGAAATCAGAAAATCGAGTTTACAGTCAAGAAAACAGCATCAAAACTCAATAAATAAATTCACGAAAAATCTGGGGTATTCCGTTATATGTATAGTATCAAAATATAAGGTTTCATAATTTTCCAGTAAGATTAGTTCAGTTAACAAAAATCAGAAAACATCAAGAAATGATAGTTTGGCAAATCTGGAATTCCCAACACTGCTGTACGAAAACTATAATATCTTGCAACCAGTGAAACGGAATCCAAATCCGCCAAAGGGGGGTAAAAATAGACAAAATAAACTAACTTTCATATTTCATAAATATTTTCCATACAGTAAAAGAAATCAGGGTGAAAATACGATTCTTTACAGAATAGCAAGCAAAATACAGCAAGTATAGTTTTCATAAACGAGCATGAAACGACACATAAAACTCATTAATAAAATCCACCAAAATTCTGGGTAATCCTAAGTAGATATAGAAAAACTGACCAAAGTTTCAGATCAAAATAATATGTGTAGCACAAGTATCAAAATAATTTAATCATCAAAATATCAAGAAACGAAATCTAGAAAAGATCAACGCCTCTGTAGTAAAACAGTCATATCTCACACATACAAAAATGAAATCGAGTAAGGTCGGAGGGGTTGGCAAGCAGATGAATTTCTCTACAAGTCATGTTTTATACTGAAATTAAGATACTGAACTTAATATGGTCTAAATTACTGATTAAGACAGATTATCAGCAAAATACAGAATTTTCTCAAAAACTATAATCAACATAGATTAAACGAAACTTAATCCAAACACAACCAAACATGAAATCGAGTCTACCAAGTGTCCAAACAACATGAAATAGGGTATACAACATGTCCACAATAAGTATCTCACATGGGTCTCACAGGCACAAGAGTTCTCATAATTGTTTCACATATACATCATATCAAGAACAGACAAAACCTAGTGTTGGTTCATGTCAGATTTTGCGTCGTGAGTCAACTATGGTCAAACACTATAGAGACAAACTCATCAAGAACATCACACACACGAGTTGTCTCTAGAACCCAACTACACTACAAGCGTTATCATTGACTTATATCATACAAATGAATTTGAGTACAAGTTACTTGCCTTAACCGGAGACGAAAATGAAGAAAAATAATAATAACAGGAACGGATTCCCGGCAATGAACACGAACGAACGAGTCAACGAACCAAAGCGAGCACAACCCATGAACACGATCAGACGGCTGAGATCAAGGGATCAAGATATCGAGGCGATCGAATCAGATCGGACGACTCTGATCGAAGATCAAGATCGAGATGTGATCAGTATCTTGATGATGAAGATGATGATTGGATCAGATTGACGATCGGACGGCCACCAATCAAAGTGATCAAGAACTCCAAGATGATGATAATGCAATCAACGGTCCACAATCAAAGTGATCAGCGGCCCACGATCCACTTGATCAAAACCCATGATCCAAAACAGCACACCCAATCACGCAGCATCCACCTAGGGGCTGCACTGGCTTCACCGGCGGCCGGAGGCGAGGGGACACGGCGGCGATGCACTGGCTGCAGCTGTAGGAGGCAGCGCGGCTTGCTGGCACACTGCAGGGACAGCAATAGGGGCATTGTCGTGCTGCTGTGGCACGGGGAGACGGGGTCGCAGGGGCTTGCTGGGTGCGGTAAGGGGGCTGCCGATAGGGCAACTGGTGAGATGCCGTAGGAGGGACTACCGCAGGTGGCTACGACGGAAGGGAGACGACACACAGTCGGGGCACTACGGCGTTGCACTGTAGTCAACCTGGAGGGAGACAGCACAGGTGGTCACCGGGGCTCAGGGTTGTCGCTGCTCGAGGGGACGTCGCGATGCTGCGGGCTGCTGCAGTCGTCGCGACTTGCCGAGGGGCTGCTGCGGTGTGGGGAGAAGACGATGGGGGCACACAGGGTGGTCGAAGAAGGGAGGATCAGGGCGAGGCAGAGTAGAGGGAGATGGGATGGGAGATGGGTTAGGCGGCTGCAAAGAGATGATGGGGGAGGTGAATGGTCGGGGTGCAATAGGTTAATATATAGAGGGGTTTTAGGGTTTAAAACGGGTATAAGTTTTATCGGGTTTGGGTTGTGAAAGCAAACAGGGTAGATGGGTTATTGGGTCAATAAGAAATGGGTTTGGATTTTTGGAAAATACAACAACTAATAAAAATATACAAATTAAGATTTTATAGAAATATTTATAATAATAATAAAAACAATAACAATAACAATAATAATAATAATAATAATAATAATAGTATTAAAATAATAATAGAAATCAAAGTGTTAATAACAATAATAAGATTTATATAAAAAAATAGTTACAAATATAATTATTAATCGAAAATAAATTTTGAATAGAAGATCCAAAAATACATTTTGTCAAAAGAATTTGAAAACCAAAAAATTAATTTGCGAAAATTTTAAATACAGAAAATACACAAAAATACATTTTTGGAAAAACAGGGGTTACAGATAAGCTCGAGCATAGTCGATAAGCTTGCCAGTAATGAGGAGATATGTAACCCCTGTTTCCATTAATATGTATTTTAAAAGTATTTTTTTTCGTATTTAAATTCTCAGTATCTTATAATTATTTTTTCCTAATTGATCTTATTATTAAATTTTTTTTTTTTTTTTTGGCCCAATTATTTAATTGTTTATTCTAAGCCCTAGTTTACATTATTGATTTTATTAAATATTAATGTGAGCACATTATGTATTTTAATTTTATTATTTGTTAATCTGAAATCCAATTGTTTATTCTAAAGCCCAAATTTGTATTTGATTTAATTAAATTAATCCAGAGTCCAAACTTGTATTTTGATCTTATTTATTTAATTAATCAATCCGAGCCCAATTGATTAGCCCAATACACTAATCACTTCATTTAAATATTTGAGCCCATTATTTTGAAGCCCAATCCAACCAATATTATTACATTATTTTATTTTTAAGCCCAAGAACTAAGCCCAAACCCAATACCCATATTTGTACAGATTTGCCCTACACAACCACCCGTATACAATATTTTCTCCACACCCACTTTCTGTCCCGTACTCCAACTCCCCACATCTCCTTAATACCCGTACTGCACGTTCCCCCATCTCCTCATAACTACCCCCACTACTTCACTTCTTATTATACAATTATTTAATTCTCCCGTTTCATTCTCTCCCACTCTCCCATACTGTCTCCCCCTCTCTCTGTTCTCAAACTCCATTCCCATCGTCTCCCTCCTCTCGTTCCACCGTCTTCAACCTCCGCGACGACCCCCATTTCCGTCCTCGCCATCGCCATTGCTCTTCCGCTCGAGCCCAGTCACGCCAACCAGCCTCCGCTCCTCTCTTCCGCCAGTCCACGTCGTCGTCATCCCGAAACACCGCCATCGTCGTTCGCATCCCGCCGCGCTGCCAGTCGTTGAGTTCCTCTGCACGTCGCCCTCCTGAACGCGCCGCCCGTTGCTGCCCCCACTCTCGCCCAGCCTCAGCGTCGCTCCCCGTCGACGTGCCGCCTCCGCCATCGAAGCCATCCCTGTCACTCAGTCGCGAGCACCTCCCACTCGTCCGCTCTCCCTCCATCGACAGCCTCAACCACTCCTGCCGCTCGCCTTCTCCACCTCTCCGATGCCCTCTCCGTGCACAGTCGACCCCGCTGCCCCTTGCCTGCGCTCGACCTCACTCCGAACCACAACCGCACCCCTCGCCGCTTCCGCCGCTCTAGCCAGCGTCTCCTTTCTCCGTCGTCACAAGCTCGAGGATCCTGTCTCGCCGTTCCCGTCACCCGCCATCGCTCTTCTCCTGCGCTCTCTCTCTCTCTGTTTGGGAAAAGTGAAGAAGAAGAAGGAGCTGCAGTGGGTTTTGTTGGTTAGTTGGGGTATTATATTGGTATTTGAAGTTACTGTTTGGTGATTGGATTTATTGGAGTTTAGTGTTGTGAAGTGGAGTTGGGTGTTTACTGTCTTGAAGTTGTGAAGGAATTGCTACTGTTCGGGAGAAAGGAGTTTCACTTGATTGCTCTTTGGATTACTCGGAGTTTGCTGATTTGGCGTGGCTGCCATAAATATCTCGCACTTGTTCTCCTGCCCGGGATACTGATCACGTTATTCTATTTTTAAATTTATCGTCGTCAACTAACAGGCAAGTGTCTCTTGTACAATTTTATTGTTCTAGTACAAGCCCATGTAAAAATACCGCAAGTATATTATTTTTGACTCCAATTTGCATTCATAAGTCGAATTGATAACCTTTTCCATATCTAATCCGTCGATCTGTATTCACATGTGATCGTGAATACCTTGTTCTCGTATGCATGACACGAACACAAAAATTAATACACATATAAATACTCTTAGAAATATACATGATATTGTGCATGAATTGTTTGTTCCTAGGTTGCATGTTGTTATAATATATTTTCTTGATTAAGTATTATACATATCATTAGTCGCATCACATGTTCTATAAGCCCTGAAATATGTTTCCTGCCTCGTATAAGTCTTGACACTTGATCTTGTCATGTTACCCTTGCCACGTTACCTGTCCCTATTGTTGCATGTAGTTATGGTTCATGTTTAATTGTAAATAAAAAAAGATAACAAGCCGGGGTATAAAGGGAAAAGATTTAGTAGTGGGCAATATAGAAGAGCGTACTCGGACGGGAGCTCGTGGTTCCCCGACGCAAATTTGCAAGTTGCAAATTGTAAATTTGCAAACTTTATGTTCTATGTTTCACGCTACGTTACACTATGTCCACATTGCACGTATCTTGATACAAGATATACTTGACATGACTTGACTGGATATGTTTCCCGAGTACGTGACCTATAGAATCCACCACTAGTCTAAACGCTCACTTGATTGTGGATAGCAACCATGTGGTATGGGACGCATGAAGTGCTACCTAGTTAGGTTAATAAAAGACATAACATTGACACGTACACTTGCATGATCCGTTTACATGTTACATGGTTATGATGACTTATTTACTTGTCTACATGTTACTCGTTTATGTTGACACGTTTACTTGCTTACTCGTTTACATGTTACATGCTACTATGGATTATTTAATTGTTTACATGCATGCTATTTGTTCCATAAGGTCTTGTTCTTGATTCTGTCACATGTTTTATTTGCTATATCATATGATTCTTGATTCCTTGTTCTTTCATGCTTTTGTTTTATTCTATATTTGTTCCGTTGCTTGTACCACTTGCGGCCCGTGACTTGCATTAACAGGTACCACTTGTTTCTTTCCTTATAATAATATACTTGCAGGCCCAGATGGAGAACTATCCGAAGGTGTTGCTGAACAGAGATTCTAGTCTTGTTTAATTTCATGTTATTTTAGTTCCTGTTTATTCATGTAATCCATTGTTGTAATCCGGGCGTGTTTGACCCGTAACTATGTTTCTTTCCAGTTGTTGGTTATGTCTTGTATTATGTCATGTAATATGTCATGTACCTTATTATCCTGCTGTGATTTCATATGCTGCGTGGTTGAAATCGTTATTTTGTTGTTGAGTTAAATTTACAGCTTATGAATGATGTGTCTGCATCATTCGCTGGGCCTCAGTTACGTGCCTGTGTTCCTGTATTCCGGGAAGCGGGACGTGACAAGATACAAAGAAGAAACAAAAAGAAGTTGAAGCGAAAGATACCAAAGGAGCCACATAAAAACAAGCATAATCCAATGTATGTTGCATCAGTGTAATTCAGTTCATTTGGGAATCCAGGTTTCAAGTACATATAATATAATGTATTAGAGCTTAAAAAACAGAGAGTTGCAATGTAATATAATGTATTTCAGCTTTATTCTTATTAAGTGACTAGAGATTGAAGTAAGTGTAACGTGTTAGAAAACAAGGGATGCGATATAAGAATTTTCATTATATTATATTCATATGATCTTTCATATTAGTCTTTTGCATATTGCATATCAGTTTATGGAAGGTTCTTAATACAATACCAATATAACATCTTCATTGGAACAAGCATAGTCGCATATCAGTTCATATAAACAAGCTTAAGGTATATCACATTAATACAACTCCTCATATTGACAAGATTTGCTCGATTCGCTCTTTCTCAGGTTTCTTGTTGGTCTACTTGTAGAACCGTGCTCTATAACTGCAGTAAAAAAAAACTTCAGAAGAAAACTAATGCAAATTGATTAAACAAACACCTTTTATAATCTCATTGTCAAAAAAACTGCTTTTCTATAAATTTTAGAATTTAATTTTATAACCAAGCGCCTTTTATAATCTCATTTTCCAATAACTATTTTAATGAAAATTTCAGTTTTTTTGGTTTACCAAACGCATTTTATACTCTCATTTTCAAAAAATTGTTTTCATAAAAAATTATTACCAAACACCTTTTACACTCTCTTTTTTAAAAAACTGTTTTCAGAAAACTGTTTTCCAAAAGCTGTTTTTAAAACAACAAACCAAACGTAGCCTTAGAGTCTATTTATTTTTCTTTTTCATGTTTTGTTATGGAAAGTACAAATATGAAGCAGTTAATATTAGAATATAGATATTAAAACCCTCATTTTTGCTACAACTGTACTATGTTCTTTTACATGGTATCAGTCAATTCTTACCGGGCTCTGCATATTAAAAATACAATTGCGTACAAAAGTGTTCTTTCCAAATTCGTTTACAAAAACAAATTTATCTCTAATATTATAATGGGAGAAGCCCTTAGTGTCATTTGTAAATTTACCACTTTACGTGTATTGCACGTGCAACTCAAATTCTCCCATTATGCACTGTATTTAAATCTACCGATTTACGTGCATTACACGTATAACTCAAACTTTCTCATTATATTTTTTATATTATTTTAAAAAAAGTATTTATTAACACGTGCTATATTATATTACTTCAAAAACTATATATTGATTAAAACGTGCATCGCACGTGTTAATTACTGGTAAAGAAAGTTGAAAGTAGCCTTACTTTGGAGTTACATGTATGCATGTAGGTTTTTGGAAGCTATGCCACACTCGATCATTTATAGGTTAATGAAAGAGTAAAGTTAATTCAACTTAAGTATCCTACTTCTCCTAATTCTGCTACTAGTTTAATTACGACCTAGTAGAAAAGAAAGAAAGAAACAATAATATAGAGTTAACATGTAGACCTTTGTATCTTTATTTTTTTAAAAATCTCGGACAACCTAGAAACGAATCATAGGTTATGGAAAAGCTATATATGGGAATGCACAAGAGCCGTTCTATCACATGAGAAGTTGTGTTTTCTTGATGTCCACTTTCAATTAAAAATATCATGTAGAAAGTACAGTTTTGAAGAGCATCCATAGTCGTTTTGCTATATTTCCATATAATACATATTTTAGCATTTCGGATCTGCAGTTGTTTGCTATTTATTTATATTTTGACAAAATTGTTATAGAAAATTGCTATATTTGAGAAGCGATATAGTAATATGCATAATATGTATAACGAACTTCAAGTTTCGTCTCATATATTTTATAATTGTTTTTAACCATAGGATAAATTTTGAAGATTCGTCCGATGAAAATAGAGAAAATTTTAAAATAATAAAACACCAAAAATGTGAAAAATGCTCGGATGAAACTTCAAGTTTCGTCTGTAGATTTAGGATATTTTAATAATTAATTAGTTAATTATACTTAGTATACTAATTAAGTAATTTAATAAATAATTATGATTAGTTAAATATACTTAACTAATTAATTAGGGTTAAGTAGGTTATTTAGTGGCTGAAAGTGACAGCTCCCTCATTGGACGAAACTTCAAGTTTCTGAAGTTTCGTCTGGAGGGGGAATTATTATTATTATTATTTTCTTTTTCGCTTTTCGCTCCTACGAAGCTTCAACTTTCGTCTGTGGGGGAAATTTTTTCTCTCGCTTCAACGAAGTTTCAAGTTTTGTCTGCCAATTTAAATTATCAAAATATTCAATTCAGCGCCAAAACATATTCTTAAATTTTTTTTTTTACGGAACGAAACATTCATCCGATCAATTTTTAAAAAAAAAACTTTCTTATTTTATGGCATTTGATGACTGCAGGAAAATCTACTTAGCTATATCTATTTTATCTATTTTGGTATTTTTTATCTTCGAACGACCGTGGATGTTCTAAGAGACTCAAAAAATAGGTTGTCTTTTTTCATAAAAGTCTTGTGCCCAATAGGTGATATGATTTTTTCAACCATTTTTAGGAGAATAAAAGCAAGTTGTCAGTGGCCAGCATTATATATTCTCTTTACCATCGAGTAAGAGATTAGATGTTGAAATTTGGAGTTTCCACCAATCTTCTGAACGGAATAAAATTGTGTAAATTTGTAGCTTAAGAGCATCTGTAGTTGCTAAGAACCAAATTTTATATATTTGGCAAATAAAAATGGAAAAAATAATTTTCCGTTCGTCGAATGTCAAAAATTGAGTTTTCGAACTTTTTAAAATCTCAGACGAAAGATTATTTTTCGTCCCACATAAAAAAAAAAAATCAAACGGACAGGGAATCATTTCCCGTCCATCATATTTTTAAAAAAACAATAAACTTGAAATCATGATTAATTGTTAAATTAATCTTAATTATAACTTAATTTATAATAAATTATCCTTTAAACTTAAGTTTATCCCATAGATTTAATTAGAATGTTGGTTGTATAGAATTTTTTTAACTAGAAATGTATGGGACCGAGCTTCATCTCCCGTTCCATAACATTTCTAATTTTTTTATTTTTAAAAATGGAACGGACAGGGTTTCATCTCCCGTCCGTCCATTTTTTAATTTAAAAAAGAAATATATCAAGGATGAGGAATAATCCCTCGTTCGGGAAATCCGCAATTTTTGCCACGATGTTTCAATTATCGTTCGATGGAAAAAAATAAAGAAAAAATTAAGCGACGAAAGACAATTTTTCGTCCGATCAAATAGACGGTAAATCATCTTTCGTTTGCTATATTTTGGCAATTGCCATTTCGCCTGCCAAATATAGCCGACTACTGTTTATTCGAAACCTAAATTTTGAGTATTTGGCCAACGACTGCAACATTTTTTTTGCCAAATTTTGAAATATTTGGCAAAATGGCCCACGACTACAGATGCTCTAAGGGAACAAATGAACATAAATAGAATATTAAAATAAAATAATATAAAAGCAGTGTAAAAGTTTGAGGTACTATTAATGCAACTAGTAATCTCCACGTGCGATGTACGTTCTAATAATTAATTTTTTATAGTAAATAATAAGCTCAGATCCCCTTTACTCATCACATACTCTTTACAAATTGTTCTTAGTAGGCACAAACTTTTATTTTTTATAAGTGGCATTTTTGTAAATAATTATGACGAAAATAAATTTGAACTTTGAGTGTATTATGGTAACTAACAATAGTTAGTAAATAAATGGTTAATATAATTCCCACTTAAAAATAAATGGTTGACATTAGATATATAATTGAATATCTACAAATTACAGGTTGTCTTCAAATGACAATCTCAACTCTCAAATTATAATATTAGAGATATTAGAGATTAGAGATTAGAGAATGTTTGACACTTTTTATGGCTAACATATATATGGTAAAGAAAAATTCGTGCCAAAGGACTTAAACAAACATATCTTTGAAAGGCACAAAATCTCGAATATGATAATGGGAAAGTTGGATTGTCATTTGTAGACATTCAACCATCTATTCTCAATCTGAGAGTTATATTAACCATGCATTTACTCAACTGTTGTAAGTTACCATAATACCTTCAAAGTTCGAATTTACTTACGATATAATTATTTATAAAATTGTCACTCATATAAAATAAAAGTTTGTGTCACTACGGGTGATTTGTGAAGACTATATACGAGTAAAGGAATATCTCAAGATCGAGGCCAGATTAAGTCTTATTATTTAATCTATTAAAAAAAAATTGATTAAAACATATATCGCGCATCATGTAGATTACTAGAAAAGTTAATCAAAGAACTTAGTTAACTAAATATTTGCCACCCAAGAAGGGACCTAAATAAAAATTTCCAGAAACAGTCCACTATAAATACCCCTGCAGTGGGGGATTCATCTTGCACAATCTTAAGCACACTTCAAACACAAGTACCAAACTAGGGTAGCAAGCAATGGTTTGGTCCAGCAACACTGACCAAATAATGCCGGAATCCTCCTTCCAGAACTGGTCTACCTACTGCCATGCCGTGTCGGAAACTGGAAAGCGGCTCAAGGACCGGCTCACCACCCGGTCACTGGTCGAGACGGAGGTGAACGAGATGCGGGCCCGGAGTGGGCACGAGATGCGTAAGAACCTCTCGTGGTGGGACCTCATCTGGTTCGCCATCGGGTGCGTCGTCGGGGCTGCAGTCTTCGTGCTCACGGGCCTCCAGGCCCGTGAAGTCGTGGGCCCCTCTGTCATTCTGTCTTTTGCTGTCTCCGGCTTCGCTGCTATGCTCTCCGTCTTTTGTTACACTGAGTTTGCTGTCGAGATTCCGGTCGCAGGTATACATACATACATATGCACTCTGCATAAAAATATAAATTGATAAATATATCTAGCCTAAGCCGGCCCGGCCCTGAGTTCTCGGAATTATTTATAAATGAAATACAAATTTAAGAACCCTTAAAATTGTAAAAACAATCAGGTGCATGAGGCGACCGCCTCGCCTACCTCTCAAAATGGGGCCGGCCCTCAGCCCAAGTTTATTACTTATACCAACTATTAATTGCACATATCTTTCTTTTTACCAACGCTACTTTGATTTTTTTTTTTTTTTTGTTCTTTTTTAAGAAAAAATAGTAATGTTTTTTCCCCTGTAAATGGATCAGAAATGTTACATCAATATATGATCAAGTTTGACGAGCAGATGGTTTCTGTTGGCATTCAACCTTTGGATCTTTTCTATTAAAAAATTGTGCACCATGGGTCACGTGATCTAATGGCGACTAGCCACTGAATCACGTGGACCAGGGTGCCCACGATGAAAAGGAGACCCCTTACATAATCAGGGTGCCCACGATCGATCATTAAAAAAAACACAATTGTAATAAAGTGAAAACTCAATAACTTCTATAAGGGCATCCACAGTCGTGGTTTGCTAAAAAAAAAAAACAAAAAAAAAAGGTAAATGCATATAATAGATATTATAGATACTAGTATTATATACGTGCGTTGTACGTGAGGAAAATAAGGAGGGAGAATGAAAAAGACAAAAAAAATCTAGTATTATACACCGTGCGTTGCACGTGGAGAAAATGGGTAGGGGAATGAAAAGGACAAAAAAAAAATACCAACACGTGCGCTGCACGTGTTGACAAAATGACACAATGACAAATGACACTAAGCCCTTCTCCCATTATAATATTAGAGATAGTAAAGCGAGTTTACTGCAGTCGTAAATTGCTATAATATAGCAAAAAAAATTTAAGATCCCATGTTTTTTAAATAATTTTTTTTGAACTTTTTAATAATTAAAACGAATTTTTTAGTAGAAAGAAAAATGTCCCCCTCCCCCCCCCCCCAAATTTCCGTCTAAGGGGGGAAATTGGTTTTTTTTTCTGCAATTTTTGTGGCGGAAAAATTAAAAAAAAACGTCGGACGGACTTTCAAGTTCCATCCGACCAATTAAAAAAAAAAATCGTGGGATGGAACTTCAAAATCGGTCTTGTATAATATGCATTTTCTTATATCCGTTCTCATATATAGCCATCTACTGTTGCGAAATCATCAAAATATGCATAAAAAACAAACGACTGCAGCGATTCGTTTGCTAAAAAATGCATAAAGTGGATAAATAGCAAACGACTGTGGTTGCTCTAATGAGGACTTAAAGGGGAAAAAAAGATATTTCATAGGAGTACTCTCATATATTTACATATCTCTACTATTATAATGGGAGAAGGGGTTAGTGTCATTTGTCACCATTTGTCATTTTGTCAACACGTGCAGCGCACGTGTTGATAGCTTTTTTTTTCCCTTTTCATTCCCCTCCACGTGCATCGCACGTGAATTATAGTTTTTTTTTTGGTGTCTTTTTCATTCCCCTCCACATGCATCGCACGTGTTGGTATATATATATATATATTTTCCTTTTCATTCCCCTCCACGTGCATCGCACGTGCATTATAGTTTTTTTTTTGGTCCTTTTCATTCCTCTCCACGTGCATCATCGCACGTGCATGATACTAGTAGTTAATTAAGTATCGGGCAATTACCACTTCAGTTTAGTGAGGTAGTGAGAAATAGATCAGGATTTAATTTTCGATTTCTTCATACTTTTAGTATTATAAAATTATTGTGAGAGAGTGGAAATTTGACTGGAGTAACGATATTTTGGCACTCAATGTAGGTGGATCATTTGCATACCTCCGTGTCGAGCTAGGTGACTTTGTGGCCTTTATTGCGGCTGGAAACATAATCTTGGACTGCATCGTCGGTTCTGCAGCCATCTCCCGGTCCTGGACCTCCTATTTTGCCACCCTCCTCAACCACAACCCTAACGACGTCCGCATCCACATCCCGTCCTTCCCCTCCGACTACGCCCACCTTGATCCCATTGCCGTCACCGTCCTTGCCGTCATTGGCCTCGTCACAGTCCTAAGCACCAAAGCCACCTCCCGCTTCAACAACCTCGCGTCCATCCTTCACATGCTCATCATCATCTTCATCATCGTCGCCGGCCTTTGCCATGCCAACCCTAAGAACCTCACCCCCTTCACCCCCTTTGGCGTCCGCGGAATCTTCAGCTCCTCCGCCGTCCTCTTCTTTGCATTCACTGGGTTTGATGCCGTCGCCACTATGGCCGAGGAGACTAAAAACCCGGGGAGAGATGTGCCGATTGGATTAATTGGGGCAATGTCGGTCGCGACGGTCATCTACTGCCTCTTGGCATTGACTCTATGCATGATGCAACCATACAACCAGCTTGACCCGGACGCGCCCTTTTCTGTTGCGTTTGCGGCTGTTGGAATGGGGTGGGCGAAATACATTGTTGCGGTCGGCGCGTTAGAGGGGATGACGACTGCACTGCTTGTGTCAGCCATTGGCCAGGCACGGTATTTGACACACATTGCACGAACGGGCTTGGTGCCGGGGTGGTTTGCATACGTTAACAAAAAGACTGGGACACCTGTGAACGCCACGGTGGTCATGCTTACCGCAGCGTCCTTGGTTGGATTCTTCACTAGCCTCGGTGTTCTGTCCAACCTCTTCTCCATCTCCATCCTCTTCATCTTCGTGCTTGTGGCCTTAGCACTCCTTGTACGGAGGTATAATTAATTATTGTTGGAAAATTTTACGCCAAATACATTAATACTGCATTCACCAAAAGATAAAATATATAGGAACGTACGATTAGAGAAGATTAGCATGACCCCCGACCGTGCAAGAATGACAAAACACAAATTGAGAAATTGTTCAATTCTTAATTTTCACAATTTTAAAAAAAAATAAAAATAAAAGGATAATGAACAAATAGATTTAAAAAGTTTAATTAAGTAACTAGGTCGAGTTACATATATATGCAAGTTTCACGGCTTATGTGGACCTGGATTTAAAATTTTCCCAACAGGTATTACGTTACAGGGGAGACAACGAACTCGGACAGAAACAAGTTGGTATTGCTTCTGGTTATAATTTTGGTGTCGTCAATATCGACATCGGTGTATTGGTGTGCGAGTAATGGTTGGGTGGGGTACGTGGTGACCATACCGATTTGGGTCCTGTCGACCGGTGGGATTATGGATGTTTGTGCCACAAGCAAGGAAGCCAAAGAACTGGGGCGTGCCTTTGGTGCCATGGTTGCCATCTTTGTCGATTGCCGTAAATATTTTCCTACTGGGATCGATTGATTGGAGGTCGTTCATTAGGTTCGGGATTTGGACCTGCGTGCTGTTAGTGTACTATCTTGTATGGGGTTTACATTCTTCGTACGATGTGGTGAAGGGTTCGGACGTGTGTCTGAAAGAAGTGGAGGCGGGAAAGGGATCGGCAGTTGTTGTAGATGGAAACTTGGGAGCCGAATTAAGCCTAGGGCCGGGGAAGTAACAATAAAAAGAAATAATATTATTAATTTGTACTGCAATACTATACATTGTGCTAAAAATTAGCAATGGTAATTTGTGGTACTGGTTTTCTAGTACTTAAGCATTTTGATTGATGGTGCAGGGAGTGGTGCAAAAGTGTTGTAATTGGACGATAATTAATTTGTCCAGACAATGTGAAGGAGTGAGTATGGTGGGCAAGTTCCTGTCAGTGCATTGTGTGCATGCAGATGAGAGATTAATACTTCGATTTTTGTGGAATATTTGTCACTTTACATTAATTTATGTATGTATGATTCTCATTCTGCGGCAATT
The DNA here is from genome assembly GCA_017893485.1 of Hemerocallis citrina. NCBI lineage: Eukaryota > Viridiplantae > Streptophyta > Magnoliopsida > Asparagales > Asphodelaceae > Hemerocallis > Hemerocallis citrina. The sequence goes on from CM030363.1 coordinate 165,429,001, forward strand.
CACTGAAAGTATATAATCTCTGCGGATCCGGATCTTCTTGAATGGTAAAAAAACATTGCCCAGGTATAAAAATTTGGTCTGAACCGTTTGATGATATCCAACGTACGATAGCTAAATTGAGTTTAACATATGAGAGTTGAGACGAGATGTTGGGATTGTTAGGAATGTTACTAGAATAATAGTCCACAATAAATAAAAAAATATAAAACGATAATTGAATGGTTAAATTAGTTTATACTCTATATTCCAATAACATATTTCAATTTTGAGCCATATAGAGCTAATTTTTCAAATACCCATCACGAATAGCGGGTCAAAGATTGTGGGCCCCTAATCACTACAAGTGGTATAAGAGTCGATGGAGAGCATTCTTAGACCGAGTAGGATGTTAATCGAGCTAATGTGTCAAGCAAGTAATGACGGAAGCTTTGTCAAGTCGATAAAAGATTGCAGGAAGACATAGTCTTGTTGTGTTCAATAGACTGATTAACGGAGAGCATATATGTCGAGTCAACAAGAAGGTGGTAGGCATTGTCTTAATGTTTCAATAAGATGGTTGATGGAAGGAATATGTGTTCAATCAAAATGGCGGAGGTAAACCAAAAAAACCAAAAAACAAAAAACAAAAACAAAAACAAAAACAAAAATGGTCAAGGTAGAGACTGTTCGGGGATGTGTCTCGAATAATAGTCCCATATAATAAACAAAAAATGAGATGGTTGGATGGTTAAATTAGTTTAAACTCTAAACTCCAATACATAATTTCTTATTTGGGTCATATGGGGCTTTAGGCTAATTTATCAAATATCAATCTCGACTAGCGGGCCAAAGATTGTGCGGCTCAAGTTGCTATAAGGATCTTTATCTAATATGAAGTCCAGTGATCCATAAGCCATTGTGTCATTGCTTGGATGCAAAGTGTGTTATCGGTTGTTAACAACCGACTATTGTCTGTGCTTCGATTAGAAAACTCAATTGTAGGACAACCTGAGATTGACAAAGTATCTACCTACTTATCAAACACTTATACAAGTACTCAAATCATTTTTTCTATGAAATATATGCAATTATAACAATTCGTTCATCAAGTTTTTACTCATCAAAATCTCAATAGTGTGTGTATATAGTAAAGATCAACTTTTTATACAATTTATGCAATATACATTCATACAACTCATATAAACTATCAAAACAACAAGAATAGAAAAGAAAACATCATACCCCTGATTTCTTTTAGGTTCTTAACAATCTCAAGTCATCTATATAGAATTTCTATTCATAACTTTCATAAAAATTCCACTTTTATTCACCCATCCATCAACTATTGTAGATACTTTGTCTCACAGTATATATCCTAAACTCAAGCTTGTAGTCTCACATTATATTAGGCTTATAGCTGTTAGAAAGGAATTCCTACAAGTATGCTTTTCTGGTAATAAAGATTTGAACAGACAAATCCTTTCAGTTGTCTGTTCTGCGAAGTTTTTTAAAAAAAATTTCTTTACTTATGTTCTCAAGTTATTTCCTGTAATTCTCTTTAAATAGAATAAGACTGGAAGCTTCTTTAATGAAATAGTTTGTTTTAATTTTGCTCCTTTAATGAATTTATTGATTTCGTGACAGGTACAAGATGCCGAGGCGAGCAAAAAGGATCAACATAGTTGAAGGCAACGAAGTGCAAGGTGAGGAGCAGCCATTACAAGATAGTGGCAATCAAACGGAGGAGGGAGAGGGAAGCACGCCCACTATTAAAAAACATATAGAGCGAACAAAGATGGCAAATGTATGAAAACTGAAGAACAATGAACGAATTATTGTGGGGGGAAACACTGTCGGACAGCTGGTGGGAGATAACGCAAGTAAATTCGCGTCGTTTATTGGTGTAATTGCAAGGAACTCTCGGATAATCCCGTTGTCATACGAGAGTTAGCCGAAGGTGCCCACCACGACAAAGGCAAGTGCGATTACAACAATCCAGGTATTCCCCATTAAAAAAAATTAAATGAATGCTATTTGGTTTATACAATTCAGTTATCCTTTTGTTAAACTTTTCAAATTTCGCAGCAATACTTCTCTTTTTCGGACTCACTTAATTCTTCGGTTGAAAAGTCATTGTCGAAAAAGTGGAGAGACTATAAGAGTGATTTGAAGGCAAAGTGATGAGGACATCAATTTTATTTAGTACCATACTTGTTTTTGGCAATTATAGTCATATGTAATCTTTTTTTTATGTATTTGAGATTCTGAGAATATTTTGAGATTTGTATCAAGATGTATTTTGAGCCTATTTATAGGCCTTGAGATTAATGAGAAAGTATGTTATTCTTGATTAAAAAAATTGTGTTGAGTTTTTGCTCTTCCTCTCTCTCTTTGTGTGATACAAGTGAGATCTAAATTATTAGGGTTTGTGATAAATCCTAATACAATTTTAGGGTGTGTGATAAACTCTAAAATCTACCCCAAATTAAAACAATCCCCAAATCCAACTCAGATCAATCCCTAATCCCAAATACAATTAACCAAACCCTAACTACTCAACCCGTTCTTCTTCCTCCTCTAATTCCCGCTCAAACCTAACCCATCCCTACACCCTAGACTACCGCTGCCATCCTCCCGCCTTCGTCACCTACAACCAGCACCACCACCATCACCCTCTACCCTCTCTTTGTCAACCCACCACCGCTGCCATCCTCCCGCCTTCGTCACCTGCAACCATTACCACCACCATCACCCTTTACCCTCTCTCTGTCAACCCACCACCGCAACTCTCCCCTCCCACGTCGTCATCCCTGTCGATGATTCCCCTCACCTCCACCCCCAAATCGATGTTGCACCCACAGTCGCCCCTCCTTTCCCTTATCCCCGTCGACCACCCCTTCTGACTGCCACCACAAAACAACTAGCCCCAAGCGGCCCCACCTCAACGCCTCCGTCACTTTTCTCACCTTCGTCGAAACCCTAAAACCCAACCCCCTTCACTGACCCCTCCCAGGCCGACGCCAGCCCAGGTTCGCCGCGCCCTATTGCACCCATCGCTCTTGCTGTTGCCATTGCTGGTTTGGATTGCAGCTGTCTCCCTCTTATTGTAGTTGCTGATTTATTGTGGTCTGCCATTGCTGTGTTCTACCAGAGATCTACGCAATTGTTCATCGCACCCGGTATACTCTTTTCACTTTTAAATATTTGTGTTCTACTGCTCTATTATCTATTATATTATCTGATTTGTCTGTCGTCTACAAAAAAATAATTGAGATTGAGTGTTCCACATGCTTGAGTAGAATACGAATCAATATTGAATCTATTACTTGCTAAGACACTTAGGGATTTATTTATTGATTGTAGAGTTGAATTATTAATTGGGATTGTTAAACGTGATTTTGTTCTTGAAAATCCATCCAACTAATTAATTGTTTAAAAATTCCAACTTTGATATGCACCTACGTGTTGGTAAAATTAATCCATTAAGAATCTTGGAAATTCTCTATTTTAGGGTTAGTTTTACATCATTTTGGTATCAGAGCGAATGTTCTTAAAACCCTAGTTCTTGCATCGTAGGCATCAATTTTGCATTCATTTAGGATTGTGTAGTCTTTTATTTTTTTTCTTTCTTTTATTTTAGGTCATTTCAGATTCATAAAAAAATTAAAAAACTATAAAAAAAATTAGGACACACACGACCCCTAGTTTCCACTTTTGGTGAATGCGTCTTCGCAGCACCATCACAGATCCTGACGAGCCTTTCTTATCCCTTCCATATCACTCAATTAGGAACCCTAGACTTCCCCGACCTAAAGTGGACAACCCTGATATCTCCGCTACCCTAGCTGCCATCCAAGCAACTCTTGCCAATATCAATCAGAGGCTTGAGAAAGAGAAGTTAAATCAAACCATTGTCCTGAGCTCTATGCCAATCGTCAGAATGTTCGCGACGATCAACGTCAAGAACGTGATCCTGACGAACAATATAAGAAGAACGTTAAGGCTGACGTTCCCTAGTTTGAAGGCCACATGGAACCCCAAGCTTACCTGGATTGGATCCGTGCCATGGACCACTACTTTGTGTGGTTTGACATGAGCGAAGCCCTTAAAGTTAAATTTGTCACTATGAAATTGACGGGTAAAGCTCAACAACACTGGACCAATCTTGAACATGCCCGCAGAGGCCGAGGCCTGGCACCCATAGCTACTTGGGAAGCCATGAAAGATAAGCTCACTGAGAGATATGTACCGTTATCGTTCCACACCCGATTGCTAGATTCGTGGAACCAACTTTATCAAGGAAGTAAATCCACACAAGAATATGTTGATAAATTTGATGACTTCCTTATTCGGTGCAATACTTTAGGTAAATAGAGTGAAGAACAAACTCTATCTAGGTTCAAGGCTGGATTATGAGCCGATCTGAGGAATAAGCAAATTCATAGAAATGTGGACTCAATAGCGGCAGCCTACGCCCTAGTCCTCGATATAGATTCCCTTAAAGCTAGTTCCCATTATAAGTCCAGCGATTCGATGGATCATTCCTCTAGAATGAATCCTCCTAACCTCTCTAGACCTGAGCACTCCTCTCCTCAGTACCCTAACAAGTCTTACCCAAATAAACATACTTCAAATTCCTATTTCCATAGAAATGACAACACGGATAAGAACACTGAAAGAGACTATTCTAAGATTGATCCTCTCACTAAGTGCTATAAATGTAAGGGATATGACCATATTGCTGGCAACTGTCCTAGCCCAAGTAGGATCAATATAGTGGAGGGTACCGCAGTCATCGCTGATAAGCCCGACAATGAATTTACCTATGAACCTAATATAAGTGATGACTTTGATGAAAAAGAGGATGACCAGTCTCTCAATTGTATTCAGCCTGTCCAGTCACCTCCATTGAGTATACCTGAGTCACCCATTTCTTTCTAAGTCACTTGGCAACCCATCGATTTTACCCCTGTGTTAGAACATCACAAAGTCACAGAGTCTGCACCCACATTTACATGTAACATTTATGACTTGCATAGAGAAATTTCCAAAGAACTTAATGAGAATAATTTTGACTACAAGTTAATAGCAGATACTAGAAGAAACTTTATAACTTTTGATATTGGTGACGAGGTGATGGTTCGGATTCATCCGGAACGGTTTCCTGTTGGACCCTGTTAAGAATTTGAACATACATGTTGCAGGCCCATTTAAGATTCTACATGCAATCAATGATAATATCTATGTCGTTGACCTTCCTGAAGGTTTTTGCATAAGTAAGACTTTCAATATTGAGGATCTAGTACTTTATGAAGGCTCAAAATTCAACCCTAGAAATTTTCTTATAGATGAGCCTATCTTGCAGCCTAATGGTGAGATTCCCACATTTACCCATTTACCTGAACTATTCACCCACCGACAGAAAAATTGAATAATATTTTAGATGATCAGATAATCTCTGTAAGAGATGGTGGTATGCACAAGTGTTTGGTGAGGTGAAAAAACAAGCCGAAGTCGGATGACACTTGCAGTGATCGTGAGGGGCTCCCGCAACTGGATCCAGATCTTTTGGAGCACCATGACAGGATCACTTACTTTGACTCGACTGGGTCGAGCTCTCTCCCATCCGGAGAGAATGATGAGGACATCAATTTTATTTAGTACCATATTTGTTTTTGGCAATTATAGCCATATGTAATCTTTTTTTTTTATGTATTTGAGATTCTGAGAATATTTTGAGATTTGTATCAAGATATATTTTGAGCCTATTTATAGACCTTGAGATTAATGAGAAAGTATGCTATTCTTAATTAAAAAAAATTGTGTTGAGTTTTTGCTCTTCCTCACTCTCTTTGTGTGATACAAGTGAGATCTAAATTATTAGGATATGTGATAAATGTTAATACTGATTTGCGGAAATTAGGGTTAGGGTTAATCTCTAGCCGCTTAAGATATTATATCCTGCTTATCAGTATTGGAATATCACAGAGCACTACCTCTAGACCAGCTTTTATATAAGATGAACTGGGTTTAGGGTACTGGGCTTTTAGCCCACTCAACCCGTTCCAATAATTAATACATAACACGTGTAAACCCGTGTTGCCCCATAGAATAATATACACAATATTATCCTATTATACTGAGAATATACTTATACATCCAACAATCTCCTCCTATATTCTCAATATATTAGGCTAAGCAATGTTATAATATTGGATCACAAAAATTCAAACATTATTGAATCATAAAGAACATGGATAATAGACTAAATCAATTATAACTTGAATAGTTCAAATATGACTAAACCAAAATAATCAAATAGTTCTAAAACCATATCAAAACAGAATAGTTCACAATGACTAAACCAACTAGAGAAACTGTCAAAGTTTCAAAATCAACCAAAGCAAATAAACTTCAAGAACAAAATATGAGTTTTAAGCTCATGAACACAAGAGTCTTAAACTCAACAGATGTTTTATCAAGCAAGTGGCAAATTTATTCTTTCGATAAATAAACCAAAACTATATCCTTGCAAACTGCTTTATGTTTACTCCTCTATTTTGAGCAAATCATTATTCTGAAATCTATGTTGACAGATTTAAGTCCTCCATCTTTGCTAGCTTATTGAAAACAAGAATATCAAGAGACATATCTCTAAGAATTCTAGCAAATTTTATAAAGTATCTGGTTCTACTAAATAACTTAGTACAATTCAACGATAGCTTAGCAAAATGTAACGCAAACATCACAATCAAGTTTCTTTAATAAAATAAAGAACAAGAACTATTATAGTTTCTACACAAGAACTATACTATGTTTCATATTGGAATGATAGAACAGTCAAATCAATTATGGTTAATTATGAATCATCAAAATTGGAATGAAACATGAATCCATAAAAGAGTTATATCATCAGAATTGGAATGATATAACAACAATTCTAAACATCGGAAACACATCGACAAGTTTTCATGCTTTCTTTTGGAATAATGAGATGATTCTAAGTAAATTATGAAAATATATAGCATCATCAAAATTGGAATGAAATTATATATTAACAGAATTTACATAGAACTTTTCAAATTATCTAAAGCATGTCAACTGCCTAAAGTTGATGCTTCAGTTTGAACTTCTCTATGGCTCCAATTGGATTCTAAATTTCAAAACAACTTGAATGTTAAAGCTTTTGACTAAATAGCTTTTAACTCCATTTCCCCCACAGTTTTGATAATTAGATCATTTTCAAGTCTCTTAGCAAGAGCATTAGTCATACTTGTCGCAATTGCACTTAATCTATGAGAAAGTTCAACTAGGCTTCTTTCAGCCTTAATATACTCCTCTTACTATTATAGAGTGAGTTATGAGTTACAGTGCATTATAGCTTGATAGTCACATAACAGAATAGAGAATTTACATTAAACTTCTCAAATAGATGATTAGCAATAAGTCATTCAATCCACTCAGCCTCTTCCCCTGCAGAGGATAACACATAGAGGTCTGATTTCTTGGATGAGAACGCAACACTTGTTTGCCTATTAATCTCCATAATTTTTCTGCTCCTACTAGTGTGAACACATATCCACTAGTTGTCGACTTTCACAAAATTTTGAGTAGCACAAAGCAAACTCTTGAGTACCACTCAAGTATCTCATTAGCCTCTTAAGGGCACTCAAGTGTGTATGGGATTATTAGTGAGTCTGCAGATCATACCTACCTCAAAGGCTATGTCTATTCTAGTACAGATCTTTGTATACACGAGACTTTCAATTTTTTTAGAATGATCTACCTGTCTCATAGTTGCACCATCATAAGGTGTCAACCTTTTATCATAATCATAAGGTGCTTCAAAATACACTTTCAATCACTATATCCCCACTTTTGAAACATATTATTGATTTATCGAGTTTGACTAAGGGTTATCCCTTGCCAACCAAAACTCACCCTTATACATAATATGGTGACCACAATACTTAGATGTTTCAAGCTAAATTTATTTGGATAGCACAATTTAACTCCATTTATAATAGAGATGTCACTTCCAATCAACAAGCATGTCAATAAAACCAAGTAAATAATAGCCATTATATTTGACACACCACAAAGTTAAAGGCACTGATCTGAATTACTTGATTCATATACTAGGCTCTTTGAGAAATTTGTCAAACTATTTATACGATAGCTATATTACATGTTTCAAAGCATACAATGATTTTACTAAATTGTAAATCTTGTTCACTAAACATATTAGTCCAAAACTTTCCAGTACAAAACTGTTTAGTATAAAATATCAAGTACAAAACTTTTAAATATCTTTTATGAATGACAAAATTTTCAATAGATGTAACGGTAGGAAGAATACTTATTGTAGCAATATGACAAACATATGAGTAGACATCAAATAAATCTACCCCATATTTTCAGTTAATCTGTTATCTACTAAAAAGCATTAAAATTGCTACTGAACAATCAAAATTAAGTTTCTTCTACAAAACCCCACTTACTTACTATAGTTTTAGCCTCTTTCGGCAGATCAACTAAATTGAAGTATTATTGTATGACACTTAATCATCTCATTGTCTACTAAAACTCTTCTTAGCTTATTTGTCATTCAGGTTTTTAAGTGTCAGTAAGACTAGTTCTTGATTCCAGCTGTGAATCATCGAGCATATCTGTATGACTAAATTATTTTATACATTTATCTTTGATGAACACATCCTCAAAGAACACTGCAAGTCTAGATTCTTCTAACACAAATTAGATAGATCCAACATCTGTCCACCGAACTACATTTTGCACTTTCTAAACACACACAAATATCTATTGTAGGTCCTACTTTAGGCCTTCTAGAGTTATGTATTCTAACATAAGTATCACAACACAAAATCTCACTTTAATAAAACTATTTGTGTTTTCATGCCTTGATCTACAAGGTGTATTCAATTTAGAGTGTAGTAACACATTTAGAGATACGATTAACAATACAACATCAAACAACAGTCAATAATATAGAATTCAACATTTCACTAAGAGTTTGATTCTAACTTTTATCAATACTGTTTGATTGTTGTAAGTAGAGTGCCGTAGAGATTATGCCCAATGCAAACTTCTCTAAAGTTGTTAAACATATTCACCATCTCTATCAAATCTGAACCCTTGATTTTTAGCATTCAACTATAATTTTTTAATTCATTAAGAATAATAAGTGCTTCATTCTTCATATATATGACAGACTTATATTAATCATCTACAAAAGCGATTAAATACTTCTGACCAATAATCGTCTCATCTAGTTGCAAAGCTACTGAGATCACAAATATCAGAATGTATTGACTCAAGTAGTTGTGTGCTCCTAGAGACCATACTAAATGATATTCTAATGATCATAATCTGAGCACAACTTTCATATTTGTCATATTTAATGGAGTGTCATTTAGCAGAGTTATGAGTTTTAACAAGAACAAATAATTTAATATATAGTTCATAGTGATTCTAAATTTCAAAACAACTTGGATGTTAATTAGATCACATTTCCTCACAGACAATTGAATATATAGTTCTCAAATCCTAGCCAAATATGCTATTGTTCAAGAACACAATTAGAACTATTATTATTAATTTTCTTATTTGTTAAACTCAGCTTATACATGCGATTGACAATATATGCACCTTATAAGAGTTAATACAAAATTACTCTACCACATTTTACAAAGTTGTTTGCTTTCTCTAGTGATTCTAACAATGTCCCCATGCTCAAACAAATTGAGCTATAATTTCTTTATTCGTTCTTCTTCATCTTCGAAACACTAAGCGAGATAATGACCCATATTTTATAATTCAATTTTGCACACACAGTATAATGAACGATAAAGAACAAAACGTAAATAATGGAGTCATATTCTGCATTACAGAATGCTCCTATCTAAGTTACGGACATTTGTCATAAATCTTATACAAAAATTTTAATTATTAGAGAAGCATATATATAATCTCACACAAACTGCAAACAATAGATTTGTCAAAATATCTATACACATAGTATGATAAAATACTTAACAATCCTAAACATGCTAGTTTTTCAAAGCGAGAATAATTATGATCTAAAACTCTCAATCATATGATCAAACGCACAGAACGTTAACACATTCATCACATGAAAAATACTAAGAAAGTTAGAGTAGATCATACCGACACTTCAAGTTAGAAGTGTTTTCCAAATTCGATGGAGAAACCTGCGTAGTGCAGACTTATTCAACCGTGATGCATATCCATCATCTCCAACATATCCAATTTGTAAGTAACTTTGAAGTTCCTACATCATCAATTGTTAAAATTAGCCAATTAAACAAATTATTAGCACTTTTATTCTAACAATAATTTAATTGGAGATGCAAATTTACAGTCAAAATCTATAATTTTAATTTATCAAAATGGATATTTGATCCTTAGCACATAGCCAAAACAGTTATTCAAACTTGTATTTAATTAACCAATGATCAACACGGTTTTAAACTTCAGCACTTAGCGACATATAAATAGTATAATTCAAATATATATGCAGGTAAAGAACTTATCTTTAATTTTAGATCTGATCCAGTCCAAACATATTTGGATCTAGTCCAAACATCATCCCCATTGCTCGCACTATCTCCAGCAATTACATCCACACTAAAATTTTCCTTTCCAACTGTTAAATTCAGCTTTTCTGAATCCTCTAATTTAGAAATCTCGTACGGACGATTATGTTTTTCCGTCGCAAAGAAATAAACAATAGATTTCAAACAATAGATTTCTTTTCTGAATAATTTCTACTTATGTAATTTAGTAAGGAGAAAATAACTGAGTTTAGAATGGACCAAATCTGAAGAGCACACAACAGTCAGTCAAGAGGAAGAATAGAACCCAATCTGATCCAATCAAAAGCCCCAAACAGCACCAGCAACAGCAATGATCAATCGATGAGAGAGACCCACTCCACCTACGATCTGCGGTGCAATCCCCCAAACTCAACGACAGCAACCGACCCAATCGATCTGATCCCGATCACGCACTCAATCACCAATGGCGACTATTCAAGGTGGAGAAGGTGACCGGAAGATGACGATCTAATCTTGGCGACGATCGATTTTGAGAACGCGGCCAAAGGGGAACGACACCACGACGACGATCAATTGGATCTTCGATCTGCGCCGACGATGATGCTGACGTTGTTGACGATGGCGGCAACCCCGGTCGGAGACAGCGGTGGCGACTCTGGTCGGAGACAGCGGCGGCAGAGGTAAGCTTATAATATCTTAAGATTGTTAATACTGATTTGGGGAAATTTGGGTTAGGGTTAATCTCTCACCGCTTAAGATATTGTACCCTGCTTATCAGTATTGGAATATCGCAAAGCACTACCTCTAGACCAACTTTTATATGAGATGAACTGGGTTTAGGGTACTGGGCTTTTAGCCCACTCAACCCGTTCCAATAATTAATACATAACACGTGTAAACCCGTATTGCCCCATAGAATAATATACACAATATTATCCTATTATACTAAGAATATACTTATACATTCAACAATAAATCCTAATACAATTTTAGGGTTTGTGATAAACTCTAAAATCTACCCCAAATTAAAACAATCCCCAAATCCAACTCAAATCAATCCCTAATCCCAAATATAATTAACCAAACCCTAACAACTCAACCCCTTCTTCTTCTTCCTCCAATTCCTGCTCAAACCCAACCCATCCCTACACCCTAGACCACCGCTGCCATCCTCCCACCTTCGTCACCTGCAACCCGCACCACCACCATCGCCCTCTACCCTCTCTCCGTCAACCCACCACCGCAACTCTCCCCTCCCACGTCGTCATCCCTGTCGACGAAACCCCTCACCTCCACCCCCAAATCGATGTCGCCCCCACAGTCGCCCCTCCTTTCCCTCACCCCCGTCGACCACCCCTTCTCACTGCCACCACAAAACAACTAGCCCCAAGCGGCCCCACCTCAATGCCTCCGTCACTCCCCTCTCATTCGTCGAAACCCTAAAACCCAACCCCCTTCACTGACCCCTCCCAGGCCGACGCCAGCCCAGGTTCGCCGCGCCCTATTGCACCCATCGCTCTTGCTCTTGCCATTGCTGGTTTGGATTGCAGCTGTCTCCCTCTTACTTGTAGTTGCTGATTTGTCGTGGTCTGCCATTGCTGTGTTCTACCAGAGATCTACGCAATTGTTCATCGCACCCGGTATACTCTTTTCACTTTTAAATATTTGTGTTCTACTGCTCTATTATCTATTATATTATCTGATTTGTCTGTCGTCTACAAAAAAATAATTGAGATTGAGTATTCCACATGCTTGAGTAGAGTACAAATCAATATTGAATCTATTACTTGCTAGGAACACTTAGGGATTTATTTATTGATTGTAGAGTTGAATTATTAATTGGGATTGTTAAACGTGATTCAGTTCTTGAAAATCCATCCAACCAATTAATTGTTTAAAAATTCCAACTTTGATCCACACCTACGTGTTGGTAAAACTAATCCATTAAGAATCTTGGAAATTCTCTATTTTAGGATTAGTTTTACATCACAAAGTAGTATGACAAAACCTGGTCCGAGGCAGATAATGCAAGGGTTGTGCCACCCGAGGTGGAGCCTTCGGATTGGCAATTCTTGTTCACTACTGAAGTTCGGCGGTTGGGCAGGTATTTACATTTCTAATCAACATTTAATGACTTCTTGATTGTATGGCTACTCTAATTCAATTTTTTCTGTAATCATTGTGGAATGTACGGAAAAGGGCAGAGGTCGGTGTTGCTAGTTGTTCGAAGTAGCTTGTGTTGCACAACGCTGATACACAGAGCTTTGTTCTCGTCCGAGAAGAAATGGTAAGCGCAATCAAATAATCAAATTGAACAGTTACAGTTATTTGTTTATAATAAAGTCATCTTACTTATATATAGGAAGAAGAAATGGGTCCTACGGAGTTCGGCGATATAAATTTTTTCGACGCCATCCATAGGTCCAAAGATGGGACGTTTGCGACCCCTGTGGCAGAGCTGATTGTGGTAATTTTTATAATGATTTTTTGATTTTGACAAAATCATGTCCAAATTGATTAAATATCTTGTATTTTGTTAATTCCCGTCCTTTTACAGGCTAACGCTAGAAAGAAGTATGATGAAATCTCTTCGGCTTCTCACTCTGACAATATGGCGGCTTCCACCGGCCTATTAACCCGGCAGCACCTTGCCTTGATTGCAGTGAGGGGAAAAGAGAGGCATGGTCATGTACGTGGCATGGGGCTAGGACCAACCCCTTCTCGGTTATTCGGCCGGCGTGCATCTACTTCTAGTGGTACTCAGGACGAGGAGATGGTAAAATTGAAGGCACAAGTGGCACTCCTGCAGGAGCAAATGTCCCAACTCATAAGGCAGCAATCTCAAGCCCCACCACCGGTAAATTCTCTAAAGTTGGTAGAGACGCAAACATGAAAATTTTGGGTTTTAATGACTACAAACACAACTCAAAATTTCTATTTCTAAAATCCAAATAAGAAAATTTTGAGTCCTAACGGCTACAGATGTGCTAATTGATCTGAACTGCATATTGGAGTTATTGCTTTTTATTTGAGTTTTAGAGAAATTATTATTGACAATGAGGAAGTAAAGAAAGTGAGGACCCACAGTAGTTTTGTCTTAAGAGTTTCTAAATGTGGACTATATTTTCCCTAGTTTACTCGAAGAGAACTTTCAATGGTAAACAAAGTTAGAATATCACCATTAGCTACAGAAATTTTTGATGCCTGTACAGTGTGTAAACATACATAATGGTGCCGGAATCTTCTGCCTGTGAATTTGTCATCAACTGTTTATAAATCTGATCAGAGAATTAGGTCCAAATAGGCCATAAAATTATGGTGCTGCTTTTCCTAAGTACTGCATCCACTCTTCAGGCACCCCTTTTCTCGTCTTCAACATTTTTACAGCAGCTGTTGTTAAGGGAATAGCAAGAATGTCAAAATCCCTAGGAGCCTGCATCAATAAAAAAAAAAATTGAATCTTTAATCTAATTAGAAGTTCAATTTGCTACGGTTAGCATTCACATGAGCATTTGAACTTTTAGTACACAGGAACCTTTGGAGTCTTGATCAGCTTCATATTTGCTTCTTCAATTGTTTTTTGACCTTTTCTTGAGTTGCATAAATGTCTTACTTGACTGCATAATTACAATTTTGGAAGTTCCAACATCCCTAAGGTATACATTTAAAAATTTGCTCCCTGTTCAATTTAATCAAGGATTTGTTACACGACTTTTGTTCTGTTTTCGTCATGGTTTGAATTAAATACTTGAATTTTTATTTTTCATCTGCTTGCATAGGCTGGAAAAACTAAATGAGATGTTTATATGATATAGATTGCTAGGCAGCTCAAGGATCTGTTTGATAGATGCCTCTGCATGCGGCGTTCAAGTTGATCATGTGATCTGAGTTGTATTAAAAGTAAAAATATAAGTTCCACAACCCTAACCACAACTATGGACAATTTGCGTAGTGTCAGCGACATTTCACATGGTATCAGATATCTGGGTTCAATTCTCACTTTGCATATACTGTAGTAGAGGAGAGGGGGGTTGACACAAAGCCTGGTTTAGGCCCCCAAAATGGGGCCACAATCTATGAGAAAGTATCCTGCACCTTGGGTCACAAGATGCATATGAACCAGTTGCTGTTTACACCAAGCAACTGGTTAATGACATTAAACCAACTCTCCTTAAGTTTTATTTCAAAAAAACTCTCCTTAAGTTATACAAGAAAGTATGCCAAAGGAAGTTCCTACACTAAAAGCAGATGACTTATCAAGATCATAAATTTTGCTGCAACATTACTGAAGTCTCTTGAATTTGTCTGCCTTGTGAAGGCTTTCTTAATTAAATTAGCCTTCTATCTTGTAAAAGAAAATGAAAGAACTGATAAAAATAAAACTTCCACGTAGCATTATATCATTTATATGTGTGAATAACAACTCATTGGATAATTATCTCGAATTAGGCAACACGAAATTTTTTGCTAGGAGAATGAACAGCTTAAAAGCTCTTCCCTCTTGTGTTCATGGTAAATGAGTAGATTTGTGAACTGATTATTTCTTTTTGGTCATATCCTTCTCACATATGAGGCTTTTATATTGCAGTACCAAATTTATTTATAGTTTCTACTCCTTGTAATATAGTGGTCCTTGGCTATGACCTAAATGGTGTTAGTTACTTTCTATAGTCCCCTACTGTAATTTGTTTCTCTTCATCAGTTCGAAGCCTCTCTTTCCCTTGCATTTGGACCACTGTCAACTTATTGTCGATACTGAGTTATTCTCTCCTTCATGAATCAGTGGCCTATGTCGTGTCAATGTGATGTTGACAAATATGGTATCGGAGCGCTCTCTAGTATGAGATTAATTTCTACCACATAGGTTGGTTCTGTTTGTGCATCCTTTCTCCATCTCTTGATTCGACTGTACCTTCATGGAAGAGCATTAGATGCCTAATTGGAAGTGATCAGGTATAGCTTAAGTTGGTTCATTCGTTCCAGCTAAAGATGCAAAACCTCTTAAACCATCTGTCGAAAACTACTAATTAAGGGAAAGAAAAGGACACTAACATATGTGCTTGCAACACCCACCATTCGACTAGATCCCCTGCCCACTAAAAATTTGATGCTGATTAACTTCTCTGTAGTTGGCTATCTTTATCAGATATATCCATGCATTTCTGGTATAGTTTAGATTTTTATAGTAAACTAGGGAAAATATAGTTAAGGAGATTTGATTATTTGAGTAAACTTAAGGATATCAGATATATCCATGAAATAAAACTTAAGGAGATTTATTTCATGGATATATCTGATATCCTTAAGTTTTATTTCACGGATATCAGATATATCCATGAAGTAAAACTTAAGGAGATTTGATTATTTGAGTAAACTAGGGAAATTAAATATAGTTAATGTCTTTGTTAAGAGTTTCTAAATGTAGACTATATTTTCCCTGTGTCCTACTATTTTATTCTAGTTATAATATTCTGGAGTATGAATGAATATTTATTAATTATTGTTTTTTTTTTCCGCACAGAGCGGCCATATCAATCCTTCAAATGTGAGTCGTGCAGATCAAGGAAATTCAAATGATGAGAATTGAAGCGACTCGAGGGGTATGCAGTAGTGGTCGGAGTCTAGATGTTTTTATTGTATTTGTTGTTGTTTTAAGTACTGTATGTGATATTTGAATGTTAAGTAATGTATGTGTTAAGTATGACTGTGGTGAATTTGAATAATTAATGGAATGTATGACACTTTATTATTCTTAAGAGTAATGCTTCAGCCACTACCAATTTCACTACCATTCTCTTCACTACCTTAGGTGGCATACTCCTATTGGAGAGTTCTCCCACCTACTCTATCTTCCTCTACTTATTAGAGTGTGCCACCTAAGATAGTGAAGAGAAATGTAGTGAAATTGGTAGTGGCTCTAGCATTACTCTATTCTTAATTCTTGTGTTGTGAATTGCGCATTAATATGCCTGAAATTGGTTGAATTATTTATAAATTAGTTTACAGGTAATTGAAATGATATTGAATTGAATTGTACTGTATTTTTGCTGTTTTGTTTATAATTGGCTGGAAGAAATTAAAAGAACATACACCGGCGTTTCAAAAAACGCCGGTCTATCCAATTCACAAATTGAAAATTTCGATAGAGCGGCGTGTGATAAACGCCGGTGTAAGCATAAGCGGAAATGGCAATAAGATACACTGGCATTTTTAAAATGCCGGTGTATCTGTATAGTTATTTGAGACGCACGATATAGCGGCGGTTATAAAACGTCTGTGAATATATTTAAGTGAAAAATAAGGGCATTTAGAAATACCGTTACACCGGCATTTTATGACCGCCGGTGTATATTAAAGCAATACCGGCGGTCATTGAAAATGCCGGTGTATACCACTTCTATTCTACGACGCTCGCTTCAGCGGTATTTGCACTGGCGTTTTCATAAACGCCGGTGATATATTCCCCGGCGTTTTTAAACGCCGGTGAAGATTAGAATAAACGCAGATAAATACATTGTGTGTTGTAGTAAGATGCAAGTGTAGGTCAGATTAACATTACTATTAGATGCAAGTGTTAGTTTGGTTCACTAATAAAAAAAATTTGTTGGTGAGTAAGAGGCAGGATGTTTGATTTCCGCTTCCCAAAAAAAAAAAAAAAAAACTTCAATTAGTATATCTCTATCATCTATTATCTATTGCTACTCTAAAAAGCACAAGTTTGAATGATCCAATGACCATAATTTAATTTTTTCCCGTCTGTCAATAGAATATCCTAACCTTTCAATTTATGATAATTCCAATCATTAATCTAACTAATAATCTGCAGGTGTGATGTACGTTCTAATTATTTTTTTATTTTTATATTGTAAATAATAAGACGTAATCTGGCCTCGAACCTAAGACGACTCTTTACTCGTCACATATACAAAAGAAACTCGATTTCCCGGCATCTTTTTACGTCTTTACCGGCATTTTTTTACGCCGGTGAAACTTTCACCGGCGTTTATAATAGCGCCAGGTCCAAATGCCGCCGAAGCGAGTGTCGCGGAAAGGAAGGGGTCTACACCGGCGGTTTTAGTGGACGCTGGTAAATGTGATATATACACCGGCGGCCAGAAAACGCCGGTGTATGGGGGCCTCTGAGTGCCGTTCTTTTACCCCCAATATACATTCACCGGCGGCTATAAACCACCGGTGTTCATCAATTCACCGGCGTTTATAGAAACGCCGGTGTAGAGTGAACGTATACCGGCGGTCCGTGACCGCCGGTGTATGTGCGTTTATGAGTGTCCGCTTTTCCCTACTTACAAGCACCGGCGTGATCAAAAACTCCGGTGAACCAAACTACACCGGCGTTTTATAAAACGCCGGTGTTTCTTTTTACCGTTACAGCTGACGACATACACCGGCGTCTAGCGGCATACACCGGCGTTTGTGTGAACGCCGATATATCGCACACTGCAACTAATTCAATAGATAAACTGGCGTTTTATAAAACGCCGGTCTAGCTATGCCCGTTTGTATTCCTTTCTCCGGTTTTCCGTTCGATTTCAATTCACAGTTTCTTTTACAAAACCTGTAAACTAATTCACAACTGATTCAACCAATTTTGTTGCATATTAATGCGCAAATCACAACCAAACACAAGAATAATAAAGTTTAACACGTGTCATATCCCAAATATCTCAACAAACTAATTAACAGTGTCATAATCACAACCAAATTCACCGCAAAATTAACAGTCATAATTAACGAATTAATATACCGACGAACAACCCAAATATCTCAGGTCTGACAAATATCCCAAATTAACAGTCTGACATAACTCTCATAAAAAAAAACAGTTTGACATAACAGCAAGGAGGACATAAGAACAATCATACAGCAAGGACACAAGAACAGCAAGGAGGACCACTGATTCATACTCCTCGAGGAGCTTCAGTTCTGATCATCAGAATTTTCTTCATCTGGGCGACTGCTCTGTGAAAAAAAAAAAAATAGTTTAATTTAACAGTAGACCACAATACAGAATATACATATTTTTTGAACTTGCAAAAAAATCTAACTGTATCTTAAATTATAAGATCAAAGTGCCAATTGCAAATGGAATTGTTGATGATATATAGAGAGGTAAAATAATTACATTGCAATGCTAAAAATCCGATACTTAATTTTGTTTTTTAAATATATCTAAAATAACAAAACAAATGAAAATTCAGTATCTAACTTGAAAACTCTATATTCTCCTTTGATTGGGAATATCCACTACCTAAAACAGTAAAACAAATGAAAATTCAGTATCTAAGCATGTCTTTCATGGATTGTTCAGATAATCCATGAAACTGTCATCGTGGACGGAAACCAAAATAAGAAAAATAAGAAAAATAAGATAGGGCTCATATCAAGTGTATTTTTAGGGAACTGTCATCGTGGAAGGAAACCAAATATAGAAGCCAGAAATGGAAACAGAAAGAAGAATGGTAGAGACTTTGGATACACCAGGCTAACATAGCGGCATTTTCCTCATCTCTCTCATCCCTTGTTTCCCTTCAGCACACGAACACAAAGAGACATCAGCAACAACAGCAAGAGCGACAAGAACAACAATAATAATAAATTATTATGAACAAGATGTCTCTATATGGGTTTCCAGATCTCCACTCGAGCCCTCTCGTTCTAATCACAGCCCAACTAAGAACATAGACAACAGCCACTGAACAATCCAATCACAGCCCAATCAAAATTTGCCATCCTGAATCTTAATGAAATAAGCTTCATTAGCAGTAAAAGAAGATGGGGATGCTAGCAGCATACTCAGTTTGGAAGTGAACCCATTTTTGGTTAAAAAATCATGCCAAAGATGGCAAACAGGTTACTTTAACAGTACCTTGAAATGAAAATTTCCATTATCTGAGCTTATATGTTGCTCCACTAATTCTTGTGCCCAACTAAATCTAAAACCCAATTGTTGTGCATATCCGGAGGATTTTGGCATACGTACCTATAGAATCCTCAGTTCACAGTGAACCCATTTAATATAAAAAACACATGCCAAGAAGACAATCAGATGCATGAAATCAGCTTCATTAACAGTGAAAGAAGATGAGGCCTATGCTAGCAGCATACTCAGTTTGGTAGTGAACCCATTTTTGGTTAAAAAATCATGCCAATTATTTAGCAAACAGGTTACTTTA
Source organism: Hemerocallis citrina (assembly GCA_017893485.1). NCBI lineage: Eukaryota > Viridiplantae > Streptophyta > Magnoliopsida > Asparagales > Asphodelaceae > Hemerocallis > Hemerocallis citrina. The sequence goes on from CM030363.1 coordinate 165,448,769, forward strand.
ACAGTACCTTAAAATGAAAATTTCCATTATCTGAGCTTATATGTTGCTCTACCAATTCTTTAGCCCAACTAAATCTAAAACCCAATTGTTGTGCATATCCGGAGGATTTTGGCATACAACTATACCATCCTCAGTTCACAGTGAACCCATTTAATATCAAAAAAACATGCCAAGAAGACAATCAGATGCATGAAATCAGCTTCATTAACAGTGAAAGAAGATGAGACCTATGCTAGCAGCATACTCAGTTTGGAAGTGAACCCATTTTTGGTTAAAAAATCATGCCAAAGAGGGCAATCTGCAAGTTACTTTAACAGTACCTTAAAATGAAAATTTCCATTATCTGAGCATATATGTTGTTCTATCAATTCTTTAGCCCAACTAAATCTAAAACCCAATTGTTGTGCATATCCGGAGGATTTTGGCATACGTAGCTATAGCAGCCTCAGTTCACAGTAAACCCATTTAATATCAAAAAAACATGCCAAGAAGACAATTAGATGCATGAAATCAGCTTCATTAACAGTGAAAGAAGATGAGGCCTATGCTAGCAGCATACTCAGTTTGGAAGTGAACCCATTTCTGGTTAAAAAATCATGCCAAAGATGGCAATCAGGTTACTTTAACAGTACCTTAAAATGAAAATTTCCATTATCTGAGCATATATGTTGCTCTATCAATTCTTTAGCCCAACTAAATCTAAAACCCAATTGTTGTGCATATCCGGAGGATTTTGGCATACAGCTATAGCATCCTCAGTTCACAGTGAACCCATTTAATATCAAAAAACCATGCCAAGAAGACAATCAGATGCATGAAATAAGCTTCATTAACAGTAAAAGAAGATGAAAATTCTAGCAGCATACTTAGTTTGGAAGTGAACCCATTTTTGGTTAAAAAATCATGCCAAAGATGACAATCAGATGCATGGAATAAGCTTCTTTAACAGTAAAAGAAGATGAAAATTCTAGCAGCATACTTAGTTTGGAAGTGAACCAAGTTTTGGTTAAAAAATCATGCCAAAGAGGGCAATCTGCAGGTTACTTTAACAGTATCTTGAAATGAAAATTTCCATTATCTGAGCATATATGTTGCTCTACTAATTCTTTAGCCCAACTAAATCTAAAACCCAATTGTTCAGCATATCTGGAGGATTTTGGCATACGTAGCTATAGCATCCTCAGTTCACAGTGAACCCATTTTGGTTAAAAAATCATGCCAAGATGACAATCAGATGCATGGAATAAGCTTCTTTAACAGTAAAAGAAGATGAAAATTCTAGCAGCACACTTAGTTTGGAAGTGAACCCATTTTTGGTTAAAAAATCATGCCAAAGAGGGCAATCTGCAGGTTACTTTAACAGTATCTTGAAATGAAAATTTTCATTATCTGAGCATATATGTTGCTCTACTAATTCTTCAGCCCAACTAAATCTAAAACCCAATTGTTGTGCATATCCGGACCATCTTGGCATACGTAGCTATAGCATCCTCAGTTCACAGTGAACCCATTTTATATCAAAAAACATGCCAAGAACATGCCAAGATGAAAATAAGCTTCATTAACAGTAAAAGAAGATGAAAATTCTAGCAGCATACTTAGTTTGGAAGTGAACCCATTTTTTGTTAAAAAATCATGCTAAAGATGGCAAACAGGTTACTTTAACAGTATCTTGAAATGAAAATTTCCATTATCTGAGCATATATGTTGCTCTACTAATTCTTTAGCCCAACTAAATCTAAAACCCAATTGTTGTGCATATCCGGACCATTTTGGCATACGTAGCTATAGCATCCTCAGTTCACAGTGAACCCATTTTATATCAAAAAAACATGCCAAGAAGACAATCAGATGCATGAAATCAGCTTCATTAACAGTAAAAGAACATGAAAATTTCCAGTACCTAAGCATGTATTTTTCTATTAATTCTTCATCCAAACTTAACCATTCGTGTTAAGGAAATCAAGATTCATCTATCAGAAAAAACATGCTAAGTTTCAAAAATAAGGGAAATCAAGAGATGATACAGAAGAGAGAGAGAGAGAGCGGGGCGACGAGCGCGGGGGAAAGGAGATAGAGAGAGAGCGGGGCGACGAGCGCGGGGGGGAGGAGATAGAGAGAGAGCGGGGCGACACGGTCGTTTTCGATCGCCGATTCACCTCCAAATCGGAATAGGGAGGAGGGAAATCGAAAATGGCGAAGGGAAGAAGGGACGATGACGAAAGGTCGGAGGCTGTCGAAGAGGACGAAGCGGCGGAGGCAAACGCGCGGGAAGTAGAGCGAGGAAGGAGGGAAAACGAAGCGCCCCATTTTTTTTTATTTTTTTGGGGTTTGGGAAAATGGCGAGCGAAAGGTTAGGGTAGATGGGATTTATCGCAACTTTTCACCGGCGTTTTAATTAGACACGCCGATGAATAATACACTTCACCGGCGTTTTTAAATAAAACGCCGGTGAATACGCGGATTCACCGGCGTTTTAATTCGACCGCCGGTGTATAACCATCCCATCTGGCGCCCCATTCCTGTTCGCTACCTACCCCGGCGCTACTAGCAAAACGCCGGGGAATATTCGCCGGTAAATCGAGTATCTTTTGTAGTGATACTCTTTACAAATTATCCCCAGTGGCGCAAACTTTTATTTTATATGAGTGACACTTTTGTAAATAATTATGTCGTAAATAAATCTGAACTTTGATGGTATTATGGTGACTAACAGCAGTTGAATAAATGAATGGTTAATATAACTTTCACTTAAAAATAAATGATTGAGATTAAATTGTGGAATGAATGTCTGCAAATTATAGGTTGTCTACGAATGACAACCCCAACTCTCCCATTATAATATTACTAGTAGTTTACACGTGCGATGCACGTTTTTATAAATATAGTTTTTTAAAATAAAAATTTAGAGGTAGTCTTGATTTGAACCTAGACCTCCTTTATAATAGTTATGCACGTGCATTGCACGGGTTGGTAGAATGACAAAACATTTACAAATGACACTAAGGCCTTCTCCCATTATAATATTAGAGATAGACGGTCAAACTTAAATGTATGTTGTAAATCGATTAGTTTTAAAATCAATACATATGTTTTCTTTACAAAACAACAACTACAACAACAACAACAATGAAGTTTTTTCACAATTAGTTAAGATCGGCTAAATGAATTTTGGTTTTCCATTCTACTCCATTTAGTGCAATATCTTCTGAAAGTCCACGAGCTATCATATCTACTATAAACCATAATAAAACCTTTTAATATGCTTCCATAAAAGAAAAGGTCCAAGATCCATTAAAAAGTAAAATGTTAATTCCTCTGCCGTAATTATCAAACCAAATCTGTATTTAATGGATGGAAAATTTTCAAATATGTAAAGAATAGAAAAGGAAAAGAAAAATGTATAAAAAGGTGTTACCGCCGATTCTGGTGTGGGGGTAAACAGATGAGATTTATGAGTTCGCGAAAAAACCTGAATAGCGGATCCAAGCCTGCTGATTCCTGCCGCTCACCTGCAAGGAAGTGCGATACACCGGGGTTGATTCCGGCGATGCACCCTCCGACGCTCTTGTCAGTAACCAGTGATGATTAAGAAAGAGCTTAAGTTGGAAAAAGAGTGATTACCTGGTCACAGTGGTAGGTAGGAGGTATTTATAGTCGCCATGGGAGTCTAATCAGGGACCTGATTTCCTGTGAAACCGTTAGGAGTAAAATCCTCGTAATTAGTTTAAAAAACTGATCCCTGATTCCCAGTGAGAGGATAACTGCAAATCAGGCCCGTTGATTTAGTCAAATCAGTGACCCTGATCTTCTCTTGCTGGTCTGGGTTCGTCTTGGGTCGGGACCCGTACCTAGCTGGAGTGGATCCATTTCGCGGGTTATTGGATCTGTGAAGGGGAGATCCAGTGCCCGCTTGGGGTCCATCTATATGTGAAATTACCTTTTTACCCCTGAGCTTCAAGATTCGTTTCCAATCTGGACGGTTCCGATTTAACCCAATTTTTAGCCATATCACGAGCCCCCCACTCCTAAAGACCGAGTGTGATCAGCCTTTGAGGAGTAGATTAACTGTTTCAGTGGCTAGTGGAGTTGTATCGGAGTCCGAATGGAGGGTTTTGAATCTCGAAGGGGGTAGTGAGGTGATTTTTGAAACTGTAAGCTGTTCCGAAGCCTTGTTGAATATTCGACGGTTTTTATCTATTTTTTCGGATTATTTATTTAATTTTGCGATGTGTTAACCAGTCGTTCGGGGGCCTTAACAGTACATTCCAGGCAATAATTGCTCATTCAGGGACTCAAAAATATTCTCCTGAATTTATAATTATTTTCTAGAATTTTTAGTTAATTTTCCCGAATTTTTAGCAATTTTTTCGCAATTTTTAAATAAATAAAACGATTAAATAAATAAAAACTAATTTTTAATACCTATTTATGGCGAGGTGCAATCTGGGCCCTTGATTAGCGCCGAGCGCGATTTTCTGGGCGATCAGACGATCCACGCTCCTCGGTAGATAGTTTCTTCATATACGAGGGTCGGTTCCTCGTCTCCACGGCTCGGCTGCTCGGCTCGGTCGCTCAGAATCAGCCAAAGTACGTGGCGTGATCCTGAGCGTCCATCTCAGTGCGGATCCCCAAAAAACACTATCTTGTCGTTTAGTGGACGTGGCGAGATCTGAGCCGTCCATCATGACGAGCGCGTTTTTTGACAAGATCCAACGGTTGGGGATGGTCGGCGGGTTTTTTTCCCATATTCGAGGGTTGGTTCCTCGTCCCCTCGGTTCGGTAGGTCGGCACACGTAGCTCGGGATCAGCCGAAGTACGTGGCGTGATCCTGAGCGTCCATCTCAGCGCGGATCCCCAAAAAACACTATCTTGTCGTTTAGTGGGCGCAGCGAGATCTGAGCCGTCCATCATGACGAGCGCGCTTTTTGATAGGATCCAATGGCTGAGGATGGTCGGTAGATATTTTCTCCATATACGAGGGTCGGTCCCTCGTTCCCTCGGCTCGACAGGTCGGCACACGTAGCTCGGGATCAGCCGAAGTACGTGGCGTGATCCTGAGCGTCCATCTCAGTGCGGATCCCCAAAAAACACTATCTTGTCGTTTAGTGGACGTGGCGAGATCTGAGCCGTCCATCATGACGAGCACGTTTTTTGACAAGATTCAACGGCTGGGGATGGTCGGCGGTTTTTTTTCCCATATTCGAGGGTCGGTTCCTCGTTCCCTCGGCTCGGCAGGTCGGCACACGTAGCTCGGGATCAGCCGAAGTACGTGGCGTGATCCTAAGCGTCCATCTCAGTGCGGATCCCCAAAAAACACTATCTTGTCGTTTAGTGGACGTGGCGAGATCTGAGCCGTCCATCATGACGAGCGCGTTTTTTGACAAGATTCAACGGCTGGGGATGGTCGGCGGGTTTTTTTCCCATATTCGAGGGTCGGTTCCTCGTTCCCTCGGCTCGGCAGGTCGGCACACGTAGCTCGGGATCAGCCAAAGTACGTGGCGTGATCCTGAGCGTCCATCTCAGCGCGGATCCCCAAAAAATACTATCTTGTCGTTTAGTGGGCGCGGCAAGATCTGAGCCGTCCATCATGACGAGCACGCTTTTTGATAGGATCCAACGGCTGAGGATGGTCGGTAGATATTTTCTCCATATACGAGGGTCGGTTCCTTGTTCCCTCGGCTCGGAGGTTCGATGTCGTCAGCCGAGGCGCTGAGTTGGATGTTTTGGAGAGTCTTTGTTTTGAAGGGTCGCCACCCTCCGGCCCATTAGCTCGGTTAAGCAGGTCGGTGGCAGGCAGCTCGGAAGATACACATGGTCAAATCTAGAGCGTCCATCATTGCGTGAATAACGAGGACAGGGTTCAGATCACGAAAAAACGTTATCTTGTCGTTTTGTGGGCATGGCGCAATCTGAACCGTCCATCGAGTTTTGACACGAATTTTGGAGAGATCCGACGGTGATTTCGCCTCGGAAGGATTTTCCTCCATATACGAGGGTCGGTTCTTCGTCCCCTCTGGTCGGCGGCTCGGTGCCTTTGGCCGAGGTATGGAGTTAGACGTTTTGAAGAGACTCAGTAACTCGGCTGCTCTGCCAAGCTGTTCGATAGCTCGGCCAGGCACGCCGGTGGCCGAATCACGGACTTAGTGATTTGAGGATTCTCTGTTGTGAAACTGAGTCGTCGTGACGTTCCGCCTTGGCGCTTGGGCTTCTTAGTGGGCCTTTTAGGTTCCCAAGGCAGCCCAAACGTTGCTTTTGTGGTTATAAGTTTCTACTCCCCCACCCCCAAGCTCATTTCTCACTTTTCACTCCAAGATTTCACTTTTACTCTCTGTGCTCTCTGCTAGCGGCGATCTTTGCTCCAAGGTGGTTGCGCTAGCTGTCGCGTGGGCCAGGCGATTTCTGGCGAGCTCATTCCGACCGTGAACGTCACTTCAAGGTCAGTCTATTTGCCTTAGCTTTTTTTTATAGAGATGTCAAGAGTGAACTCGGGGAGTGAGGCCTCGTCCTCGGGCGATGGTGGCACCGAGGAGAGGAGGCAGGCGGAGATCCGAAGGAAGGGGAAGCAAGTAGCCGAGCCGTCTGTGGCCGAGGCGAGGAAGGAGAAGAAGAGGAGGAGGGTGGTGGCCCAATCTCCCGTGGTCAAGGTGATCGTGGAGAATCCGAAGCGGGCCCCTGAGATGGGCCGATACCCTTCGGTACTGTCTGGGCACGCTGGGGTTAGGCAATACGAAGGCGACCTCATGAAGAAGGCGATCTTTGGCCAATCGGAAGTTTACGAGGAACCCAACCCGGCACTGACCACCAAGGCAGATGAGATTGGGTCGGTGTTATCCAAGAGGGATCTCCTTCGGATCAGAAAGGGGTTCGCCATCCCTCCGGAGTACAAGCTAATTCTCCCCGGCACCGGGATGCGGGCGAACTCCAAGCTATCGTCGTCGGATATGTGCATGTTCGACTACGACTCTCTGAACGCTGGACTGCGTTTTCCGCTGCATCCCTTTATTTGCCAGGTCCTCGGATGGTACTGCCTCGCGCCGACCTAATTTATGCCGAACACATGGCGTCATGTGAACGCCTTCCTGCTCCAGTGCCACAATGCTGAAGTCGAGCCGGACCTGACGATCTTCCGAAGCATGTATCGGATAAATCGGATGCACAAGACCGAGCATCGGTACTATCTGGCACCGAGGAAGGGTGTTCGGATCATAGAAAACCCAGACTCAATCAAAGGCTGGAAGGAAAAGTTCTTCATATTGAGGGGGGCACCAATACTGCAAATTCCGAGCCGGTGGAAGCCCGAGGTGCCCAAGTTTGCGAGAGTCGATCCCGAACTGACTGCGGCCGAGGAGGAGATGGTGAGGAAGATCATAGCTCTCCCAATGTTGAGTTGGAGGGAGATGACGGAGGAGGTGCTGTTTGGGTCAGGCCTTAGCCCAATCGACCCGAGTACGCTCCTGACATCTCGTTTATTTTGTTTTTCTTTCAAGTCTTTAGCTCTCCTTTCTAACTCAATTTGTTTGTCGTTCGGTACAGAAGCGCCGAAGATGGACTTCAATGCCATGATGATCGATAGCGGCAAGGTGGCTGATGGTAGGAAGAGGAAGAGGCTGACCACGGCCGCCTCGTCAGGTCGGCAGCTCAAAGTTGCTCCGACTACCACTCTGCCTCCTCCGGCCACCGAGGTGCCTTCTTCGGTGGTTGTCGCCGAAGAGCCCTCGGCGCTCGTTGAATCTGCCCCGGTTGGTGGGGCCTTCGATGTCACTACGGCGTTGTCGCTCGAGGCTCCGCCGTTGACCGGTCCGGTCGAGGAGATCTTGACCGAGTAGCACAAGCAGCTGTTCGTGCCGAACTGGCGAGTGAAGAATCACGATGGATTCCTCGGAAATTCGCAGATGTCAATGCAGGTCGTCAAGCACCTGGCGACCCCGAAAGATAGAGCCGCGCTGCTGGCGGGGACAGTCGGCGACGACACCTACGAAGTGGCTCGGTCGCTCGTATCGGTAAGTTCTTGTGAATTTCTTTAAGTTTATCCCTTGGCCCCTATCTTTGTGCTCACCGTTGTTTTGTCTTCACAGGCCACCTGTCACTTCAGCCATCTCCTTGAGGCGTTCGCCGAACAGGAGAAAGAGTTGAAGGCCGCCAGTGATAAAGACAGGGTGGAAAAGGTGAAGGCGGTTCGGCAGCTCGAAGCAGAGCAGAGGCGAGCTGAGGGTTTGGAGGTCCAGGTTGCCGATCTTGTGGTCGACCTGGAGCGAGTTAAGGGGCGGCTTGCTGAGGAGTCTGCCAAAGCCGCCAAGGCTGCCGAGAATCTTGCAGTGTCAGCGAAGACTCTAGCTGAAGTGAAGGCGGAGAAAGAGGCCTTGGCAACAAAGATCAAGGCCGAGGTCGAGGCCGAGGCGAAGAAGCACATGGCCACGAACATGGAGATGTCCTACCAGAGGGCGCTCGACCATGTTCAGGACCGCGTCCCCGGCTTCGAGCGGGTTGGCTACAGGCTGTGGCCGGGGTCACCCTCAGGCGGCGAGGAGGAGGGAAGCGAAGGTGACGAGGGAGAAGGCGACGATGACGAGGAGGTGGTCGCCGACGCTTTGGTGATAGACCCCCAGGCCGAGGGGAGAAATGAGGGGCCATCTGGCAAAGCGCCTGTGGTCGAACCGGCGACGCAGGTGGACCCTTGATCTTCTCGTCTTTTTGTAATTTTTGTTTTCTTTTCCAAAAACAATGTAACGCCTTTTTGCGGACTGGCCACCGCTTTTATGATGAATGAAAAAGATTGTTTTGGCTTCGAATTTGTCTAAGTATTTATTTCGGCCATGTAGTTCTTCAATGTGGTGCTTTCCTATTTCAGATCGTCGAGCAAACTCATGTCACCGTGGCAGCTCGGCACCGTGCGGAGTTGTTTCAGCAGTCCCGTGAGGCTCGCCTTGAGGGCGAGGTTCATCTGACGATGAGAATACTGTATAATGTAGAGAAGAGAAACAGCGAGTTGTTGGCCGAGTTGCACCACCTGCGGCTAGTTGAGGCCGAACTCTCTGCGAAGGAGGAAGAATTGGCCCTGGCTTTGGCCGAGCGAGATAAATTCGCGAGGAGGGTCGAGCAGCTGCAAAGGGTAACGGTCGACAAGAGTATCGAGGTGACCCACTTGCACCGTGTCATATCCGATAGCGCCGAATATCCTGGTTCGGCGAAGCTTCCTCGGTTCAAGGTAATTGTGAGGGACGACACGTTGAAGGACAGGATCGTTGAACTGGAGGAAGAGGTTGCTCGGCTTAAACCTCAGCCTGTGAGGGCTAATGTCCGCAGCACCTCGTGTACTCGCGAAGAGAATGACCGAGGGGTTACGTTCTAGCAACTCGCGAGCCGCGCCCCCATCTTAGGTCGGACAGCAGCTGACGCCCAAAGTGGAGTAGCGGTATCTTCAAGTGGTGCTTCGGTTGGAGCGGCTGTCAGGGTCAGCGGCGAGGGGGCGTCTCGGTTCGTCGGGTTAGAGACGAGCTCGGAGGCCAAGAAGAGCCGACCCAGAGTGTCCCTGAACCGGAGCGTCCCCCTTCCACGGAGGCACTAAATGGGTCGTACTGTGTTTTGTTGTAACCTTTGGGTCTTGTAAATTTATCCAGTTATATTAATGAAATTGGAATTTGTTTGCTCGTTGTAGTGCTGTGGTTGCTTTATTCTTGGAATGAATCGTGAGAAGCGAGTGTTAGCTTCGTCGAGCGCCTTAGCCACGAAACTCATGCTTTAGCTGCGGTCCTGACTCTTGCTCGATATATACCGATGCGGCTCGGCACCTCGGCTGAGGCGTAGCTCTGTTTCGAGGCAGGAGCCACGTGGCCTGATCTGGACGGTGGATCATGATCTTGGCGCGGATCACAAGAAGGGAGGCGCGAGTTTCGAGAAAACGTTATCTTGTCGTTTTGTGGTGAAGTGGCGCGATGTGATCCGTCCATCATGGTTGGGTGCGAGTTTTGAAAAGATCTAACGGTGAAATCGGGTCGGCCGTATTTTTCTCCATATTCGAGGGTCGGTCCCTCGTCGGCTCGGCTCGGGGTATTAGGTGAGCGCGGTCGAACCGAACGCTGGACTTCGAACCACCGCTAGAGTTGCTCGACGGTTGTGGAGCAGTTCCGAACGGTGACCTTCTTCTAGCTCGCCGAGGAGCGAGCTTGCGAAGTAGGGTCGAGCCGAGTGTTGGACTCTGAACCATCGGTCGATTTGTCCAACGGTTGTGGGAGCAGTTCCAAATGGCGAACTACTCCTAGCTCGCTTAAGAGCGAGCTTGCGAAGTAGAGTCGAACCAAGTGTTGGACTCCGAACCATCGGTAGATTTCAACGGTTGTGGGAGCAGTTCCGAACGGCGATCTACTTCTGGCTCGCCTATGGGCGAACCGGCAAAGTAGGGTCGAGCCGAGTGTTGGACTCCGAACCATCGGTGATTTCAACGGTTGTGGGAGCAGTTCCGAACGGCGATCTACTTCTGGCTCGCCTACGGGCGAACCGGCGAAGTAGGGTCGAGCCGAGTGTTGGACTCCGAACCATCGGTGATTTGTTCAACGATTGTGGGAGCAATTCCGAGCGGCGAACCACTTCTAGCTCGCTTAAGGGCGAGCTGGCAAAGTAGAGTCGAGCCGGGTATTAGACTCCGAACCATTGATTGAATTAAAGAATAAAGGCGGAGAGACACAAGCAACTTTATAAATACGAAAAAGCATTCTTTATTGATAATTGACGGCGAGCCGTTTTTACATATGACAACTTAAGAGAGGAATTACAAGTTAGAGGAGAGGAATGGTTCGACACCCTGTGATACTCAGAGAGGCGCTGGGGCGCTTTCTTGGTATTTTAAAAGGTGGTCGGCATTCCAGGTCCTCGGAATCTCCCTGCCCTCGAGGTCTTCCAGACGATAAGCTCCGGGCCGAACTACCCTTGTGATCTTGTAAGGTCCTTCCCAATTCGGGGCTAGTTTGCTCTTCTGACTGGGGAAGGAGATGGCTAGTTTTCTGAGGACTAAGTCCCCCTCCTTGAGATCGGTGGGTCGAACTCTCTTGTTGTACGCCAATTCGATCCTCCTCCGGTAGTTCTGTTGGCGGATCGACGCCCTTTCTCTCAGTTCGTCCACCAGGTCTAGGTTCGCCCGGAGGTCTCTGGTGTTCTGTTCCTCGTTGTAGGCTGCGAAGCGAGGAGAAGGTATCCCGACTTCGAGAGGTATCACTGCCTCGGACCCATAGGTGAGGTTGAACGGGGACTCTCCTGTGGGGGTCCGTTTGTTGGTGCGGTAGTTCCACAGCACGTTGGGGAGTTGGTCGACCCATAAGCCTTTGGAACATTTGTCCAATCTCTTCTTGATACCAGAGAGGATCTGCCGGTTAGCGTTCTCTGCCTGGCCATTCGACTGTGGGTGGGAGACAGAGGAGAAGCGCTGTTGGATGGCAAGGTCTTCACATAGAGCTCGGAACGCGGCCCCAGTAAACTGAGTTCCGTTGTCTGTTACGAGGACACGGGGGACGCCGAATCGGCAGATGACGTTCTTCCAGAAGAATTGAAGCACCTTGTTCTCGGTGATAGTGGCAAGGGGCTCGGCCTTAATCCACTTCGAGAAGTAGTCGATGGCTACGACCAAGAACATGAACTGGCCCGGAGCTGGAGGGAATGGCCCTAGTAAATCCATCCCCCACATTGCGAAGGGAATAGGACTTGATAGGGAGGCGAGGTTGGCTTGGGGGAGGCGACGAATGTTGGAATGTCTCTGACAAGAGCCACATTGCCGAACGTGTCGCTCGGCGTCTTGGAGGAGAGTCGGCCAGAAGTATCCGTAATTCAGAGCTTTCCGAGCCAAAGACCTAGACCCTGAATGTGCCCCGCCGATTCCTTCGCGGAGCTCCTGTAAGGCGTAGTCGGCCTGTTCTGGAGAAAGGCACCTCAGGTACGGTCGGTCATCAATCTGCGAGAAGGAGCGCTTGTACAAGATCCCCTCGATCAGGACGTACCGCTCGGCCCTGGTTCTTACTCGGCGTGCTTCCTTGGGGTCCTCGGGGAGGAGTCCGTCCCTTAAAAATTCCACTAACGGCTTCATCCAATTATCTTGCAGTAGGACCGGCATTGACTCCACAGAGTCGAGGGTCTCGTCTTCTATGCTCGGTTTCAAGAGGACCTCGATCAAGATGGTCTGCTCGAGACCTTGGAGGGAGGATGAGGCCAATTTGGAGAGGGCGTCGGCTTGTGAATTCTCTTCTCGAGGGACTCGTTGGATGAGTGCCTCTTCGAACCGGGCCATGAGGGTTCGGACTTTGGCGAGGTACTTCGCCATCCGTTCGTCTCGTGCCTCGTAATCGCCCAAGACTTGGTTCACAACCAGCTGAGAGTCACTATGAATTCGGAGGCGCTGCGCCCCGACACTTCGGGCAAGTCCGAGGCCCGCGATTAGTGCCTCATACTCTGCTTCGTTGTTTGAGGCCTTGAAATTCATGCGGAGGGCATACTGGAGGACGAAGTCATCTGGGCCCGTCAGGATGATACCGGTGCCGCTTCCCTCATTGCAGGAGGAACCATCCACAAAAACTGTCCAAATAGGGGGTCCGTTCGGGACATGGCTGACCTCAGGAATAGTGGTCTCGACGATGAAGTCCGCGAGGGCTTGAGCTTTGATCGCAGTCCGAGGCTGGTAGGAGATGTCATGTTGACTCAGCTCGATGGACCATTTCATAAGCCGGCCTGAGGTCTTCGGCTTGTCGAGGACCTGCTTCAGCGGTTGGTCGGTGAGGACCACAACCGAGTGAGACTGAAAGTATGGACGGAGCTTCCTTACCGCCATAACCAGGGCGTAGGCCATCTTTTCTACCTTCGGGTAGCGGAGCTCGGCGTCCCGAAGCACCTTGCTCACATAGTAAATGGGCCTCTGAGCCCGGTCCTCTTCCCTCACCAAGACGGCACTTAAGGTTTGCTCGGAAGCAGCTAAGTAGATGAAGAGGGTTTTCCCTGGAACGGGCTTGTTGAGCAGGGGAGGATTGACCAAGTAGGCTTTCAACTGGTTGAACGATTCCTGTTGCAGTTCGCCCCACTCGAAACCCTTGGCCCCTCTGAGAGCCTTGAAGAAGGGGAGGCACTTTTCCCCAGACTTTGAAAGGAATCGCCCAATAGCAGCGAGGCGACCCGTAAGCCTCTGCACTTCCTTGACGTTCCGGGGCAGGGCCATGTCCAGTATGGCCTTAATTTTTTCAGGATTTGCTTCGATCCCTCGTTGGCTGACCATAAAGCCGAGAAACTTTCCTGACGAGACCCCGAACGCACACTTGTTCGGATTAAGCCTCATGTTGTGCCTTCTCAGTACGCCGAATGCCTCCTGGAGGTCGGCCACGTGGTCGGTACCTCGGACGCTCTTCATGAGCATGTCGTCGACGTATACTTCCATGTTGCGGCCTATCTGGCTTTGGAAGACTTTATTGACGAGGCGCTGGTAGGTGGCTCCAACATTCTTCAATCCGAACGGCATAACTCTATAATAGTAGAGACCCTGGTCGGTGATGAAGGAAGTCTTCGGAATGTCCGGGGGGAACATTCGGATCTGGTTATAGCCGGAGAAGGAGTCCATAAAGCTGAGGAGCTCATGGCCCGAGGTGGCATCAATGAGGGTGTCGATATTCGGGAGAGGGAACGGATCCTTCGGACATGCCTTATTCAATTCTGTGAAGTCGATGCATATCCTCCAGGAACCATTGGACTTCTTAACCATGACGACATTGGAGAGCCACTCGGGGTAGTTCACCTCCTGTATGAAACGAGCTTTTAGGAGCTTGTCCACCTCCTCCTTGATGGCTTGTTGTCGCTCGGGAGCGAATTTACGCCTCTTCTGCTGAACCGGTCTGCACCCCGGTTCGAAGCTGAGGCGGTGCACTAGAAGCTCCTCGGAAATCCCGGGCATCTCCACGGCGGACCAAGCAAATAGGTCGCGGTTCTCCCGGCTGCACTGCACCAAGTCGGAACATAGGGCAGTCGGCAAGGACTTGCTGATGAGGAACTTTCGACTCGGGTCCTCGTCCGAGAAGAGCACTTCTTCCAATTCGTCCGTCGGCTCGGACGTGGGTCGGACGTTCGGCTCGGGGATCTCTAAAGTCTCGAGGGAGAGCACCGGTCCCCCAGTGGAAGTCATATAGCACTTCCGAGCCGTCTCTTGGCTGCCCCTGACTTCTCCCACTCCCGCCCGGGTGGGGAACTTCATCTTGAGGTGGTACGCCGAAGGAATGGCTTCCAGGGCAGCTAGGCCAGGTCGGCCCAAGATGACATTGTATGCTGCCAGGACATCGACGACCATAAAGTCCATCGGCTCTGTCCGGGTGGTAGGGGTCTTCCCAGCAGTTACGTCCAGGGTGATAACCCCTTCAACAGTTACTGGTACCCCCATGAACCCGTGGAGCGTGTAGCCGGCCGGTTTGAGGCAATCCCGGGATAGTTGCAGCCCTCGGAAGGCCGAGAGGAAGAGGATGTTCACGAAACTTCCGTTGTCTACTAGGATCCTCTGCACTTTGAAGTTCGCCATGCGGAGGTTGATAACAGGTGCGTCGCAGTGGGGATTCCGGACCCCCTCGAGGTCTTCATCAGAGAAAGTTACTGGGACGCCGAGGCCTTTGGGGGGAGGGGCACCGTGAACTGAGTTGACCTCTCGGACGAAGGCCTTCCGAGAGGAGTTGGAAGAGCCCCCCATTGGGCCCCCGTGGATAAGGTGCAGAACACGTTCCTCCTCGAACTCGGGGGTTTCATCTCGTCGCTCGGAGCGCTTGTTAGCCCCCCGAGGCGCAGGAGTGGTGCGATCTCCCCGATCGTTTGCCTTCACAAACTTGGCCAACTGTCCCCTCTGGATGAGGGCCTCTATTTCGTTCTTCAGTGCCCGGCAATCGTTGGTGTCGTGGCCATGATCCCGGTGGTAACAGCACCACTTCTCTTTGTTCCTCCTCTTGGCCGGGGTGTTCATCCTCGGAGTGGGAGGTATAACTCCCTCTTTCTCGACTTCCATCAGGATGGTGGAGACGTTGGTAGTGAGGGGGGTAAATTTCTCGAACCTGGGAGGAGGACGGCGCTGACCGCTATTACCCTTCTGTAGCTTCTTGGCCCCTTCCTCTTCCGTTGTCTTTCTCTTCGACCCGAAAGCAGATCCTCCGAAGCCCGGGAAGCACTCGGCTTCCTCAGCCCGAATATACTTCTCGCATCTAAGGAGAAGGTCGGCGAAGTTGTGCGGGGGCTTTTTGGCGAAGGACGACCGAAGATTAGAGTTGAGGACGTTGGACTGGAATGCGACAGTCGCCACAGACTGGTTGAGGGAGGCAATGGACCGGACCTCCGCAGTAAATCTCCTCACATAGTCCCTCAACTTCTCTTCCCTCTCCTGTCGGAGGTGGAGTAGAGAGAGGCTGGTCTTCTCAGTTCGTCTGCTGCTCACAAAGTGTGTTATGAAGTGGGTTTCGAACTGCTCAAAAGAGAAGATGGAAGAGGGAGCGAGTCGGGAGTACCATTCCCGCGCAGAACCCTTGAGAGTGGCGGGGAAGGTTTTGCAAAGCATGGCGTCGGAAGCTTGGTGGATTAGCATCAATGTCTTGAAGCTCTCGATATGATCAACAGGGTCCGACTCCCCTGAGTACGCTTCAAACTGCGGAGGCTTGAAACCCCTCGGGATGGGAGCCTCCATGATAGTCCGAGAGAAGGGGGGTCTGCTGGGGCGGACGGTTCTTCCTCTCGACTCCTCTTCTCTGTCCATTCGACCGATGCGCCTCTCCATATCGTGGAGACGACGGTAGAGGGCATCATCCCTCCGGTGGTAGTCAAACGATCCCCTGGACTCGTCTTCATAGGAAGGGGAGCGGGGACTACAGTGTCGATAGTCCTGGGATCGGTGAGGACTATGAGGGTGTTGCTGGTGACTAGGAGCCGGGGGAGGACTTATGGATCGTGGCGAGGACTTAGGACCCGTGGGGGGGTGTTGGAACCCTCTGGGCATTATTGTTGTTGTGGCGAAGATTGAGGGCTTGCAACACCGTTGCCTGGAATTGTTGGAACTCGGCACGAGTGATGGGTGCCTCATTGTTCCTCGGATGGTGCCGACCAGCAGGGGAAAGTGGCCTCCTCCTACGACGCTCGGGAGATTCTCCCTGTCTTCTTCGGTCCGGAGACCTCCTGCCATCTCGGCGATGAGGAGATCGCTCGCCTTGATGTTGGCGGGAGGCTCCCTCTTGGGCCCGTTTCTCATCTAGGCGGTTGCGAAGGTCCTCATCCTTCTGCCGATTTAGAACGGTGTTCCGGAGGTCGGAAGCTCGCGGATTATGGGAGGCCATAGAATCCGAGGAGGCGTTGTGTACTGAGACATGGTCTGGGTGGAGAGGTTGCTTCTGCCTCCGCTGGTTCTGACCAGTGGGACCATTAGGGGGTTGTTGATTCAGAAGAGGGGGCTGGCCCTGTTGGAAATGGTCTTGGACCGGGGGAGGAAGTTGTTCGGGCTGCGGAGCAGGAAGTACGGGGACTTCCTCTTGTTGATCGGTGGGGTTGGGTCCACGGTTGGACCCCCTGGACTTGACCTTTCTGGGAGGCATGGCTGGAGAAGAGCTAGTCGACGGGAAGAGGAGAGGCTGCTATTCGTATGGTTTCCCACAGATGGCGCCAATCTGTTACCGCTGATTCTGGTGTGGGGGTAAACAGATGAGATTTGTGAGTTCGCGGAAAAACCTGAATAGCGGATCCAAGCCTGCTGATTCCTGCCGCTCACCTGCAAGGAAGTGCGATACACTGGGGTTGATTCCGGCGACGCACCCTCCGACGCTTTTGTCAGTAACCAGTGATGAATAAGAAAGAGCTTAAGTTGGAAAAAGAGTGATTACCTGGTCACAGTGGTAGGTAGGAGGTATTTATAGTCGCCATGGGAGTCTAATCAGGGACCTGATTTCCTGTGAAACCGTTAGGAGTAAAATCCTCGTAATTAGTTTAGGAAACTGATCCCTGATTCCCGGTGAGAGGATAACTGCAAATCATGCCCGTTGATTTAGTCAAATCAGTGACCCTGATCTCCTCTTGCTGGTCTGGGTTCGTCTTGGGTCAGGACCCGTACCCAGCTGGAGTGGATCCGTTTCGTGGGTTATTGGATCTGTGAAGGGGAGATCCAGTGCCCGCTTGGGGTCCATCTATATGCGAAATTACCTTTTTACCCCTGAGCTTCAAGATTCGTTCCCAATCTGGACGGTTCCGATTTAACCCCATTTTTAGCCATATCAAAAGGCATCCAGAATTTTCTACAATCATGCACCAAAAAGAGAAAGTAAGAAGTACTTAATTAAAGGAAAAGTAAATTAATTAAATATTAGAATTTTACAAGGATAGTATGGAAATTAGCCTTAAAATCAGATTTGAGAAAAATCATATTTTATCTTATTATTATTTTTTCTACTACGTACTTCTTTATATATACATTACATTTTTAGAGAATGGGTACAATAAATTGAGGAGAAGATTAAGGAGATGAGAGATTTGAGGGAATCTGTTTTCTAATTTATAGGAAGCAGAATATATAGATTTATTCTTATTATATTTCAACACTCCCCCTCAAGTTGATGCATAGATATTGAACATGCCCAACTTGTCCACAAATTTCAAGAAGAGCTGATTCGAAACTGCCTTGCTAAAAATATTCGCGAGTTGATCTTCTGACTTTACCTTAGATATCTCAATAATTTTCTCATCTAATTTCTCCTTGATGAACAATCTATCCACCTATATATGTTTTGTCCTATCATGTTGAACTGAATTAACAGCAATATTACACGCTGCTTGACTGCCACAATACACCTTAATAGGCTCATTCGGAACACACCATAAATACTGTAACAAGAGTTTCAGCAATAAAACATCAATTATACTAAATGCTACTCCACGATACTCAGCCTCTGCACTAGAGTGTGTAATGACATTTTGCTTTTTGCTTCTCCATGTAACTAAATTCTTCCAACAAAGGTAAAATATCCTGAAGTGGATTTGTCACGCCCCGCTTCCCAAAAATACGGAATGCAAGCACGTGACATTGGCTCAGCGAATGACTTGCGTCATTCATAAGCTGTTATCGATTCAACTCAACAATATAATCAAGAAAGTAATACAACCACGCATACATTAAAGGAGTAATCACATGAATAACAATACTTGGAATTTAAGCATAAAATAACCAAACATAATAACAATCCAATATCTGGAATCCACAATAACAATATTCGGGTCAAAAGCCACAATACAAGAAATAACAATGTTCAAATTATTTAAGTCCTCAAAACGAAACAATAATTATTTAGGCGGCAATGCAAATCAATCCTTTCACCATTGTTGTTCTCCTAATCCATCAGGCAATTCTCTTTGATTACCTATAAGTTGTTCATCTAAAAGAGAGAATAATATGTTCTTAGAGCAAGTCGTGGATAGCAAGTAGAGAAACAGAGAAACAATGACATTTACAGTATAACAATGAATTCAATAAATAATAAAGCCGATGGCAATGAATAATGGCAAAATGATAACGATGCAATGTGCAATAATGATGACTGATAACAATGATAATAAACGATAACAATAACGGTAAACAATAACGATAACACTGTTCAATAACGATGACAATATGCAATAACGATGTGACGAAAATTTTAAGTCTATTATTCATTTTAATCCTAACTAATGCACGTACTACTGCATCCCATAACTACAGGTTCGATGCATACAATCAATTTTATTTAGACTAAGGTGGTAGATTCTATAGGTCATGTACTCGGCACGATATAATATTAAAATGATAACACTGGCTATTGCTGCAATTTCTTGCACAATAATAATAACACTGGCTATTGCAGCAATTTCGTGCACAATAATGATAACACTGGCCATTGACGCAATTTCTTGCACAATGACGATAACGATATTTTGGGAACGAGGCACACACTTTCGAGTACAGTCACTATATTATCAACTACTCTAGTCAACCCTTAATCCCGGCTTGATTAACATTTTTTTATTAAATCAACATGCAATACTAATAGGGAACAACAGAGACAGAAATATTAATAGGGAAACGATAAGGCGATTAATAAGGGACACTAGAATGATGACAACACAACCCTAAGATCATGCAATGTACTCTATACAATTAAATGCACCAAATACAATATTATAGATTCAATTATATATTATCAAACATGGAAACTCAATTCTGGACAGTAGTAGGTTGCTGTATTAAAATTTAATTTCCCGCTGCCACAAAATAGCAAATGTGGATCTGTCAGAAGTTCTAGAAACTGGACTCCTGCCTGGTTTCAACACTTATTAAAAGTCCAAAATCCAAAAAGAGTAGCTAGGTGAATTATAGTGTTCTTTACAGGTTACAGGTTCTGGCTGGTTATTAATATTAACTAATTTCAGTTGTAAAAGCAGTAAATATTCATTTTAAAATTCAGTCAAAATAATTTTCATTACCCTAAGCATGTTGACTATCAATCTGGAAATTATCATGGTAATGTTTGATCATGAGTTCATCTATTTAATCAGGTTAACATGGTATATGCATAAATCTGGAAATAAAATGCAGCCGCGGTATAATAGTCATAACTCATGCAATATATGTTGGAATTTAAAATTTTTGGATGTTCTGGAAACTAGACAACTGGGGATAAAATTCATATTCAGAAAGTTATTGATTTTGATGACAGTATCTAGGCCGAAATAGCATGACATGTTCAGGTTGGTAATAAATTTAAGGGTCTCAATATATTTTTCGTGAATAAAATAATTAAAATGTTATGAACGATGAGTTGGGGGTCGACAATATAAATCATAGCAAGTTACATCTATGTAAATATGGTATTAAGATGTATAATATCAATAATCTTACTAATCACAATCAACCAATACACCAATATCAATCATATAACAACCAACACTAGCATACAAATTACAATAGTTGTGTAATGCCATGACATGAATTACAATAACAATCCCTATTCATATGTTCAATAATTAACTATATGAATGCATGCAAGATCTCTATAAATCAGAGGCAAAAGACGGCACGAAGTCAAGACTACTACTTGGATTCATTCGTGTAAATTCGTAGTATCCCAACGATAGACTACAATAGACGACATACGATAATCAATATAGATCTACTTGCAAAATTCAATAAACAGTCTCGAATACAATACAATACAATCCGAGGGTGAAATGACTTGCCTTAATGACGATTAGATCCGAATATAGGGAATAACGGGATTAGGATCCCGGGCAACGGCGATGATCGCGAACCAAGCAGATCTTGATGTGATGAATCATGATCAGGTGCTAATCTTGATGTGATGATCAAACAACGAGCGGGCGGCTAATCTTCGACTTGATGGTGATCAACTTGATGATCAAGATCTGATCAGACGGATCGGTGCGGATCTTGATGAGGATCAAGATCAAGATGATCAAAGAGATGATGATGATGATCACGATTGTCGATCGGACGGCTGAGATCACTTGATCACCAAAAACAGAGCAAGGGGGAGAGCTCTGCGATGGTGAAGGTGGCTGTGAACTGCGGCTACAGGGGTAGAGGGCTGGACGACAACTGGATGGCGATGGTGCTGCGGTGGTCTCCTGGGCGGAGTCTAGGAGGAGGACAGGGAGTGCGGTAAGGATACACAGGACATCGAGGAGGGAGAGGAAGTGCAGGGAACGGTGTAGCGACGAGGGTTGCGAGGGAGGCAGAGGAGCTGTCGACGAAGATGATGGGTTCGAGTGACTACGGAGGTGGCAGACTTCGGCAATGGCAGAGGAAGAAAAGGGTGGGCGACGGCTGCAGCAGTAATGGCGGTCGATGGGGAGATGGGGAGACATAGGTGCAATCGGAGGGGCGATGGTGGTGAACTGCGGTGACGACGCTCAACAGTGGAGGAGGGTCGAGCTCAGGGATGGAGGTTGCGGTGAGGAGGCGCTACGATGGACGACGGCTCGGTCGGGAAGACAACGAGGCTCGGCGAGGCAATGTTGGAGGCAGCATGGTTGCAGAGATGCAGAGGAGGGGCGAGGAGGTGCAGGCTGACACGGCCGTGACTGCAGCGAGGGGGACGACGGAAGTCGATGAGGGCGGAGATGGGAGAAGACGAAGGGTTGGGGAGGCTCTGTTTCGGTTTTAGAACAGAGGAAAGAAAGAGGAAGAGAGACACAACGTAGAGAGAGAGAGAGAGAGAGAGAGAGAGAGAGAGAGAGAGAACGGGAGGAAGGTTTAATATATTATATGTATATAATTTTGATTATAATAATGGGGAGATAGAAAGGCTGATTAATAGGGATCTCAAACAGGGGGTTACAGGATCAATTAATGAGATGATGGGGGAATCAATAACCTGATTTATTAGGGTCAAAAAGATAATGCGGTAGTTATTAATCAGTTAATAGGAGAGAATGTGGGGATTTGGATGTTAATGATTATTTGGGTTAATGGGTTTAGGATAGACTAGAATTTGGGTTTAGGATCCAATGGATATGGGTTTGGGTTTAGGTTAAAATTTAATAGGAGATGAACTTGGATTGGGCTTCAAATTAAGTAATTAAATAATACAATATAGGTCAAAATCAATGGGCTTTAACCATAATAATAATAGTAATGACATTGGGCTTTACAATAATAATAATAATAAGAAGAATCATGACAATAAAAATACTAATAATAATAACGGTAACAACATCAATAATAAGAATAACAATAATAATAATACTAATAAAAATAACAACAAATATTAATAAAAATAAGAACAATGAAAATACTAAAAATAATAATAATAATAATAATAATAATAATAATAAGCATCAAAATAGATTTTGAGATTAATAAGTTCATTAAAATCCAAACAGGAATAATATAAAATATAAATAGTTGATCAATTAAAAATAAAAAATATATCGTTATTCAAAGTGAATATAATTGTTGATTATAAAACACTTAATAAAAGATCAAAAACGAATTTAGCGCAAAATAGATTTATAACTAATCAAAATACAGAAAATATTCAGGAAATACGTATTTACGGGAACGAGGGTTAAAGGATTACCTACCAACAACAGATCATGCCCAATCGGTATCAGTATATGCATTAACCTTCAAGTGACCCTGTTTCGTTAACAAAACCCATTTCCTGGAGCAAACTTTATATATATCGGAATTCTCATCACAGTATCCATGTATTGTTCACGAGGTGCATGCATAAACTGACTTACCACACTTAACGCAGATGACAAATCAGACCGCGTATGTACAAGATACATCAGCCGTCCTACCAATCTCTGATATCTTTCCTTATCACATAGTACCTGATCAGGATCATTGCAAAGTTTCAGTCTTTCTTCTAACAGTGTATCAATAGGCTGACAAGCAGACATTTTTGTTTCCTTTAACAAATCAAGATCATACTTTCTTTGAGATAAAAATATACCCTTTTTAGAGCGAGAAACTTCAATACCAAGAAAATATCTCAAATCATTTCGAACACTTGTGACAAGTAACTTTGTAGTGTCTTTCTCTCCTCGAGATCATCTCCAGTTACTATCTATCATGCCCTACTTCCCATTATACAAAAACACGGGCACGTAACCGAGGCCCAAAGAATGATATAAGTATACCAACTCATATCTTCCATAAGTTGTACAATACCAGTAAACTCAACACAATAATAATCACAGGAACAAGAATAAAATGCAATAACCAATATAGAGATACAAGAACTTACAGAATAGCTGAAGAATATACAATGCAATAACAGTATGCTAAGATTCTTCAGTAACCCATCATCAGTACTTGTACAAACAATAACTCAAAAGAAAAGTGGAGAATATCCGTTAGAGCAAGCTTCGGGCGACAAGTAGTAGCAAGTAGTGAAGGAACTAAAGAACTATATAACAAGAACAGAAATTGGAACGATATTGGAGTCAATAAATGACAGACGATAACAAAATCAAAAGTCAATAATCAATGGTACGATGCTCAATAGAATATAGTCAATGACCAATAATTAATATCAATAAATCAATAGTCAAAAATACAGTTATCAGTGACAATGATCGGTAACATGACCAGGTATCAGGAGTCAATATCACGAATCAGTATTCAAGAATCATTCATCAGTTATCGGTGTCAATGTTCTTATGTCTATCAATCTCTTATCAGTCTATCTAATGAACGCAATCCTGCCTCCCATACTACAGGTTCGGTTGCATACAATCAAGTGAACGTTTGACTCTAGTGATGAATTCTATAGATCATGTACTTGGGACAAACATGTAGACAAGAAATAAGATCCAGTTATTCAGTAACAGTAGGGAACCACGAGATCCCTTCCGAGTACAGTCTCCTATATTATCCACTACTAGGCCTTACCCTTATCTCCCCGGCTTGTTACTATTTTATTAACAATCATTTATGAACATGTAATCACTATAATCCATGAGAACAATAGTGTTAATACAATGTCAAAAAGATATCAGGGTTGTACAATACATGAAATATACATGGTTCAATTAATTAAATATGAAAAATACTTGGTTTATAAGCAAAAACATAACCATACAGGTTCTAGACAATAGCACCTACTGGTACTCAAATTCACTTTCCTGCTGCTACGAGAATGTAATCTGATTTCGTCAGAGATTCTAGAAAGTAGACTCTCTGCCGGTTCAAACACATATTAACACGATACATGAAAGTCACAGTAACTAGGTCGATCAATTAATTTTTTACGGATTTTGTGTACAGCATCGGTTCTGGAAATTATAACATAATAGTACTAAAACAGTGGTAACTTCCAATCAATAAATCGGATCGATAATCCGTAATATGTTCTAGAAACTAGACATAGTGTGCTAAAGTTTCCGTGTACAAGGTTCTAAGTTTGAATGTCAGGAACAGGGTTGAAACTTCAGTATGAAGTCAAGAAATTAACAGGGCAGCAAGGTTAAATGTTCCATAATACAATAAATTAACATTTCAAGAATTTAATCAATAACGATGGAACGATGAGAACACTATGAATCAATAAACATGGTACGATAAATAACAACAAATCAATAATGAAATTCAACTAGATACAATATTCAATTCAATTACTACTTGCCGGATTTCAAAGAGTGTTTTCTTTAACTAGAACAATAAAAAATGAGTTCAAGAGACACTTGTCTGTTAGATGACGATTTCGAATATGAAAGAATAATGGGACGAGAGTCCCGGAGGCACCGCACAGTAGAAATACATGCAAACAACGTACACCACAAACACGTGCAATACACGTGCACCGTAAAAGCGCATGTAAATGGCAAAATCAACACATGCAACTATGTGCACAATGACACGTGCAAAACACGGAACAACAACACAATAACAACATCACAACAAACAGTAAATAACCAACAGCAAGAGCAGCACAGTAAACAGCAAACAGCCACAACAGCCAGCACAACAAACAGAAAACACGGCAGTGGTAGTGGTCAGGGTGTTGTCGAAGGGTGGCCGAAGGTGATGGAAAGAGCGGTGATAGGGCCGGGGCTTCAGGAGAGCGGTGAGTGGCTATTCGAGTTGCGGCAGCAAGAGGGGTGCGGAGTCGAGGGCATCGAGGATGATAGGCGCTCAACCAATGGAGGAGGTTGAAGGTGTCAGTTGATGACATGCGATGAGGGTGATGCGGGGGGGGGGGGGGGGGTCGCTTAAGGTGGAAGGGGGCAGGATGAAGATGAAGTTGCGGTGGCGACGCTGGCGAGCAAGGAGGAGGAGTGCTCGAGTACTGGCGATGGAGAGCTCGGTAATGGCGCTTGAGAGGGAGGTTGAAGAAGGCAGGAACAGCGACTGCGGTGAGTTGCAGGCAACGAGCGACGGTGGTGGTCGCGGATGGCAGGAGCAAGGTAGCGACTGCGAATGCCGCGGGGGAGCATCGAGGGGTATAGTCATGGAGGAGGTCGAGGATGGAGGACGGTGGTTGACTTCGGCAATGGTAGGGTGTTGGGAAGTGGTTGCTGACGACGAGGAGGGGAGCGATGAGTGGTTTTGGTGGTCGGAGGCAATGGCGGTGGAGCAGCGAGGAACGACGCTCTGGTGGTGGTTCGAGCGAGAGAGGAAGATGAAGGTGTACTAATGGTGGGGGCAGCGCTTAGTGGGGGAGATCGATAGCGGATGGTGGATGAGTGCAAGGGGTGGCAGCGATGGTCGAGGGGAAGGAGGTCGGCAATTGAGTGGCGGTGCAGTTTGGGCTTCAGGTGGAAGGAAGTAGTTGAGAGGGTCGTGCAGTGGAGGATGAGGAGGCAGTGAGGTGCGTTGAGGCGGCTTGACGGCAAAGGAGAGGTGAGAGCGGCGGTCGAAGGATGGTGAAGTTGCAGTGGCGGCGAGGTGAAGGAGGAAGTTGAGGAGTTGGGGGGGGGGGTGCTCTGTTTTTGGAACAGAGGAGAAGAAAGAGAAGAGAGAGAGGGTATGGGAGAGAGAGAGATGCAGTGGGGGGAGATTTATATAAAATAATAATAGATAATTAATAATAGGGATATAGTGTTGTAGTTAATGACATAATGGAGGAGATTGAGGAGGGGGTGTGGGCTGTTATGGAAGAGAGTAGGGACGTGAGAGGGAGTTTGTGAGATCTGGGGAGATTAGCAGATTAGGGAAAATTGAGTTAATAGGTTTAGGGTAGACTATGATTTGGGTTTTATATTGGGCTTCTAAAATTGGGCTTTTAGAAAAATAATAATAATGATAATAAAATCAAACTGGTTTGGGCTTCCAATTTTAATAAATAATAAAAATATAAGATTGGGCTTCATGTAAAACAAAATAATCAATCATAATAGTATGATAAAATGGCTTTGTGAGGTTCAAAATAATAGAATAATTTATAGAAGAAATTGAGATACAAGAATATGGAAAAAGGAAAGAGAATGCGTATACTCGGGAACGGGGGTTACACTATCATATCATCCACATATATGATTAGAGCAGTAATCTAACATTCTTTCCTTTTTAGGAACATGGTATGATATGAATTACTCTGACAATATCCGAATGTCCTCACTGGCTTTGTAAATCTCCCAAACCAAGCTCTTGGCGACTGCTTGACACCATATAATGCTTTCGTCAAATGACACACTTTATTACTATGTTGGACGGGTCTGTTTGATCCTGGCGGTAGATCCATATAAACCTCTTCTATCAATTCCCCAAGCAAAAAGACATTCTTCCCATCAAATTATTATAACGGCCAGTTAAGGTTTGCAGCAAGTGACAATAGAACTCGAACAGTATTGAACTTTGCCACAGGTGCAAATATTTCATCATAATCAATTTTATAAGTTTGGGTGTACCCTTTGGCAACTAACCTTGCCTTCGCTCTATTGAACCATCAGACTTATACTTCACCATATAAATTCATCTGCATCCTACCGGCTTCTTTCCAGCTGGCAGTTTGACTATCTCCCAAGTCTCATTCTTCTTCAAGGACTTTATCTCCTCATCCATAGCTGCTTTCCACCTTGGGTCGTCTAAGGCTTCCTGCACACTATTAGGAATAGATACAATAGATAATTAATTCACAAATGACTTATTTTCAGACAATCGGTGAGTAGACACAATATGACTCATTGGATACTTAACATTACTTGTGGGATAAGGCTCATAAGTAGATTTTGGGATACCTCTAGTAGTACGATTCTGGAGTTCGCTTCTTTGAGCTTCGGACATCGACGACGATTGGTTTTGGGTTCTAACGGTCCTGGTGGTGGAGATGACGCTAGCGATGACATAAATCCTGACGGCTCATGTTCGAGGAGGTCAGCACCGATTGCAGTTCCTTGTGGAGGCCTTCTCCCATTGATTGCAGTTCCTCGTGGAGGTCTTCTTTCTGAACCAAATCTTCATCCGAGTGATCATCACTACTTACCTCCACATTATCATCATTCGAGTGATCGTCACTACTTACACTAACATTTTCACCCCTTGTATCCAATTGTTCACTCTGAAAGGTAGCCACTACATCATACGCAAGAGTCTAAACTTCACTTCGGCACTCCCCCTGAAGTTCAACCTCAGAGGAAAAATACATCTCATTTTCATGGAACACAACATCCATTGTCACAAACATCCTTTGAGTTGTTGAGTGATAACAACGATACCCTTTATTATTCTTTACATATCCCACGAAAACACATCACACAACTCGAGGAGTTAACTTATTTTGCTCGTGTTGATGAAGGTGAATAAATGCGACACCCAAACACACGAGGTGGAAAGTTGACAATTGTTGGTGCATTCACGACTTCAGTTAATGCTTGAAATTGCGTGATGAAATTTATGATACTAGAGGGAACTCGGTTGATTAAGTATGCAGAAGAAGTAATAGGTTTCCCCTAATACATGAGTGGCATGTTTCCATGAATAAGGGAGCACGGACTACCTCGAGTAAGTGTCTATTTTTTCTTGAAGTTCAACCTCAAAGGAAAAATACATCTCATTTTCATGGAACACAACATCCATTGTCACAAACATCCTTTGAGTTGTTGAGTGATAACAACGATACCCTTTCTTATTCTTTACATATCCCACGAAAATACATCGCACAGCTCGAGGAGTTAACTTATTTCGCTTGTGTTGATGAAGGTGAATAAATGCGACACATCCAAACACACGAGGTGGCAAGTTGACAATTGTTGGTGCATTCATGGCTTCAGTTAATGCTTGAAATGGCGTGATTAAAAATTTATGATATTAGAGGGAACTCGGTTGATTAAGTATGCAGCAGAAGAAATAGGTTTCCCCTAATACATGAGTGGCATGTTGCCATGAATAAGGGAGCACGGACCACCTCGAGTAAGTGTCTATTTTTTCTTTCTGCCACCCCATTCTGTTGAGGTGTATACGAGCATGTAGTTTGGTGAACAATCCCGTGTTCCACCAACTACTGTTGCAGATCTGAACGCAGGTACTCGCCGCCATTATCACTCTTAATAGCTTGAATATGCACTTTATACTGCATCATAACCCATTTGTGAAATTTCTGAAATAAACCACTAACTTCACTTTTAGACTTCATCAAACAAATCCAATTCATACGAGTACAGTCATCAATAAATATCACAAACCATTTTGCTCCTCAAAAAGTAGTGTTTTTGGATGGACCCCAAACATCAGAATGAATAATCATAATAGGAGAGAGCCTTTACTTAGATTTGGAGGAAAAGAGACACGGTGATTTTTGTTAGTTCACACACATCACACTGAAAGGTAGAAATATCAAGCTTCGAAAATAAACTTGGAAATAATTTATTCAAATAACCAAAAGAAGCATGCTCTAGATGTCGATACCATAGCCAAATTTCTGATTTTTTCTTCTCCCACTTGGATCCTTCCACAAATAGAGTTCAAGTCAACTTACTTGAACTTCCATATTCTAAATCCAGGTAATAGTGCTTTCCATTTCTAACTTCATGACCAATCGTCTTGCGAGTCCGAATATCCTTAAACACACAATGGGAGGGCCAAAAAACCACAATAAAATCTAAGATAATAGTTATTTGGACAACAAATAATAGATTACAATTCAAGGATGGAACAACTAGCGCAGTATCAAAGGTCAGGTTTTTTGTGAGAGATATGGAACTCTCGCTTGTAACGGTGACAATCACCATTGGCAGTGGACACACTTGATTTGGTGAATGGTTGTAAGGTTTGGACTTGTCTATAATCAAAAGTCATATGGTCAATAGCACCTGATTCAATTATCCATGCATTATTCATAACAGAGGCAGAAATATTAAAGACCTTACCATCATTAGCTGCAGCTGTAACTAATGTAGAGGCATGTCCAACACTCTTCTCAGCTCCATAGGCAACTTCAACGACGAAAGTGGATTGGTTGCAATTCGTCTTCCGAGGATCCCTGCTATGATCTCAGTTCTCTGGGTAGCCGATAATCTCATAACAGCGAGCTTCCGTATGGCCGATCTTAACACAATGAGTACACTTTCCCGACCAACAACCTAGGTGGCTCTTTGAAGAGCGGTTGTGAGCCACCAATGCAGTTGCATCAGAGGGTTCTGAGAAATTTCATGGTGCTTTGTTGACGACATAATAGCAGCAACACAAAAAAAAAACAACGAATCTGCTTGTATCTATGTCACCAGTGTTCGTCAGCCACGGCTTCGGGCGGCGGCAATAGCGTCGACGTACGGCGGCAACGAAAAAGCAGGGGAGAAGTTCATAGTGGTGGCTTGGTGGTGCGATGGAGCTTGGGGTGCTGTGGGGGCAACAAGGTGGGATGCTCGAAATGCATAACACAATACATTAGCAAAGGATCTGATGCTGTAAGCCTAACACACAACAACAGATATTCACCAATGAAATCTAGGATCCGAGTCACCCCATAACACAGCGAAGATCCGATCCTCAACACGGAACACACAACTGCAAAAGCTTAGCCAATAGGACCCTTTGTTTTGGTTAGATATGAGTAAAAAATGGCAACAACAATGATCCCCTCCTGGGCCCAAACACAGAACACCAAAATCAACCACTGAAAAAAATAGATCTGAACCCGATCACCAACAGTGAACCACGAAGAGGAGAAGATGGTTGTTGCGGGATAGCAGCTGGCGGTGCGTGCGCCAGCGACCTGTGCTGACGGTGACGGCTATGGGCAGCAACGATGCAGGGAGGGGATCAGGATTGAGAGGACGACAGGGGATCGGGGATTGGGGATCTTCGACGGGATCAGGAGGACAAAAAGGGTTCTTCAACGGGATCAAGAGGATTCGGCGGGATCGGGATCTGGAGGACGACAGGGGATCGGGGTCTTCGATGGGATCGTTGGAGTTGGTGGGGTTTTCCGAATCAACATGAAGAAGAAGAGGGATCAGGATCTTCTTCTTCTTCTTCACCTAGCCTAGGATATTTTAGGCTCCGATACCATCTTAAAATCAGATTTGGAAAAAAATCATATTTTCTCTTATTATTTTCTGCTAGTGTACCTCTTTATATACATTACATTCTTGGAGAAAGGGTACAATAAATTGAGGAGAATATTAAGAAAATGAGAGATTTGAGGGAATCTGTTTCCTAATCTATAGGAAACAGAATATACAAATTTATTCTTTCTATATTTTAACAAGTAGCAGCAATGGGAATGTAATCTAATAATAGCTACTTGCTAATTCCCTTTATATTCCCCTAGTCTAATGAAGAAATATACCCCTGAGCCACTAATTTCCTTCAAATTAAGGGTGGTCTATTTGGTTGAGTTTTGTTCCTTTTTAGAACTTGTGATTAATGATTAGCGTTTTGCCTTATAACTTACTTAAAGTTTAGTGTTTTGTTTGTTTTGGTATAACTAGATCGACCACGCGCTAATGTTTGGTTGTGGTGTCAAAAATGAGATTATTGTTATTGCTCATTTCTTCAATCTTGGCATCAAACAAAATGTATTTTTTATTCATTTTTCTTATTCAAAATCTGATACTATTAAATGATGAAACTTTCTAACAAGCTAAGATCTCGAGTTTGATTTTTATTATAGTGATGTTGGCGGTTCTTTATATCTCTACTATTTTAATGGGAGAGTTGGGATTGTAAACAAACAAATTCTAATTTTGTAACAGAGTAAACACGTGCAATATACGGCAAACTAAATCCATCAAACATATCCGTGTGATGCACGTGTAGCCCCTAAAAAAGGGATATTTTAGCAAATGCCCCCATTTAAAATGTAAAAATTAGCATATACCCCCCACTATTTTTAAAAACTAAGAAATACTCCTATCTCTAATATTATAATGGGAGAAGATCTTAGTGTCATTTGTAAATATTTTGTCAATCTACCAAACCGTGCAATACACGTGCATAACTATTATAAATGAGGTTCTAAGTTCAAATTCAGATTATGTCTAAATTTTTATTTTAAAAAATTATATTTATTAAGACGTGTATCGCACGTGCAAATTACAAATTACTAGTGGATAATTAAAGTGTCATTTGTTTCAAATGTTTTCTTAGGTTTCTCTCGCAAAAAAACATTTTTTTTGGGGAAATGGCAGCTTGGTGGACTGAATTGGATTCACACTTTAAAGTCCTTGACGGGGTGAATAAGCTCACTTATTGTCTCACTTTTGATTAAAATGTTCAATTGAGTAGTA
The DNA here is from genome assembly GCA_017893485.1 of Hemerocallis citrina. Taxonomy (NCBI): domain Eukaryota; kingdom Viridiplantae; phylum Streptophyta; class Magnoliopsida; order Asparagales; family Asphodelaceae; genus Hemerocallis; species Hemerocallis citrina. The sequence continues at coordinate 165,479,966 of CM030363.1, forward strand.
TTTTCTAAAGTGGGCGTGTGGATATATATGTATTTTCTTACTCTTTGTCATACTTGTACTTTTGATTTGGGCATTTGCGTTGATCGTGAATGATTTTTTTTTTAAAGTGTATGAATAATTATTTGACCAACTTCTTTCCAATATTTAAGTTTTCTCCGAGCAGTTGCAAGTGTGCATTTTACTAGTTACTCTATAAAGCACGAGTTTAGATTATCCAATGACCAAATTTTAATTTTTTAGTCTGTTGATATGGCTAAAAATGGGGGTAAATTGGAACCGTTCAAATTGAGCACGAATCTTAAAGTTCACATGGGCAAAACGGTAATTTCACCCACAAACGGGTCCGAAATGGGAACCAGGTCTCTTCTCATGGGCCCAATAACCCGTGAACGGATCTGCTCAACTGAGAACGGGTCACAACCCGTTGAGAGGCAGTTCAAGAAGATATGGAAAAATCTTGATCCGTCCTTATCCTTAGGAGGTGTTTCTAACCACTTTTATCCAGCCACATCGGGGAGTAGAGATTCATTCTTATCTCGAAGCAGATCCCCTACGGCGACTATAAGAACCCCCTACCTCCTACCGTTACAAGGTGATCACTTTTTGCCTACTTAAAGTTTTTTCATATTCATTTCTGAGTATGGACAAGAGCGTCAGAGGGTTCGTCGCCGGGATCAACCCTGGTGTTTCGAACTTTCGGGCAGGTCAACGGGAGCAACTATAAGCCAGCTCAGCAGCAGCAGAAGAGGTCAGATTTGACCCATTCGAGTTCTTTCAAATCCACAAATTCACCTGATTGCCCCCACACCGAAATCAGCTGCAACAGATTGGCGCCGTCTGTGGGAACTCTCGAATAGCTATCTAACCCTCCTCCCTCAACAAAAGCCACTCCTCGCCATGCCTCCGAAGAAGGGAAAGTCCGCGGCCTCTAACTGCCGAACAACCTCTAATCTCCCTCTGCCTCCAGAGGGCCTCCCTCCGCCTGTCCAACCGGCCCCGCAGCTCGAACAACCCATTCCACAATCCGTTCAGTAGCCTCTAGGGCCCCAAGTGGTCGTAGGGGAACCTTCTCGATGGAGCCGTTAGAAGCAACCCATGCACCAGGTCCGCGTTTCCGTGCACAACCCTTCCGCGGACTCTATGGCCTCCCATAGCCTTCCAACTCCGCGGATCTGCGGGAGGTTCTCAACAACCGGCAGAACGATCCAAATCTTCGAATCTACTTGGATGATAGGCGGATTCGTGAAGGGAACCCTCGCCGGGAGCATCAGAGGGACCGGTCCCTCCGCAGGACAGATCGCAGAGGGTCCAACTCTCCCAAGAGACGGAGAGAGTCGCCCCAACATTGCCAGAGAAGAAGCCTCTCCCCGGCTGGCCGTCCTGCACCTCGAGCTCAACGGGAGTAGGAGGCCCCCGTCACGAGGGCTGAGTTCCAACAATTCCAGGAGGCGGTCCTTCGGGTGCTCAACGCCGCCCCCAACAATGCCCAACAAGCTCCCAGTCCTCGGCCGACTCCCAGCCATCGCCGCCCATCTCCTGACCAATGCCGCCGCTCTCTCAGTCCTCGGCCAACTCCGAGCCATCGCCGCCGCTCTCACAGTCCTCGTCCGGCTCCGAGCTATCACCATCGCTCTATCAGTCCATGACCTACTCAAAGCTATCGCCACCGTAGCCCCAGACCTCCTCTACGCGAGGATGAGTCTCGGGGCTCAGTGAGGCACCACCGAAGGGAGGACTCGATCTACCGCCGTCTCCACGAGATGGAGAGGCGCCTTGCCCAGCTAGACCGAGATGAAGAACAACGGGCGAGGAACCTCTGCCCGAGCAGGCCCCATTTCTCCTGCACTATCATGGAGGCACCCGTTCCTGAGAACTTCAAGCCTCCACACTTTGAGTCCTACACTGGGGAGTCGGACCACGCTGATCACATTGAGAGTTTCAAAACTTTCATGATGATCCATCATGCCTCCGATGCCCTTTTATGCAAGACCTTCCCGGCCACGCTCAAAGGGTCCGCTCGGGAGTAGTATTCCTGACTTGCTCCGGCATCCATCTTCTCCTTTGACCAGTTCGAAGGCCTCTTCCTTACACATTTCGTGAGCAGCCGCCGCTCCGAAAAGACGAGCACCTCATTGCTCTTCCTCAGCCAAAAGAAGGGCGAATGACTGAGGGATTACGTCAAGCAGTTCACCGCGAAAGCCAGGTCCATCGCCTCCCCGGATCAGTCAGTAGCATCGGCTGCTTTCCAATCCAATGTCATCAACCCTGATCTCAGGGTGTCCCTGGCCAAGAAGCCTCCTCGGGACTTCTCCGAGCTCATCCTCAGGAGTGAGAAGTATATCCGAGCTGAAGAGGCTCTCAATCGCCCCACTCTAGAGGGCTTGTCTTCCGGGAATAAACGGAAGAATGCTGAGGAAGAAGGAGCTAAGAAGCTCCAAAAAGACAACAGAAGTCAACGGCGCCATCTCCCCCGCTTCAAAAAGTTCACTCCGCTCAATGTGAGTGTTTCCACCATTTTGATGGAAATTGGGAACGAGGGTATTCTACCGCCACCTCCAAAGATGAACACCCCCAGGAAGAAGAGAAACCTGGATAAGTGGTGCCGCTTCCACAGGGACCACGGGTACGACACAGACGATTGTCGGGCTCTGAAGGACGAGATTGAGGCCTTCATTCAGAGAGGGAAGCTCGTTAGGTTCGTAAGGAGGGACAGGGCCGATCCGCCTCCACATTCCAGGGGGCTAACAGGCAAACAGAACAGCATCCGGAGACCCCAGATGTCGAAGCAGAGGCCATCTTGCACCTTATACACGGAGGCCCAATAGGGGGAGATTCCAACTCCTTCCAAAAAGCCTTAATTAGGGAAGTCAACTCCATGCAGAGCCAACCTCCCCCCAAGGGCCTTGGAGTCCCTGTCACGTTCTCCGATAAAGACTTGGAGGGCGTCTGCACCCCCCATTGCGATGCCCTCATCATTAACCTCCGAATGGCCGACTTCGACGTACGTCGGGTCTTGGTGGACATTGGCAGCTCGGTTAACATCCTCTTCTTGAAGGCATTCAAGGGCCTCCAGCTATCAAGGGACTGGCTCAAGCCAGCTGGCTACACTCTTCATGGATTCATCGAGGTGCCGGTGACGATCGAGGGAGTTATAACCCTCAACGTCATCGCAGGCAAAACCCCGGTCACCTGCACGGAGCTGATGGGCTTCATGGTGGTGGATGTGAAAGCCACCTATAATGTCATCCTGGGTCGACCAGGTCTCGCTGCACTCCAAGCCATCCCTTCGGCTTATCACATGAAGATGAAGTTCTCCATTCCCGCTGGGGTGGGAGAAGTGAGGGAGAGTCAGGAGGCGGCCTGCAAGTGTTATCTGACCTCGATGGGAGGCCCGGTCCTCTCTCTAGAAGCCCTCGAACTCCCACTGGAAAGTAGCCAGACCATCTCTGAGCCAGTGGACGAGCTAGAGGAAGTGGCTTTCTCAGAAGAAAACGCCACCAAGACGTTTCGGATCAGCAAGGCACTTTTCCCCTCCGTCAAGAAAGACATCTCCCAATGCATAAGGGAGAACCGTGATCTCTTCGCCTGGACCGCGGTCGATATGTCTAGGATCTCAGAGGAGCTCTTGATGCACCACCTCAGCATTACCCCGGGAGTGAAGCCCATCCAACAGATGCGATGCAAGTTCGCTCCCGAGCGTCAACAAGCGATCAAAAGAGGTCGAGAAGCTCCTGAATGCCTAATTTATCCAAGAGGTGAACTACCCTGAGTGGCTATCCAATGTGGTGATGGTCAAGAAAGCCAACGGGAGCTGGAGGGTATGTATCGATTTTATCGACCTCAACAAGGCATGCCCGAATGATCCATTTCCTCTTCCAAGCATTGATTCTCTGATCGATGCGACCTCCGGACACGAGCCCCTCAGCTTCATGGACGCCTTCTCAGGGTACAACTAGATCTGGATGTTCCCTTCCAACATCCCAAAGACCTCGTTCGTGACTGATCAGGACCTATATTGCTACCGGGTCATGTCGTTCGGCTTGAAGAATGCTGGAGCTACATACCAGTGCCTAGTGAACAGGGTCTTCCGATACCAGATTGGCCGGAACATGGAAGTCTATGTAGACAACATGTTGGTCAAGAGTATCCGAGGGCAGGAGGATGTCCTCGACCTCCAGGAAGCCTTCGGGGTGTTGAGGAGGCACAACATGAGGCTGAATCCGAACAAGTGTCCGTTCAGAGTCTCATCCAGCAAGTTCTTAGGGTTCATGGTCAGACAGAGGTGCATAAAGGCCAACCCCGAGAAGATCCAGGCCATACTAAAAATGGCTCCCCCCTCCAGTGTTAAAGATGTACAGAGGCTAACCGGGGGCCTTGCGGCAATTGGGCGCTTCCTTTCCAAATCCGGGGAGAAGTGCCTCCTGTTCTTCAAGGCCCTCAGGGGGGCTGAAGGCTTCGAATAGGGGCAACAAAAACAAGAGTCCTTCGACCAGCTCAAGGCATACTTGGTTAACCCCCCACTCTTGAGCAAGCCAATGCCCGGGGAGGTCCTCTATCTATACCTCGTCGCTTCAGAGCAGACCCTTAGCGCTGTCTTGGTAAGAGAAGAAGACAGGACGCAGAGGCCCATCTACTATGTGAGTAAGGTCCTATGGGATGCTGAGCTTCGTTACCCGAAGCTAGAGAAAATGGTTCTTGCGTTGATCATGGCGGCGAGGAAACTCTGCCCGTACTTTCAGTCACATTCAGTGATCATTCTTACCAACTAGTCGCTGAAGCAGGTCCTCCACAAGCCCGAAACCTTGGGCCATTTAATGAAGTGGTCCATAGAGCTGAGCCAGCATGACATCAGCTACCAACCCAGAACTGCTATCAAGGCACAAGCCCTAGCAAAATTCATTGTGGAGAGCACTATCCTCGACCTCTGCGAGTCAACTGCTGAACCCCTGGTCTGGACTATTTATGTTGATGGATCCTCGTGTGCTGATGGCCGGCGTCATCTTGACCGGCCCAGACACTTTTGTCCTACAATACTCCCTCCGCTTGAACTTTCCTGCATCGAACAACGAAGCCGAGTACGAGGCCCTCATAGTGGGACTCTGTATGGCCTGCAAAGCAGGGGCCAAGCATATCCAGGTCTTCAGTGATTCGCAGCTGGTCGTGAATCAGGTGTCCCGGGAGTATGATGCAAGAGATGAGCGAATTTCCAAGTACTTGGCAAAAGTAAAGGGGCTACTGGCCTTGTTCGAAGATGCTCGACTCCAGCGGGTCCCCAAAAATGCACAGGTGGACGCCCTATCAAGGCTCGCCTCCTTCTCCCTCCAGGGTTTGGAGCAAATCGTATTGATCGAGGTCCTCCTGAGACCAAGTATTGAGGAAGATAGCTTGGAGCCAATGGAGACTATGCTCCTCACACTTGGGGAAAATTGGATGAAGCCCTTACTCGAGTACCTTAGAGACGGAGTTCTTCCAGAAGACCCAAAAGAGGCGAGAAAGATCAGGACCCAGGCCGAGCGGTACACACTTCTTGATGGAGTCATGTACAAACGCTCCTACACTCAGATTGACGGCCGACCCTACTTGAGGTGTCTCTCCCCCGAGGAAGCGCTCTATGCCCTGAAGGAGGCTCATGACGGTATGTGTGGCGCAGACTTGGGAGCGAGATCCCTCGCCCATAAACTCTTGAATTACGGCTACTTCTGGCCCACGCTACTTAGTGACTCCGAGGAGTATGTTCGCAAATGCGACTCCTGCCAGAGATTCGCCCCGATCCGTTGCCTACCTCAAGCCCATCTCGCCTCCTTGGCGAGTCACATCCCTTTCACAATGTGGGGGATGGACTTGCTCAGACCATTCCCTTTGACACCAGGCCAACTGAAGTTCCTGGTCATGGAGATAGACTACTTTTCCAAGTGGATCGAGGCCGAACCCCTTGTAACGATTACTGAGACCAAGGTACAGAAGTTCTTTTGGAAGAATGTTATTTGCCGCTTCGGTGTACCCCGTATCCTCGTAACCGACAATGGAACCTAGTTCGCGGGAGCAATGTTTCGCAACTTCTGCACTGAACTCGGCATCCAGCAGCGGTTATCCTCGATATCCCACCCTCGGTCCAACGGCCAAGCGGAGAATGCCAATCGACAGATACTCTCCGGCTTGAAGAAGAGGCTCGATAAGTCCACCAAGGGATTATGGGTCGAGCAGTTGCCCAACGTACTTTGGAACTATCACACCACCAAGAGGACTCTGACGGGGGAGTCTCCCTTCAACCTCACATACGGCTCCGAAGCCATCATTCCCATAGAGGTTGGCCTACCCTCGCCCAGATTGATTGCCTATAGAGAAGAGCAGAATGCGAACCAGGTTCGCAACAGCTTGGACCTCATAGACGAGATCCGTGAAAGAGCTTCCATCCGACATGAGACCTACTGGTATAGGATAATGCAATCTTACAACAAAAAGGTCCGCCCTGCTAATCTCAAAGAGGGGGACCTAGTACTTCGGAAGCTGTCGATCTCCATTCTGAGCAAAAAGGGCAAGTTAGCACCCAATTGGAAAGGACCGTATAGTGTCTCTAGAGTTATTCGCCCCGATGTGTATCAACTCAAAGACCCGAGGGGCAGGAGAATACCGAGGACTTGGAATGCTGACCACTTAATGAAGTACTAAGAGGGTGTTGTAACATCGCTCCAAGCAACTTCAGACAACTTCTGAGTCAAGCAGTTTCTACTCCATGTTTTTATCTACCTTGTCTTTTCTTTTCAAAATGTAAGTGGATCGCAACTCAGAAGCAACCATTCAAGTTCTCTTTAATAAAAACAAGTTACATCTTGGGAATTTTTTTCTAATAACCTATTTGGTCCGCTTGAGACACACAAAACTCTAAGAACAATGGCTCGAAGTCCAACACTTGGTTCGATTCTGCTTCAACTACTTGCTTCTAAGCGAGTACGAAGTGGTTCACCATTCGGAACTGCTCCCACAGCTGTTGATATACTCTAAAAATGACATGCTCGGAGTCCAACACTTGGTTCGATTCCGCTTCAACTACTTGTTTCTAAGCGAGTACGAAGCGGTTCACCATTCGAAATTGCTCCCACAGCTGTTGCCATCCTATAACGACATGCTCGGAGTCCAACACTTGGTTCGATTCTGCTTCAGCTACTTGCTTCTAAGCGAGTACGAAGCGGTTCACCATTCGGAGTTGCTCCCACAGCTGTTGACATTCTCTAAATGACAATCCCATAGACTTCGGCAATGTACGCCGAGCATTCTTGCCACCAACGTCAAAATACAAGCAAAAATCACTCTCTTGGTCTTCGGCAACATTTGCCGAGCTTCTTGTCACCGACGTCCTAACGCGAGAAATCATTATTGTGGACTTCGGCAACGTGTGCCGAGCATTCTTGTCACCGACGTCCAAACGCAAAAAATAAATCTCGTGGACTTCGACAACGTGTGCCAAGCATCCTGGCTACCGGCGTCCAAATACAAAAAAGTCAATTTCTTGGACTTTGGCTATTTGAGCCGAGCGTCCTTGTTCCACAACTTTTGACACGCTTGCAAACAATAACAAAACACACATTTAGAAGACGAGTTCACTATTTCATTAGAATTTGAGGTACAAGTCTGACTACAGACCAACCACTCATCTTTACATCAAGGCACAAATCATTGAAAGCAAAAGTATACAAAATTACAAGGATCTGCCCTAACCCCTTCTAGGGAGCGGGATACATCTCTTAAGTGAACAACGAGGCCGGCAAACACCGTGTTGCTGGGGCCTTACTCCTGCGGAGGTCTCCAGACTGGCGAGCTGAGTTGCATCGTCGGCACCAGAGAGTCTGAGTGTCGCCCCAACAGACGCTCCGCTCGAAGAACCAGCTACTCTGCTCTGTGCATCACCCGGGCTCCCCATGACAGGGGATGAGCATATCGCCAACTGGTGGAACGACCTCCCCATGGCATACTCACCTCGAGGGCAAGAAGTGCTCCTGATGTTTCTCCCCTCGGAAAGTCATCGCAACCCGTGCCTTCAAGAGCTCATCCGTTACTCTAACCCTCAGGCATGGCATTCGGCTCAAGCTTCCCGCACGTGAGGCCTCAGTGATTGTCCTCCGAAGTTCTGTAGCCTTGAAGCCCTTTAAGAGTACCACATTCTTCAACCCATCTCTCTCAGCCCTGACATCGAACAGAGACTGACGAAGGAATTTTAATCGTAACCCTTGACTAACGACCATCGAGGGACACGTCTCCTCCCCTTTGGGGGGGCACTTCGCAAGCCTTCTCCTTCAGCCGTTTCAGCTCAGAGGTTCGATAGGCCAACGTCAGCTTGAGATAGTTCAACTCCGACTCGGTTTTAAACAACCTCTCTCGAGTTCGAGCAAGGCTCAACTGTGATCCCAAGTCCATTCAGGAGGTGGGACACTTTTGCAAGGTCAAATACTTTGACCAACTGAGATACTTTGACGATCTGAAATAGCCAAGACAAAGTGCTAAGTTCAAACAAAGCCACTACAAGACTCGGAAGCAAACCAAATAAATCGCAATGAACACTTAGCCAAAGACAGATTTCAAAAAGTATCATTTCATTGAAATTCAAAAAGTTACAAGCGGTGGCCAGTCCGCGATTAGGCGATACGTTTCTTATCAAAAATATAAACTACAAGTCAAGGTCAGACCTCTTTGCCATGGCTACCGGTCGCTGCAAGATCCGACCCATCCGGTACAGTGACGATCGCCAGGGGCGTGGCCTCCAAGCCGAGCTCTATCTCGGCATCCTCGGCCTTGACTTCCATGTCGTCGTCCCCTTCTTTACCTTCCTCTGAGACGTCGTCGAATCCCAGGACGTGGCTGGGGAAGAGTCGCCATCCGGAGCAATCCACTTCGGGGTAGCTCTCCTTCACTTGCTCGATGGCGCGGGCGTAGGTCTTCGCCATATTCACCGCGAGGAACCCTTGAGCTCTCTCCATGGCTACCGTCTCGGCCTCTTTGGCGGCAACGATCTTGGCAGGCCTTAATGGCCTCCTCCCTTTCTTTCACCACCGACTCCTTCTGTCGGAGCAGAACGGTGACATCGGCCTCCAGCTTCGCAACAAGACCGTCGAGGTACTCCATCCACGTCGTCTTCCCTGTCGACCTCAACCTTCAGCTTCTCGAGCTCATTGGCGATCCAAGCTTTCTCCACCCGAGCCCTGTCCATCTCCTGCTTCAACTCCTTCTCGAGTTTGGTCATCCTTTCCATTAGATGACCGAAGTGGCAGGTAATCTGCGAGAAGAAAATAAGGCTGCATGAAAACCAAGAGAGTACAAGTATACAACTGGTAAACCTATGCTACTTACCGACACCGCTGCTCGGGCGATCTCGAGCACATTGTCCCCCACTCCACCGGCGTCCATGGCGGTGTGGTCCTTTGGCATCGCGAGATGCCGGACAGCTTGCATGCTCGACGCCGAGTGTCCGAGGAACCCATCGAGCTTCCGGACTTGCCAATCCGGGACAAAGATCTTTTTGTGTTCTTCGGTCAGGAACACTTCGGCCTCGGCCATCAGAGGAGTCACCTTCATTCCCAGAGCGGATGCTAAGGGAAACTTACCCGCCTCCACCGAGGCCGAAGCGGCTGTCGGGGTCGTCGCCCTCTGGACCACAGTGGCCGATGCCGTTGCTTCCTTGACCGCTGTGGCAACCATTTTGGGTCTCGAAGAGGTCACCTTTGTGACGAACCTCTTCCTCTTCCTTGGAGCCCTGCTGCTAAGAGCCCTGCAATGAGCCATCACAGAATCGAAGTCCATGGTTTCTGCACAAGAACGAGCGGTGATTAAATGCAAGTAAAAGCAGAACACCCAAAAAAAAAGGTTAAACCGCATACTGGGGTTTATGCGGCTGAGCCCCCCCCCTGAAGAGCACCTCCTCGGTTAGGTCCCTCCAGTCGAGCTTCGATCAGTCGAGGAGAAAACAAACCATGTCTTCGTCGTTGGGGTAAAGCACCATACTCTCCTTCACACTTTTCGACACTTCTTCGACCCAGTCCATCGGGATGCACCACGGCTCTCGACACCGGATGATAAAATACTTGTCTCGCCAATGCTTTATCGAGTCGGGATAGCTAATGAGCCGAGCCCCATGCCTCGGAGCCAGGTAGAACCTGAACTCCGAATTTTGCTGCTGGTGAAGTCAGTATAGCGTCCGAAGCACCCTCAGATCCGACTCAATCACTGCCGCCTGACAGTGGAGGATGAACCCGTTGATCGCCCTCCACCCATTCGGCATGAGCTGAATTGGGCTAATCTAGAACCACCGCAGAACTTGGATGGTAAAGGGGTGGGAGGCAGCCGTGCCCCTGCTATGAAGGCATCGACTAGCCAGAAGAACATATCCACCGACATCGGTGAATTGGCCCTCACTCCAGGCCCCGACAGCATCAGCTCGAACTCCTCGAGGATCAGAAAGAATTATCGAACTGATACCAAGTCAGCCTCGTTGAGTATGGAGATAGTATCGTCAATTTTTGAGGTCTCCCTCGCGGCGTTCTCTTCAAAACTCTGCCCCCTTCCATACATGATTCGTTCGGTCTGCTCCTCCAGTAGTTCCCCAACACTCTGAAGTTCGGTCAGAACCCCAGGCAACCTCCTAAACTCCCCCATCATGCGTGGGTTCTTGACTACAGTCTCCACAACAACCGAAGTAGGCCCTTCAATGATTTTGCCTTTGTCGATGTAGAACCCCGTATTTTCAAATATTATTTTAAAGATTTGAAAATGAATTAAAATGATTTCTGGAGATTTAATAAATATTTTCTAAAAGATTTATCTTTTTACACGTGCGAAAACGTGCAAATAATTTTGGTGTAAATATACAATTTTATATTTTTAATAAGTTCTCATACTTATTATGGAGTGTATTCTAAATTTTGAAATTTTTCTGAATAAAGAAACTATTTTTACAAATATCTCGAAAGAGAGGGGCTTTTATGTAAAAAGTCGTTTGGATCTTAAATAAACTATGAAGATTCTTTTTTACTGATATTTTGGCTTCCCATGGTTAGCATTTAAATTTAAATATATTTAGATTTTATTTAAAATCGATTTGGTGAAGATTTAGTCAAAAAGGGTGTTTTTGCAAATATGAAATTTATGTAGAATCTTGTGCAAATGCTTTTCTGGAAGGTAAAATTCAAATATTTTTAATGGAAACTATAATATATATTACTATATATTATTTCGGATTTTTCTGGATTTTTATGAATATTTTATGATGTATTTGCAAATATTACAAAAGGGAGGGCTTTTGTGCAAAATTGCCACCCTGAGTGTAAATCCGGGATTTTCTTATCCCTGGGCCGTGCTGGGTTGTTGGAAAACTTAGTGGTAAAAGGATTTTATTTAGTTTTGATTTATTTAACTTATTTTAACTAAGAAAGGTTATATATGTGAAGTAATAAATTGAAAAAGGACTATTTTGCAAAAGGTACTTCAAAACCCTAATTCCTTTCAACCCCGGCCTGTATAAAAGTGGGTATGCAGCCGTCATTCGCTGCACAACTCCAGATTTATTATAATATTGTTTTCTTGGTGATCGGGAGGAGGATTTTTGGATCTAGCAAAAGGAAAACTTTTCGTGGATTTTCTCAATACTAAGGTGAGTGACATTGTTTGTGTTGTTGTTTGATTTTGTGAATGATATGAAATTGTTTGTTTTGATTTATGTGAATGACATCGTTTTGCTTTGTTTCATCATATGAATGATATGATCCTTGTATTGTGATGTGAATGTATGTGAACCATTGTTATTGTTGGACCATGTTTGTGAAACCTATGGATTTTGAGTAGATTTTGAGTTACGAGATCATAGTGTTAGAAAGCATGTTAAGAATGGATTATGTTTGGATCGGATGACGAGCATCTGGATCTCATGGTTATAAATCAGATTATTGATCATGGTTGTGAAAGAAACTTAGTTTTGAGGAACCCTAATGGAGAGATTAGTGATTATGGATCTTGAGAATTGAATTTCGACATTTGGGTGATTGAGTAATGTATTCTTAATGGAGATTATTTGAGGTTTGATTATTTTGCCTGAGAACGAACTATTTTTCATGAACAACGAATCTTTAGAAACTCCAGTTTGGATTCTGTATTTAGACCTAAAATATGAAAACTGTAGGTCGACAGCCGACTGGTCTACCTATCAGTCGACTGGTACGATCCTACTGATGTATCATTAGCCTTTTGAATTCCATTCTGGACAGCCGACTGAGACCCTTGTCAGTCGACTGGTATACTTAGAACATATTTTGTAAAATTATGTCAGTTCTTGTTTGCACAGTCGACTAGACCCCTAGGCAGTCGACTGGTGTCCTGAGGTCGTTACTTTGTAAAATTTGTTCTGGACAGTCGACCTAGACTGCTATCAGTCGACTGGTCTGTTGAGAGATTATTTTGTTCAGTCCCTTCTGGGCAGTCGACCGATTATCTTTTAAGTCGACTGGTATGACTTAGTAAATTTTTGTGAAATTTTGGATAGTTGTCCTCTGGATAGTCGACCGACAACAGTATAAGTCGACTGGTGCTGAAGGATCTTCGTAAACTTTAGTATTATTTCGAATGATTGGTTTCAGATAAATCAGTCTATACCTTATTCAGTTCAGTATTTGATTTTGAGATATCCAGTTCAGTATTTGATCTTAAGGTATTCAGTTGAGCCACTCTTGTTAGTGGAAATTTGTTTAGACTTTTGAATTTGAGTCTCTAGAGGTACGTGACCCTAGTATACCAGTGTTGAGTTATTCAGTTTGATTTTAGTCCGGTAGGGTACACTACTCTAGGAGATTCGTTGAATAATTAAATAACCCACAAGTAATAAGGACAGGCACTAGTGGTGATATGATGAACGGGAACATAAGTTATGCACCTCAATACGGCTTTAGATGAGGGATTTAATCTCCTGAATTATCCAAGTAGCTATCTTGAGATGAGGGATTTTTCTCCGGAATTATCCAGGTAAAATACCTGAGATGAGAGATATATTCTCCGGAATTATCCAAGTGGTTTGCTTGAGATGCGGGATTGATCTCCGGAATTATCGAAGTCGAGGCGACGCACATGTGGTATTCGTGTGATGATGTGTCAATGTTTAGATGAGGGATGATCTCCAGAATTATCCAGGTAAAATGCCTGAGATGAGGGATCCATCTCCGGAATTATCAAGCATGGGCTGATTCTCACAGTTTATCTTTATCTCGTAGTAGTCATCGTGTTAAGATTAGTCGCATAGCGGAGATTGAACCCACATGAAGTGGAGACGTTAAGGGCTTGCACCGAACCTATGTAGAATGGGATGCATAGACTTCGACAAGTATGCATTAGAGAGTCTGCATATAGAAATTGTGTTTTTTTGACTTGGTTTTATGCATGTGTTTTCCAGTTTTCCTACACGTGACCTTTAGACTAGATGCACTTGTTGTTTCCATTCTATGACGTTTCCATGCTTTACATCTTTGTTATTCCTCATTCAATTATTATTGTGGTTAATACATGTTGATGACTTTATGTTTTATGATTAAATTATATTGATTGTTTTTATGTCACTCACACCATTTATGGCTGACCCCTTTAGTTTTGGGGGTTAGGGATCATCTCTAGCCTCACATGTTGCAAGTTATTGCTTAGAGTTTGGAGGTTTGGATACTTGAGGCATATTTGAGATAAATTGATTTATAAGAGTTCGTGTAAATTTGTAAAAGCAGTTTTGAGATAATTTGAGTTGTAAACGACAGTAAATATTGTTTGAGTTGTTTTGAATTCCACTGTGATTTGTAAAAGTTTGTTGTAATAAAAGTTGAAAATTTTAGTGGTGTTGGCTGTGAATATTGTTACATTGAAGTGGATGCTGGGATTGTGCCACGTATTTTCTAAGTTATTAAATTAGAAATTCGGGGTGCTACAGTCGACATAAGGAACTTGGCTCGAAGTCGGCTCATCAGCGAGAGGGGGGGTCTCTGTCCTCGAGGGAAAGCTAGACATTTTCTAAAAAATTAGCTAAGTGTTGAGTTACCTTGATGTGACAGCGACGGTCGGAAAGATCATCAGAAGTTGGTAAAATCTTGCCTGAAGCTCCCCCACCGATGAAAACTAGTCGCCTGAGTAAAAACTTGAGAAATGAACAAGTGAGGGGTGGGGGTGAAGTTTTATGAGGCTGCACACAAATCGAGACTAATGGGATTCAAGAACTCAAGATCCAGGCCCATTTACCACAAGACGACAAGAAACTCAACAAGCCTTTGACTGGTCAACGGTCAAACAGTCAGCGCGCCACGTGTCAACATTCGCCGAGCATTCTTGCCACCGACGTCCAAACATGAGAAAAAATTTCTCTTGGACTTCGGCAACCTTCACCGAGCGTTCTTGCCACCGACGTCCAAACATGAGAAAAAATCTCTCTTGGACTCTGGCAACCTTTGCCGAGCGTTCTTGCCACTGACGTCCAAACGTGAGAAAAAATCTCTCTTGGACTTCGGCAACCTTCGGCCGAGCGTTCTTGCCACCTGACATCCAAACGTGAGAAAAAATCTCTCTTGGACTTCGGCAACCTTCGCCGAGCGTTATTGCCACCAATGTCCAAACGTGAGAAAAAATCTCTTTTGGACTCCGGCAACCTTCGCTGAGCGTTCTTGCCACCGACGTCCAAACGTGAGAAAAAATCTCTTTTGGACTCCGGCAACCTTCGCTGAGCGTTCTTGCCACCGACGTCCAAACGTGAGAAAAAATCTCTCTTGGACTTCGGCAACCTTCGCCGAGCGTGCTGGCCACCGATGTCCAAACATGAGAAAAAATCTCTCTTGGACTTCGGCAACCTTCGCCGAGCGTTCTTGCCACCGACGTCCAAACGTGAGAAAAAATCTCTCTTAGACTTCGGCAACCTTCGCCGAGCGTTCCTGCCACTGACGTCCAAACGTGAGAAAAAAATCTCTCTTGGACTTCGGCAACCTTCGTCGAGCGTTCTAGCCACCGACATCCAAACGTGAGAAAAAATCTCTCTTGGACTTCGGCAACCTTCGCCGAGCGTTCTTGCCACCGATGTCCAAATGTGAGAAAATCTCTTTCGGACTTCGACAACATTCGTCGAGCGTTCTTGCCACCGACGTCCAATTGTGAAAAAAAAATTCTCTTGGACGTTGACAACACACGCTGACCCCCTTCGACCTTGGCCTTAGCCTAGATATGTGTCACCATCTCGAGGTACCATTCGACTTCGGCAATGCATGCCGAACCCCCTCGACCTCAGACTCCACCCAGACACGTGTCAGCCAACCGAGGTGTCTAAAGGGGGTCGACAAATGGTGCCGAGAGTTCTTGCCACCGACCCCCAAACAAGGGAGAAAACTCCTTCATACCATGCCAACCGTCAGATCACCTCAAGACATGCGCGACAATCTGATCAACGTCTCAAATTCAGCCACGTCGCCGATGAATGGTCCACCGTTTGATCATACAGATATTCGTGCTGACATCTGATGGACGTCCCAGATTGTGCCACATCATAAATACGGTGATTAATTTTTTTTTTTTATTAATTCGAATTATTTATTTAAAAATTGCAAAAAAAATGATTAAAAATTCAAGAAAATTAATTAAAAATTCTAAAAATTTAATTATAAATTCGGGGAAATATTTTTGAGCCCCTGGGTAAATAATTGTTTGTTAGAATAATTAATTGATGCTCTCAAAAAATAAATCATCGCTTGCAAAATTGAATAAATGATTCGAAAAAATAATTTAAAAATTGGGAAAAATCACCAAAAATCCAGAAGAGCCTAAGAGCAAACTTGGACGTGTTACCAGCTCAGGAAAACATTGTTACCTCTCAAACAAAATTCGAACCCCCTTTAAGAACTCTGATAAAGTCCTATACACTATTGAAACAACAAACCTACTCCCCAAAGGCTGTAGCACACAGTCTTTAGGGAGTGGGAGGCTTGTGATATGGCTAAAAATGGGGCTAAATCGGAACCGTTCAAATTGAACACGAATCTTAAAGTTCACATGGGCAAAACGGTAATTTCATCCACAGACGGGTCCGAAATAGGAATCGGGTATCTTCTCTTGGGCCTAATAACCCATGAACGGATCTGTTCAACTGAGAACGGGTCATAACCCATTGAGAGAAAGTTCAAGAAGATAGGGAGAAATCTTGATCCGTCCTTATCCTTAGGAGGTGGTTCTAACTACTTCTATCCAGCCACACCGGGGAGTAGAGATTCGTTCTTATCTCGAAGCAGATCCCCCACGGTGACTATAAGAACCCCCTACCTCCTACCATTGCAAGGTGATCACTCTTTGCCTACCTAAAGCTTTTTCATATTCATTTCTGAGTATTGACAAGAGCATCGGAGGATTCGTCACCGAGATCAACCCTGGTGTTTCTAACTTTCGTGCAGGTCAATGGGAGCAACTAGAAGCCAGCTCAGCAGCAGCGGAAGAGGTCAGATTTGACCCATTCGAGTTCTTGCGAATCCACAAATTCATCTGATTGTCCCCACACTGAAATCAGTGGCAACATCTGTCATTAGAAAATCCTAGTCGTTCATTCTATAATGATCACAAAAATATAATCTAATGAACATTATTTTAGAGACTCTTTAAATAGGAAAAATAATCAATTTAAATGATTCATTCACCTATATAATTTCTTAAAAGAAAATCCTACAATCTAATATTATGTATATATAAAGAAAATCCTACCATATATTTTTTGGGGTCAAAATCCTAATATATATCATCTTACCGAGTCTTATATGGACACTACAAAACCGAAGTGACTCTCTGGCTTTGTTTAGCTACCCCAATGTTTTTAGGTACGCCAGCATAGGTGGCGTTAGGCTACACCGGCGTAGCTAAAAACGTATATTTTAAGCAACACCAGCTTTTTTAAAACGTCAGTGAAGCTTTACGTTTTTTACTTATTTATTATTTTTGAAAAGCTACCCCTGCCAGTTTTTGAAAAATACAGGGTAGGTATATAGTTTTTTAATAATTTTTTTATTGATTAATACTTTTGAATACTTAATGATTCAAAATACCTGTCATACAAATCACATAAAATTTCCTACTATTTGCTATAGTATATATTAAAAAGTCATATAAGAAATACTAATAACATAATAAACCATTGAAATTCATAATTATATCCAATAATCAAGTCAAATGTCAAATAATTTAATCATTTTTCACACAAATTAACATGCATAAATGTTAGATATTGTAATATATATTTAGTCCCATATCAAGTTATGCATCAGTTTAGTATTTAGTTCCCTCCTATATATATGAGTCATTGTACTTAGTTATAATCAATCCAATAATTCAATAATATTTTCCCAATCTCTCTGTTAACATTTTCATGGTATCTAAGCACCAGTTCCAAATTTATTTCTCCCTCACTAATCCTGTAACCCCTGTTTTACATTTTCTGTATTTTTTGGTGTATTTTTTTTCTTCTCATTGTATCTCTTTTGGACTGTATATTGGAACTTCTTTTTAATATATGTATTTAATTGATTTGTCATCTTTTTATTTGATATTCTTGATCCTATTAGCTCTTTTTGAGTCGTCTCTGTTTGGCCGAGCTCTTATTTTTTGTCTCCATTATTTTATATTGTTTATGCCCTATTTTATGTATCCATTTTGTGCCATCTCATTATTGGATCACTCTCTAATTATTTTTTGTGGATCTTCTATATTTAATCTTATTCAAACCCTTTAACCCATTCTAATTTCTTATTGGATCCACTACTCCTATTCACTCTAATACCCTAAACTCTAAACTACCCACTACCTGTTAGCATACCCCAAACCCGAAACCACCTAAAACCTATCTTCCTATAATTGTTACCTATACCCTGTTTTACACCAAACCCATTCACTAAAGACCTGAAACCCATCTTTAAACCCTAATTCTATCTCTGCCTGTACATATATATAGATCCTATTCCCGTCACAAACCCTATCATCCGCTACTTCATCTTCATCCCCTAACCCCGTGCTCCTCCACCATGCCTCTCCTTCCTTGCACCCCTGCCAACTTCAGTAGCCAACCGCAGCAAGAGCAGCAGGCCGCCAGATCCTGGTCCCCTCTTCCTGTCGCTCAGCCAGCAGCGGCAGCATCCCAGTCGCATCCTGCCCTTCCCCGTCGTTATTTCCCTCAGACGATAGGAGAAAACACAGTCGCAACAGCAGCCCTTGCTCTCCATCGTCTTCCTGTCCGTCTCTCTCTTTGGTGTGCATGTGTTGGATCTCGTGTGGATCTCGTTGTTTGGTTGGTTGTGTGTGAGTGTTACTTTTGTTTGCGTGTGATCTCGAGTTGTGATCGTGTGTCATTTTCATAGTTGTTCGTTCGTTGTGTTCGTGCCCCGGGAATCCATTCCCGTTATTCTTACATTTGTGCCGTTCCCGTCGTTGTCTCTCTGGCAAGTAACTTGTATTCTTTTCTTTGTGTAATACAAGTACTAAATGCCGCCTGTAGTGTAGTTTTGTTCTAGAGACAATTCTTATGCAAAATCCCTTGTTTATCTTGTCTCTATTGTGTTGACCCGCCCGTAGTTGCCTCATTACACACATGACATGAAATAACATAGGTATGACTACTTCTTGTTGTACAGGTACATGTTGTTCATGACTTGTTGTATGATATCGTATGCTTGATGTGTTATTCGTAATATAACTCATTGTAGACTTGTGAAATACCCTACACCATGTTGCTTGGACATCTAATATATCCTATTTCATGTTTGGTTATGATTTGGATAAGTTTCATATGATCTATGTTGATTTGTGCATGAAGGGTATTTTCTGTTTTGTCGATTCCCCCTTTTTTATCAGTATTTTAGACCTTATTAAGGTCAGTATATGAAAATATTTTGTGAATATGAATTATAGAGAATTCTGTCTACTTTCTAAATTTTCTGACAAATCTCAGTTTCGATTTATGAGTTTCTAGTTATGACTATTTTACTACAGATGTGTTTAAAATTCCAGATCTAGTTTTTATATGAGTTCTGTATGGTAATTTATTTTTCTACTGATGCTAAAGATAATATTTTGATCCAATATTTTACTGGTTACAACTAGAATTGATTGGGATTAACCCCTAATTTTGTGGATTTAATTGATGCCTGTTACAAACTATTCTATACTTGCAAACAACTACTATAGTTGCAGAATTTTCTTGCTGTTCAGTAAAGATACTTAATTTCGACCTAATTCTACTTGCTGTCTCTAAAAACTTTCTGAATATGAATTATAAACTACTGTATCTATTTTATCACCCTTTTGATGGATCTGGATTTTGTTTTGTATTTTGTGAGATATTGCTGTTTTAGTACTGCAGTGTTTGTGATTCCAGATTTACAAAACTGCCGTATCTTGCTATTTTCTAATTTTACTTGACTACTCTATTTATGTTGAAGAATTATGAAACTATATTTTCTGTTACTAAACCTACTAGGGAATACCCCAAATTTTTCTTTGGATTTAATCAGCGAGTTTTCATTATGTTTTCCTGTTCTTGAATATTTCTAGTTGAACAGGTTTTCTGGATTCAATTCTGTTTTGAGACTTGTTTTTGTGAAATACCAGATGACTTATATATATTTACTGGATTTTGCCAGGAGTCTATTTTCCATATTCTTCGACGGATCCAGGTTTGCATGTTTGTAGCAACGAGAATCCCAGATTTGATGCAGTACTGTCTTGCTGTCCTGAATTAGAATTTTCTTTGTTCCACTCTTTTATGTGTTGTCTTTCACCCGTGCATATTTATTTTCTAACCTGAACTTGTTACTTATTTATACCATATTATTCTTACCCTGTTTGTGACACATGCATTCCTTTTTGATAATAATAATAATAAATAACCAAATCGGGGTTTAAAGGGAAAGATCTGATAGTGAAAAATACAGAAAAGTGTACTCGGAAAGGGATCTATAGATCCTACGTGATTACTTGAGGCTTGATATTTTGTACTTGAGGCTTGATATTTCACACTTGAGGCTTGATACCTCACTCTTGAGGCTTGATACATGATACTTGAGGCTTGATATTTCACACTTGAGGCTTGATACTTCACTCTTGAGGCTTGATACTTGATACTTGAGGCTTGATACATGTTACTTGATTACTTGAGGCTTGTCCCTGAGTACACTGCCCTCTATCATCCACTGTAAAATCTAAAACGAAATTATTTGAATGTAACAACCATATGGTAAAAACCTGGGACGCATGAAGTGCTACCTAGATAGTAATAAATACAAGACTTGAAACAACATGATCAATTGACACTTGCTACTTGCTACTTGTTATTTGTACATGATACTTGATACTTGATACTTGTTACTTGTACATAATACTTGACACTTGATACTTGTTGCTTGTTTACATGATACTTGTTCACTTGATACTTGATGCATGCCACTTGTACTTGTTCATCTTGCCATGCTACTCATTCTATTTTGTTATCATGTCTATTCCATGCTATGCTTGATTCCTCTGTTATCCTATATTTGTTATCCCTTTTCTTGTACTTGTTCCTGCATTACAAGCGGCCCGTAACTTGTATTGACGGGAGTTTGTTTTCTTTTTCCTCGTCCTGCAATTTATTAAATTGTAGATTTTGGAGAACAGTTGCCTGATGGAGTTGGTGATATGAGATTCTAAATGCTGGAGCTTTGCTATATCTACTTATTTCCTTGTTGCTTATCTTGAATGTTTGTACTTGATTACTTGGATTATTTGTATTTGAGCAATGTGACCTAGGATTATTGACTTGTTCATTTCTTGTTTATTTGAGATTAATATATTTTGTTTCAAGTAAATCCTGTTGGTATTTTGATTCATATATGCATGCATAGTTGACTTCTCTTGCTTCCTACTCTGATTATTCCTGTGAAATATTGTAAAGATCCTGACAGCTTATAGATGATGAAAATCATTCACCGGACTTAGTCACGTATCCGTATTCTGTATTCTCTTTTTAGGAAGCGGGGCATGACAAGGTTATTTAGTGATATCAGAGCCCAGGTTTGGCTAATGTATTAGTTTCACTGAAATGTTCGACAAGCTTGGCTCGATCTGGGATTGGCTCAACATTACATATACCATGCATACATAGATGAATTATAATCAACTTTTGATCTGGATGCTAATTGTTTTTAATTTTGTGCAGACCATGGCTCACAGAGGTTCTACTTCTCGTCCCTAGGATGATCAGCCCGGGCTTGAGGCCGTTACCAATGTGTTGGAACGGTTGATCAATATGCAGCAAAACCACAGTGACTTGGTGATGGCTGCTTTGGAAGCTGTTCGGGTTCCGCCTCCCGCTGTGCCTATGCAAGCAGCTCTCCCTTCTCGTCCGGGTATAGTCACAGAATTTATGAGGCTGCATCCTGATAGATCCTTGGGCACTGAAATGCCTTTGGAGGCAGAACAATGGTTGATCCGAACTGCAAGTTGCTTTTGGCGGCAAGAGTTGCAGATGCTGATAGAGTGGATGTGGTGACCATCCAGCTGGTAGACCTGACTCACATTTGGTGGAGTCTGAGTCCGAGAGGCTCGTGAGGCCAATTGCTTGGGCCACTTTCACTAGGAGCTTCTTAGAGAAGTTCTTCCCTAGCAGCACTCAAGTGGAAATGGAGCAACAGTTCCTGGCCTTGAAACAGGTTGGTTGTTATTTCTATTATTGGAATTTTGTTACATATTGTGGCGCCCCGAATTTCTAATATGATATCTCAGAAATATGTGGCACAATTCCCAGTATCAAATTTAATTGCAATAGTAAACATAGCCAAAAACACAGATAATTTTATTTCAACTTTTGTTACAACACTTGTTTACAAAACACAGCGGAATACAAAACACCTTGAATTACAATCTTTCTTTTACAACACTTTCTTTTACAATTTATATAAGCCATAACATCATTCTAGCACAAGCATCCAAGTCCAAAGCTACAAGCAACTACCTGTAAAACATGAGGCTAGAGATAAACCTAACCCCCAAGACTACATGGGTCAGCCATAACGGTGTGACATAAAAAGTAAACAACAAAAATAAAACATAAAGCATAAAGTCATCTACAACATGTATTAACAGCAAGAATGAAATGAAATGAGAAATAACAATAAGTAAAGCATGAAAACATCAAGGAATATAAGATAGTATATAGTAGAGCATGAAAACAACAAGTGAAACTAGACTAAGTGTCAAGAGTAGAAAACAGAAAACAACATGCATAAAACTAAGTCAAGAAACATCAATGTTATATGCTGACTCTCTAATACACACTTGTCGGATTCTATGCATTTCATACTACATAGGTCTGGTGCAAGCCCTTAACGATCTCCACTTATAGGGTTAAACCCCTCGTTATGCAACTAATCCTACTGCAGTTATGGAAACAAGATCCAGAATACTCCGCGAATAGGCTCCACAGCCCTCGACGCACAACCGTGTACCCCACGAACAGGCTTGAATCATGTAAGAATAGCTCTAAAACTGGAGAATCACCTCCCAACCATGTACCCCACGAACAGGCTTGCGAGGCCCTCGACATGCAGATACACCGAGTACATCTCGTGAATAGGCCCGCTGACCCTCAACAAGCGAATGCACCCTGCATGCTCCATGAATAGGTCTGCAGACCCTCGACACGCGAACATAAAAATGTCCTCTCGATACAGGACAACAAATAGTCCTGAAACGCATCCGTTGGACTAAATAGACCAAGAGCATATACTCACGTTTCCCAAGTTCCATCATATCTCCACTAGTGCATGTTCTTAAGTTGGTTATTATTATTAAAACACAAAAGCCTCATCTCTAGAGTTAGTGTATCCTATCGGACTTAAACACTCAACAACAACCCCAAGACCCAACTGGTCAAAATCAACAATTCTCATTTGCAGGTTCACAGGACTCCCACTCAACTCCTAGAGATTCACAACTCATCCATCAAGACCAAAACTTTCAATAAAACTCAAAAATACATTGTCAAAACGATTATATGAAGAAACTTCTTAAATCAACAAAAATCCAAATCTTATATAAAATTCCAGAATCCAAATAAATATTAAATCTATTAAATAACCGAAAATCATATTTTTAAGTTGTAGAATATCACAAAACATAAATTCCTTTGAAAACATGTATAACTCAAATAAGGTCCAAAAGAATACTTTTAAAGCTCCAATATAAATCTCTGTAAAATATTTTTAATCTGTAGCAAAGCATCTTTTAAAACAATATAATATTGAAGAAACAATCATTCAAAAGAAGCATAAGAAAACTTAAGAAAACATCGGTCAGAGTGGTAGAAGTCGACTTCATAGGGTAGTCAGTCGACTGTCCCGCGTGAAACCCAATGTAATACCCCAGGTTTTCAAAGAGCGAACAGTCGACTGTTCGTATTAGCAGTCGACTGGTATGCACGTGATTTGAGGAATTTGAGAAGGATTTGAGAAACATAGTCCCACATGGGAAGCATACAAAAACTAATTTGAGTATAAATATAATTGCCTATGATCAAGAGTCACCAATTCGGTTAACCACCTTTTGAGAGGCAGCCTGTGGTGGGCAGTTGTACTACATAGTATCTAATTTGTATTTGATAAAAATATTAAAATTGTCTGAGTATTGGGGCGGGGCGTTACAAATGGTATAAGAGCCGACTTTCGACACACCGGGTGTATTTAATACACGGCAGGGAGATGAGTCTCCGGTATTTGCTTCGTGGGGTATTCACGGAAGTAGGCAGGGTGCTAGAAAGGGCGGTCCTACACTAGATGTGTGTCCCGTACTCAGCGAGGACGCTGATTTCTAAAGGTGGGGTGTATGTAATACCCCAGGTTTTCAAAGAGCGAACAGTCGACTGTTCGTATTAGCAGTCGACTGGTATGCGCGTGATTTGAGGAATTTGAGAAGGATTTGAGAAACATAGTCCCACATGGGAAGTATACAAAAACTAATTTGAGTATAAATATAATTGCCTATGATCAAGAGTCACCAATTCGGTTAACCACCTTTTGAGAGGCAGCCTGTGGTGGGCAGTTGTACTACATAGTATCTAATTATGTAATACCCTAGGTTTTCAAAGAGCGAACAGTCGACTGTTCGTATTAGCAGTCGACTGGTATGCGCGTGATTTGAGGAATTTGAGAAGGATTTGAGAAACATAGTCCCACATGGAAAGTATACAAAAACTAATTTGAGTATAAATATAATTGCCTATGATCAAGAGTCACCAATCCGGTTAACCACCTTTTGAGAGGCAGCCTGTGGTGGGCAGTTACAAATTTTATCAGAGCCGACTTTCGACACATCGGGTGTATTTGATACACGGCAGGGAGATGAGTCTCCGGTATTTACTTCGTGGGGTATTCACGAAAGTAGGCAGGGTGCTAGAAAGGGCGGTCCTACACTAGATGTGTGTCCCGTACTCAGCAAGGACGCTGATTTCTAAAGGTGGGGTGTATGTAATACCCCAGGTTTTCAAAGAGCGAACAGTCGACTGTTCGTATTAGCAGTCGACTGGTATGCGCGTGATTTGAGGAATTTGAGAAGGATTTGAGAAACATAGTCCCACATGGGAAGTATACAAAAACTAATTTGAGTATAAATATAATTGCCTATGATCAAGAGTCACCAATCCGGTTAACCACCTTTTGAGAGGCAGCCTGTGGTGGGCAGTTGTACTACATAGTATCTAATTTGTCTTCTAAAAATATTAAAATCGTCTGAGTATTGGGGCGGGGCGTTACACCCAAACTCAAGAAAATATCAAGCAGCGCAGTGACAGTCGACCGCATACTGTAGCCAATTGACTGACCCGCAGAAAAATCTGAAGACTCAAGAAAACCACAATCAGAGCAGTAGCAGTCGACTGTGCAATCTAGATAGTCGACTGTCCCGCAGGAAAATCCAACACTTAAAGAAAACATTAATTCAAAGCAGAGAAAATCAACTGTTCTGCAGGAAAATTCGAGACTCAAGAAAATACTTCAGCCAGGACCCCGACAGTCAACTGTCGACATTGGTCGGTCGACTGTCAGACCTCCAGTCTGCAGTTTTAAAGGTTGTGCACGTTTTAACCGATACACGATTCCACTTTGTAAAATCACAAATTTGAAGAACTAATTTTCTGAGATAATTAATTGTAACTTATATAACATATAGGAGTTTTTAAAACACATCAAAACATATCAAGATCTCAAAATAGGAGTTTTACCCAAAAATCTTTCAAAACAACATCTTATATATATATATATATATATATATATATATGTTTGAATACGAATTTTAACATCAGTTTAGACTTCAAAAATCCATCAATAAGAGTGGTAAAGAGTTTAAAACTATCTCAGAACCAAAACAATTGAAATCCAATCAAAACTCCATCAAAACACACGAAAACCCAATTTCTTCGAAAACAACAAAATAAGATATATGTACACATGTTTGTACGCCAAGAAAACTTCAACACTCATCAATTAGAAATAGTGAAATATTTAGATTTATTCTCAGTACTAAAACCAATCATATCCAATTGAAAATTTCTCAAAACTTCACAAAATTACGAAATCCCCCAAATTGATCCTAATGCATAGATCCAAATCTAAACCCCCTTTCTCAAACTCCTAGACTTGATTCTTAGATTCAATAGTCATTAAACTCATCCACAATCATTCAAAATCATTCACAATCATTCACAATCATTCCATGCATATGAGCAATTATATCAATCACTAATCAAGTTTCTACTCAACGAAAAGCCCCCAAATAGAGTTTATGTATTTATACACAAGTAAAGGTAGTCTTTTTATCCACTTTTATGCAGTATCATCATAAAACACATCATGATAAGTTAAAACAGCAAGTATATAAAGGAAAGCATCCTACTCATGATTTCTATACAGTTCTTTAACAATCTCAAGTCAATAAATTAGGGTTCCAATCATCAATAATATAGTTTTATGAAAGGATTCACTTTTAATTCATCTACTCATCAAAACTTCACATATCATCATACAAACTCCTAGCATGCTTTCTAATCGATAGATCATCATGTATAACATACATAAAGCAAAATAAAACAAAACATATCACTCACCTTGTTGAAGCGATCGAACAAAGATAATAAAGCAATACGAAAAATCCCTCCTTCGCAAGAAATCCAAGATCTTTTGCTTTAAAAATCCAAGAAAATAAAATAATGAAATCCCTTGTGTTGAGCAGCGAAAGACAGCTGCACTCCACCCCTTTAAATAGGCCGAAATATAGGTTTTAGGGTTTTGAACACATTTGCAAAAATACTCCTTTTAAAACACATCTTTACATATATAGATCCATATACTTGGAAACTTGATAAAACCAATTTATTTGGGATTTAAAAACAAAAAAGCCATCATAAAGTCAGTCGGCACTGTTTAAAAGGCCCAGAAAATGAATTTGCACTTTTACCCCCCAAAATGACAATTTTGCAAAAAGATCCTCTTTTATCGAAACTTGTAAAATAAATCAAATTCATCAAAACGAAAGGTAAACTTTTTAACCCTGAGTTGACTAGGCATTATACCTAGCCCAAAAATCCAAAAATCTGGAGTTTTCACTTCAATTGGTAATTTTGCACAAAAGTCCTTCTTTTTTGTAATATTTACAAATAGGTCTAATAAATATCAGCAAAATCCAAAAAATTCACAAATAATATCTAATAATAAATAATGAGTTTTTCCAAAATAATTTTTGACTTTAAACTTCCCAAGAAAACATTTGCACGTGTTTTGCACGTGTAAAAAGATAAATTTTCAGAAAAATATTTATTAAATCTCCAAAAATCATTTTAATTCATTTATTAATCTTTAAAAAAATATTTAAAAATATGGGGTATTACACATATTATCCATGCAATGTTGTAACATCAGACTTTCTTGAAACAGGGCTCCAGATCTGTGGATGAGTATGCAGCTGAATTTACAAGACTTAGCCGCTTTGTAGTCATTCTTGTAGAGAACGAAGAGTACAGGGCTCATAGATTCACATTGGGGATTGAGCGTGAGATTTGGGTGCAGCTCGTCTCCCTTCGCTTGCGTATTTATGCTGAAGCTCTTGAGGTAGCTCGAGCTCAGGAGCAGGCTCATGGTGGATTGGCTCCTTTCCAGTGGACTGTTCCATACTCTGTTGTTGCTAGGCCTTCTGGTGGGCCTATTCAGAGGCCTGTCCTAGCCCATCCGGTTAGAGCAGCTCCTTACTCTTCTGCGATTCCTCAGAAGGCTAGTTTTTGCGATTTTTGCCGACTTGCAGGGCATGACCGCAAGGATTACAGGCATGCCAATCGCCGCTATTTTGGATATGGTGCTTTCTGATCATATGGCGCGGGATTTTCTGCATCAGCAACCGAAGGCTCTTCCAGCCAGCGGTCCCGTTCAGTAGGTAGCCCCAGCTCGTGGTCCAGTCAGGACACCGCTTCCTCCACAGCGCCAGATTGTCGCTCAGAGGACCGCTGCCCCCAGGAGAGGTCAGGCTTTCAACCTGACTGCTGCAGATGCTGAGTCAGCAGAGAGTGTTGTTGCAGGTATAACTTGCATTTCTTTTATTGTTTTGTTGTTTCTCTTTTGCTTCGTTCATTTCTCTTGCATTTGTTCCTTCATATTATCTTTCTGCATAGTGTTTTCCTCACCCTGTTCAACCATTCTTTTTCTCCTGTCTCTTTTGATTCTATCTTAGGTATTGACCTTATTTGCTTTTTTCCTACTCATGTTCTTTTTTTATTCTGGGACAACCCATTCCTTCATCTCTTCTCGGTTTGTGACTCGCCATCAGTTGGAGTGCAGCATCATGTCAGAGGCTTGAAACATTGTGACAGGTAATGGTGTTATCATTTGTTCCCGAGAGTGCAGGCAGTGTCACGTGATTATTGGTGGTAACAGCAGATTTCAAGGTCAACTTGATTGTAATTGGGAATTTAGGATTCGATGTTATTCTCGGTATGGATTGGTTGGGTGAATCTCACGCCATTATTGATTTCCACGCCAATAAAGTTATATTTCGGATCCCAAATTGCGCAGAGTTTGAGTTCCATACCGGGGAGATGTTCCTTGGCCGAGCTGAGACTGCAGTTGATCAGGATGTTTGCGTGATGGAATTACATTCAGGCTGTGAGGCTACGCCTCTAGTAGTGCAGGGATTTCATGGATGTTTTTCCAGAAGAGTTGACTGGCTTACCCCCTGATCGGGATGTAGAGTTCGGTATTGAAGTTCAGCCTGGTACGGCGCCGATATCGAAAAGTCCCTACAGGATGGCACCGGTTGAGTTAGCAGAGCTTAAGGTGCAGATTCAGGAGTTGCTTGATTTGGGGTTTATCAGACCCAGTGTTTTGCCATGAGGTGCTCCATTCCTTTTTGTCAACAAGAAGGATGGTAGTCATCGACTGTGCGTGGATTATCGGAAACTGAACAGTGTTACTCTAAAGAATCGGTATCCGTTTCCCAGGATCGATGATTTATTTGATCAGTTGAGTAGAGCTGCTATTTTCTCGAAGTTGGATCTTCGTTCCGGGTATCATCAGGTCAAGATGAAAGTGACTGATGTACAGAAGACTGCATTCACGACCAGATATGGATACTATGAGTATCTTGTGATGTCGTTCGAGGTTATGAACGTGCCTGCTGTATTCATGAGTCTTATGAACTGGGTCTTTTCCCAGTTCCTGGATAGATTTGGTTGGTCTTTATTGATGACATTCTGGTATATTCTCAAGATCTGGGAAGATCATGTTGAGCATCTTAGGTTGGTTCTGCATACTTTGAGAGAGAATCAGCTCTATGGGAAACTCAGCAAGTGTGAGTTCTGGCTCGACAGGGTCACTTTCTTAGGGCACATTATCTCGGGCGATGGTATTTCTGTGGATCTGGCCAAGGTTAAGGCTATGAAGGATTGTCCAGTTCCCAAGTCAGTTTCAGAGGTGAGGAGTTTCCTTGGTCTAGCGGGCTATTGTCAGAAATTCGTCCCAGATTTTTCGAAGATAGCAGGACCATTGACTAAGCTGACTGGGAAGGATCAGAAGTTTTGTTTGTATGAGGCTTGTAGTGGGGCTTTTGCTGAGTTGAAGAACAGGTTGATGTCAGCGCCAGTGTTGACTATTCCAGATGTTTAGGCAGATTTGTAGTTCACTGTGATGCTTCGGGTAAGGGTCTTGGAGCAGTTCTGATGCAGAAGGGCCGAGTCATTGCTTATGTATCTAAGCAGTTGAGGCCGCATGAGAAGAACTATCCGACTCATGACCTTGGAGTTAGCGGTAGTGATCTTTGCTTTGAAGCTGTGGAGACATTATTTACTTGGGGACCAAGTGGAGATCTTTACAGACCACAAAAGTCTCAAGTACGTCTTCACCCAGAAGGAGTTGAGCATGAGGCAAAGGCATTGGTTAGAACTTATGGTCGATTATTACATCAGTTTGCAATACCATCTTAGTAGAGTAAACTTGGTGCCATATGCTTTAAGCAGGAGACCGAAAGCTATGTTACTGACTCAGCAGAGTAATTTGGTTGAGCAGATGTGGAGGTTGGAGTTGGATGTGTTGTTGTCGAATTCTGATCGAAGTTGTTTGGTGCTTCAGCTTCAGTCGTCTCTTGTTGATCAGATCAAAGAGGCGCAGGCTGGTGATGTGCAGTTGCAAGGTTTTCGAGCTGAGGTTGAGTCTAGTTCCAGGACGGATATGGTTATTCATGCTGATGGATCACTTCGTTTTGGGTCCAGGTTGTGTGTCCCAAAGGGTGAAGTTCGTCACAGGTTGCTTGAGGAAGCCCACCAGTCATCGTATTTTATCCATCCTAGAGGTACTAAGATATATCGAGATTTGAAGCTTCATTTCTGGTGGCATGGTATGAAGAGGGCTGTGGCTTGGTTTGTATATCAGTGTTTGACCTGCCAGCAGGTTAAAGTAGAGCATCAGAGAACCGCCGAACTTCTTCAACTGCTTCCCATTCCAGAGTGGAAGTGGGAACATATCACTATAGATTTTGTGACCGCTTTGCCGAGGAGTTCTAAGGGTCATAATACCATTTAGGTGGTTGTAGACCAATTGACGAAGAGTGCTCACTTCATTTCCTTCGTGTCGGACAGTCTACTGAGAGCTTAGCTGAGAAGTACATGCAAGAGATCGTCAGACTTCGTGGGGTTCCAGTTAGTATTGTATCCGATAGGGATACGAGATTCAGATCTCAGTTTGAGGAGTCTTCAGAGCAGTTTGGGGAGTAAATTAAAGTACAGTACAGCTTTTCCTCCCCAGACTGATGGACAGTCAGAGAGGACCATCCAGATTCTTAAGAACATGTTGATGTCTTGTATGCTGTAGTTCGGTGGATCATGAGAGGACCATTTGCATCTCGTAGAGTTCTCGTACAATAACAGCTTTTACGCCAGTCTTAAAGCTGCACCGTTCGAGGCACTTTTTGGATGGAAGTGTAGATCACCAGTGTGCTCGGATGACATTGGTGAGAGGAAGTTGTTGGGTCCAGAGTTGATCACCAGACGGTTGATGCGGTGGTTCAGATCAGAAAGCACTTACAGGCTTCTCAAGATAGGCAGAGGTGATGGGCCGATGTCCATCGGAGACCTTTGGAGTTTGAGGTTGGTGACCATGTTTTTCTAAAGTTATCGCCTTGGCGTGGTGTCATTCGGTTTGGTGGTGGGGGCAAGCTCAGCCCTAGGTTTATTGGACCGTTTGACATTGTGGAGCGAGAAGGCAAGGTAGCCTATCGTCATGTATTGTCGCCAGCTTTATCAGGAGTGCACGATGTTTTCCATGTCTCACAACTCAAGCGATATATCCGAGATGAGAGCCACATGATCGACTATTCTGAGTTGACCGTTCGGCCGGATTAGACTTGTGAGATTCCGCCAATTGCTATTGTGGACTGGCAGGAGAAAGTGCTTAAGAACAAGATCATCAAGCTGGTTCATGTTTCTTGGAATCCTCACTCACCCGGTGAGTTGACTTGGGAGGTAGAGGAGGAGATTCAGCAGAAGTTTTCTCATCTGTTTGGGTAGCTTTTTGTTTTGTTCTTTCTTTTCTTCTCGGGGTTACCCTATGTACCTCTTGTTTGAATTTTGAGGACAAAATTCTTCTGTTAGGTGGGTAGGATTTGTAACCCCTGTTTTTCATTTTTTTTGTAATTTTTGGTGTATTTTTTTTTCTCATTTTATCTCTTTTGGACCATATATTGGAACTTCTTTTTCAATATATTTATCTAATTGATTTGCCGTCTTTTTATTTGATCTTCTTGATCCTATTAGCTCTTTTTGTGTCGTCTCTGTTTGGCCGAGCTCTTATTTTTGGTCTCCGTTATTTTATATTGTTCGTGCCCTATTTTATGTATCCATTTTGTGCCATCTCATTATTGGATCACTCTGTTATCTTTTGTGTGGATCTTCTATATTTAATCCTATTCAAACCCTTTAACCCATTCTAATTTCTTATTAGATCCACTACTCCTATTCACTCTAATACCCATTAAATAATACCCTAAACTCTAAACTACCCACTACCTGTTAGCATACCCCAAACCCGAAACCACCTAAAACATATCTTCCTATAATTGTTACCTATACCCTGTTTTACACCAAACCCATTCACTAAAGACCGGCCGAAACCCATCTTTAAACCCTAATTATAATCCTACTTGTATATATATATATATATATATATATATATATATATATATATATATATATATATATATATATATATATATATCCTTTTCCCCTCACAAACCCTATCAGCCGCTACTTCATCTTCATCCCCTAACCCTATGCTCCTCCGCCATGCCTCTCCTTCCCTTGCACCCCTGCCGACTTCAGCAGCCAACCGCAGCCAGAGCAGCAGGCCGCCAGACCCTGGTCCCTTCTTCCTGTCGCTCAACCAGCAGCGGCAACATCCCAGTCGTGTCCTGCCTTTCCCCTTCGTTGTTTCCCTCCGACGATAGGAGCAAACACAGCCGCAGTAGCAGCCCTTGCTTGTCATCGTCTTCCCATCCATCTCTCTCTCTCTCTCTCTCTCTCTCTCTCTCTCTCTCTCTCTTGGTGTGCATGTGCTAGATCTTGTGTGGATCTCATTGTTCGGTTGGTTGTGTGCGAGTGTTACTTTTGGTTGCGTGTGATCTCGAGTTGTGATCGTGTGCCGTGTTCGTAGTCGTTCGTTCGTCGTGTTCGTGCCCCGAAAATCCGTTCCCGTTATTCTTACTTTTCTGTCGTTCATGTCGTTGTCTCTCAGGCAAGTAACTTGTATTCTTTTCTTTGTGTAATACAAGTACTAAATACCGCCTGTAGTGTAGTTGTGTTCTAGAGACAATTCTTCTGCAAAATCCCTTGTTGATCTTGTCTCTATCACTACAAGACTAACAGTCTTTACCGGCATTTTTTTGCACATTTACCAGCGTTTATAAACCCCTGCTGTAGATACCACCGGCGTTTTATAAATCGCCGGTGCAAGTGTCGCTGAATCGTGCATCGCTGTAGCTTAGGGACATTCACCGGCGTTTTTTACGACCGCCGGTGTAGGTTAAAACTACACCGTCGGTCGTAAAAATACCGGGGAATGTGTGGTTTCGTTTGGAAGCACTGTTTTCGGCCATCACCTACACCGGCGTTTTTAAAATGCCGATATATATCTCCAGTTTTTTGCTGAAAGCTACACCGGCTCTTGTAAAAACGCCGGTGTAGCTATATTTTTTATAAAAAAAAAATTAATTATTTAAAAAAAAAAAAAACCTTCACCACTCTTTACTAATCAAAACCAATTGCAAAAGCATAAATTAGAGAAGCATAATCAGTGAGTGCCAATCACCGACTCATAAATTAGTCAGTATATCAAAAGTAGTCCTACTGAGTGCATTTTGAAGTTGCATATGGAACTATATTGGGTTGGATCTATATTTATCATGCTTGAGTAATTTATGTCATAGTATTTGTGAGAACAAGTAAATATAAGATGAAGTCAGTGACTCAGTGCCATAGTATTTCAGTTCATACATCTCAAAATTTTCATCTTTGTTCTCCAAATTTCTCATATTATCCAAATTAGTCAGTATATAAGATGAAGTCAGTGAGTGCCACTCACTGACTCAAAATTCACTAGATTGTTCATAAGTGGTGCAAAATGCACTCTAAAAAATCCCAAAATGTCAGGTAAAGATTAATCATTAAATGCTCAGATAGGATTTAATCATCACTAGTTACTCCTATAATTCATTTATTCAATGAATCATGAAACATAGTGTGCAACTTCAGAAGCATAATCCATCTCATCATCACTCATTCACTCGAAAATAATGAGAAGAAACTCTATTTGTTCACTGTTTTTACTCAAGCATATTTAGTTGTTCTCACAAATACTATGGCATAAATTACTCAAGCATGATCAATATAGATCCATATGCAAAATGCACTCAGTAGGATTGTTCATAAAATAGAGAAGCACAATCAGTGAGTGCCACTTACTGACTCAAAATTAGTCAGGTAAAGAGGTAAAGATTAATCAGTGAGTGCCACTCAGTATATCAAAAGTAGATTGCCAATCACTGACTCATAAATTAGACAGTATATCAAAAGTAGTCCTACTGAGTGCATTTTGAAGTTGCATATGGAACTATATCTGGTTGGATCTATATTTATCATGCTTGAGTAATTTATGTCATAGTATTTGTGAGAACAAGTAAATATAAGATGAAGTCAGTGACTCAGTGCCATAGTATTTCAGTTCATACATCTCAAAATTGTCATCTTTGTTCTCCAAATTTCTCATATTATCCAAATTAGTCAATATATAAGATGAAGTCAGTGAGTGCCACTCACTGATTCAAAATTCACTAGATTGTTCATAAGTGGTGCAAAATGCACTCTAAAAAATCCCAAAATGTCAGGTAAAGATTAATCATTAAATGCTCAGATAGGATTTAATCATCACTAGTTACTCCTATAATTCATTTATTCAATGAATCATGAAACATAGTGTAGATAATAGCATGTAGATAAAAAGATGAACCATTTCAGAAGTAATAATTAAAT
The DNA here is from genome assembly GCA_017893485.1 of Hemerocallis citrina. Lineage (NCBI taxonomy): Eukaryota > Viridiplantae > Streptophyta > Magnoliopsida > Asparagales > Asphodelaceae > Hemerocallis > Hemerocallis citrina. The sequence continues at coordinate 165,514,074 of CM030363.1, forward strand.
ATTCAAACAAAAATCTTCCATAAGCCATATGCATGGTACGTTCGCTTAAAGTTAGCAAAATCTCAAAACATATCCTCAAAAGAGAATGGCAAACATGTAATCTGAAAATAAATATTTTCTTAAAAGGATAAGATTATATGAATTAACCTGCTTATCAGCATGATTTGCCAACTTCAATATTGACTCCTTGAAACTGCACAGAAATAAAGCACAAAGTTTACTAATAGATGCATTATGATAGAGATTAGCAGAAAATAATCCCATAAATTAAGGCATGAGTTGTCATGGGAGTAGGGCCCAAATGATCATCTATTATCTTCTGACTATATAGCTAAATTTAATCCAGAGAAAATAGTCCACATCGGTGCAAATATGAACTTGTTTAAAAGAAAGGGATAAGAAAGTGGCAGAGCTCACTAACCTCGATCTTTGATTAGATAAATGAACTTTGTTAAGGGAAAAAAAATAGTCTGTCAGACATTACTAATCACAACCATTATTATTCAGACAAATATAATAACTGAACAATCAAATATCTAGTAGAATGATCTTAATCGAAATCTTATTACATTCAAACTATAGCAGAATGATCTTAATCAAAAAATTCATCTTATCATCTAAATAAATGGAGAATGTAGCAGCAGAGGATTATAAATATGAATGGATGCAATTATCTACTAATTTTGACTATCACCTCTGACTTTCTTTCATATTCCTTTCTCTTCTACCCTCAAGTAGAAATAGTTCCTCCTATATTAAGAGAAGAAAAACATAGCCTTAAAAAAGTGGATTGTGTGATCACAAACCTTTCCATCCCACTAAAGGGAGGATCTTTATTGATCTGTTCTATGGTTAGGATTCCCGTGAGTGCAAGAAACTCTAATACCTGCAAGAAATTGCAATCCACCCTTAAAATTTTGCAGGTAAACATGTACACTGCCACATCTACTAACTAGTGTATAGTTCAATAGCAAAAATTAATTCAACATAAATAAGAAATTGAAGAGAAGTCAAGTTAATTCCTAACTCCATGTTGCTTCACCAAATAAAATCGCTAAAACTAACAAATTCAATTCCACTCAATTAACATTTTCCTTGAAGAAACCCTAAAACTAACAAATCCCAAAACAAATCTAACCCTAAAACAACTCCCAAACTCTCAAACCCTAAAACCCTAAAACCGTAAAATTAACATTAAACTAATTTTTACCTGAAGAATCGGAGGTCGACGACGGTGGGACACGGTGGGGGAGGGAGACGGCAAGGGAGATGGGGGAGGTCGGGGTTCGGGTCGGGAGTGAGGGGTTGAGAGATTGAACGGGGTCGGAAGTGGAAGACTATAGGGGACGGAGAAGGACGGTGAGAGACGGCGTTGGCCACGGCGGGGAAGGGGGTTTTGGATTTGAGCGGGAGATCGAAAAAATTTTGTAGGAAAAAAAGATGCGATGTTTTTTTTGTAGGGGAAAAAAAAGATTTTTCGGGGTGTGGTGGAGAGGAGCAGTTGGATAAAATACCCCTAACCCATCGGCGTTTATTTAAAACGCCAGGGGTAGGGGGGGTTAATTTAGGTTTGTTTGCGGTCAGGGATCTACCCCGGCGTATATACTCAAACGCCGGGTATAAATGCCGGGGAAGAGTGTTTTTGTTGTAGTGTATTGTGTTGACCCGTCCGTAGTTTCCTCATTACACACATGAAATGAAATAACATAGGGATGACCACTTCTTATTTTATACGTGCATGTTGTTCATGACTTGTTGTATGATCTCGTATGCTTGATGTGTTATTCGTAGTATAACTCGTTGTAGACTTGTGAAATATCCTAAACCATATTGCTTGGACATCTAGTATACCCTATTTCATGTTTGGTTATAATTTGGATGAGTTTCATATGATCTATATTGATTTGTGCATGAAGGGTATTTTCTGTTCTGTCGATTCCCCATTTTTGATCAATATTTTAGACCCTATTAAGGTCAGTATATGAAAATATTTTGTTAATATGAATTATAGAAAATTCTGTCTACTTTTCAGATTTTCTGACAGATCTCAGTTTCGATTTATGAGTTTCGAGTTATGACTATTTTACTACAGATGTGTTTAAAATTCCAGATCCAGTTTTTATATGAGTTCTGTATGGTAATTTATTTTTCTACTGATGCTAAAGATAATATTTTTATCCAATATTTTTCTGGTTACAACTAGACTTGATTGGGATTAACTCCTAATTTTTTTTGTATTTAATTGATGCCTTTTATAAACTATTAAATACTTGCAAACAAATACTATACATGAAGAATTTTCTTGTTCAGTAACGATACTTAATTTCGCCCTACTTCTACTTGTTGTATCTAAAAACTTTGCGAATATTAATTATAACCTACTGTATCTATTTTATCACCCTTTTGACGGATTTGGATTTCGATTTGTATTTTGTGAGATATTGTTGTTTTAGTACTGCAGTGTTTGTGATTCCAAATTTACAAAACTGTCGTATCTTTCTATTTTCTGATTTTACTTGACTACTCTATTTATGTTGGAGAATTATGAAACTTTATTTTCTGTTACTAAATATACTAGGAAATATCCCAGATTTTTCTTGGATTTAATCAGTGAGTTTTCATGCAGTTTTCCTATTCTTGAATACAAACTTCTGATTTCTGGCTGAACATTTTTTCTGGATTCAATTCTATTTCGAGACTTGTTTTTGTGAAATACCATATCAATTATATATATTTTCTGGATTCGTTCGGAGTCTATTTTCCAGATTCTTCGACGGATCCAGGTTTGCATGTTTGTAGCAACGGGAATCCCAGATTTGGTGCAGTACTGTCTTGCTGTCCTGAACTAGAATTTTCGTTGTTCCACTCTTTTATGTGTTGTCTTTCACCCTTGAATATTTATTTTCTGACCTAAACTTGTTACTTGTTTATATCATGTTATTAATGCCCTGTTTGTGACACATACATGCCTGTTTGATAATAATAATAATAAATAACCAAGCCGGGGTTTAAAGGGAAAGATCTAATAGTGGAAAATGAAGGGGATCTATAGATCCTACGTGATTACTTGAGGCTTGATACTTCATACTTGAGGTTTGATATTTGATACTTGAGGCTTGATATTTCACACTTGAGGCTTGATACTTGATACTTGAGCCTTGATATTTCACACTTGAGGCTTGATTCTTCACTTTTGAGGCTTGATACTTGATATTTGAGGCTTGATACTTGTTACTTGATTACTTGAGGCTAGTCCCTGAGTACACTACCCTCTATGATCCAATATAAAATCCAAAATGAAATTGTTTGAATGTAGCAATCATGTGGTAAAAACTTGGGATGCATGAAGTGCTACCTAGATAGTATAAATACAAGACTTGAAACAACATGATCACTTGACACTTGCTACTTGCTACTTGTTACTTGTGCATGATACTTGAAACTTTCTATGTGTTACTTGTACATGATACTTGACACTTGATACTTGTTTACATGGTACTTGTTCACTTGACACTTGATGCATGCCACTTGTACTTGTTCATCTAGCCATGCTAGTCGTTCTATTTCGTTATCATGTCTATTCCATGCTATGCTTGCTTCCGCTGTTATCCTATATTTGTTACCCCTTTTCCTGTACTTGTGCCTGCACTATAAGCGGCACTTAACTTGCATTGACAGGAGTTTGTTTTCTTTTTCCTCTTCTTGCAATTTAATAAATTGCAGATTTTGGAGAACAGTTGCCTGATGGAGTTGGTGATATGAGATTCTAAATGCTGGAGTTTTGATATATCTACTTATTTTCTTGTTGCTGATCTTGAATGTTTGTACTTGATTACTTGGATTATTTGTATTTGGGCAATGTGACCCAGGATTATTGACTTGTTCAGATCTGGTTTATTTGAGATTAATATATTTTGTTTCAAGTAAATCATGTTGGTATTTTGATTCATATATGCATGTGTGGTTGACTTCTCTTGCTTCCTACTCTGATCATTCCTGTGAAATGTTGTAAAGATTCTGACAGCTTATGCATGATGAAAATCATTTGCTGGACTTAGTCACGTATCCGTATTCCGTATTCTCTTTTTGGGAAGCGGGGTGTGACAAATCCTTAACCCTAATTACACAAACCCTAACCATGATCATCACCATCAACAATCTTCATCATCGACAGTGCCATCATCATCAACAACGGCGACTCAACCCCGAACTCCCAGAACCCCATCGAACCCAATTCTCCTTCAACCTCCTAAACCAGATCCTAAACTCCCGATGCCACCCCGTTGCAACCTTCCTCCCACTCTCGACCATCGCATCCTGACATCCCCCAAACAACTCCAACAACAACGGCAACTGCAACAACTCCGGCGACATACTCGACACCCCCACAACCTTCTGAACCCAAAATCCTGAACACCCTCATCTCCCTAACCCTATCCGCCCTCAACCCACCCTGCTCACCTAACTGCCACTTTCCCCAATTGATTTTCCAATCCCTTAATCCTAATCTTATTTTCCTCTACCCTCTACCCGACCCGAATCCAAACCCTACTCATATATTGTCACGCCCCGCTTCCCAAAGGAATACGAAATACTGTCCGTGACAAAGCTCAGCAAATAATTTTCATCATTCATAAGCTGTAGGATCGACTCTACATCATAACAAGAAATATAACAAGAATACACTCAACCACGCGTGCATGAATAATTTATTAATCAACAGGAAACAATTGAAACAAAACATAATTATCCCAAATAATTTTCAGATCTAGATCAATAGATAAAGCTTCGGGACTACAAGCCCGTTACAAGTCTCAAGTAGCAACGGAAATAAATAACTCAAATACAAAATAATTAAAGCAAGTTTTTCCCCAAGCGAAACTTAGAATATTTGCTCACCAATTCCAGCAGGCAACTCGTCTCCAAAGTCTGTATATATATATATATATATATATATATATATATATATATAAAAGGAAAATAAAGAAAACAAAGACAAACACCCTTAGTGCAAGTTAGGGTCGCAAGTAGTACAAGCAAGAGTATGAAAATAGATGCAAGAAAATATGAAACAAGATTTGGAATCAAGAATGTATAACATGATATAATATGGATGCAACAAGTAGTGGTGTTCAAAAGACTAGCTAGCAAGTAAGATAACTCAAGTAACAAGATTGGGTAACAAGTACAAGTAGTGGAACAAGTAACAAGTGAGCATGTAGTTGTATCAGGCATCAAGTAAGAAGTATTAAGTAAGGTGTCAAGTGTGTACATGTGACAAGTTATTCTTAAGTTTAATGTTTGATTCTATCTAGGTAGCACTTCATGCACCCCAAGATTTATCACATGGTTGCTACTCACAAACAAATTTCGTTTAGGCCTAGTGGTGGATTTTATAGGGCAGGGTACTCAGGCATAAAGTATCAAGCAAGCCATGTTCATGAATCGGGTAATCATATAACTAGTTCATGTGTCAAGTAATAACATGACAAGTCATGAATCAAACGATAATATACTAGTTCATGAATCAAGTAATAACAAGTTCATGAATCCGGTAATAATATACTAGTTCATGAATCAAATAGAATCTAGTTCATGAATCGAATAATCATATACTAGTTCATGAATCAATAGTAACTAGTTCATGAATCGAATAATAATATACTAGTTCATGAAACATGTACCAAGTGGGAAACATGGGCTCCCTTCCGAGTACGCTTACCTATATTGTCTACTACTATGGTCTTTCCCTTAAACCCGGCTTATTATTTATTATTATCATCAAACAAGCATGGAAGCGTGCGATAAAAGGAAAGTAACATGATCAATAACATGCAACAGGTTTAAGATAATTAGAAATCATATTCGAGGATCAACACAAATTAAAATTATCAAGAACTACGAGAATTCTAATTATGGACAGCATGACATTGATGTACCAAAACTGCAATTTTCGTTGCTACAAGATAGAAAATGTGGATTCTTCAAAAGTTCTAGAAACTAGACTCTTGCCCGGTTCCAACGCATATAAATAAGATACATAAAAGTTGTAGCATCAGGTGTCAAAACAGCAAACTACAAAAGATTTGTGTTTAGCTAGAATTTGTAAAACTGAGTTTATACATATGAAACAGGTTTCAAAATTCATTAATTAATTCCAAGAAAATTAGGGGATGTTATCTAGGGTGTTCAGTATCAGCAAGCAAAATTTCAAGTCATTATCTTACAGGTAGAATAGTTAAATTAATTGTAAAACAAAGTGATGCAGCAGTTTTTATGAATCTGTGATTACAGACACAGCAGCAGTAAAATTACGATAACTCACAAACCATAACTCGGAATTCAATTCCGTTAAAATGTTAGTTAACTAGAAATCTGGGTCTATATTTCATGTTTAGGACTCAGGTCCAGATTCTGATGTTATCGGGGTTGAAACAACAAGTAAAGACATGAATAACAGCAAACAAAGATAGTTTTTGCATGAAAAGCCTTATAATTATTATTCATATGGGTCTAAATTAACATGTGATGCAAATCAAATTGTAATAGGTATCAACGAAAGTTTGTAACTCTTAAGATCATAGAATTGGTAAGGAACAAAATAAGATCAACAAACGATGTGTCAAAGGAAGTCACATTTACAATCTACTTACAGTATTTTCAATTACATGCTTGTACTAGAACAATAAGTTGTACAAGAAGATACTTGCCTTGATTGGATGAGGGCGTTAATCGACAATCGAGATCGGATGGATCGGATCGGCACGGATCTTGATGGCGATCAAGATCGAGACAGTCTGACGGCTGAGATCTGATCTAATCTGATCAAGATGATCAAGATCAGATCAGATTGTGGTCACGATCTTGATGGGATCGGGTGGCTGAGATTTGATCTGATCAATCCCTTCTTCCCTCCTTCTTCACTTACAGCGACGGAGAGAGAGACAGGCGGGAATCGGCGACGACTGCGGCGACAGTGACGAGGGTGCTGATAGCAGCACTGCGGTCGAGAAGCAACGCAGCAATGGGTGGTGATGACGGAGCGGTGCTCTGTTCTTGGTTTCGTAAACAGGGGAGAGGGAGAGACGAGCGGGAGGTGGAAGAAGCGTCGACGAGGACGATGCGATGGATCAGGGTGAAGACGAAGGTGGGTTTCGGTGGCGAGGATGGCGAGACTGATGGGTTCAGACGAGGGTAATGGGTTCGGCGGTGACGAAGTTAATGGGTTCACGAGGAAGGGTGAGGAAGACGATGAGGGCGATCGGAGGGTGGCTCGACTGGTCGACGAGGAGGATGAGGATGAAGGGGTTCGGGAGACGATGACGAGGATGATGGGTGGCGACAAGGTGGACAGAGGTGAAAGGTCGGGAGGCGAAGAATGGAGAAGACGAACAGTGCAAAGGGGTTGGCGGCTACAGGGGAGTCTTAGGTTTCAACAGTGAATTAGGTTAGGGTTAATTAGGGTTTAGAGTTAATTAGGTTAATATAGTAGGGTTTTGGGTTGTGGGTTAACGGGTTAACGGGTTTGAGTAGGATCCAAAAGGAGATTGAGTCAAAATTCACTATAATTAGGAAAATTGAATTAAATGAGATGAAACAGTCAAATCCTCATGAAGAACAACAATGATAGGGATGGTGCAATGAATTAAATTGGCATAAAATTGAGTTGAAACAAGGGAAATGATTTTTATTAGAACTGGAATAAAAATACTGATTCTTGGATTGATAAGTAGAGTACAATGGAATAAAATACGGTAGAGAAATACAAATACAAGGAATAGGGTTTACATATATATACCCAAAACCCACCAAACCCGACCCGTTTACTAAAAAAATCCCTAATCCGAAAATCCTAAATGCCGCTTCTGACGCAGTTCATCGTCGTTCAAAAAAAAACATTCAAAAAAATCATTTTTTTTTGCAAGTACTATTTCTTCTCCAATGGAACATCGGTCTCACCAGTCTCTTTCATTCTCCACCGACTTCTCTGCTGCTACATCTGCCTCTTCACTCCCCCTCACATTCTGTTCTCCATCTAGATTCAGACAGATGCAGCCGTCATCATCCTGATTTCGCCCTCCTCCCTCGTCATCCTAGCATCATCCCTAACACTGCTCCACCCCTTCTTCCGCAACCGGTAGCACCATCCAGCTCCCTATCCTGAACCCAACATCAACAGTAGTTCTGACCTCCTTTCGATCTCTACCACAGCAACACCAGTATCATTCCTCCTCGCAGCACTTCTTCCCTTATATCCTCGGCCATGACCATTAATCCCACCTTGTAGACTCCTGCTGATTGTGTTAATCTCCTGTATCGTCTCGCTCAGTTGGAACTCCAGCTCTTGGGTTAGTCTATCACTGCTGGCCCCTCTTCCCCTGCATTCTCTGTTACTCCTGGTATGAATTCTTCCTGAGTTTTAGATTCTGTTGCATCACATCATCTTACTAGTAATTATACACTACTCACCACCAGCACTGCTCTTCCTTCTCACTCTCCATCCGTACATACTACCGATAGCTCACAACTTCTCACTACACACTCAGGGTCTATTAGATCTTCCACTCTCACATTGCCTTATGTTCTTTACGCTCCTAATTTATCCATGAACCTTATTTCTATTAGTGCGTTGTGTGATAGTGGTCTCGTCGTTACATTTGATTCTTTAGGTTGTTCTTTTACCGATTCTCACACTGGTTAAGAGTTTGGATGTGCTAGTTGACAGGGTCGTCTATATCATCTAGATTTTCTTCATGTACATAGATCTCATCCTCATTTTACTAGTGTTGTGCTCTCTGATGCTGATCTGTGGCACAGACGTTTAGGCCATATTAATGAGTCTTGACTCAATACTTTAGCCTGTAGGGGTGCCCTTGGTCCTGTTTCTTTTACTCATTTGTCTGATTGTCAGTTTGTCATTTGTCCAAACACATAGCACTTTCTTTTAATAACAAAGCACTTCTCAAACTACCCATCCTTTTCAACTTATTCACTCTGGCATAGGGAGACCATCTCCTACACCTTCTCACAAAAGTCATCTTTATTATGTTAGTTTCATCGATGACTTTACTCGATACACATGAGTGCTTCTTATGCACTAACACTCTAAGATACCTGACATTTATCAGTTCTTTACGAACAAGGTTCACACTCAGCTTGGTGTGCGTATCAAAAAATTTCGCTCTAACGGTGCTCGTGAGTACACTTTCCGCTACAGTACAGTTTCCGCTATGAGATCGATCCTTCAATCTCATGGTACACTCTTTCAGCAAACATGTCCTCACACACATGAGCAAAATGGTGTAGCTGAATGCAAGCATCATCACATTCTTGAGACGGCTCGCGCCCTTCTACTCTACTCTTCTATTCCTTGTTCTTTCTGGGCTAAAGCTGTCATGACATATGTTATTCTCATTAACATCACTCCCTCATCTGCACTATCTGGAACATCACCTTATGAGGCTCTTCGTCACTCACCATCGGACTACAGTATGCTTCATAATTTTGGGTCTACATGTTATGTCATTCTCCCTCCCACTGAGCGCACGAAGCTCACCGCCTGAGCTGCCAAGTGCATTCACCTATGTCTCAGTCTTGAGCAATAAAAGATATAGGTTGTTTTGATCTGGTGGCAAGTCCTATTCGCATTTCCTGACATATTTCCTTTGAGGAAGACTCCCTACTACTTGACTTCTCCTAAGGATGCTAGTTTTCTCGACTCCCCAGTTGTTGGGCATATCTCTCCGGCCATACATTCACGCATTCCATTTGATCACACTCCTTTGGCTCATTTCTCATCTTATACTGACGTTTCGCCTATTATTCCTCCTACAGAGACACCATTATCCTCCCTACAGCATTATGCACCCTCACTGTGGCGCCCCAAATTTCTAATATGATATCTTAGAAAATACGTGGCACAATCTCAGCATCCACTTCAATGTAACATTAAACACAACCAACACCACTAAAGTTTTCAACTTTTATTACAACAAACTTTTACATAGCACAGCGGAATTCAAAAACATCTCAATCAAATTTTTCTGTCATTTACAACTCAAATTATCTCAAAACTGCTTATACAAATTTACACAAAACTCTTATGAATCAATTTATCTCAAAAACCAACTCAAGCATCCAACCTCCAACTCTAAGCAACAACCTGCAACATATGAGGCTAGAGATGATCCCTAACCCCCAAAACTAAAGGAGTTAGCCATAAATGGTGTGAGTGACATAAAATCAAACAAACAACATAAATGATCATAAGCAAGGATTCATAAGTAACATATAGTGAACCAAAATACATAAAATATGAGATAGCAAGAAATACAACAACAAGTGATACTAAACCAAGTGGTGAGTGTAGAAAACCAGAAAAACGACATGCATAAAACTAAGTTGAGAAAACACAAATTCTATATGTGGACTCTCTAATGCGTACTTGTCGAAGTCTATGCATCCCATTCTACATAGGTTCGGTGCAATCCCTTAACGTCTCCACTTCATAGGGTTCAATCCTCCGCTATGCAACTAATCCTATCACGATGACTACTACGAGATAAAGATAAACTGTGAGAATTAGCCCATGCTTGATAATTTCGGAGATAGATCCCACGTCTCAGGTAATTTTCCTGGATAATTCCGGAGATCATCCCACATCTAAACATTGACACATCATCACATGAATACCCCATGTGCGTCGCCTCGACTTTGATAATTCCGGAGATCAATCCCACATCTCAAGTAAATCACTTGGATAATTCCGGAGATATATCTCACATCGCAGGTAATTTACCTGGATAATTCTGGAGATAAATCCCACATCTCAAATAAGTTACTTAGATAATTCCGGAGATTAAATCCCACATCTAAAGCCATACTGAGGTGCATAACTCATGTTCCCGTTCGTCATATCACTACTAGTGCATGTCCTTATTATTTTTGGGTTACTTAATTACTCAACGAATCTCCTAGAGTGGTGTACCCCACCAGCCTAAACTCAAAACTGAATAACTGAAATGCCTCAACGGGCCTCAACAAAATAACTCAACACCGGTATACTAGGGTCACGCACCTCTAGAGACTCAACTCAAATGTCTAAATCAAATTTCCACTAAACAAGTGGCTCAACTGAATACCTCAAATTCATATGCTCAACTGAAGACAAAGTATAATCTCAAAGTATCTGAAGACTAACCATTCGGAAGAACATTCAAGTTTATGAAAACTCATCAGTACCAGGTCGACTTATTACTGTAGTAGGTCGACTGTCCAGAGGGAATAATATCCATGATTTTGAGAAAATAAGTTTAAGTAATATCAGTTGACTTATAAAAGTCATAAGCTGACTTACCAGAGAATATAAGATGACTTATAAAAATCATAAGTTGACTTACCAACAATATAAGATGACTTATAAAAACATAAGTTGACTTATAAAAATCATAAGTCGACTTAAAGGAGACATAAGTCGTCTTATAAGAACATAAGTCGACTTACCAGAGAGAAATTCCAGAAATCTTTAAGAAAATATTCTAAGTGTTATAAGTCGACTTGCAAAGTCATAAGTCGACTTAAAATACAATATAAGTCGACTTAAAGGTCATAAGTCGACTTACCAGAGAAAAATCTACGACAACTTTGAAAAATAAATTCTAAGTGTACCAGTCGACTGAAAAGGGTCTAAGTCGACTGTCCAGAACGGATTTTCAAGAAAAACTAAAGATACAGCGGTTGGGTCGTGCCAGTCGACTGAACAGTAGGCCAGTCGACTGTCGGCCTACAGTTTTTCATAATTTAGATATGAATACAAATCAAACTGGGGTTTTCTAAAGATTCATTGTTCATGAAATAATTCGTATTCAGGAAAAATAACAAATCTCACAATTCCTCATTATGGATACATTACTCAAAACATCAAATATGTCAAAACTCAAGTTCTCATGTTCTAAATTACTAATTCACGCATTAGGGTTTCTCAAAACTAAAATTTCTTTCACAACTCTAAATCAAAGTTTGATTTACAAATATAAGATCCAGATGCTCATCATCCGATCATAACCATACTCAAATCTTAACATGCATTTTAGCAATACAATTTCGTAAGCCAAGATCTACTCAATATTCTTAAGTATCACAAACATGGTACAAATAACGATCTTTGCATTGTTCCCATGCAAAATATTGATTAATATTCATGTCAAACAAACAATCATAACAATCGATCACATCAATTAAACCACCACACAAAGTTCATATCATTCATACAACAAGACAAAACAAAACAATTTCATATCATTCACCTTGAATTGAGAAAATCCAATGAAAAAGCCTTCCTCCTTGCTAGATCCAAAACTTCCTCTTGCTCCTCCAAAAAAAATCTCAAAATTCTGTATATTCCAGTAAATGACGGCTGGAAAAATCCTTTTAAACATCCGGAATAAGAGTTTAGGGTTTCACAACAATTTTACAAAATAATCCCGTCAAAATACAATTTTACATGTATAACTCTATTCTTGGAAATTCAATCAAATTCATTCAAATTAGGATTTAAAAGTAAAATATACTCATAAATCTCAATTGGTACTGTTCAAAACGTCCAGAAAATACATTTTACATTTTAACCCCTAAAAATGTCAAATTTGCAAAAAGGTCCTTCTTTTCTCAAAATTTGCAAATAGTTCCAATTAATTTCAGAAAAATCGGGAAAAATACTAAATAAATCCCAAATATTAAATAATGATTTTTCATGAAGAAAACTTAACTTTTCAAACTTCTCAAAAAGTATTTGCACGTGTTTTGCACTTGTAAAAAGATAAATCTTTTAGAAAATATTAATTAAATCTCCAAAAAATCAATTTAAATTCATTTTCAAATATTTAAAAAAATATTTGAAAATACGGGGTTCTACACTCACCACCTGCATCCTCACAGCTGCATGCGCCCACACCACCTATCTCACCCCCACACACACCATCTGCCACGGGTCGGTCAGTCAGCACGTTCTACGTCGGGCATCCCATCGGTATGTTACACACCTGATGCCACAGGTCCTTTTGACCAGTTGGTTTTGCCACCCTAGCCTCCAACTCACCACAATTTCATGTGTATTTCACTGCTATACACTCCACACGTGAGCCTAGAACCTATCAGGAAGCTATTCAATATCCTGAGTGGTGGGATGCTATTGCAGATGAGTTCAGTGCATTTGATCAGACTGACACTTGGGATATTGTTCCACTGCCTGTGAGCGTCGAGCCTGTTAGCTATAAGTAGATCTTCAAGATCAAATGTCAACTTGATGGCTCCATTAAGCGGCACAATGCTCGTCGACTGTAATCCCTTTCCAAGTCGACTGGACAGTAAGAAAAAGTTCAATTTCGTCATTTTTTTTATACAACACTATTCACGCCCCCTCTAGTGTTTCTTGCCTTGCCTACAGGATCCAAACTTGGTATCAGAGCCTGGTTGAGTGCAATAGCAACTACTTCTAATGCAAGCCAATACCATGAAGGCCAATCCACATAAAGGCCACCCCTATTCGATGGAACCAATTACAACTATTGAAAGTGTAGAATGAAGATCTACCTTCAGTCCATCAATTATGAGATATGAAATATGAAGTAGAGCAAGTACACCGCTCCTACCATTTCATATGCACAATGGAACGACGACATGAAGAGCGAAACAATGAACAATGCAAAGGCGATGAATGCTCTATTTTGTGCCCTTACCAAGGAGGAGTTCAATCGTGTGTCCAATGCAAAAATGGCACATCAAATTTGGCACACACTTGAGGTAAATCATGAAGGAACTAATAAAGTTAAAGATTCTAGAATATTTGTTCTTGTTCATAGGTTTGAAATGTTCCGCATGAAGGAGAACGAGAATGTGTCTGAAATGATCACAAGGTTCATGGATATTACAAACTCTCTTGTGGCACTTAAAAAGACGTACACTCAAGCCAAAATGGTGAGGAAAGTACTTCGCTCACTAACACCCAAATGGGAGAAGAAGACCACCGCCATAGAAGAGGTCAACGATTTAATACAACTCTCTCTTGAGAATCTTGTGGAAAATCTTATGGAGTATGAGGTACAACTTGAAGAACGCAAGAAGGATCAAGAACCTCAATAATCAAAGAAAAAGACTAGTATTCAAGGCCATGTCAGACTCCGAGGATGAAGAAGAAGATTATGAAGAGATAGCCATGTTCACGAGAAAGTTCAAAAAGTTTCTAAGGAAAGGTAAATTTAATTCAAAATCTAAGGATACTAATGAACTTCCAACTTGTTTCAAGTGTAACAAGACAGGACATATGAAGAAGGATTGTCCACTAGAGATTGCGAAATCTGAAGGAAAGGCTTTCAACGTCAAGAAGGAGAAGTACACCAAGAACAAGAACATGAAGAACAAAAAGGCGTAACAAGCAACTTGGGACGATAGCAACTCTTCATCAGAAGAAGAAAGTGAAGAGACAAACGAGGTTGCTAATGTATGCTTTATGGCTTCACAAAATCAAGTAAGTGATGATTATGATTCGAATGATTTATTAGATGCGTTCAATGAGATTTTTCAAGAGCTTAAAAAAGAAAAAATTAGAACTAAAAACTTGGAGAAAGTAAATCAAACAAATTCCCATGAGAATCTTGACTTAGATAAAGAAATCAAGTCTTTAAATTCTCGACTTTCTAGTTTGGATATAAATCTTGTATCTCTTAAGAAAAAGTATGAAAAGATATCCAATAATATATCTAAATTTAATAAAGGGAAGAAAAATTTAAATGATGTTCTCCAAAATCAAGTTCAATGTAATAAGAAATTTGGACTTGGTTTTCAAAAGTCTCTTGAAAAAACCTCATGTTACTAAGAACACTAGTGTAAATAAGCCTGAATCTATTTCTAGTATTAAGAATAAACTATATTTTTTTTTTGAAAAACCTATAACTGTAGTTTTTAATGAAAAAAGCAATTCTGTAGTACAGACCACTCGACTGAACCCAAATTTTAGTCGCTTGTCCAGAGGTCTTGAGTCTTATTCAACAAGACAAAAACCTCAGATAAGTCGACCTATTACACCTTCCAATCGACTGGATTTCAGTAACAGTCGACCGAAAGGTTCGATAAAGTCGACTGGACAGAGCAAAAATATATGGGTTCCAATCAATCTGAGTCAGAAAGATAGAGTTACTTATATAAAATCATATATTCTTGCTGTTTGTAATTCTGTAAATTATATTCCTGCATTTGGTGGAAAATCAAACTCACTTTGGGTTTGGTTTCCCAAAAACTAATCTCTTTTGGACCCAATGACAAGGGTATCATATTCACATTGTAAATTTTATAGGTACCTAAAAGAGAACGTCGGATACTTGACAGCGGATTCTCAAAGCACATGACCAGTCATGCCAACCTCCTATCTTCCATTCATGAGATTGATTGAGGAACAGTCACATTCGGTAACAATAACAAAGGAAAGGTTATTGGAATAAGCATGGTCGGTAAGCACACTAACCCTTCAATAGAAGATGTTTTACTTGTTAATGGTCTTAAGCATAATTTATTAAGTAGTAGCCAATTGTGTGATAAGGGATATAAAATTATTTTTGAAAAAGATGCATACTTAATTTATGACTCTACCATGCAAAATATAAGGAATTAGGAAGAATAATAGTTATGAATTGTGTTTAAAATCAATTAAATTTTCGAATGATTTTTGCTTAGTGGTTTCTAATAATGATTCTTGGCTTTGGCATAAGCAATTTGGCCATGTGAACATGAAAAATATTGCTAAATTGTCGAAATACAACCTAGTTAAATGGCTGCCAAGACTATCCTATAAAAATGATAAGTTATGTGATGCATGTCAACGAGGTAAACAAATCAAATCTATTTTTAAGACAAAAGAAGTAATTTCTACTAGTAGGCCTCTCGAATTAATCCACATGGATTTATTTGCCCCTACTAGAGTTGCTTCTTTAAATAAAAGTAGGTATGTATTTGTTTTAGTAGATGATTTTTCACAATTCACTTGGGTTTTCTTTTTAAAACATAAGAATGATGCTTTTGATGAATTTACAAATTTTTGTAAACGGATTCAAAATCAAAAGTCTCTAACCATAGTCACTATTAGAAGTGATCATGGTGGAGAATATGAAAATGAAACGTTTTCAGAATATTGCAACAAGAATGGTATAACACATTCATTTGCATTTCCTAGAGCTTCACCACAAAATGGAGTGGTCGAAAGAAAGAATAGGACTTTGAAAAAGTGTGCACATACCATGCTTATTGAAAGTAATTTACCTAAGTATTTTTGGGCCGAAGCTGTTGCTACAGCTTGTTATATTTTAAATAGAATTTTGATTAGGCTTAAGCTTAAGAAAACATGTTATGAACTATTCTTTGATAAAATTCCTAAAGTATCTTATTTTAAAATATTTGGATGTAAGTGTTTCATTTTAAACACTAAAGATAATTTAGATAAGTTTGATCATAGATCTAATGAAGGTATCTTCATTGGATACTCAAATAGGAGTAAGGTATATATGATCTTCAATAAGTCAACTTTGACTATTGAAGAATCCATGCATGTTTCATTTAATGAATCTCTGACTTCATCTACTGTTATTAAAGATAACGAAACTGATTCATCACCTTTAAATAACGTCATTAAATCTTTAGAGCAGACTACCCTAGCGGATAAGTCGACCAATAAGGAAATCAAGTCGACTGATGCGAATCAGTCCACTGATGGACAAGTCAAGTCGACTGATCCTGTTGTGATGACTCAAACTTTACCAAAATTTTTTGTTGAAGTTAGAGATCATCCTCATGACTTAATAATTGGTGTATCTCACATGGTATTCAAACCAGATCTCATGTTAACATGATTTCTCATACTTCTTTCTTATCAGATTTTGAACCTAAAAATATACAAGAAGCCTGTGAGAATGAGTTTTGGATGAATGCCATGCAAGATGAATTAAACCAATTTATAAGAAATGATATATGGGATTTAGTTCCACGACCTCCTGACCATACTATAATTGGTACCAAATGGGTATTTAAGAATAAATTAGATGAATCAAGATAATTCGTTAGGAACTGTTACCGCAGAATCTGGTGTGGGGGTAAACAGACGAGATTTGTGAGTTCGTGGAAAAACCTGAATAGCGGATCCAAGCCTGTTCGTCGGAGTTGGGCTGTTGAACTCCCGCCGTGCACCTGCAAGGAAGTGCGATACACCGGGGTTGATCCCGGCGATGCACCCTCCGACGCTCTTGTCAGTAATCAGTGATGATTAAAAAAGAGTTTAAGTTGGCAAAAAAGTGATTAACCTGTAACAGTGGTAGGTGGGGGGTATTTATAGTCGCCGTTGGGATCAGATTAGGAATGTGATTCCTGTCATCTGATAAGGCGTAAAATCCTCGTAATCAGATTAGGAATGTAATCCCTTAATTCCCGGTGAGAGGATAGTCGCGAATCAGGCCCGTTGATTTGGTTCAATCAGAGACCCTAATTCTATCCTGTCGGACTGGGTTTGTATCGGGTCGGGATCCGTACCCAGTTGAGGTGGATCCATTCGCGGGTTATTGGATCTGTGAGAAGGAGACCCAGTACCCGCTTCGGACCCGTTAGTAGGTAAAATTACCGTTTTACCCCTGAGCTTTAAGATTTGTCTCCGATGTGAACGGTCCCGATTTAATCCTATTTTTAGCCATATCACGAGCCCCCCACTCCTAGAGACTGAGTTTTTCAGTCTTTGAGGAGTAGTTTTACTGTTCTAATGGCGTACGGGATTTTATCGGTGTTCTTAAGGGAGTTTTGGATCTTGCTTTGGGTGTAACGGTGTTATTCTGGGCTTGTAAAATGCCCAAAAATATTCTCAAATTTTTCTGGATTTTTGGTGATTTTTCTAGATTTTTCTGAATTTTTTCTCATTTTTTTGAATTTTTTATTCATTTTCCGAATTAAATAATTAATTATCGAAAATATTAATTAATTATTCTAATTTAATAATTATTTTTCCAGAATTTTAAAATAATTTTTCTGAATTAATAATTATTTTTAGAATTTTTAATTAATTTTTTTCGATTTTTTAAATATTTTTTTCGGAATTTTTAAATAATTAAAACAATTAAATAAATAAATAAATAATTTAAATATACCTGGACACGTGGTGCGATCTGTGCCGTCGGATCCCGGCACGAATCTCGAGGAGGCGCGTTTCCCAAAAAATCGTTATCTTGTCGTTTAGCGCACGTGGCGCGATCTGGACCGTCCATCACCAGAAGCGCGAATTTTTGGAAGATCCAACGGTCGTAGTTGCTCGGTGACTTTTTTCTCCGTTTGTGGAGCTCGGATTGGGACTTGCTAGTCAGCCGACCGGGCCACGTGAATTTTTTTTTTTTTCGCCTCGTTCTATTCTTCTCCCACTTCTTCTCTTCTTCCTCATGCTTTAACCCATGACCACACGGTCCTTCCTTTCGACCTCGTCTTCTCGCCCCCGACCTCGCCCCCGCCTCCGAACTCATCTGGCGAAGAGATCGTCGACGAGAGCTCGACGACGAAGGGAAAAGGAGCTTGGCATCGAATGAGAAGGGGGAGCTCAGAGACGATGAATTTGGCCAAGCTCGGTTTTGGAGGTGATGGTGAAAGAGCTTGGTTGAGGGAGAGAGAGCTCGATGTTGGAGCTCGATGGGTTCGTAGCTCAGCACCGGAGCTAGGAGGCCGGCGAAGATGTGCTTGAGCTCTGGCGGTGGACATGAGCTCGGCCTAGGGAGAGCTTTGACGAGGGAGCTCTACGAGTGAGGGTGACGAGGAGCTATCGTGGAGCTCGGAGAGGCCACGGTGGAGCTTGGAGGAGTGGAGCTCGTGGTTGACGAAGAGGTTGCTCGGCGAGGAATGGAGGTCGGCGAGGTTGGAGCTCGAAGCAGTGGAGAGCTCGGCATCGCGTGGGGCCTGCGGAGCTCGAGCTCAGTAATGGGTTCGTAGCTCAGCACCGGAGCTAGGAGGCCGGCGAAGATGTGCTTGAGCTCTGGCGGTGGACATGAGCTCGGCCTAGGGAGAGCTTTGACGAGGGAGCTCTACGAGTGAGGGTGACGAGGAGCTATCGTGGAGCTTGGAGGAGTGGAGCTCGTGGTTGATGGAGAGGTTGCTCGGCGAGGAATGGAGGTCGGCGAGGTTGGAGCTCGAAGCAGTGGAGAGCTCGGCATCGCGAGGGGCCTGCGGAGCTCGAGCTCATTAATGGGTTCGGCGTCGGAGGTGGAGCTCGGTGCTGGAGCTCATCGGAGTTGGTCTCGTGATGGGCTGAGTTTGGCATTGGAGATGGCAGGTTCGTCGAGGAAGGTGACTGAGCTCGGGGGTTCGTAGCTCAGTCGATGAGCTCGGTGGGAAGAAGCTCGATGACAGGGAGGCTCGGCGAAGGTGGAGCTCGACGGAAGATGAGCTTGGGTTTTTCTTTTGGTTTTGTTTGGTTTCTATTTTGGCGCCAGGGGTATTGGAGAAGGAAGGAGGGTGACGTGGCAGTGGGGGGTTCGGGTATGGATCCTTAACGGGTCCGAACCCAAACTGCCGACCCGTTTCCTTTCTCTTTTTTTTTGCTTCTTGTTCGGCGAATCCGAGCACGGATTTTTAGACAATTTTTTGGCCACTTTGTAGCTCGGTAGGGCAGTAGCTCGGATGGTAGATCCGAGCTACGTGGTTCGATCTGGACGGTTGAATGGTGGTACGAATCTCGAGATGGGCTCAGTTCCCAAGAAAACACTATCTTGTCGTTTAGTGCTGCTGGAGCGATTTGAGCCGTTTGATCGAGATCTTACACGAATTTTGGGGAGAAAGTCATTTTTCTCCGTTTTGGGGCTCGGATGGGCACTTGCTCGGTTAGCCGACCGGGCTCTGTGATGTTGGGGTCGGATCGGCACTTGCTCGGCATCCGAGCGGAGGGAAGAGCTCGGCTCTGGAAGAGAGCTATTTGTCAGACAAGTGTGAGGAGGAACTCTAGGAGAGAGTTGTGCTCCAAACTTGTCGAGGAGAGGTCCGTCTTGGAGGCGAGCGGAGTGAAGAGCTCGGCTCTGGAAGAGAGCCATTTGGGAGACAAGTTTGAGGAGCAACTCTAGGAGAGAGTTGTGAGCTCCGAACTCGTTGAGAGGAGGTCCGCCTTGGAGATGAGCGGAGCGAAGAGCTCCGCTCTGGAAGAGAGCCATTTGGGAGATGAGTGTGAGGAGCAACTCTAAGAGAGAATTGTGAGCTCCGAACTCGTTGAGAAGAGGTCCACTTCGGAGGCGAGCGGAGTGAAGAGCTCGGCTCTGGAAGAGAGCCATTTGTGAGATGAGTTTGAGGAGCAACTCTAGGAGAGAGTTGTGAGCTCCGAACTCGTTGAGAAGAGGTCCGCTCCGGAGGCGAGCGGAGTGAAGAGCTCGGCTCTGGAAGAGAGCCATTTGTGAGATGAGTTTGAGGAGCAACTCTAGGAGAGAGTTGTGAGCTCCGAACTCGTTGAGAAAAGGTCTGCTTCGGAGGCGAGTGGAGTGAAGAGCTCAGCTCTGGAAGAGAGCTATTTGTGAGACGAGTGTGAGGAGCAACTCTAGGGGAGAGCTTTAGCTCCGAACTCGCTGCTTATGTGAGAGAATCAACGGTTGTGGGAGCAATTCCGAATGGCGAACCACTTCTAACTCGCTGAAGAGCAAGTTATTTGAAGCAGAATCGAGCCAAGTGTTGGACTCCGAACCATCGGTAGAGGTAGTCAACGGTTGTGGGAGCAATTCCGAATGGCGAACCACTTCTAACCCGCTGAAGAGCAGGTTATTTGAAGAGGAATCGAGCCAAGTGTTGGACTCCGAACCATCGGTAGAAGTATTCAACGGTTGTGGGAGCAATTCCGAATGGCGAACCACTTCTAACCCGCTGAAGAGCAGGTTATTTGAAAAGGAATCGAGCCAAGTGTTGGACTCCGAACCATCGGTAGAGGTATTCAACGGTTGTGGGAGCAATTCCGAATGGCGAACCACTTCTAACCCGCTGAAGAGCAGGTTATTTGAAGAGAAATCGAGCCAAGTGTTGGACTCCGAACCATCGATAGAGGTATTCAACGGTTGTGGGAGCAATTCCGAATGGCGAACCACTTCTAACCCGCTGAAGAGCATGTTATTTGAAGAGGAATCGAGCCATGTGTTGGACTCCGAACCATCGGTAGAGGTTAGTAAGTTGCGGAAGCAGCCATGTAGAAGAAGCTGGACTCCGAACCCACCATTTAAGAGAGAAGCAAGAGCAATAATTTTCAATGAAAAGATGTAAAGTTTGAAATAAACTAAGTGGCCGCTTCAATAGGGCGAGCCATTATTACATGCTATCGGCCGGGTTACAAGCATCGGCCTTATTGAAAATCAGGGGCCTACTTCTACAATAAGGTGGAGACCTCTTGGGAGGAGCTGGGAGATTCTGAGTCTTAAAACTCGGCGGGCCCTTCGGTTTGTTCGTTGGCTCCTCAGGGGGGAAGTTTGGCCCCCTCTTTTTGGACGAACTTGGTCAGGTGCCCCTGCTGTATGAGTTCTTCGATCTCCTCCTTCAGAGCCCGACAATCTTTCGTGTCGTGGCCGTGGTCCCTGTGAAAGTGGCACCACTTATCCTTGTTCCTCTTCTTGCCAGGTGTATTCATTCTCGGGGGAGTGCGGAGGAGCCCTTCCTTGTCCACCTCCATAAGAACTTCTGATATATTGGCAATGAGGGGGGTGAACTTCTCAAACCGAGGAGTCGGGCGACGCTGTCCATTGCCGTCCTTCTGGGATTTTTGGGAGCCCTCTTCGCTTGTGCTCTTCCGTTTGTTCCCGGAAGATGTCTCCTCAAAGCCCGGGAGATTTTCGGCTTCTTCGGCCCGAATGTACTTCTCGCTCCTAAGAAGGAGGTCGGCGAAATTATGTGGGGGCTTCTTGGCAACGGAGGAGCGAAGGCTAGAGTTGAGGACGTTCGATTGGAAGGCGGCCGCTGCAACAGGCTAGTCAAGGGAAGCAATGGATCTCACTTCTGCAGTGAACCTCCTCACATAGTCTCTCAACTTCTCTCCCTTCTCCTGGTGGAGCTGGAGTAACGAGATGTTAGTCTTCTCCGTGCATCTGCTACTCACAAAATGAGTGATGAAGAGGCTCTCGAATTGCTCGAAGGAGAATATGGAAGACGGGGCGAGGCGGGAGTACCACTCCCGAGCCGAACCCTTAAGAGTGGCTGGGAAGGTTTTGCACAGCAAAGCATCGGAAGCTTGGTGGATTAGCATGAGGGTCTTAAAGCTTTCGATGTGGTCCACGGGGTCCGACTCCCCCGAGTAAGTTTCGAACTTCGGGGGTTCGAAACCTCTTGGGATAGGAGCTTCCATGATGGTCTGGGAAAAGGGAGGTCTGCTCAGGCGGATGGTCCTTCCTCTTAACTCCTCATCCTTGTCTATTCGGCCGATGCACCTTTCCATCTCGTGGAGACGGCGGTAGAGAGCATCTTCCCTTCGACGATAGTCAAACGAGCCTCTGGACTCGTCTTCATAGGAAGGGGAGTGACGACGGTAGCTCTGGGAGCAGCGAGGGCTAGGCATGTGCTGTTGGTTGCCAGGAGCCGTAGGAGGAGTTATGGACCGATGGTGAGGACTTTGGACCTGTGGAGGGGTAGGAGCCCTCTGAGCATTGTTATTGTTGGGTCGGAGGTTGAGGGCTTGCAACACCGTTGCTTGGAACTGCTGGAACTCGGCACGGGTGATGGGTGCCTCATCGTTCCTTGACTGGTGCCGACCGGTAGGGGAGTGGTGCCTCCTCCTATGATGCTCGGGGGACTCTCTCCGTCCTCTTCGGGTAGGGGACCCTCTATAGTCTCGGTGGTGAGGATTTCGCTCATCTGGACGTTGCTGGCAGGAGGCTCCCTATCGGGCCCGCTTTTCATCCAGACGACGGCGAAGATCCTCATCTTCCTGCCGGTTGAGGACGGTATTTCGAAGGTCAGGGGCCTGAGGACTGTGGGAGGCGTAAGAGTCCGTAGAGGAATTGTGTATCGAGATGCGGTCCTGATGGAGAGGTTGCTTTTGCTTCTGCGGGTTAGGACCAGCGGGAGCGTTAGGGGGTTGCTGATTCAGAAGAGGAGGCTGGTCCTGTTGGAAATGGTCCTCGACCAGAGGAGGAAGTTGCCCGTGCTGCGGAGCGGGATGGACGGGGACTTCCTGCTGTTGATCAACAGGGTCGGGTCCACGGTTGGACCCCCTGGATCTTACTTTTCTGGGAGGCATGGCTGGAGAAGAGCTAGTCGAAGAGGAAGAGGCGGATGCTATTCGTATGGTCTTCCCAAAGACGGCGACAATCTGTTACCGCAGAATCTGGTGTGGGGGTAAACAGACGAGATTTGTGAGTTCGTGGAAAAACCTGAATAGCGGATCCAAGCCGATTCGTCAGAGTTAGGCTGTTGAACTCCCGCCGTGCACCTGCAAGGAAGTGCGATACACCGGGGTTGATCTCGGCGACGCACCCTCCGACGCTCTTGTCAGTAACCAGTGATGATTAAAAAAGAGCTTAAGTTGGCAAAAAAGTGATTAACCTGTAACAGTGGTAGGTGGGGGGTATTTATAGTCGCCGTTGGGATCAGATTAGGAATGTGATTCCTGTCATCTGATAAGGCGTAAAATCCTCGTAATCAGATTAGGAATGTAATCCCTTAATTCCCGGTGAGAGGATAGTCGCGAATCAGGCCCGTTGATTTGGTTCAATCAGAGACCCTAATTCTATCCTGTCGGACTGGGTTTGTATCGGGTCGGGATCCGTACCCAGTTGAGGTGGATCCATTCGCGGGTTATTGGATCTGTGAGAAGGAGACCCAGTACCCGCTTCGGACCCGTTAGTAGGTGAAATTACCGTTTTACCCCTGAGCTTTAAGATTCGTCTCTGATGTGAACAGTCCCGATTTAATCCTATTTTTAGCCATATCAGGAACAAAGTTAGATTAGTTGCTCAAGGGTATAATCAAGAAGAAGGCATAGATTTCGATGAAACATATGCTCCTGTTGCTAGACTAGAATCAATTAGGATCTTGTTATCTTTTTTTTGTTTTATAAACTTTACACTTTTCTAAATGGATGTTAAAAGTGCTTTTCTTAATGGTTTTATAAAGGAATATGTTTATGTTAAACAACCACCTCGTTTCGAACATGAACAATTCCCAAACCATGTTTTTAAATTCGAAAAAGGCTTTATATGGTCTTAAACAAACACATCGTGCTTGGTATGATCAAATGAAGACTTTTCTTTTAGAAATTGGTTTTTAAATAGGTAAAGTAGATACTACTTTGTTTATTAAGAGAAAAGAGACCGATATTTTGATCATACAAATATATGTAGATGATATAATCTTTGGTTCTACTAATAGTAATCTATGTCAAGAGTTTGCTAATACTATGAAAAATAAATTTGAGATGAGTCACATGGGTGAACTCATTTATTTTCTTGGACTACAAATTAAGCAGTCACCAAATGACATATTTATTAATCAAGGAAAATATGCTAAAGAATTACTCAAACGGTTTGGCATGGATAGCACGAGTAGTAAGACCACACCTATAGCTACTATCACTACCCTTGACAAAGATGAATTAGGTAAGAGTGTCGATCAAAAACTCTATCGAGGTATGATTGACTCACTCTAATATATAACTGCTAGTAGACCAGACATTATATTTAGTGTATGTTTGTGTGCTAGATATCAGTCAAGTTCTAAAGAGTCTCACTTAAAAGCTGTGAAACGTATTTTAAGACACATTAAAGGCACGTCGGAGTATGGTCTATTTTATCCACGCACCGATAATTTTCAACTTTTGTCGTATAGTGACGCTGATTTTGCTAGCAGTAAAACTGACCGCAAAAGTACTAGTGGAACATGTCACTTTTTGGGACTCTCCCTAGTCTCTCGGTGCAGTAAGAAACAAAATTTAGTATCTCTATCTACTAGAGAAGCTGAATATGTTGATGTAAGTTTGGCCTGTGCCCAAATTTTGTGGATGAAACAAACTCTATTAGATTATGGTATTTCATTTTCAAAACTGCAATAATGTGTGATAATACCAGTGCCATTAATTTATCTAAAAATCGGGTTCAACATTCATGTACAAAACACATTGATATTAGACATTATTTTCTACGTGATCATGTTTTAAAGGGAGATATATCTTTTGACTTTATTTCTACTGATAAACAAGTAGCAGATATCTTTACTAAACCACTTAAAGAAGACACATTTATCACCTTAAGAAGAGAACTGTGAATTTGCTGTTTTTATGATATGTCCTAATTTTTTATGTGGTAAGTCGACTTAGCAATAATTTTCGGTCGACTTCCCAAGTATTTTTCGAGATTTATTTTTTTCTGAGGTTTTTTTTGTGCTCTGGACAGTCGACTGTGAACAGTACTCAGTCGACTGCCAGAAGTATTACTTGAGTTTTTTTGTTTGTTTTATTTGCTCTCGACTAAGTCGACTGTTGCTCAAAATCAGTCGACTGTCGCGCTTCATTCTGTCTTTTATATTCGAAAATGGTACACCTTTTGAGGCAATTTCTTTTACCATTTCTTACCCTTTGACTAATCTAATCCCTCGATTACTTCCAGACTCAATCTCAGCCTTTGATTCTAAAGTAAAAACCCTTTCCTATCTTTTTCATTCTCTCTATCTCTTTGAAGACATAGACAGTCGGCTGCTCCTCAACCTGACAAATTTCAGATTTTTTTTGAAGCTCACAAGTTGAAGACTTCTTTCAGATTTCGAGTCAATCACTTGCTGAAGTTCTTTCCAAGATCTGTTGAAGTCCTGTGCTTCTCTTTGCCTCTCATTGTTGGTATAACTCCTTGATTTCTTTTCTTGTTTAGTGTTTTTGGTTTAAATCATGCCTCCCAAAAGATCACGTAGTTCTAATGTTGAGGAAGGACAATCGTCTAGCAATTATCTTCAATATCTTAGGAACCCAAACCTTGTTGAGAAATTTTTTCTCATTTGTCAAATTGCTATCTTTCAAGGGAGATTTGTAAATTTTCCTGATTTAGAAAGATTCCCTTTAGCCCCATTATTTGAACAATATGGGTTATTTAACTTGCTTTTCCTTGTTAATCAACCGTATTACTATCCACAACTTATATATTTATTTTATACAAATATGAGAGTTGTAAATTCCGATGATGGTAACGAAATATTTATTACTACTACGGTAAAAAATATTCGTATGAGGTTGACTCCTGCAAAATTGGGAATTATTTTGGGTATTCCATCTGAAGGATTAGATTTATGGGAGATTGATTTGGATGACGACTATCCATTCAAAAATCTTCTTGCCAAATCGCGGTCCCCCAATGTCTAACCAAACAATTACACTGCTTGCTAAGCTAGTTGCAAGAATTTTATCGTATAACATTATCCCTAAAACGGGGAGTTACGATCAATTTTTTCATGAGTTGCAACAAGCTGTCTATGCAATTTTTGGCAACATTCAAGTAAATTGGAGTCGAGTCATTTTCAATCGTCTTCATAAGGCTCATACTTCTTTTCTTCCTTTTGGTGCAATACTTACTCATGTTTTCAATTTCTATGAAGTTGATCTTACTTCTGAGTCTAGTGTTGTTACTCATTATGAGTCTTTTGATCTTGCGAGTTTAGCTCGTATGAAGATTCTTCACTCACCTCCTCGAAGAAATACCCCTCCTATTCCCGTTAGCCACTTCAGCTCATCTGTCTTTTACTTCTAGTTCATCTCGTCCTCGTGCTGATTTTGATGATCCTAGGAGTCATTACACTTCTGTAAATTATCTTATGGATCGTCAGGACACCCTTGAAGCCAGTATTTCCCATCTTACTCACTTGTTCACTTCTCAGTTTCCACCTCCACCTCCTCCCTCTCAAGGTGCCGCAAACGATGATGAAGACGAAGATTGATTAGCTATATTTTTTCTATATTTTTCTCCTTTTTTATGTATTTTCTGTTTTATGTTGCCTTTTGAACAATGTACTTCGAATTTCATATGTCTAAATTTGCTTGGTTTTGACTTGTGTTTGTTCTCTTGCAATATGTTCCTCTTTATTTTTTTTTCTCTCCTATTTTTTGTTGATGCCAAAGGGGGAGAAAAAGCATGTGTATGTTCTATGTGTATTTGTATTGCATTTGGTGCATGTTTTTGTGCATGTTTTTAACTTATGCATATTGTACATTAGTTAGGGAGAGCATTTGTATGTTTTTAACTTATGCATATTGTACATTAGTTAGGGGGAGCATTGGTATTTTTATTATTATTGTAAGCTATTGTGTTGTCATCATCAAAAAGGGGGAGAATGTTGATTCTTGGTTTTGATGACTACAACATAATGCAAAGTTGTGCTCCTTCTTATATATTGCAGGATGTATCAATGTCAATACCATGTGTGATACACAAAGGCAAAGTTGATCCAATGAAGCTCTAAAAAAAAATTTGATCAAGCTACAGAGTTCTAAGTTCAAGACAAGATTGATCAAGCAAGCTTCAACAACTAAACACAATGGCTCAAGCTCAAATTCAAGACTCAAGATCAAGACAAGATTCAGTGATTCAATGTGTTTTTATTAAATGTCTTGTAAACAATTGTAATTTTATTTCTTTGAGTCTTCGATTGATGTAATAGCCTTGTCACACACACACACACACACTAACACATTTCTTTATAATTGAGTGTTTTTCACCAGATTAAAGGTCGAAATAAGCTTGATTAAGATCAGCTGTTGAGTACCAGTCAACTGCCATTTGGCACCAGTCGACTGTACTAGTACGAAACTGTCTGAATTTTTTCAAACTTTGACTAACTGACCCATCATGGCAACCCAGTCGACAGTTCAAGTCGTTTCGACATATTTCAGAACATAAAACTTGTTTTCGAATTCAAAAGTTTTATATCCGTTTTTAATCAGTTTTATTAACTGTTTTACAACGTCCCAGTGATTCCTCTCTATAAATAGAGCCTAGGAATCACCATGGAAAGGTTCCAAGCATTTTTTGATAAAAGTTTAAGTTTTTGCTTTTGAAAAAGAGAACAAGTATTCAAACAAGCATTCATAATCCTCTAAGTCTTGGTTCTCTGAAATCAGTCTAGTATAACAGTGAATTTGTTTTAGACTTATTTCGGAAGTTGACCTATTAGCCTCCATACAAAAATCACAATCACAACAAGGCGATAGGTTGTTGTAACTCTTTTATTGTTTTCTTTTACTCTCAGGTTATGAGAGTGGTCCTCTCGGTTGGAGAGTAGGGCTCTAAGTTGTAGAGTTAGGTTTTCACTCTTGGTTGAAGAGTGTGTTTTCTCTCTCTAGTGGTGAGAGAGGTCTACGGATTGGACAAGATTGTTGTCTAAACGCCATAGGGTATTTTTGTATTTTTTTCACGTATAGTGGAAAATCTCAAGTGGATTGCTTGGGGACTGGATGTAGGTCACGAGGACCGAACCAGGATACATCGCTGTGTACTCTGTGGTTGATTCTCTCTGTGGTTTTATTTACTTTACTTGCTTTTTAATTTCTCTGTGAAACTTGTCTGGCAAGTCGACTGTCCCTCTTCTATAAGTCGACTGATCAGACTAGTATAATATAATCTTCGAAAACTTTTCTGACAAGTCGACTAAGTTCCGCTATAAGTCGACTGGTTAGACATGTATAAAATACTCTTCTAATCTGATGCCCCAGTCGACTGTATTCCCTTTTCAAGTCGACTGGACAGTAAGAAAAAGTTCAATTTTGTTATTTTTTTATACAACACTATTCACCCCCCTAGTGTTTCTTTCCTTGCCTACAGGATCTAACAGCTGCTATGTAGTCGGGGTCTCCAAATCCATGTACCATCTGCCCAATCGCCTTGAGATAAGGGATGAGCTTCATTATTCTATGTGGCTAAGAACAGAGAAAGGAAATGTGCTGAGATGTTATTACCCCATATCCAATTATAAGACTAGAATTTGATAAATCTCTCATCACCACACTACCAATTTAGCTGTTGCATGAATTGGTCTTTGAGATGATGAATTCACTTCTAGAAGTGTGAAGCCTGGACTGGGCATTCAAAATTATTAGTGGATTCATTATAGTATATTGATAATAGTGTCTGACTTATTAGAACGTATGTTGTAACAATCTTCCACCACCACTTCATAAGAAAAGCTTCATTGAAGGTTTTGATAGCAAGTACCCCAAGCCCTCCTAGCTTTATAGGCTAGCAAATGCTTTTTCCAATTCATGCAAGCAGTGCCTCTATCATTTGTGTCAGAGCCCACCCATAAAGACATGCTTCTGATATGATCAATCCTCTTAATCATCCATGCATGAAGCTTAAAAAAGGAGGCATAGTAGACATGCAGTGCACTGAGAACAAAGTAGATAAGAACAAGCCTACCACAACTTGATAATATTTTGCATTTCCATGTTGAGAGTCGTCTTTCAAATTTGAGGAGAAGATGCTGCCACTCTGCCTTCCTTAGCTTCCCCTTAGCCAAAGGCAGCCCTAAGTAACCAATAGGTAGTGCTTTCTGCTTGCATTTCATAATAGTGGAGAAAGCCTGTAACTTTGCTCTAGACCTTCCAAACTAGACAATGCAAGATATGGTGAAGTTGATGTCTAGCCCTGAGATATTTGCAAAGATGTGAAGGAGTAGTTTCAGATTAATCACCTCTTGTTCATCCCCCTTGTAGAATAGCAGGGTATCATTAGCAAATTGAATGACAGATAAAAAGGAAAGAGATCCTCTGAGGTTGAGGAGGGGAGAAGAAACCATTTCTTCTTCCACTGAGAAGCATCTGAGCCAGAACATCTATAGCAAGAATGAACACATTGGTGACTAAGGATCTCCTTGTTTCAGACCCCTTTTGCAGTTAATTATCTTACAACTGAATCCATTACTCAGCACATAATACTTTGCAGTTCTCAGTATCATGTGAATCCACCTGCACCACCCTGTCCCAAATCCTGTAGCTTCTAGCAGTTGGTCAAGGAATTCCCAACTAATTGTATCAAAAGCTTTCCAAAAATCAATTTTCAGCATGAGATTGTCTGAGTGCCTATTGCTGCACATGTTAATGGCTTCATGGGCCGCTAGGAAGCAATCCACACTAGATTTTCTTCGAAGAAAAACACTTCGGGAGGATGAGACAAGGGACTCAATTAGAGGACTCAGTCTGTTAGTCAAGATCTTAGTAAAAATCTTGAAGGAACAATTAATCAGACTGATTGGCGTATATTCAGTGACAGTGTTAGCACCTTCAAACTTTGGAAGAAACACAATGCTTGAGTAATTAAGCATACCCAGGTCATCTTCTCCTATCAAAATTTCTAAGAGCATGTGAAGTAAATTTTCTTTGATAAATTCTCAGAAGTTATGGTAGAAGCTCATAGAGAAACTATCTAACTCCGGTGCTTTATCTCCACTCATGTCAAAAACTGCCTTCTTCACTTCTTTTGTACTTAAGGGGGGATATAAGGACTGCCAGTCAATGTTGAAGTCAGCATGATAATTTGAACCACAAATATCTTCAAAGTAAGGTTCAAATCTAGATCTGATATTAGCTTGTGAGGTTAGTAGGCTTCCATTATGCATAAGAGTAGATGCAGTTCCTTCTTATTCTACCATTGGCAATGGAGTGAAAGAGTCCGGTGTTTGCATCACCCTCCTTAATCAATGTTACTCTTGATCTTTGCCTCCAATATGTCACCTCTGATTTCACCAGTTCCTAAAACTCTTGCTGTGTTGCTATGAGTTCATATGCATTTGTTGTGCTTTCCTCTGCCTCAGTCTCCAGTTTACTGCAATGTGCCCCAAAACTTCATTCATCCATCTCCTGATTCTTCTTTTTAATAGAGTGAGCTTTTGTGCAAATATATCAACAGCAGATCCTCTACAAACAAAGCCTTTCCACCAGTCAGTGATAGCAAGAATAAAATTGTCATTTGAGAGCTATGTTTTCTCAAATTTGAAGTATTGTATCTTGTACACTATTGCTTGTGTATCAAGGATAATTGTGCAGTGACCCAAGGATATTCTTGGCAGAGAATGTTGGATGCATTAGGGATGTAATTTCTCCCATTCACTTGATATCAAGAACATGTCCAGTCTTGCTAGTGCAGGGGTAGCTCTGAAGTTAGACCAAGTGAACTTTCTGCCTGCTAGGGAAAGATCAATAAGCTCAAGATTATGAATGAAGTCTGTGAACTCTTTCATATCTCAGTTGGAGCCCTTCCACTTGCTCCTCTCGGAGTTAGAAATTGTGACATTGAAGTCTCCACATAGCACCCATGCATCACATAGCCTTCCTCTTCTTTGGCTAATTTCATGGAAACAAAGTGTTCGATCTTCATGCTCGAACTACAGTGAAGTGAGCGACCATTCCTAGCCAGAGTCCCTATTCCTAAATGATGCAGAGAGAGAGAAAATGTCTACTACAGTGTAGATACAATCCAGAGTATTATCATCCCAGCCTGCGAGGACCCCTCCACAACTTTCCAATGCATCAAGTTGAAGCAACTTATTGATGAGATTTCCTCCAATAGATGAAAGCTTTCTACTGGAAGACTTCTTGAGCTTTGTCTCTTGTAGGAAAACAATGGAAACCCCTGAGCTTCTAATCCCTTCTTTGGTGAGCCCACATTTATTAGGTTTCCCTAACCCTCTAATATTCCAGCTAGCTATCTTCATTTGGACATAAAATATCAAGCACAAACAGGAAAATCTGGAACAACAACAAAAATAATAAACAATCAGTCAGATTGCCGCTGTTGATCTGGGGGATCAACACCAACATTCTCTGATTGCTTGATTCTATCGATAGAGTGCAACCCTTTTGCCTCAACTCCTACTGATTCAGCTACCTCAAGAATACCCTCCTTAGATGATAGTGCAAAGGGATAGATAAATGCATTTGTAACTGAAGTAATAGAAGAAGAGTTACCTCCATTTCTGCGAGTGAAAGCTACTTTGAGGGATGTGGCCATGTGTTTCATGAAAGACCTTATGCTTTGGGCTTTGGATGCTGATCTTCTCCTCTTGTGGTGCTTGGCTGCAACTTCTTCAAATCCAGGGGGGATTGAGGAAGAGTTGGATGAAGTCTTGGGTTTATGCCTTATGGCAGTAAGTGACTTTGTTTTAAAGTTGTCATGCCGACCTTGGATAGAGCCAACATTGAATTGCATGACTTGGTTGGTGCTCACCTTGTTGACTACTTGTTGGACACTCTGCTGCAGAGCATCTTCAACTGCGGGTTGGATATTCTTAAAGAGAGATAGCGGGAAAAAACCACATTTTTCTTCCAAACCATTTGGCGCACTTCAGCTGTCAGTTATTTTGTTTGAACCCCTTGAATCATTTCCCTGATTGCTATTGGAGGAATCAATTACCTCAATAACCGATATGGTTTTGGATTTAAAATTACCTTCTAAACCGGTCCCCAAAAAATATGCAACCGCTTTTGGAGTTGGAGCCAAATCTACACATTCCATAATTGAATTCGCCAATCTCGGAATATTCAAAAAATTCACTACCTGATTTTCGGCTTGAATCTCCAGAGGATTTGCTACATTATTCACATTCATGACATCCCCAGCAGTGCATGATTTTCCTTCATCTTCAATGATCACCAGGGCTTGGGGTTTGCCGACAACATGCTCATTTTCCTTATCTTTTTTGCACCAAAAAGAATTTTGGCTACCATTGTTGTTGTTGCTCCCAATTGTGTAAAGTTGGATCTTGCCACTTTGGACATCCTCCACTGCTATGGGCTATCCTAGGAGTAGCACTGGTACCTTATGAATCTTTTCTCATTATACCAGGGAACCTTGTAATGTACAATGATGGTTTTTAAAATGAGGGTAATGTCATCCACCTCAATCAGGACAATCGCCTTATCTCTTTTCTCTGCTTACTTTCATCTCTTGACTCATTGTGACAAATTTCTCGAAGGGTTTGATGAGGTGCTCGAGTGAGGATTAGTTCCACATGAGGAACGAAAGGAGAGGGATGTTGATCCAGATGTAGCTTGCCTTGGAACACAGCTTCGCCCCATAATCCATTGACCAAGGCGAGAAGGTGATGTTGTAGCCAGAGAAGTTGAACATGTCGTCAGCTACTGCCCTTTTTGCTTCCTTTAGGGTTGGAAATTGAACATGATATACCAAATCTCCCACCTTCTTAAGAGTCCACCAACCGCCCTGCTTCTTCCAGGTGAAGTTGAGTGCACATTCAACATCCCTGGTGTCCGGCACCTTATGGGGGTTGATGAGGTGGAAGAACGCATTATCATGTAGAGCAGGAAGCACTACTACAATCTCGGAGTTGTGGGGAATCTCGACCTCAATGGACTTTCACCGATTGAAGAGATGACAGTCTCTCACTTTGTGCCCAAACTTACGGCCGTTGAAATAGTAGATGCCAAGGTGCCTGCAATCCGTCGTGGTGTGGTCGCCATCGCTGCACTTCATGGAACGCTTGTCCATATGATGTTTGGATCTAGGATTTCTTGGCTTTGGATTGGGATTTTTTTTGGGCAGGTCTAGGGTTTGGTTGAAAATATGGTTTTGGTGGTGGTTTTGGGAGTGAGGATGGAGTGGTTTTAGGGAAAGGTGGGTTTTTCTGCGATTGAGGGAGACGAAGAGGCAGGGGTGAAGTGATGATGAGCTGCATGGGGTGGTGTGAGGAGGACTTGGACAAAGATTTTCTCTTTTTCCAAGGTCGTCACTCCTGATTCTGTCTCCTCACTCCTCTCTTTCTTTTTATTTTATTTTATTTGTTTGTGGATAATGTAAGGCAGATAATATGTCTTGCCAAATAGCCAGAGCTTCTGCAAATCCAACGATGTTGGAGTTCACTTACATAACTCGACCAAAGACCTTACTTTTCATGATTCCTCATATATGCAATAGTAGCTAAATTTGACGTCAACATAGCTAAGTGTTGTTGATTTTTAGGATATTATAGGCCGTGCAAAGTCACCACTTGAACTTTTGAAGACATGATTTTTTATAGAGAGATTTTAGTGGAACACAAGTTAATAAAATAAGTCAATAATGTTAGGATTATGTCTTGTATTCTTGTGGTTCAGATTAGAAGAATGTACGATGAAGTACGGAGGTCGAAGCATCAAAGAGAGTATAAGAGAAAACAGCAACAACATCAGCTAGAGATGGTCGTCAACCTCACACCCGATAGTAGTTGTTCAGGGTTTTGGACGAGAGGAGGTCGGTTGACCGGTCTTGTTGAACGGTAGATCGTGCACGACGCTGTGTTCTTTTTGGGCCTCAATTTGTTAGATCGTTTCAACCCAATCTTCAACTCCAAGTCAGATTGTACGGCTCCTATTCAATTACTTCTTCTACAAGTGATGATGAGATGCATGGGGTGGTGTGAGAAGGACTTAGACAAAAATTTTCTCTTTTCCTAAGGTCGTCACTCCTGATTCTCTCTCCTCACTCCTCTCATTCTTTTTATTTGTTTGTGGATAATGTAATGCAGATAATATGTCTTGCCAAATAGCCAGAGCTTCCGCAAGTCTAACGATGTTAGAGTTCACTTACATAACTCAGCACAAAGACCTTACTTGTCATGATTCCTTATATATGCAATAGTAGCTGAATTTGATGTCACCATAGCTAAGTGTGGTTGATATTTAGGATACTATAGGCAGTGCATACTCACCACTCAAACTTTTGAAAACGTGATTTTTGATAGAGAGATTTAGTGGCACACAACTTAATAAAATAAGTCAATAATGTTAGGATTATGTCTTGTATACTCGTGGTTTAGATTAGAAGAATGTACGATGAAGCATGGAGGTTGAAGCATCAAAGAGAGTATAAGAGAAAACAGCAACAACAGCAGCCAAAGAGGGGCGGTACACCTCACACCCGACCGCAGTTGTACAGGGATTTGGCCGAGAGGAGGTCAGAAGACCGGTCTTGCTGAATGGTCGATCGTGCGCGGCGCTGTGTTCTTTTTGGGCCTCAATTTTTTAGGTCGTTTCAGCCCAATCTTCAACCTGAAGTCAGATCGTACAGCTCCTATTGATTTACTTCTTCTACAGGTTATATCGAACGATTGAGAATCAAGACTAACCTAGGTTTCTCTCTATTTTTATTCTATATATTGTAATCTTCTCCAATATGAGAGATGAGTACTTCATTGATAGTTTCTCCATTGCAAAGAGAGATTTGAGAGACAGATCGTTTTTGGTGAGTGAGTTTAATTTCTTGTATTGGGTGAATCATTAACTCCTTAATCTCTTCTAATTGAATATATTATATCGCTATATTTCCCATCCTAATTAAGTGAAAGCTAACCAGGATAAATCCTCATTGTATTTGTGTTGGATTGGTGGATCTATTTGCTTGCTTGCTCAATTGATTCGTCTCTTCTACATCGACTTTCTCATTGCTCTATTAGTTCCGCTGCGCAACCGGTGTGTTTGTAGACACCTCATCCCAACAAATAACTGCATAAATATGTTTTTAGATTGGTTTTTAAATAAACAAAGTCAATAACTACGTTAATGGGTTTCCATATAGTTTTTTTTTTAATTCAAAATTTGGGATATTTTCAATTGAAAATCAGATAGATTCTTAAGAGTGAAGAGAGATAAATGAGTGGTGTCTTGGATAGCTTATCCCTCAGGGCTGAGTTCTGATTGACTTTGGTTTTTTATTTTACTTCCCACCCTCTTCGAATTTTGCAATTGGAGAAATATGAAAAGTTCTGGAATAAAAGTGATCTTAGCATAATATATTGTATAGATAACAATATGAAGAGAAAAAAAAACTTTCGTCCTCACCTATTGCTAATTTCTTATTTTTGTTATATTCATGATCTCTTTTTTATTCATGGTCTTGATCAATTCTTTCTGCAACTCTAATCATTAGCAAATAAAGAAAAAAATGTTTCTTTAATGTTAGTTACTAAAATATAAAGATTATCCTCCAAGATTTCTAATTAAATGATTTAAACAATAAATATTAGTTTCTGAAATGCCAAATGAGTGAGGTACAAGGTAATGTTGTTTATTTGGAAAATTTCAGTTAACCATAAATGAAAATATTGTG
The DNA here is from genome assembly GCA_017893485.1 of Hemerocallis citrina. NCBI lineage: Eukaryota > Viridiplantae > Streptophyta > Magnoliopsida > Asparagales > Asphodelaceae > Hemerocallis > Hemerocallis citrina. Next base: position 165,550,166 of record CM030363.1, read on the forward strand.
GCACGTAAATAAGGATATGCTCAAGATCTTCAATTTTTTTTAAAAACACTGATATATATATTTTTACTTTCAATTTTTTTTTCATCCCTTTCGCCCTGTTTATTCCCAACCTTCCATTCTCTATAAAATGACAACATTATCTATATCTTATACTAATAGGAGAGAGTCTACCTCCTCTCTCTTTTCTCTATTTTGAAATAGAGACAGGAGAGTAAAAGTAGGGATTCCTATTTAACTAACACGTGGACTACGCATGATTTTTATTATATAAAAAGAACCATAATCCCTCAAACATAGTCTTTTCTCCTCTCACTTTACCAGCCTCATAAAATCTCACGGCTTTTCCCAATCTCACCCCCATCCCTACTCCCGGACCCCCAACTTTAGTAAAATTCAAGTTATAACATTCTGGTTTGGCAGCGATTCTCTAAACTATCTGTTTTTGTGATAATGATAATGAAAATTTCAGTAATTACGATACGAATGATATTCATAAGTTCCTTTCAATTCTCTCACAGTTTCTGGGAGTTCTATATAATTTTATAAGTCCCTCAAAACTTTTAGACAGTGAAATTAATTTGGTCCTATACTAAGGCAAATCTCGAACCGGATTATATGTGACTTGTGTGCGCCCGCACGTCCTGCGAACACGAATGTCAGGACCGACGTGAACCTACCCCGTGCAGAGCCAATTTTTTGCTACAATTTTGTTTTCCCCAATCTGTAACGGCTGAAATAAATGCAAAAACTGTTTTTCCTGTCATTTATTCATGCAACAATTTTGGCTGTCGTTACAGTAGTGTATTCAAGCTTCTGTCTGCCGTTATAGCCGGTGCAGTAAAGGAGTTTTATGTCATTACAGTGGATGCAGTCAATGCATTATTTGTCGTTACAATTCTCACCCTGACCCTATAAATAGATACCCCTCTCCCCTGAATCAATACACCAGAAACTCTTCTCTTCCCCAAACTCTCTGTTCTGTGCTTGTTCCATTCTTCGGTCGTGTGGTGATAGATTACAAACGTTGTCCATTTTGAGAGCGTGACATGGTGTCTGCGCCAGCTCCTCTTGTCGTTGCATCCTGGGAGACAGACGCCTACGCAAGTTCCAACACCCGGACGAGGCGAAATCTGTTTTAAGGAGATTGTGTGATACACAAGCCTCGACAAAAATCAGTTTGGTTTTATTGTTTTTCATTTTACTTTAATTTTCCTGCTTTTATTCTTCTCCTTACTTTTCTGATTTTTGTGCCACTCAATTATATTTGGATTTATTGCAAATATTTTGTAACCAAAGTTGTAACAAAGAAAGTAAATTTCTCAAAGTTAGTTTTATTGTGATACAAATATTATAACAAACTTAAAACAGCTTTTGATTTTCTTCCTTTCTGATTTTGAAGCACTTCTTTTTTTTTCTTTTCATTCTGTAAAGTTTACACTTGTGTTGTGTGTTTTCGTATTAAAAATGAAAAAATGCATCGGAGAATGTTTTTGTTGCTAATGCAGCACAAGTACCGAATGTTGCTGTGGCACGAGTGCCAATACTAGCCGTTGTACCTGTCTCAGTCTCCCATGGAGAGAAACTTGAGAAGTTCAACGGGTAGAATTTCAAAAGGTGAAAACAGTAAATGGTGGTCTACTTCACCACCTTGAATCTCGCAAGATTCTCCAAATTTTAAGGAAGACGAGCAAGACTACACTGTTATCGCCGTTGTGGATGCTTGGAAAGGTTCTCATTACCTACGTAGGAACTGCATAATGAAAGGATTAGTCGATTCCTTATACAATGTTTATATTGACAAAAGAACTGTTAAAAAACTTTGGGAATCTCTAGATCATAAATATAAAACTGTGGATGTCGGCGCCAAAAAATTCATTGTGGGCCACTTTCCAGATTATAAAATGGTAGATTCTAAAATGGTAATCAGCCAGGTTCAAGAAATTTAACTGATCCTGCATGAGATACATGCTGAAGGTATGAACTTAAGTAAAAGTTTTCAAGTTGCTGGTATATTGAAAAATTGCCAACAGGTTGGAAAGATTTCAAAAACTGCCTGAAGCATAACTGAAAGGAAATGAGCATTGAAGAACTCATTGTCAGGCTTCGTATTAAAGAAGACATTAGAGGATCTGAAAAAATTGGAGCCATCAGTCATGCGTCCAAGGCTAACGTGGCGGAACATAGTCAACGTTCCAAAAAACACAACAACAAGGGTTCCAAGTTGGGGCCTAAGGAAGAAATCTCCAAGAAACCAAAGTTTCAGGGTAAGTTCTTCAACTGTGACAAGATATGTCACAAGTCTACTGATTGCAGACTACCCAAGAAGAATATGAACAGAGTAGCAAATATTGTTGAAGGCATTGCTCAAGACGTTTCTGATATAAACCTCTCAGCTGTGGTCTCAGAGGTGAACATGATGGGTTCAAACCTCAAGGAATGGTGGATTGACACTGGAGCTACTCGACACATATGCTCCAACAGAAGTATGTTCTCCACTTTCGAACCATTAGAGAATGTGGAGAAGATGTTTATGGGAAACTCGGCTACTTCAGAAATCAAGGGCCAAGGCAAGGTGATCATGAAGATGACTTCTAGAAAGAAACTGACTCTGAACAATGTTGCATATGTTCCTGAAATCTGTAAGAACCCGGTATCTGGTTCGTTGCTTAATAATCACGGATTTCGTTTAGTGTTTGAGTCAAACAATTTTTTTATCGAATAGTGGAATGTATGTTGGTGGAGGATACATGAGTGGTGGAATGTTTAGACGCAACGTAATGACCATGGTCATGAATATCAGTAAGGCTAGCTCTTCTACTTATATACTTGAGTCTTCCAATTTATGGCATGGTAGAATATGATATGTTAATTATGATACTTTGCATAGATTAATTAACTTGAATCATATACCAACATTCCAAATTGATTCCAAACATAAGTGTGAAAATTATGTTGAAGCAAAACTGACAATATCATCTTTTAAAAGTGTTGAAAGAAATGTTGAACCTCTTGATTTAATTCACACTGATATTTGCGATCTGAAAATGATAAAAACAAGAGGTGGTAATAAATATTTTAATACCTTTATTGATGATAACACAAAATATTGTTATGTGTATTTTCTTAAAGTAAGGACGAAGCTATAGAGAAATTTGTTCTCAATAAAATTGAAGTTGAGAATCAACTTAACATGAAAATTAAGGCGCTAAGAAGTGACCGAGGTTTAGAGTATGAATTGTCAGATGTTGAAACTTGTGGTAAGCATGAGATTATACATGAAACCACAACGCCTTATTCTCCTCAGTCCAACGGTATTGCTGAACGAAAGAATCGTACCTTAAAGGAAATAATGAATGCAATATTAATAAGTTCTGGTTTGCCACCAAACTTGTGGGGAAAAGCTATTCTTTCAGCTAACTACCTTTTGAATAAGGTGCCCAAATAAAAAGAAAAGATAACTCCATATGAATTTTGGAAAGAAAGAAGTCATTGTAACACCCCGAATTCTAAAACAGACTAATTCGAAGTTCCACAGGATCTTTACGCTTCTCTTCGTACAATTTTAGAAGGAAATTTAAAACTTTCATTACATCAGAGTTACATCTTTAAATTACATTTAAACAGCGGAAGCAAATTACAATAATTACATGAATAAAATGTACAACACTTGAAACATTCTTTAAGCAGCTTGCATACTTATTCTTGTCAATCTCTTGACCCTGCATAGAAACTGTGGGCTCATCAGTTCATTCAACTGACGCAAGGATATAAAATATCAATTTTCTCTTAGTTAGAAAACACACACTTGTCACAAGCAAAACTACAGGGACTATCCTATAGATGTCGTGTTGTGTTGTGCACTTAGTCCTTAATGCAGTTGTTATGTTATATGACACTAATGCGCACTTGTTCGGATTCTATGCATCTCATACTACATAGGTCCGAGGGAAAGCCCTTAATTGTACTTCATCTTATAGGGTTCAATCCCTTGCCATGACTTAAACTACTACGGTAACTACGGAAAGTATCCTAGATGTTCTATGATCTTTGAGCCCAAGTCCAGGCAGTCTGGAGGGGAATCCCATGCACTGAAATGACGCATTAAGCAGGCAGACTATGGACAATTCAACCTCCGCCATAGAACGATGGCACCACCTGTAGTCGCCAAACACCCCACAAGTGTCGCCACCGGGACGATAATTCTGAGGTTAGTGCTCACGCCATGTCATGATGCATCAAGCAGGCAGTCTGTGAATCACTCTCACACCGCCAATCCGATGGCCCTCATACTCGTATTTTTCTCTCACATTCGTCACATCACCACTATGTATCTAAACCCTTAGTTTATTTGAATCATGAATAAAATCAACCCCTAAAGTTAGCTCTTTCCTCTATACCGGTCTCAATCAACAACATGACCAACTTGGTCTTTCATCTCAATAATTCAACTTTACAATTTTAATTCATTCAATTGCAGGTAATAGGATTTTAGCTACCCTCTAGTTTAAAATCTCATTTCATGTCCATAGAATTTGTGTATTCATATTCATAAGACTTTTCATAATTCATCAGGATATTTGATTTTACTTTTATGCTTAATTTTATGCATAAGAAAAATAAATTCATTTTCTAATTTGTCACATTCATAATTAATTCTTTCCACATCATTCTCTTATTCTCTTTGCCAAAACTAAATCAAACATCCATACCTTCAATTTCCTTTTCATAAAAAAAAAATCTCTTTTCGAACTCTTTTAAACAATACACTTTTCTTTATCCAAAAATACTTTAAACTAAAAATTTAGAATAAATTCTTTCTTGCAAAAGTCTCGATTTCTCCTTTACACAAGGCCAAGGGTTATAGAAAATTTTTCTCATAAAATCTGGATATCAATTAAATCGTCAGGACAGTCGACTGTTAAAGCACAGTCGGTCGATTGCTCTGCGAGGATTAAAACTCGAAAATTAAAATAGTGATGACAGTCGACTGTTAGGACATAGTCGTTCGACTGTTCTGTGATGATTAAAAACTCAAAATTAAAATAGTCAGGACAGTTGACTGTTAGGACATAGTCAGTCGACTGTTCTGTGATGATTTAAAACTCGAAAATAAACAGTCTGGACAATCGATTGTTAAGACATATAAGGTCGACTGTTCAGTAACTAAAGTCCGAAATTTGGAACTTATACAGTAACTCAAGATTTTCAAAATACCACTTAACTCTCATTTTCCATATAAAGTACTTCTCTTTTTTTTCTACAATTGTACATAAAAAAAATCACTTAATGTTCTATTAACAATTCCCTTTTCAAAGAGATATTTTTCTTGGTTTCTTCCAATCATATTTTAGTTCTTCTTTATTAGACTAATGAGTTTTTTTTTTCCTCCCTTTTGATTTACTCACAAAATGATCATTTCTTGAATTTGGCCTAAATAATAAAATGTTCATTTTCCCAACAAATAACATACAACTTTTAGGATTATTTAGTAACAATCATACTAGCCATAAACATGCATAATTTACTAATCAATCTTATTTTAATAACATGGAGATTCTCACCATTTGTATTTTTCACATAAGCATACTTCTTAAATTGCATTTTTCCCACATACACGAATATTTCAACATGAAGAAACATTTATTCTAATTTAGCATGCTAGATCAATATCAAAATATCACAACAACAATCATATCATTCAATCAATTTCACTCAGTCATTTCATGCAATTTCACATATGTTCCATTTTTACCTTAATCATGGTATTATCAAAGAGCAATATTTTTACTTATTTATTCTATCATGATTAACACACCACCTAGCATGATACTACTTAGAAGTTAGAGAAAATTGCCCACCTATTTGAAGAAACAAAAGAAAGAACTCCTAGAAATCTCCTTGAACAAAGAGCGATCCTTCTCCTTCTAGATCAAGCCGCAAATTGCCTTCACCTCCTTGTGCTTGATGGAACCCGAGCTCCCCTTCTTCTTGTCGATTTGGCCGGCCTCCAAAGGTGCACAGACACACTAGCACACACACTCAATCTTTTTCTAACTCTTTATGTTTCTTTCTTTTGCAAGTGCAAAAATGAGTAAATGAGAAGGGGGTATTTATACACATTTTTGAGTGGATTGAATGGCTAGGATTAGTCAAAATAGTTAAGGATCAAAGGCTAGGATGAGTTTGGGAGTTGTAGCAATCACCCTTGAATGAGATAACCACCTCACCACTACTCCCATCTCTCCCTCTCTCTTTGCACTATCTGGCCTACTCCTAAAGGTGCATTTGCACGTGCAAGTGCAATGCACATGCAAACTAGTATCCCTACAAAATTTTGTTCATGCACTTTTAATTAATTGTTTATTAAGTTGGTCTACATTACAAGTTGGGTTAATTAAAAGAGAATTTAAATTAATTGGGCTCACTAATGGGCCAAAAGACCATGAGCTCAAGAGAATTATTTATAAATTAATTATAATGGGCTATAATTAGGCCTAGTATTTTATTTAGGCTTTAAAAATAGATCTTTTAGGAAACAAGGAGAATAATTAATAGCTTAGGCTATGAAGAAAATATTTGTCTCTAGAAAATGCATATGAAATCATACGTGCAAAACATGTAAAATCTCAAACTCTCATAAAATTCAGGATGTTACAACACCCCCTCCTTAGAATAGTTCCGTTCCAGAACTACACTTAAAGGGTGAGAAAACAGAAATACAACAAGAAGATAAGAGAGAAAAAGAAAGAAGATACAAATCAAACAAAGAGCTCAGGATGATCCTTCATCATCCTCTCCTCAGATTCCCAAGTAGCCTCTTCAACCAACTGGTTTCTCCAGACTAGTTTGACCATCGGTATCGTCTTGTTCCTCAAGACTTTCTCCCGACGATCCGCAACCACAACTGGAAGCTCAATGTAACTTAGATCCAACTGCAAACCCTCTGGCACTTCGGGCAAATGATGACTCGGATCTGGAATGTACATAGACACATGGAAGACATTGTCCACCTGCGATAACTCTTCCGACAACTCCAACCGGTAAGCAGTTTTCCTAATCCGCTTCAATATCTTGTACGAGCCTATGAACCTCGGGGCTAACTTTCCATTCTTACCAAAGCGAATCACGCCTTTGCTAGGTGAAACTTTCAGAAAGACAAAGTCACCAACCTCAAACTCAAGGTCCCTCCTCCGGTTGTCTGCATAGCTCTTCTGCCTACTCTGAGCATTCACCAATCTCTTCCTGATCAGATCAATCTTTTCAGAGGTCTGCTGCACAATCTCAGGCCCAAACATCTGTCGCTCCCCCACCTTAAACCAACAAACAGGTGTTCTGCATTTCCTGCCATACAGAGCTTCGGACGGCACCATTCCGATACTAGTCTGAAAACTGTTGTTGTAGGCAAACTCAACCAGAGCTAAGTGCCTTTCCAACTGCCTCCAAAGTCTAGTACACAACACCGAAGCATATCCTCAAGAATACGGTTGACTCTCTCGGTCTGCCCATCGGTCTGTGGATGAAAAGCAGTGCTGAAATCCGTCTTGGTACCCAGAGCTGTCTGAAGACTCTTCCAGAAATATGAAGTAAACCTCACATCTCGATCAGACACAATGGTTAACGGAACACCATGAAGCCTGACGATCTCACCAACATACAACTCAGCCAACTTGTCCATCGAAGTAGTGAGTTTCATCGCCAAGAAATGAGCGGACTTGGTTAGTCGGTCGACTATGACCCAAATTGCATCATTGCCCTTTGAACTCTTAGGCAAGCCCGTGATGAAATCCATACTGATGTTATCCCACTTCCATTCCGGAATAGGTAACGGTTGCAAAAGACCTCCGGGTTTCTGATTCTCGGCTTTGACCTGTTAACAGACCTAACACTTCGCCACAAACTCGACCACATCTCGCTTCAAACCTGACCACCAAAAGCGTTGCTTAATGTCCTTATACATCTTGGTACTCCCAGGATGTATAGACAAAAGAGTAGCATGTGCCTCTTGAAGAATGCTCTCCCGCAATTCTGCTTGATCCGGAACACACAGCCTCTCTCCGAACCACAACACCTCATCCCTGATCTGGAACTCTGACAACTTGCCAGCACTCACCTGCTCCTTCATCTTCTGAATCTCTGCATCTTTCTCCTGACTTGCGATAATCCTTTCATTCAGCATTGGTTGAAGCCTCAACTGAGCTAAATATGATCCCAAGCAATGCAGAACAACTTCAATACCAGCTCGATCCAACTCCTTTGCCAGCTGCCTCTGAGTCGTAATCAAACTAGCCAGACTGCTCTTTGGGCTAAGTGCATCAGCAACAACATTAGCCTTCCCCGGATGGTACTTAATCTCTGGACAAATGTCCTTAAGCACCTCTAGCCATCTCCTTTGCCTCAGATTCAGATCCTTCTGTTGATAGATGTACTTCAAGTTTTTGTGGTCTGTGTACATGTTCAGCTTCTCCATTGCTTTAAGGCAAAGATAATCGCAGCCAACTCCAGATCATGAGTCGGATAATTCTTCTCATGCAGTCTTAGTTGTCTAGACCCATAAGCGATCACTTTCCCTTCTTGCATTAAGACACAACCAAGCCCACGATGTGAAGCATCTTTGTAGATATCATACTCAACGCCTGCTCTAGGCAAAGTTAAAATAGGAGCAGTAGTCAGCCTCTCTTTCAACTCCTGAAAGCTCTTCTCGCACTGCTCGGTCCATTTGAAGTTCATATTCTTCTTGATCAGACCAATGAGTGGTACGGCTATCTGAGCATAGCCTTGAATAAACCTCCTGTAGTATCCTGTCAATCCAAGAAAATTTCTGATTTCCTTTACTGTAATAGGCCTTGCCTAATCTCTCACTGCCTCTATCTTCTGAGGATCAGTTGCCACTCCCTCCTTAGAATGGATGTGACCTAGGAATGCCACCTCAGATTTCCAGAAATCGCACTTGGATAACTTGGCATACAATTCATGCTCCTGAAGCTTTCTCAAAACTGATGCCAGATGCTCCGTGTGCTCCTCCTCCGACTTGGAGTACACAAGAATGTCTTCGATAAACACTATGACGAAAGAATTAATAAACGGCCTCAGAACTCTGTTCATCATATCCATGAAGATTGCAGGTGCATTCGTCACTCCAAACGGCATAACTAAGAATTCGTAATACCCGTGTCGAGTTCTGAATGCAGTCTTATGCACATCTTCAGCTTTCACTCGAACTTGATGATATCCTGATCGAAGATTTATTTTGGAGAAAACCACTGCTCCTTATAGATGATCGAACAAGTCATCAATTCTTGGAATCGGATATTTATTCTGAATAGTGACCTTATTCAGCTCTCGGGAATCGATGCACATCCTCATCGAACCATCTTTTTTCTTTACCAACAACACCAGTGATCCCCAAGGTGACGCACTCGGTTGAATAAAGCCTTTCTCTATTAGTTCCTCAATCTACCGTTTGATCTCATCCTGCTCTACAGGTGCCATCCTATATGGTGCCTTGGAAATAGGTGCACTCCCTGGCTGAATAGTGATGCTGAACTCTACATCATAATGCGGGGGTAACCAAGGCAAATCTTCCAAGAATACCGTCGAATAATCCCGAACCACTGGAATTTGCTGCACCTCTGCAGGAATCCCCCCTTCTTCTTGCTGATAGCAGGAACCAAGCCTGAACATCTCCTTTTCCCTTAGAAAGTGACTTCAGGTCCACCTGGAGCCTTTACTGTTACTTTTTTGGTCTTGCACTCGATGCTTGCACAGTACACCGACATCCAATCAATGCCAATGATAACATCGACTCCCAAGACATTCAGCTCGATCAGATCAATTCCAAAAATTCTATCTCCAATCATGATCTTGCAGTCCGCATAGTACCGATCAGTGGTTAAAGTCTCCCCTGATGGAGTAGCTACTGCTAAAACCTTGCCTGGAAAGATTTTCGGTTTGACTTCCAAAACTTTGGCAAACTGAGGTGACACAAAAGTATGAGAGGACCCAGTATCGAACAAAACAATAGCTTTCTTTCCATTCAAATAAAGTTCTCCTGTTACATAACACACACTCGTTATATAACAGTTCACTATAAAAGCGAGAAAAAGAAACAACAGAAAACACTCTTAAACATCCTTCCTCGTACCAGTGATGACGTGATCCACCTCATCAGCGTCAGCTTCAGTCAAGGCAAATACTCGCCCCTGCTAGTACGTCTTCTTCCTGGCCTGCTGAGTTGGTCCCCTTTGGACGAAAACCTACAACTTAGGGCACTGGGATCGGTAGTGACCCGTCTCCCCACAATTGTAATAAGTCACCACAGGAGGTCTCGCCCACGCATTCCTGGGTCTTCCTGCCACAATGACAGCGTTCGCCCCAACCTTTGGGACCGGCGGCTGTCCTCTGACACTTCCAGCAACTGCGGTCCTCTTCCCCACATTCCAGTTGTTCCTCCTATTCTGAACAGCGTGAAACTGCTCCATGTCCGCCTCTGTGGCTACAGCTCATTTGACCAACTTGTCAAACCTCCTGATACCGAGGAGTATCATCCTGGATCTCAGACTTGGCCTCAAATCATACTCGAACCTTCGAGCCTTCTTTGCCTCGTCCATCACCAATTCGGGAGCATACCTCGAGAGCTGATTGAACCTCATCTCATACTCTCTAACCGACATGTCACCCTGCTGCAGCGCCAAAAATTCCATAGCTTTCTTCTCCTAGACGTCTGATGGAAAATAATGACTGCGGAATTCCTCTAAGAATTCCTCCCAGCCAAGGACAATATCTCCCATCGTCCGCTTCATCGACTGCCACCACACAGCCGCATCCTTCTCGAACTGCAGCGCCACCAACTTCACCTTATTGCCCTCCGAAGTCTCCAAGACTTCGAAGATAGTTTCAATCTGTTGGATCCAATTGTCAGCCGCATCGGGGTCTGACTTCCCCTCAAACACCGGTGGTTTCATCCGTTTGAATGATTCCACGAGTTTGATTGCTTCGGGTACTGGATTCACAGACACCCTCCCTTGGTTCTGATTCATGGCAACGGCATTGAGTGTCTGATAGAATCTTGCTAATTCCGTTTCCAAGTCCAGACCTTCACCATTTCGAGCTCCTCTTCTAGCCATATTCTGATGCAAAGGATCCATTAAATTCAAAGTAGAAAAGCAAGAATTTTAAATCAACTTTTCATTTCATTGAATTTCAAACTTTATACATTCGAATTTAAAATATTCCTGACATCAAATGAAAGCAATAAGAAGATACAACAGTCTAGTTCCTACGGTTCCTCTTGGCTTCACGAAGCTCTTCCCGTAGTTCCTCCACTTTCTCCTTAAGTACATCATACATATTTTTCCTCTTCTCGAGTTCCCAAATGCAATGACTGAGAATTGCGATATCATCCTTGCGCTTCGCCAACTGAGTCTCCAGTAGCCCGACTCTCTCCCGTTAAGTCTCTACCTGCCTCTGAAGAGACACAATATGACTACTCGGAGCTGGTTCTTCCTTGTCAGAGGAGTCATCAGATGAATTCGGAGGTGGAGTGATCGCTCGGGACTCAGGCCATTCCACTTCAAATTCTTCAGGATCTTCTTCGTCTGAATCAGCTTGCCCGGGGTAGTAATCCTCCTCAACAATGTGCTGGTCATCATCTCCAACTGGGTCAAAGTGGTCCGCCATCTTAGAGAAAGGAGAAGAAGAAGCATAAATCATAGAGCAATACAAATGTAAGTGACTTACATTTAAATCTCTAGACTCAACACACGCTCTAATGTCCACTTCTAGGGTGTCGTTCCTTATAAATTTTTACTACTTGAAAGCGTAGCTCTGATACCACTTTGTAACACCCCGAATTCCAAAACAGACTGAATTTGAAGTTCCACATGATCTTTACGCTTCTCTTCGTACAATTTTAGAAGGAAATTTAAAACTTTCATTACATCAGAGTTACATCTTTAAATTACATTTAAACAGCGGAAGCAAATTACAATAATTACATGAATAAAATGTACAACACTTGAAACATTCTTTAAGCTGCTTGCATACTTATTCTTGTCAATCTCTTTACCCTGCATAGAAACTGTGGGCTCGTTAGTTCATACAAGTGACTCAAGAATATAAAACATTAATTTTCTCTTACTTAGAAAACACACACTTGTCACAAGCAAAACTACGGGGACTATCCTATAAATGTCGTGTTGTGTTGTGCACTTAGTCCTTAATGCAATTGTTATGTTATATGACACTAATGAGAACTTGTTCGGATTCTATGCATCCCATACTACATAGATATGAGGGCAAAATCTTAATCGTACTTCATCTTATAGGGTTCAATCCCTCGCCATGACTTAAACTACTACGGTAACTACGGTAAGTATCCTAGATGTTCTACGATATATGAGCCCATGTCCAGGCAGTCTGGAGGGGAATCCCACGCACTGACATGACTCATCAAGCGAGCAGACTATGGACAATTCAACCTCCACCATGGAACAATGGCACCACCCATAGTCGTCAAACACCCCACAAACGTTCCCACCGAGATGATAATTCCGAAGTAGTGCTCACGCCATGTCATGACGTATTAAGCAGGCAGTCTGTGAATCACTCTCACACCGCCAATCCAATGGCCCTCATACTCGTGTTTTTCTCTCACTTTCATCATATCACCACTATGTATCTAAATCCTTGGTTTATTTGAATCATGAATAAAATCAACCCCTAGAGTTAGCTCTTTTCTCTATACCGGTCTCAATCAACAGCATGACTAACTTGGTCTTTCATCTCAATAATTCAACTTTACAATTTTAATTCATTCAATTGCCGGTAATAGGATTTTAGCTACCCTCTAGTTCAAAATCTCATTTTATGTCCATAGCATTTGTGTATTCATATTCATAAGACTTTTCATAATTCCTCAGGATATTTGATTTTACTTTCATGCTTAATTTTATGCATAAGACAAATAAATTCATTTTCTAATTTGTCATATTCATAATTCATTCTTTCTACATCATTCTCTTATTCTCTTTGCCAATACTAAATCAAACATTCATACCTTCAATTTCCTTTTCATAAAAAAAAAATCTCTTTTGGAACTCTTTTAAACAATACATCTTTCTTTATCCAAAAATATTTTAAACTAACAATTTAGAATAAGTTTTTTCTTGCAAAAGTCTCGATTTCTCCTTTACACTAGGCCAAGGGTTATAGAAAATTTTTCTCATGAAATCTGGATATCAATTAAATCGTCAGGAAAGTCGATTGTTAAAGCACAGTCGGTCGACTGCTCTGCGAGGATTAAAACTCAAAAATTAAAATAGTCAGGACAGTCGACTGTTAGAACATAGTCGGTCGACCGTTCCGTGATGATTAAAAAATCAAAATTAAAATAGGACAGTCGACTGTTAGGACATAGTCGGTGGACTGTTCTGTGATGATTTAAAACTCGAAAATAAACAATCTGGACAGTCGACTATTAAGACATATACGGTCGACTGTTCAGTAACTAAAGTCCGAAATTTGGAACTTATACAGTAACTCAAGATTTTCAAAATACCACTTAACTCTCATTTTCCATATAAAGTACCTCTCTTTTTTTTCTACAACTGTACATAAAAAAAAAAATCACATAATGTTCTATTAACAATTCCCTTTTCAAAGAAACATTTTTCTTGGTTTCTTCCAATCATATTTTAGTTCTTCTTTATTAGACTAATGAGTTTTTTTTTCCTCCCTTTTGATTTACACACAAAATGATCATTTCTTGAATTTGGCCTAAATAATAAAATGTTCATTTTTCCCAACAAATAACATACAACTTTTAGGATTATTTAGTAACAATCATACTAGCCATAAACATGAATAATTTACTAATCAATCTTATTTTAATAACATGGAGATTCTCATCATTTGTATTTTTCACATAAGCATACTTCTTAAATTGCACTTTTCCCACATACACGGATATTTCGACATGGAGAAACATTTATTCTAATTTAGCATGCTAGATCAATATTAAAATATCACAACAACAATCATATCATTCAATCAATTTCACTCAGTCATTTCATGCAATTTCACATATGTTCTATTTTCACCTTAATCATGGTATTATCAAAGAGCAATATTTTCACTTATTTATTTTAGCATGATTAGTACACCACCTAGCATGATACTACTTAGAAGTTAGAGAAAATTGCCCACCTATTTGAAGAAACAAAAAAAAGAACTCGTAGAAATCTCCTTGAACAAAGAGCGATCCTTCTCCTCCTAGATCGAGCCGCAAAGTGCCTTCACCTCCTTGTGCTTGATTGAACCCAAGCTCCCCTTCTTCTTGTCGATTTGGCCGGCCTCCAAAGGTGCACACACACACTAGCACACACTCAATCTTTTTCTAACTCTTTATGTTTCTTTCTTTTTCAAGTGCAAAAATGAGTAAATGAGAGGGGGTATTTATACACATTTTTGAGTGGATTGAATGGCTAGGATTAGTCAAAATAGTTAAGGATCAAAGGCCAGGATGAGTTTGGGATTTGTAGCAACCACCCCTGAATGAGATAACCACCTCACCACTACTCCCATCTCTCCCTCTCTCTTTGCACTATCCGGCCTACTCCCAAAGGTGCATTTGCATGTGCAAGTGCAATGCACATGCAAACTAGTATCCCTACAAAATTTTGTTCATGCACTTTTAATTAATTGTTTATTAAGTTGGTCTACATTACAAGTTGGGTTAATTAAAAGAGAATTTAAATTAATTGGGCTCACTAATGGGCCAAAAGACCATGAGCTCAAGAGAATTAATTATAAATTCATTAAAATGGGCTATAATTAGGCCTAGGATTTTATTTAGGCTTTAAAAATAGATCTTTTAGGAAACAAGGAGAATAATTAATAGCTTAGGATATGAAGAAAATATTTTTCTCTAAAAATGCATATGAAATCATACGTGCAAAATATGTAAAATCTCAAACTCTTATAAAAATTCAGGATGTTATAGTCATCCTATAATTACTTGCGAATGTGGGGATGTCTTGCTAAGGTTGCAGTACTTCCACCTAAGAAAATGAAAATATGACCCAAAACAGTTGGTTACATTTTCATCAGCTATGCACATAATAGTAGTGTTTATCGGTTCTTGGTGTAGAAATCTGATATCTCTGAGATACCAAAGAACATGATAATGGAGTCCAAAATTACATCGATCTTTGAAGATGTATTTCCATGCAAGTCTAAGGAAGAACCAAGTTCTTCCAAACGAACACATGAGACTATTAGTGAAAATAGTGAAAACCAAGATGACGAAGTTGAAGAGGAACCTAGACGTAGTAAAAGAATAAGAACCAAAAAATCCTTTTGTCCAGATTTCTTGACATTTATGCTTGAAGGTGAACCTCAAACTTTCAAAGAAGTGGTGAGCTCTGGTGATGGTCCTTTATGGAAAGAAGCCATTATGAGAGAAATTGACTCTATCATGCAAAATCATACTTGGGAACTATTGGATCTTCCACCAGGTAGTAAACATTTAGGTTCCAAGTGGATTTTCAAGAGAAAAATGAAAGCTGATTGATCAATTGATAATACAAGGCAAGACTTTTTATCAACGGATATAGACAAAAGGAAGGTCTGAATTACTTCGATACATATTCTCCTGTGATGAGAATAAATTCAATTAGGATGGTACTTGCAATAGCAGCCTTACGCAATCTTGAAGTACATCAAATGGATGTAAAAATAACTTTTCTTAATGAAGATTTAGATGAAGAAATCTACATGGAACAACCTGAGGATTTTTTAGCTCCAAGATAAGAAAAGAAAGTTTGTAAACTTGTGAAGTCGTTATATGGCTTAAAATAAGTATCAAAGCAATGACATGAGAAATTTGACAATATCATGATGACAAATGGTTTCAAGATCAATGAATGTGATAAATGTGTATATGTCAAAGACACTGAAAGTAGATATATCATAATATGCTTGTATGTAGATGATATACTTATTGTTGGAAGCAATGATAAGATGATTAAATCTACTAAAAACATGTTGAACTCAAGGTTTGACATGAAAGACATGGATCTAGCTAATGTTATATTGGAAATTAAAATCACAAGAACATCAGATAAGCTTATTTTAAACCAGTCACATTATATTGATAATATTCATGGAAAATTTGATAAAGACAATTCTGGAATTTCCAGAACTCCAATAGAATTAACTTTACATTTACCCAAAAATAAAGGTGAGAGTATTTCTCAAGTTGAATACTCTAGAATCGTAGGTAGTCTAATCTACTTAATGAGTTGTACAAGATTAGACATAGCCTATGCAGTAAGTAAACTAAGTAGATATACGAGTAATCCTAGAAGCGAGCATTGATAAACAATTACAAGAGTACTGAAGTACTTGTATTTTACTCGTAACTATGGGCTGCATTATATGAGATATTCGACTGTACTTGAAGGATGCAGTGATGCAAACTGAATATATCTAGTGATAATTTAAAATCCACTAGTGGTTATGTGTTTACACTAGGTGGTGCAACAGTTTCTTGGAAATCAGCGAAATAAATAGTGATCACTAAATCCATGATGGAATATGAATTTATCGCACTGGACAAATGTGGGGATGAGGCTGAATGGTTATGCCACTTCCTTGAGGATATTTCAAGGTGGACAAAGCCTATGTCTCCAATCTGCATACATTCAGATAATCAATCCGCAATTTGTAGAGTACAAAGCAATATGTATAATTGTAAATCTAGATATATTCGTCGAAAACATAATACCATTAGACAACTACTCTCTACTAGGGTTATCTCTGTGGACTATGTAAAGTCAAAGGATTACATTGCGGATCTGTTAACCAAAGGATTAAACTGAGAGTTAGTTGATAAATCATCAAGGGGAATGTGACTAAAGCCCATGAAAGAATAAGTCGATACAATAGAAACTCAACCTAGTTGACTGGAGATCCCAATATCTAGGTTCAAATGGACAACTAAATTGTAAAGACTATGTTGGATCACTATGGGGATTTCCCCATGTCCATTCTATGATGAAACAGTGATTCTCGTGAGGTAAGAGGTTAAGCTAGGCTTTAAATGATTCTTATGTGTTGGAAATCTGAGCAAAGTAATGCAAGTTACTCTTAACTAAGATATCACGTATATGAGAGGGAAGAATGGCCGCTTTCAAGAGAATAATGTAGGGCGATATTTTTGTTAAACTCTTGCAGTTGCAGGCGTATGTTCATGGCCAAAACGAACATAACAGTGAGAGCCAAAATGCGTTAGGAAGATTCCTGTGTGAGATATGTCATCGTTTACACAAATGACAGAACAGTTCAATAACATCGCGTCTACTATTTAATTAGACATCGTATCTACTCTTTAGTTAGTAAGTAAACATATTTTCATAAGGAAATGTTCAAAAGGTAACACCTACCTATCCTATGCAGGGCTCGACCGCTTAATTCAATCACCAAGTTTGTCGTGTCAGTTTGTTGTGTCTGTAGTCGTCAATTTCGTTCATGTGGGGAATGTTAGAAAATGAGTATTTTATACACCATTTACGAACCAGATTTTGAGCAATTTTTTGAGTAAGATCCTCTATAAATTAGTGAGAGATCTTGATGGATTTGTGTTTTCCTTTTCATGAGTAGATCAAAATCATATATTTACTTGCTCAAAACAGTTATCGGGTGAATGAAAAATTGTCTCTCAAAGTGAGGCAGTTTCATCTCTGAAAATGAGTTGAGGGATTTTAGTCCCACATTGCAAAAAACAAAGGAAATAGAAGAGGATATACAATAACCTACGCAAGTTCCAGCACCCGAACGAGGCGAAATTTGTTTTAAGGAGATTGTGTGAAAATCGGTTCGATTTTATTGTTTTTCATTTTCCTTTAATTTTACTGGTTTTAATCTTCTCCTTCTCTGATTTTTGTGCCTCTCAATCATATTTGGATTTATTGCAAATATTTTGTAACCAAAGTTGTAATAAAGAAAATAAATTTCTCAAAGTTAGTTTTATTGTAATTAATACAAATATTATAACAATTATTCCCTATCATAATCTTGCATCGCTATGAATTATATGCATGTATCATTTGTCGTAGTTATGGATGAACTTACTGTGCATTTTAAAGATGATGTCTAATTCTGGGGTTTGGTTGTCTATGGCATTATATCAGTTCAATATGATAAACAAGAAACATTTTTATCAGAAAGGTGCCGAGAAGTTCTAGAGTTCGAAGATTTCAAATCAATATGCTGAAGGAGAAGTTAAATGCAAATTTACCTCATCTCTCGATAACGGATTCGATCCGGCTGATCTAGATCGGGATACGGCCATCCTTCAAAACTATACATTTACCTATAATTTAGCAAACATACATTATTTAGAACCTTCGCCTTTTTCCTTCGTACACTTCTGCTCTATATCAAAGCTTTGACCATGTACCTTTCCATTATTTTGCATACTTAATTACAAAGGATATGCAATTTTTGCATCTTTTGGTACAAGTATTGAAAATTTTACACTGCATACAGTTACAATTTGAGATTATAAAGAATTACATAATTAGATTCCACAACATTTAGTATTTTAAAAATATTAAGTAGTACTTATTCAGTGAAATTTTAATTGTAGCACTCTTTTTTTGTTGGATGTTTTTCTGACCATAAAGAAACCTATCTTTTATCTTTAGGGAAATCTCGATGTAATTTGGACTGAAGGATTTGTAAATAAATCCTCAACTGTTTGAGCAAAATGTATTTTGTTTACAAGTACTTGATAGGTATCCTTTGGAGGAAAGTCTCAAGGAAATATCACAGGAACTCGTTTGCACATCCACCCTTCTTTCCCTTTCTTCTAGGCAGTTTACTTCATTTGTTGAGGGATTATGGCAACTCTATCTCATTGTGAACAGTGTTTATTAACCCACTTCTATTTTATTGCTGCACTTGACATTTCTGAATTCATCCTTAGAGCAAGGCCAATGGAAGTGGAACCCCATTTCCATCTCCATTTTGGGTTCCATTTAAGCATATTTCTTAGAATATGCTATTTTGATTTGGGGTTTCAATTGAGGTGCTTCAATGGTACCTCATTTTGGGGTTTCATAAAAAAAAAATTGTAATTTTTTTTTTTGCACAAAACTAATTTTTTGAATGCAAAAAAGATAATACAACTAATTAAATAGTTATAATACAATTAATTAGCAATAGATAATACACTTAGTAAGAAATAGGTAATACAATTATTGATGGTCTCATTAAAAAATTCGTAGAAAAAAGAGTACCACATTATTCAAATTACAAAATATTTAAACACCTGATGTACTAGCACCTTGTCGTTCCCATAAATGAGCAATTAATCTGTTCCAGAGTTCAAAATGAGCTTCCTTGTCCTTAATTTTTTTGTGCCTAGTTAGAAACTGACTAAATTGGGTTGCATCATTGACTAAACTGATATTGTAAGTATTATTTTTACATATTTTTAATATTTTGTTATAATTAAAAAATATGCAATCTCACTATCAGTTTATTATTTTTTGTTGTTGGAGATGGCACATAAAACTCTCCAGATGGATGTCACTTTCAAAAAAATAGAGTTTCAAATTTATGCACGTGTTGTCACTTCTAAAAGAGGAGGAATGATGGAACGATCATACTGGCGCTCCACCTGCTAAATTACGTAGAGAAAATAGTTCACAAGAAGGATCTCAATCCGGTTCTCGTATATCCAAATCAGATGGATTACCTTCCTTCCGAGTAGATTTAAGTCCAGACGAATATGAGGTTCAACCTGGGCAACAAGCTGAAGTTTCTTCACCCATTAGACCTACCAGAAGAAAGAGAGAGAAGGCAAAAAAGAAACAAAAGATTGACAGTAAACGGATCAATAAGAAAATCAGAGAACAGAATCGAAAAATACAGAAGTTGGTTGAACAAAATCAACAATTAATAAACACTAGGCGATGTAAAATTGAAAGTATGCATCGTGAACGTGAAGATAACAAAATCATGCTAACCAATTTGGAATCCATAACTAATCCGGATAACAGTGAATGGTTGCAAAGCAGAAAGAAGAAAATGTGAATCCCAACAAGAAGGACCCACAAATACAATTGGATATTTTCAGGGTCT